>CM061920.1:371006184-371030399 GCA_031002005.1 Vandiemenella viatica | reverse complement strand
TCAGATCTATGTACATCTGACATTCGCACAACATTGTGTAGAATTACACATTCTTTAACAATGTCTTTAGATAATCTTTTCGATACATTTAGTGGTCGGTGCAAAATTCACCAATTATTAGATAAAATTCCAAAAACACATTCAACGTATCTTCTTGCACGTCTCAAACGGTAATTGAATACTCTCTTTTTCTCTGTGAGATAACGTCCTGCGTAAGATCTCATTACTTGTTATGATAGCCCCATGTTTCGTCACCCACGAGTACAAACGGAATATTTTCCCTGCTTGTTGAATGTAGAGGGCAAGGAGGTGGTTTTTGTAATTGATTTTTCAATATTAATTTTAAAAAATGGTTCTCTGAAATATGGAAGAGTCATAATCTTTACCGTAGGCTCCTATATCAGCATATATAAATTTATAATCAGAATCGGCTACTGCCATGAGAACAATAGAAAAGTAACCCTTGTAGTCGAGGTTCATTGAACCACTATGAGGGAATATGTAACCTCGTATATGTTTTCCATAGACAGTTTCTACCCAGTTTTTGAATTGAGCTATTTTTTTAAAAAAAAGTCATCTGCTATTTTCTTCCAGCTTTCTTCTTTTGGTTGTGGAAGGAATTCATCTTCGAGTTGATACCAAAAAGAATTGCACACTAGACTTACAATTTTACTTATCGTGCTTATTCCCAATTATGTAGATGAAATATAATTCTGTAAAGGTTGCTCCTGTGGCAAGAAACCTAAAAATCTAGAGAAGAAATAATAAAGTGGAAGATTTTTTGTGTACTATCTATAATTTTATTTGGTTCGATTCCAGTTACATACCTTTGCTAAAATATAAAAAATCATCTTTTATACTTATGAACATATACTGAAATAAATTAAATGTTTGTAATTATTTACTTACTTTAGCGTTATTGCAATCATTTCCTTTGTAGGAATACATGTTCTCATTGTTGTATTGTGATGTTTGGTACTGTCTTCCAACTGTTCAACCAGCAAATCAAAAGTATCTGTTCTCATGCGAAAGTAATTGAAAAATTTGCTGTCATCTCTTCTAATTTTTTCGAAAAGCGTATAGAAGCTCCCTTCCAGGTACCTCGCAGTCAAAAGAGAATGTATCCAGTACTGTCTGTCAATTAAATGTTTTCTATATTTCTTTCTGAGGCACAATAATCCAAAGAGATAGCGTTTGTTAAATGCCGCACACATCTTTCCTCCGCCAAAGTTAGAAAAAACGCATTGCACTCTGTGCGAAAATGTGGGCGTCGGCTCCGGTTATGCTAGCGTGTGTGAAAATCCCCTCTCGCCGGTACCGGAATCTGCTCCGGTGTCCGGCTACTGAATTCTTAGACACCGGCCACCGGAATCTTAACCGGGCCACTTCAAACACACAGCTCCCGCTTCCTCACCGACAAAGAAAGCAATTGTTGTAATTCATATTGGTACTAGTTTCATTCAGAATTAGGAGTTGGCCGCGGCAATATGCATTTTAAATAATCTCAAAAGTGTTTCAATTATTTCCGGATGTCACAGTCGACATTTCAGGAACTTCATGAAAAAATAAAGATTGAATTTAATTACCAGGACACCAATATGCGAAAATGTATCCCAGGGATTGAGAGATTGGCTGTAACAATCAGGTAATAAAAAAATTGTTTCTGAATTTATTATAGTCAAAAATTTAAAATAAATGTGCATGAATATGTAACATTAACACATTACATTTTAAAAAGATTCATTATTCATAAGTGAGAGCAAACTTGAGTCATCGGATGAAACTGAATATTGCTGGGTGGTGGTCCTCTGCATCTTTGTGTTGGGCTTGGGAACAGAGTAATTGTTTAGGTGATCCATATTTCTTTGGTAATATTCATTTTGCGGACAATGGATAGGAGAAGCAGTGGAAGGAAGATATATCTGTTATTATTGCGAGAACCAAATGACAGTGGATCATTATATTTTGTTAAAACCTGAAGAATTTCTACTTTTGCAAGTAAGTTTGTACTTTCGTGAATGATTTTTAAATGCGCATGTAGGGATAGTAAAAATAACTTGTCACCAGCTCTACCAGAACGCAACCTTATTGACACTCTTGAGTTTCATTAAGTTCCTTTAAATTATCCTCTGAGTCACGATTTTTTTTTTTTTTTTTTTTTTTTTTTTTTTTTTTTTTTTTTTTTTTTTTGCCACGATCTCTCGGAGAAATAAATTCCTCCGGAATGTTTGCTTCTAGTTCTTGGCTTTCATTTTCAGGTTCCAGGCTTGAGTGTGTGTGTTTTTTTTTTAAATCATAAATTAGTATTTTCGATCAAATATTAAAAAATTTCTCACAAATCGGATTTTACCTGTAGTGTTGAAAACTTGGCTTTAAAAATCTAAGCATTTGAAAATAAACGTACGATTTTCTGCTGGTCGCTTCGTCTGCTGACTTACACATCTTTTGCTTTGCTAATTCCCTACTGAAGCTATTTCTCAAGCTCTTCCATCTGCGTTGAATTTCATGGCCTAAAACAATTACAATAAAATCTGACTTTGTTTAAACTGCTCAAAACATTGTTTTAGAAAATTAGCTTACTTTTAAATAATTCACAGATATCTATATGGCTGTCGGAAGTTCTCTAACGGACCTGAACTAATACTATAGAACTGGCATCTCAACGCTATCCGGAATTGTTCAAGAAACGTGCAAATTAATATGCAGGGGCGCCAGCTTTCAGAAAACCTCATGGGTGCTCACGCTCATTTGATGACTCATTATAAAAAAAACTGCAACGTGTGTGAATCAATTTTGACGAAACTTTCATTGGAGGGTTGCTGATTTGGCAAGTAGTAACATAGACTGCTTTTTATCCTGACAATGTTTAATGTTCGATGCAAAAAAAAAAAATCTTCAAAATTCTTGTCAAACATGAACTAAGTCGCGGTCACCAGGTAGTCTTACATAATTGTGAAAATATAGTTATAAGCGAACAGACAGAGAGAGTAGGACAGAAATATTTTGAATTTTATAAATTCTATTCCAGATCAAAAACGTACTTATTCTCACTAAAATTGATTCAGCGTTTTTGACGTGTTTGAATAATTAACTTACAGAGTTTCAAGTTTATAACAATAAAGGAAAGATAAGTAATTATTTTTATACTCCTACTGAAATAATTTTATTATTGCATTTGATTTGCATCTGGAAGGATCGGCATCGTGATTGAAGTCTCGGGTACAGTTAGTAATGAATATAGAGGTGCAGAGGAGAAGGAAGAAAAGACATGCTACATCAAAAAATAAAGAACGGATACTTATCATAATAATAAAAAAACCGAAACCACTGTATTATTATTAAAAGTGTGTAGCATAATTTTTACTAGCAGGAGATATTTATTAATACCTACTTAATGTACACAATTGTACCTTCAATTGCATGATCAACTAATCAACATTAATAAATCTTTTTAAGAAGGATTATTTAATAATCTATATAATTATATCATTTTTTTCACAATACGAACGTATTTTGTCGAAGTATTTGTAAATATATCAGTAATTTCTTCAAGGTTCAAATCATCCGATATTTCTAAGTTTACGCGCACAACCATGTGATCATTCAATCTTTTCTGAGCCATATAGTAGAAAAAATGGTAAACGTTTTTGAGTAGGCACCGTGAAAATTTGTATAACACTTCTTTTGTAATGTCTAAGTACAAAATCAAAGACCTTCCTGATGGGATTGGGAGCATAGCTGAACTATTAACTTTTGAAATTTTATTATATTTCAATATTTTATTTCGTAAATATCAACAACAAAAAAAAGTTGGAAAGACATGTCATCTTGGTAGAAGCACTCCCAGAGCGCGAGTGAGCAGTATATCGACAGTCGGCCGCTTATTTGCACTCTACATCTACATTCATACTCTGCAAATCACAAACATTGTGGGTGGCAGAGTGTGCTAAGCACCAATCCTAAACCCGCCCATTCCAATCCCGAATAGTGCGAGGAAAGAAGGAATACATATAAGCATCAGTACGGCATCTTATTTCTCTAATCTTATCCCTCCGGTCATTGCGACCTAAATAGGTTGGCGGAAGAAGTATTTCATTGCACTCGAAATTTAAATTTTTTCGCATATTCTCCAATAAATTCGAACGCAAGCTACGTCGTCTGTCTTCCAAACTAACCCAGCCCAATCTATGTATCAATTCTGTGACGCTTTCATAAGGGCTGTAACAAGAAGTCACGAATCTAGCGGCTCTCCTCTGCACCCTCTCAACTGAGTCAATCAGAACCTTGCGATACTGATCCCAAACCCCACAACAGTAATCCAGATGCGGACGCACTAGTGTTTTATACGCTATCTCCTTTGTATGAGCATTACAATTCCTCAAAATACGACCTATGAATCGTAATTTAGAATTAGCCTTGCCTACGACGGAAGTTATGTGCATGTCCCATTTCATGTTGCTTTGCACTATCACCCGCAGATACTTCACGGAATCATCCGTGTCAACAGCTGAATTGTTTATTTTGTACTCGTGAATAAACTGATTCTTCTTGTTACTTATCCGCATTGGCTTGCACTTTTTGCAATTAAGTGTAAGCTGCCATTTACGGCACCAATCGAAAATAGCATCCAAATCGCTCTGAATTTCTAAGCAATCGTCGGAGCACCTTATTTCCCTATAGATAACCGCATCGTCGGCAAACAATCGCAACCAGCATTTGACGTTGTCACCTAGATCGTTTATAAATATTAAGAAAAGAAGTGGACCTATTACACTTCCTTGAGGAACGCCCAAAGAAACATTTATCTTAGAAGAGGCTTCCCCGTCAACAACGGCATACTGTGATCGACCAGTTAGAAAATCACGTATCCACTCACAAATCTGAGCCGAAATACCGTAAGCTCGAATCTTCGCTAAAAGTCGGTTGTGTGGTACAGAATCAAAAGCTTTCTGAAAATCCAAAAAAACTGCATCAACTTGCGAACCTGCATCGATAACTTTCATTATGTCATGGGAAAATAGAGCCAACTGCGTTTCACACGATCTCTTCTTCCGAAATCCGTGTTGACACGGTGTAAGTAACTCACTCCGGTAAAAATTTCCCGATCACTTGGCAGGTAAAAAGTCCCACCAAGATGACCTGTCTTTTCAAAAATATGTTTTCTTAGGTGTAAATATTATTCTGTGCAAACATCAGCATGCCTCAAATATATTTTTTCCATATTTATGAAACAATTTTGAAAGAAAAGAAAATTTTGAAAAGTTAATAATTCGGTTATTCCCATTAGTCAGGTCTTCGATTTTGTTCTGAGACATTACAAAAAAAGTTCTAAACAAATTTTCACGGTGCCTCAAATACATACCCAAAAGTTTTTACCAGCTCTCCGACTACAGTAGCCTACTCCTTAAATAAGTTTTTTTTTTCCTCCGTAATGCTGAAAATGATCGTGTTCGGCGGTAGGTGTCGATAATGGAATGGTTAAAACGTTTTTTAAAACTATTTTATGACTTCAGGTTCAGGTATCAAATCTTTAGTATATATTCGCAATGACAAATTATTAGAGAAATAATGTCTTCCACATTATTCAGTCTGACATTTGTTGTTCATGCTATATGTAATAGCAAGTTACGATGAGGAACCAAACGATCCACGTCAAAATCATCTCTTTCACATAACTGCTGCTTGTATAATTTTGCCACTAAGAAAATGTTTCATGTTACTCAAATATGTCAAAACATTTTTAAGTAAAGCGCGAAATCTTCTGTAAAGTTACATATAGCAACGATCCAGAATTAATATCAGGAATTTAATAATAAAAAGAGATTCAGTGCAGACTTTTTTAAAACAGTTTTGTTTCGCTCTGGAATCATCTTTCTCATTTCTTGTGTGGTGTAAAAAACATAGCAGTGCACTGTAATTGTTTAAAATAATTTTCAAGGAAGATAAGTTACCTTTTAGGCTAAAACGATCGCAGATAAAGGTTTTGAGCATCGCCAGGTACCTGTGGTGATTCAAAACAAGCTTGGCATTTCTGCGAAAACACATACGAAGACAATAAGCTCTCTTATTAATACTGAGAAGTCTTTTATTTCAGGTACTTGTTCATTATTGAACAACCAGGTTTAACGAGTGAGCGATGCAATGCACATGATTTGCCCTTGCTTCGATTGGTATAAGATGCAATTGAAGGCCCGTATGCGCCCAGTTAACAGAAGCAGCTCCATCTGTACGCAGAACCAGACACCTCTCGATACATATGTCGAATCTTTTAGTACGTCACTGAAAATTTCATTCAAATTCTCGGATGTTGTTGGTACCGTTTTATAGAGGCCTATGAAAGTTTCATGTACCTATATTAAGCTTAGAATCCACGCAACGAAAGCAGAAAGTTACTTGTCCATTATTGGAAATGCCCTAGTCTAGTTTTATTAACCATAATTGCGTTTTAGACCGCATTTTGTACTGCTTTGATTGTTTTTTTTTTTGTGTAGTACTTAATCCCTCAAAATTGTATTATAGCTCGTTAGTGATATCCGTCGCGCTGAAGCCACCAATTTAAGTTGGGAATATCCTGTGATCGCAGCTTCAACAATGCAAAGTAATTTGAATGGTCGTCTTTGTGGCACTTTGTGGCTAGAAATTCGGTCATTACAAAACGAATAGTCATTTTTAAGAGGATGGGTCTAGCTGTTTTTATATCTTGGAGTTTACTTTTAGATAACATGCAGTATATCTTGACGCCACGTTTTAAATTAGCTTTATGCAATAAACAAAAACAGTGAACGTCAAACTTTTCATACCTTTCTAAAGCTTTGTTCCATGTTGAAGAACTACTTTGAGTGAATTCGCTGATGGACTAATCGTCTCTTGATAATTTTTTCGACGCAGAAACGCCGATAGACATGGTTTCTTCACAGATTTGAAAACAGTTTCTCTATATTCCATTATCATCTGCCATTCGTTATTAAAATTTCCCCTTTTTTTCCTCTTCAAATGAATTTAGAGACATAACGTTTTCTGGTTGGATCGGGTGAGCTGCACTAAACGGAGCTACAAGTACTTCAGGTTTGAGTACCTTACGATTTCGAACGACAAATTTATCCCTAACAATTTCCCGAAATAGATACGGTAGCAATATGCGTGGTGCGATCTCAAATCACATGCTTTTTACCAGCTTGACTGGCCGAATGAGACCATATTGTCTCTGCTTGAGACAGAACCACGGCCGCGAAAGCGCTGGCAGCGCGGCGGACGGGTGAGGTGCCGCGGATGGCGGGCTAGTGAGGATGAGTTGTTTTGCTTGCTTCGGTGCATACTCTTTACAAATCCAACCAACATTTACTTATCACACACTAGATGGTGTTACGTATGACATAACGTAGTGTTTATGTTATCCTTGAACGTGCAGTCTCATACGCTCGCATCGTAAGCAAGCGCGATCTCGTCGTCTTGCCTTGCCATGCGGCGTTGGAGGTAAGAAATACTGGTTGCGCACAAAGTCGATTACTGATTAGTTTTGATGCCTTTGCTCATGGGTGCTCCGCACCCACTGTATACCTCTCGTGGGTGCTGGAGCCCCCGAGCACCCACAGAGCCGGCGCCCCTGTGAAGAAGATTAAAAACTGAATGTATTCAACTTCCAACCCAAGATAAATGGCGGCAACTTGCCGACGGTTTCAATAAGAACACAAATTTTTCAAACTGCCTTGGTGCTATAGATGGGAAACACATTAGAATAATGAAACCTATTGATAGTGAGTCACTGTATTATAACCAGCGCTGCCAGTACAGCCAACTTATATTATACCGCTGTCTCTTTGAAATTATACAGAATGAAACCCAATTACACAAAGGGGTCATCCATTGATTACATACGTGAATGAAAGTGCTGGGAGCAAAAAAAGTCCACGAAAAGTAAACATTGTATACATTGATAAATTTTGAATAACAAAAAGGAAATAGATATGCAGGAAGGGTCGCCAACTCAATGAAACAAAGGGCAAACACTTTCAAAAAGGTGCTGGAATGTACTTTACTTTTAAGTGCTCATTTTTGTATCCAATTATACAAGGCAATCTATTATACAAACAGGATACAAGAGGAAACCAAATTATACAAGTTTTGTATCCAATTATACAATCTGGCAGCCCTGATTATAACTACAAAAAGTATTTTTAAATTGTTCTGTTTGCGGCTTGTGGCAGCAACTATAATTTCGCTTATGTTGAAATTGGGTCATATTGGTGAAATTCAAATGCAGGAATTTTTCAAGAAAGTACGCTTTGACATGCTATACAATCAAATTCCTTAAATGTTCCCCGTACCTGCAGCGATAGGAAGTCATACAAATGCAAAATTTCGGTTTGTTTTTGTAGGAGATGAGGCGTTCGGCCTATCAAAACACGTTCTTAGACTATATGGTGGTAAAAACCTCTCTACTACAAAAAGAGTATTTAATTATCGCGTAAGTCGAGCCAGGATGTATATTGAGTGCACATTGTCCAACAAGTGGCAAATTTTTCATAGGCCACTTAACGTAGGAATAGAATTTTCTGAAGATATAATTAAAGCAGGCGTTATTTTACCCAACTTTGTACGCTCGAAAGATGGTTTCATGTTTGATGATACCCTCTCATGCGAAGCATTCATTGATTTCGAAACGTAAAAGCAAAACAACCAACGGAAATCAGAGATTCATTTGCAGATTTTTTTGTAGGGGAAGGCAATATTCTATGGCAATATATGAGAATTTAGATTTGTTTTTTTGCAGTATCAATTTAGTTCTAATTTGTTATTAAAATGTTTTATGGAAATTTTAAAACTTTAAATTTACAACGAAAAAATAAATTGTAAATTTTTTTTCTTCATCTGGCTGTTCCTTGAAATCGGGCACCATCAAACAAAATATTTCATCCCAACACTTTTGTTTTTCTATTTTATTTGAATACTTCACTGTTTGAACATCGCATGGAGTCATTCTTCCTCGAATGGGTTCTATAAAATGTTCACTATCAAAGAATTCCAAGCCACTGGTGTCTCGTGTGAACGGTCTAATAGAACTGACTGGTAGGTTAATGGCCGAGACACAGCTAGAGCTGCTAGAGGGGAAAGCCACCTTCCAGCCACAGAATCCAATGGCGCCAGACACAGCCGCTCCGTGTGAACGCTCTCATTCTGTTCTATGTTCCGGCGGTGTCTCGAGATTCAGTGGCCGGGTTCCGTGGCCAAAAATAATTTGGAACCACTGTATTAGATGGCCCATTCGAAAATTTCGCGAATACAATGAATAGTAAGGTTGGGGTTTTATAACAGGATGAAAGAACCGCCTCATTTAGGGAATCCAGATTTGGGTTTTCCATTGTTTCCCAAATCACTCCAGGCAAATGCCGGGATGCTTTCTTCAAAAGGCCATGGTCGAATTCCTTCCCGTTCCTTGCCCCCCATCCTTTCCCGTCTCTAAAGACCTCGCTGTTAGAGGGACGTTAAACAGATAAAAAAAAAACGCCTCATTTATTTCAGTCGTTTATTTGTTTACTGTAATAGGTATATAACAAAAGTAGACGCCAGTGAATCAGTTTATTAATCTCTCTGTGACATGTGCTACTGCTATCTAACTGCTAGGCTCTGAACTGTCTCATACGCGCGACTTTCACAGCTAAGGGAATTCCATAAACTACGTGGCTCGATCTAGGAGAAAAGGGGAGGGGGCAGTTGTTGGCTGGGAAGCTACCCTGGATTACGTGGGGAGGAGGGGGGGGGGGTTCCGAGCCAGGCCACGTAGCATTTCGTTTATATTATTTGTCACAGTTAAAATGAAATAGAGAACACACAAAACAGCATGTAAATATTTATTTTAGCCATTTAATTATCCCCATATGTGATTTACGATAGTCTGACAAGAGAAAGTACGAAATATCTTCTGCAATCAATAGGGAAAAGGCTATGTGCTACTGTGCTACCTTTGTGGTGAGGAGCTGTTACTGACCACTGATCCCTAGTGCGTTACTGAGCTAGGTATTATACTGCGGGGCGCCAGCCCCTGCAGCTAAGGTTGCTTAAAAAGGCATTGAAGTCGCTCCAATTACTAAATAAGCCCTCGCTTACCAAATCAGGTACGTAACCGAAGGTACCCAAGTCTTTACCGGGCTGCCTTTATAAGTAAAGTACCCTGGGTACGACCATTAGGGGTAATGATTTAAAGCCTCAGTCTAGGCTAGCACTAGACAGGTTAAACAATTCCGAGTTAGGTTGTAATCTAATTTTTATCCAAATTGCTTCCAACACACTAAGACGAGTACTATATTTTAAACTGTAATCGACTGATAATTTGTCTCAAAATTTGGTACCATTAAATTCAGTATTACAACACTTAATCTTATATGGACAACACAGAAACAAATCCACTTCTTACAAGAATTTTTCTCATAAAGAAGATAAAATCAAAAACATTGATCAGCTTACCTCCCCTTAATCTTTATTACTCTGTACTTGATTACACTCAAAACCATAATCTGCTGTACGGAAATTGATACAGTCAAATGAGTTGTGCCAGAGACATTTTGTTCTGCTCCAGTGTAAGACTAGGAATGTTTTTCATTGAGAGCACTAGCTGGTGTCTTAGTATAGCAGCTACAAGCAGGGACAAAATTACCTAAATAAACATCAGTTGCACCGCAGTTCTATGTACAAAATTAATACAATGCACAGTCATTTAGGTTATCCACAGATCACTCCCAATGATAGGGAAAATGTTAAATACAATCGGCTGTGATTCTGTAATGTGAACCCACAGTCTTAAAATATCACTACAATTTCCTCTTTATAAGACCCTTTCCACACAACGGCTGTTTGAGCATGTACTTGCCGGTCAGCCATTTAAAACAGCAGTATATTTCAAAGTTAATAATGATAATGAATAAATATTTCCTGAACGTGAATCAAATTTTGGAGTTTAAATGACAAGTGCATAAGATAATGTATTAAACTTTAAGGTTTTAAATATTTTAAGTTTTATGCTCTTTCGAAGAGGTGGGTAGGAGGGCAATAAATTACTCCAAGTATTGCATAAAAACAATATGTTTCATACATTGAGCATAATTATTTGTTTCCATTCTCCCAATTTTAAACAAACAATTCTATGTTTGTCATTCCCAATACATGTGGTCTCTGAACTGCACGATTCCCAGTTCCTCGAGTTCGAGGTTTCTTCGTAAATGATACTCATCATACCCAGTGACCCAGGCACCAGTGCCTCCATGTAAGCATTTACTCCTCCTAGATAATGTTTTACAAAATTTAACTGGCATGGTTTCTCCTAGCCTTCCCCAGTGATGGTTTATGTAATTGATACTGTTATGTAGATGATTGTAATGCATTTGTGTTCAGTATGTTATGTTTGTATTGTGAATGAATGAAACAGGAAAGATGGGAGAGGGTGAAGACCAGTACCAGCCTACTATCAAACGTTATATGCCCTCACTTTATATGCACAGGTTTGATGCAGAATCTAGTGATTAGGAATTGTGACCCTGCCAACTAAGTCTAGCTGATGAAAAATTTCATCTATTGCCAGGACTCGAACCAGCAAAGCTTATATCAAGTGCCAGAAACCATCAAGACAGCACAACCATCTGAGTCAATAGGGTGTGCTCTTCATTAAAAATCTGAAGAGAAGTCTTAAACAAGTCAATTGAAATTACACACACCTGCGTGTTAACAAAAGAAAGTCCTTCCTTCACTAGAACACACCAGCTTTAAAATTCTCTTTTAATATTTTTTAAGAATGTATAAACACGTTTTAGTGTTAGATTCCACCAAAGTAGAGTGCAAACTGAAATATTACTTCCCTCCGTGCCCATCTAAAACTTACAAAATTAGACGCCAAAAATTATGCAAAAGGTTTCAGTTACCACAATGGAAATAACTCCCCTCCAGTACACATGTGAACAATATATTTATCACAACATAAGGAAATAAGTCAGCTGTGTTTCAAGAGGCCATTTAGACGAGTTTGATGATCATTTAGTGTTTTGTTTTTGCTTATCACATGAAATGGTTCAGAACTTTATTGCAAATAGTGGCAAGAGATATCAGTAAGTAGTTCAGTGTGTCCTCAATTTCCTTTCTTGAAAACAAATTATGTACACAATTTTTGCAGTAAGACAGTAAATTTTTTCTCTTCTATTGAGTTACGGTAATGTCCAGTCAGTTAAGAATTAGAATCCAGTAGCACAACCTGAGAACACGCTTATAACAGAAGAGAGAAGATTAGAGAAATTAGGTGCTATACTGAAGCTTATATTAATTCTTTCTTTCCTAGCATTATTCAAAATAGAAATGCACAGTTTGGTGCAAAGCACCCACTGCCACCCTCAATTCCAGACTATACAGACGTAGATTGGCACCACCAAGACCCAAGTACCTCCTGCTGACTTGGGTTCTCTGGTAGTATCACAATAAAAATTTATTTCTAATAAATACATTTCTAACTCTGCACGAGATGTTAAACTGGCATGAACACTATTTTATTTTCTGTATTGGATCTATTTTTAAATTTGGTGTTGAGCATGCAAGCTTAGGTGCGATTTTTGTTAATATCACATCTGTTATGTATAAATAATGGCAAGTCTGACCCCTCTACCCTGGACCCAATGATCAGAAAACAGGCTCTATCAAGCAATCAGAACAAAGGTCGAGGGGTGTGGGAATAACATCTCTAACAGACTTCAGCTTAGCTAATAATGTTAGCAGTTCCTTGTAAGGGATCCAGAGTAGATTTTTCATTTCTTTTTACTTAGGGCTATATATCTATACAGATCAATGGAACGAGAGGAGCACAGAACAAAAAGGAATTCAGCCATTGCCATAAGAAGCATCATGCCAGCAATCACCCGGACTGATTTTGAGAGAAAATGAGAAAGCTGGACCCAAGATTTAATCAGCACCCTCCCAAATGTCAGGCTCGAGCATTAACAATTCACTCAACGAGTACAGTTCACAATTTAAAAAATGGAATACAATCTTCCTAAATAGTGGATCAAGCAGAAAATCTATGTATAAGCCTCTGTCCATTACTGGGAAGGATCAACCTGACCAAATCTATTTTAATATCTACCGACTATCAAAGCTGTTAAACGATCACAATACCACATTGGTAACTTTCAGCAGGAATAAACTACAATTGCCGACAAAAAATTGAAGCATCCAGCAGGAACGGTCAAATTCAATGTAACTTTGTACTCATACATACCATTAGCAGATATGTAAATGATTAATGAGTTGCAATTCTCTGTAACAGAACAATGTTAACAGCCCTAAGACCCAGTCCTTTCGTGAAACTTTAAGAATTATGCATTGCAAGATGGGAGTTGATTAGTTGTGAATGTGTATATTCGTCATGTAAATCAAGATTGTTTTGTGGAGTGAAACTGTGTAAATTATATGATACAATCAAGAACAATATTATATATGTAACATTACTTAAAAGTTTGTAAGTGTTTATGTGAGCCACGATGTTTGAAGGACAATTCACGATTTGGACTGGTTTATGTTGATAATTTTGTGTGTAAATGCATGTTAACAGTAGTAACTTTCATTTTAAAGTGTTTTCTATTGATTGCAAGCTATTTTGAACAATTTGTAATTATTTTTGTACCAATTTGATTGTTAACACCCAAGAAACATCTGTCAGTATTCTTTGTATTGTTCTGGATGTTTCTATGGCATCTCTTTTAAACATGTGGAGATAGTAAGCAGAGTTAGTTGCCAGTCAGTTGTTTTTGAAGTTTTTAGTATTTGTTTTGAGTCGTAATGCAGTTTTACAGTGGCTGTAATATTTGTGCTCTAGCATCTTCGGAGTTTAGTGCCTTATCCACGTGTAACATTACAATGGAGCTCACAGAGAAATAAATATGAACTGAAAAGTGGTTCGTAAGTATCGTGACTCAAAGCTGTAGTCTTTTAATCATTGGTGGAAGGTAAAACCATATGGTGACCAATGACAGCAACCTGTATATTAGATGACAAACAGATTAAAGGTAATCATTAGGGTTTGGATCTCTATGACCAAAAAAAAAATATGTAGGCAAATATGACCTTAAAAATGGGTTAATGTCATAAAAATGACAAAACCTTTAATTTACTGTACATCATAACATGCTCAATTACACATTTATTTTATCTAGTAGTGTCGCTTTCAAGTTGACGGCATAATTTGCTTCCGTGTGCTCGCTGCACCATTGGGAAATTAAATTTTAAATCTTTTTGTTGAAGTCACTTTATTTTCAGATAATTTACAGAATAGAACTCTTTCATCTGTACTAAAATACTCCTTTCTAAATTCCCTTATGTAACTTCGCACTATCAGAAAATTTTATCTTCGGCATGGCAATAGATCTACTCACAGATCCAATGCAGAATTAATGACTGAGGGTATCTCATTGAAATATTGATTGGCACTGATCGACACAGGCATGCTCCTGCTGCACTGTCGAGATTAAAAGGCGGGTGGATCATTACGTTTAGAGTGTGACAATAATGTGTAACTTTAATTCTTGACTGGTGAATTCTGACCCCAGTGAAAATTAGTTTTGTTTTTCTCCGCCACCTGTATAGCAGAAGTACAGTTCTGTGAATAATTATTTCAATTTCTTCTCATCTAGTGAATTCCCAGTATTATTAAAAATTACCAGACTTTTCCTCAAAATATGACCATAAATATTATCGAAATATGACCAAAACTAGGAAAATGGTCTTCATAATCATTTAGATGCTATATAAAATACATTTAAATACAATCACAAAAGTTGAATCATAATTTAACTCAGAATTCCAGGTCAAAAAGAAGGCAGGAAAAAAATATGACTTGTCCTAAAGATCTGAACCCTAGTAATCATCACTGACAGAATGTATTAGTGTGTGGTGTATCTATGGCCTCCAGTATGCATTAGTTTTCTTCATGTTTAGTGTTGCTGCTGGGCCTGGTAGAGAATATAAGGGGCATGAACATTATCAAAGAGTGAGTGATCACTGATGGACATGGATATGAAAGACAGCATTATCAGCACCTGACAATGTTTGCCTCCATTTGGCTGACTGATCAAATCTTGCAATATTCAGATTTATGTGGCACTCGGATGTGATAATGGACCAGTTTTGGAATGCATGTGAAAGCAGGCATAGTCACTGTCAAGGTTTCGGTGAACCACACATGTTCACCACAAGGGAGGATCGTTGTACTGTGTACCAAGCGCACAACTCCTTTACATCTGCCACTGCCTTCCAAAAACAAATAATGGACTCCCTGCAATATTCTCTGTCATCTTCCAACATTGGTTGGAGACTAACAGCAGGCAGATGGGGGAATTACCATTCCATGTGTAGGCTGCTAATACCAGAACACAAACCATTGTGTTTGGAGTAGTGCCATTATTGGGTAGCATGTACTGGTGATGAACGGTGTCGCATTGTGCTCAGTGATGAATCGCGGTACTTCACTACCTGAAATGACCATCAGTGAGTACATGACAACCACCTGAGGAAAGGACCCATTCTTCCCACATTTTGGAAAGGCATAGCGATGCTACCCTGGTCACAGCTGGTAGAGATTGAGAGAACTCTGATGGTACAATGGCGTGTCACATACATCCTGATTTCACATTTGTTTTCTCTCATGTAACAGTGTATCATAGTGCCATTTTTCAACAGGACAATGCTCATCCATCCACAGCACATCTGTATGAACTGTGTAATGTTGAAGTATTCTTGTGCCCAGCAAAATCTCCAGCTGTCTCAGACTGAACGTGTGGTACCAGTGCAGACTCCAACTCCATACCTGTGCCAATATACAGGATATCAAGGACCAGTTACAACAGTTGTGGGCCTGCTAGCCTCAGTAGGAGATATAATGGTCTTATGACACATTCCAATCGAATCAGTGCATCCATCCAGGCCAGAGGGGATGTCTACTGATAAGTGGGCTCATATTGCCAAGTTCTTAGTAAAGGTAACAATAAAGGAAATAAATGCCACGAGGCAATATTTATATAGAAAGGACAGCTGAAATACACCCAACACTCACCAAAGTTGAATGGAGGAGGGCAGCAGCAACACAAAAACAAAATTTCGGGTAAAACCCTTTTTCAAGTTAACAGATGTAAGTGGATGGGCTTGCACAAGACTCACGTTCGACGCAGCCACTCATAGAATGCAATAGACCATTGTTTTGTGCTGCTGCTGTCCTCTTCCCTACAACTTTGGTGAGTGTTGGGTGTATTCATCTAACCTTCCATTCAAATTCTTAGTAAATTTGATTCAATTATGTGATCTCTGAAGTAACATCACTCTCTACCCATTAAGTTTCATTTCCTCCTCCCCTTTTGGGTGTTTCAATTCTTTTGTCCACGAGTGCAAAAGGCCACTGGATTCTGGGAAGATATGTGGTTATCCAATTATAGACACCTTACAACTAGACATGGAACTACAGGTGGCTCACACAAAGAACTGGTGATTGCAATATCATACTCTTCACTTTGCAGAAAGAGCCTTTATTTGGACATGGATGTAATTGACACACAAAAGTTACGGATCTACACAGAATAGAAGGCAGTGCAAACAGATGACAACACGCTATCGTTCGCAGAGTATATTTCGCATAATTTTTGCTCTGTAGCAAGTTTCTCTAGCCCATTGACGCTATTTCTTCTGAACCTTTGCCTTCTCAACAATTAATGCTCATGCACCTGCGATTGAGTAAAACAGACTTAATGCCGAGAAATCACAATAGTTCAGGGATCTTTTGAAGAAGCAAATTAGGACAGTACTGATCACGAAAAATAAAGATTATGATGGATGACTAACACTTTGCGATTGAAACCACATTACAGAAAGACAACACGCACAATGAATAACATAAGAGGAAGACTTTTTGAAACAACTTTGATCTCCAGCTAATGTTGACATTTTATAAACACAAACTATTCAAACAGAAGAATTAATTCATTTGGTAACATGAATGGAACAAAAAACCGATTGATCATGTAGCAATATTTGTGGACATAAAATTTTCGAGAAACCATCAGTTTGACAAAATTTATAATAAACAATATTGGCTGACCCATGAAAAAATAACTACTGATTTTTTTGGTTTTTTTTAGGAATCTTTTCAATTCATTGTTTACCATGGTGCAAATTTCTCCTCCATGCTTGTAAGCTGATGTAAATTCCTGTTGATTCCTTCTTTAATCATATATATTATTTCTATAAGGTATTTTTTTGTCACAAGCCTATATCTTCCTTCATACTTAACCGAAATCAATGAATGAGGTGTCATTTTAAAGCTTATGGTATCCACTTTGTTTAATCGTATTTTAAGCAAGAAAGTTTTCGGAATTCGACCCTTAAAGGGCAAAAATGTAAATTTTTCTAAAATGCTGTTTTCTGTGTTACGAGTCAGTTATCTCTCTGGATAACTATCTGAAACCGTTTTATGAAGTATCGTTTTATAGATTAAGATCTCCGCTTTAGTGACGTCATATATTAAGCCAGAAAGTTTTCGGACTTCGACCCTTAAAGGGCAAAGGTATCAATAATTTTGCAATGCGTTTTTGTGTCACGAGCGATTTATCTCCCTTAATATCTAACCGATATAGATAAATGAGGTATCATATTAAAGAATAAGGTCTCCGCCATGGTAACATTATATTTTAAGAAAGGAATTTTTCGTAATTCGACCCTTATAGGGAAAAAAGTCACTTTTTATAAAATGCGTTTTTTGTATCTCGAGCCATTTATCTCCCTGGATATCTAACCAAAATCGATAAATGAGGTAGGATTATGAGGAGTAATGTCTCAGCTTTGTGACATCATATTTTAAGAAAGAATGTTTTTGGAATTCAACCCTTAAAGGAAAAAAGTATAAATTTTTCTATTACCGATTTTTGTGTCACGAGCGATTTATCTCCCTTGATATCTAACCGATATAGATAAATGAGGTATCATATTAAAGAATAAGGTCTCCGCCGTGGTAACACTATATTTTAAGAAAGGAAATTTTCGTAATTCGACGTTTAAAGGGCAATAACGTTAATTTTTCTAAAGTGTGTTTTTTGTATCTCGAGCCATTTATCTCCCTGGATATCTAACCAAAATCGATAAATGAAAAAGGATTATAAGGAGTAATGTCTCAGCTTTGTGAAATAATATTTTAAGAAAGAAAGTATTTGGAATTTAGCCCTTAAAGGGAAAAAGTATAAATTTTTCTAAAACGCATTTTTGTGTCACGAGCGATTTATCTCCCTTAATATCTAACCGATATAGATAAATGAGGTATCATATTAAAGAATAAGGTCTCCGCCATGGTAACATTATATTTTAAGAGAGGAATTTTTCGTAATTCGACCTTTAAAGGGCAAAAATGCTAATTTTTCTAAAATTCGTTTTATGTATCTCGAGCCATTTATCTCCCTGGATATCTAACAAAAATTTATAAATGAAGTAGGATTATAAGGAGTAATGTCTCAGCTTTGTGAAATCATATTTTAAGAAATAATTGTTTTGGAATTCAACCATTAAAGGGAAAAAGTATAAATTTTTCTATAACGCATTTTTGTGTCACGAGCGATTTATCTCCCTTATTATCTAACTGATATAGATAAATGAGGTATCATATTAAATAATAAGGTCTCCGCCATGGTAACATTATATTATAAGAGAGGAATTTTTCGTAATTCGACCCTTAAAGGGCAAAAATGCTAATTTTTCTAAAATTCGTTTTTTGTATCTCGAGCCATTTATCTCACTGGATATCTAACCAAAATCGATAAATGAAAAAGGATTATAAGGAATAATGTCTCAGCTTTGTGAAATAATATTTTAAGAAAGAAAGTATTTGGAATTTAGCCCTTAAAGGGAAAAAGTATAAATTTTTCTAAAACGCATTTTTGTGTCACGAGCGATTTATCTCCCTTAATATCTAACCGATATAGATAAATGAGGTATCATATTAAAGAATAAGGTCTCCGCCATGGTAACATTATATTTTAAGAGAGGAATTTTTCGTAATTCGACCCTTAAAGGGCAAAAATGCTAATTTTTCTAAAATTCGTTTTTTGTATCTCGAGCCATTTATCTCCCTGGATATCTAACCAAAATCGATAAATGAAAAAGGATTATAAGGAATAATGTCTCAGCTTTGTGAAATAATATTTTAAGAAAGAAAGTATTTGGAATTTAGCCCTTAAAGGGAAAAAGTATAAATTTTTCTAAAACGCATTTTTGTGTCACGAGCGATTTATCTCCCTTAATATCTAACCGATATAGATAAATGAGGTATCATATTAAAGAATAAGGTCTCCGCCATGGTAACATTATATTTTAAGAGAGGAATTTTTCGTAATTCGACCCTTAAAGGGCAAAAATGTTAATTTTTCTAAAATTCGTTTTTTGTGTCTTAAGCAATTTATCTCATTGGATATCTAACCAAAATCAAAAAATCAAGTAAGATTATGAGGAGTAATGTCTCAGATGTGGTGACATCATATTTTAAGAAAGAATGTTTTTGGAATTCAACCCTTAAATGGAAAAAGTATAAATGCTTCTATAACGCATTTTTGTGTCACGTGCCATTTATCTCACTTGATATCCAACCGATATAGATAAATGAGGTATCATACTAAAGAATAAGGTCTCCGCCGTGGTAACATTATAATTTAAGATAGGAATTTTTCGTAATTCGGCCCTTAAAGGGCAAAAATGTCAATTTTTCTAAAATTTGTTTTTTGTGTCTCTAGCCATTTATCTCCCTGGATATACAACCAAAATCGATAAATGAAGTAGGAGTATAAAGAGTAATGACTCAGCTTTGGTGACATCATATTCAACCTCACTTTTCAAAGAATTTTTTTTTCGCGAAATTTTCGCATGGGTCGTCTAGTTATACATATAAATGATACAACAATTTCTTGTGCTTCCTTATTAATTACTTAGTGGACCAATGGAATGCAACGTCTTACCATTAGACTATTTTTAAAAAAATCCTCTGGTAGTGGGATGCTTGAAAAGGTTGAAGTTCAATATTACATGAATGGGAAATGCTGATCCATGCGCTGAACCCAGTGTCAGATTTATTTACCACTACTGACTACATCCAACCAATCCTTCCAAACCGCAAACCAGTCTTTTGTAGTGTTCTTGTTTTGTGTATTCTTTTTCAGGTGCAAAACCATTGTCTTCAGTAAGTCAACATGGAGAACATTTATAAATCATGTGGTCCAATTTTGGCCTCTTTTGAACACGACCCCAGTTTTCATGTAACCTAACATAGCTTTGAAGTTCACTGAACAGAATAAAATTAGATTTATAACAGAGTGGTGTGACCTGCTTCCAATCCAAATAAAAATAGCAGTTTGAAAACATTAAACAATGTGGACTGTCATTGACGAGGGAAATTTTGTAACATCTGCAAGTGAATTTGAGTCTAGTTGATGTATACCTACTACTTTCAATTCATGATGGTGAACAGGTTCATTGACCAAACATGCTGACCCAGTGTTGTTCTAGCATTACGACTTCAAGTCACACACAGACAGGTTGGTTTATATAGCTTATTTAAAACAGTACTAATAAATATCCACATACTGTTGTGTATTTTGTACCATTTATAATGCTCTGAACACCCCCCCCCCTCCTCCCCTCAGGTAGCCTAACCAACCCCTCACCTTGACAGTGCCACATTCGTTATAGACAAGATAGACTTCCAGCCATGGTGACCAACATAATCAAGAGATTGTGGTATCTGAAAGTTTAGTGCATAAATTAGTCAATTTGCACCTGAATCAGTGTGTAAGTGGTGTGTCATATAGCCCCTAGTCAACACTGAGCTATACACTGTTAAGACAAATTCTTTGAATATAAAAATTGGATTGTATTTGACAACAGACAAAATTTAGAGCATCTTAAACCTGAATATGAGAAGAGGGGGTTATATTTTTACCACATTATGGATCCAGCCTGTGACCTGTCAACATGGTCGACACTCGGCCATTAGCTGATAAAGTGTTATATTATATTTCTAATGCCAATACAAAAATTTATGTAGACATTCATAGTGAATATGAGCAAAGTGACATACAATCTCTAAGTTAATACAAACTCATTGCTATAAAAATTAGTATTTCATTATTTTAGATTTAGCCAAAATTTTAAAACTTTATATGATAAATGAAGTAGCATAAAATTATTATGTATAACAGGATAAATTAAGAAACATTCGCATTTTATTCATTTTTATTTAAAAAAAATAGTTTCAGTATCATACAATAAATTATAAAATTTACGACGTGTTCAAAAAATAATGGAAATTTACATTTTTTTAAAGATTTTATTTATTCATCAACATTGATGTTATCCCCTTCAAAATAGTCTGCATTAAAATAATACACTTATGCCAGCATTTCTTCCAATTCCAAAAACACTTCTGGAACTCAATCTTTGGGATAGGTTTGAGCTCTTTCAGTGATGCACTTATAAAATGACAGCTCTTCTTGGTTCTCTTAACTTTTGGGAACTGGAAAAAGTCAGAGGGCCATGGCTGGCGAAGATGGAGGGCGGGGCATTGTCAGTGTTGTTTTTTGCTAAAAAAATCACGAACCAGTAAAAATGTGTGAACAGGTGCATTATTGTGATGCAAAAGCCATGAATTGTTTTGTCACAAATCCGGGCATTTTCTTTAGACTGCTTCAAGCAAATAGCATTTAACTCAAAGACAGTATTCCTTATTGATCATCTGACCTTGTGGCAAGAACTCGTGGTACACTACGCCATTAAAATCTAAGAACACAGTGAGCATTACCTTCACATTTGACCAAATTTGTCAAGGTTTAATCGGTCTTGGCAATCCAGAATGACTTCACTGGGACGATTGAGCATTGGTTTCGACATCATACCCATTAACCCACATTTCGTCTCCTATTATGACATGTTTCAATAGTTCTGCATCATTGGTGGCCTCATTTACCAATTCCTGAGCAACTTCCATTCGCCACAGTTTTAGCTTGAAACTCAACACTTATGGAACAATTTTGCTCCAACAAGGTTCATACCCAAAACAGATGAAAAAAATTCATAGCATGAGCCAATTGACATTTAAACATTAGCAACTTCTCTAATTGTGAATCGGCAATCATTCATAATCATTTCTTTTGCTTTTTCCACATTATCGTTGGTTATTGATGTGCTAGGATGACCCGTACGCTCGTCATCTTCAACGTCTTGACAGTCATCTCAAAACTGCTTATACAATTCATGAACCCTTGTTTTACCCATAGCAGATTCACCAAAACCAATATTTAACATGGCACTTAATTCCACTTTTACAGCAAAACTTAATGCAAATTCTGTAATCCATGATTTATACAAATGAAAAATCACAGACTGTATCAAAACACGTGTTATCCTTTAAACCGCTGACAAGAGACGTTTGCCAACACAACAAAAAAAATCGTGCCCATCGGATTAGTAAAACTCGCGAAATTTCAAAATTCCCGTTACTTTTTGGACACATCTCGCACATCTTTTTAATGCATTCTTAAATTATTTCTCATAGAGGTGGGCATCCGAAATCTTCAATGTTGTAGCAGATGTTCTAGATCCATCAAGTCTTCACCAAAGTTTCACATATACACTGTAATGCAAGAGTTCATGGTTTCTTAACATCAAGGTCTCACCAACCATGTATGCCATAATTTTTCCTGAATTCCAATTATCACAACTCATCTATATTATATTATAGATCAAACAGGGATATCATATTCACCACCACATTGCCTCCAGTTAGTTTTACAACTAGTACTTCCACTTCAAGAAAACTGGGATGCAGCATTTAATACCTTCAAAAAATAAAAAAACGTACTTTTAATACACAAGGCATGTCTCATCTTAATAAGAGGGTCACAAAATTGTGATACATTCAGAAAGACTAATCATAATATCATTCTTCATCAGATAAAGCCATTTTCATCATATCTATACACTACAAAATAGTAGTAAAGAGGAATTATACGAGTAAAGTCTGAAGCGAATTTTCAATGGGCATTCCAGGGAATTCATAATTAAAACAATGCTAATAATTAAAGGCTTAGTAAAACAAATTCATTATACAATTAATCATTCTTCAACATCGCTAAATGTATCAAAGATAATAAACATTACAAAAAAGAAGAAAATTAGTTTAATCCCCATAGAAGAAAGGCACATAATCCTAGTTTTGTTTCCACAAAAATAAGTTATTTAGATCCCTGTCAGTTCTCTCAAAAAGGTTCTGAACCAAAGATAGATTATATTATTATAAGCTTTATCCACAGAATCCGTATAGGTATCATACTTATCTTACAAAGTATAACATATGAAGATCTGAACAATTCACGAGATTTTTAAAACATAGAATTTAAATCCCAAATTATGAAACTAGCTATACCATAATAATCTTCAAATAATAGTCTCATAACAACCAGATTCAAAACGTTAGCACTTCCAATAAAATGTCTAACAGTAGTTTAAAGCATTTTCCCAAAAGTTGTCAAACTATTAATGTACATTTTATAAAGTATTCATATAAATAAGTGTATCATAAAATCCATAAAACAATCGGGAATCATATGTTAGTAATTCGAAATCCTTTAATTCAAATTGAAATTATGAATTTAGTTTTAAAGTGATTTTATTTTTACCTTTCTCACAGGTCTCGAGCTCGATTTTTGAAGCCTTCATTTCCCAAGTTATTTAAGTGGAACAAAAAGTTCTACACTAAAGTCATTAACTTACAAGTAACAGAGTTCAAATTTTCTCTTGTTTATCAAAAACAATATAGCGTATAATTTCAACAACACTGTACACATTTCTAGGAATGAAATGCAGTACTTACCTACTCAAAAGGTATAAAAAAAAAAGTTTCCAGGGCCAGCACATTGGGCAGCATTTTTTTCCCAATTTGTGATTATCACTCGTGCATAGCTCTTCAAATGGCGAATACTGGTAGATATGTCACGACAAACCATAATTAAAACCTATTTATGAGAAACAATATTTCTGAAAATAAGTAATGTTAATAAATCCACATGTTACCATACATTCAACTAGAGATACCAAACTGAGTACTAATTTGTCTAAGTAACAGTCTGATGTATATAAAGAGCCACTTGACTTATTAAACAAAAGGAAAT
>CM061920.1:370962111-371005184 GCA_031002005.1 Vandiemenella viatica | reverse complement strand
GGTACAATATCTCGAGAACTAAGCGAGATATCACAAAATTTTATTCTTCACTTTCAGTTTCCTTCATCGAGTTACATAAGAATTCGTCATCAAATTGCGGCGCCACGGTTATCGTTGAATCCCCTCATAACCTAACAACCTCACTTTTGAGACAGTATATCTCGCGAACTAAGCGAGATATCGAAAAATTTTATTCTTTATTTTCGATTTGTATCGTCGTGTTACATAAGAATCTATCACCAAATTTGACTTTGGGGGACATGTTTCTTCTGAATTTCAACTAGAAACTCCACTCTTTTGAGACAGTATATCTCGAGAACTAAGCACTATAACAAAAAATTTTATTCTTCATTTTTGATGTGTCTCGTCGAGTTACATAATAATCCATCATCAAATTGCGGTGCCATGGTTGTCTTATGATTCCCTTGAGGTTTTTGTGCATATTTCCGTGTTTCTCTGGTCAAGCAATATGGCGGCCTCCCCTCCCCACTTGTCTCCACCCGGTTTCACTCCAGTATGTGGCGAAGGTCCCTTGCGTCGTCTCCATATATTCCTTCCTCCATGTGCCGGCCCATCGCCGATACACAGCACAGGTACTTTGGTTTTGTCAGCGATAATAACTTCTGGTTTTACTTGACGAATATAATGCATTTTTTATTCAATGTTCATTCGGTGTCATATGAGAACTTGCACCAGAGTCAATATACCAATCTTGTTTACCAAACTGGCCAGATAGAAAAACAACACTAAACACATGTTGGATTGCTTAGGTTCATCTGATTTCACCAGCAATGGACATGGATTTATTTTTTGTCGATTCGATATTTGAATTTTCCGCGACATAGTTTTCGCTTTTGTTCTGTCTGTTGGCAGTCTTGCTTCTATGGTTCAGTCAACCTTTGGAAGCGAAAGCGGTTTTTGTCTCTGATTCATTCGAATCTGACATTTCCATGTCGATCAATTTTGTCTTGATATCATCCGCCGTAATAGGAATGCCGGAATATTCAATCGCCAGGATCATAGGTGAAAATCGTTCTGGTAAACCTGCCAAAACGAGCCAATCCATTCCTCGCTTATTTCAAATTCAGTTCCACTTAATCTTTGCGATGTCTCAATAATATCCGTTATATACGACGTCATTGAATCACAGTTATCAAGTCTGATTGATATAAGATGATGAAGTAAGGTTATTCTTCGTGTAAACCCGGAATCGTCAAACATAGTTTTAAGCTGCGCCCATAGCTCCATCGTTGTTTTAGCTTGCTTTATATCCACATACAATGCTTCATCAATCTCAAGAATCAGCTTCGCTTTCACCTTTGCATCATAAGCGGCTGTAGTGATGGTACTTCCTTCTTCCTTTATTAAGCCGGACATGCCTTCCAACACCATCATATTCTCCGCTGCAATAGCCCACACATCGTAGTTTGCCTTTAAGCTTAGTCACGTTAACTACAAAATTCGGAGCCATCTTCAAGCGCGTAATATTTATTTATAAGATTACGACTTTTCCGTATTCTGCTTACTAGAATAACGAAGAAAATAGCTCTGGGTCACAATACATTCATTTTCCATTAATCCCAATGTAAGAGACTGGCACTGTGTAAAGTTGTCAATCTACATTTAAACAATTGCATAACAAAATAATTCATATATCTGAAGATGCACAGTCATAGCATACATGGTACATGAATTGTGTCTGCTAAATTTACACAAACTACTGGCAGTTGTTTTGTAGACATCTTATAAATAATTTGTTCAACAGATTGTCAATGAAAAATTCTATCAATTTTTTTTCTAAATTTAATCTTATCACCTCCTAGACACTGAATATGTGTTGGGAGCTTATTGAAGATCTGTTTAATAACGGTCCAGGTTGTGAGCAAGAGATTGCAGCTTATGGAAGATGTTTGTTCATCACCATATCCAACACACTGGAATAAAACATCCATGATGATGATCTATTATTCTATTATTTTCTTTGCATGTTTCTTGCCAAAGAGTAATTTTAGCTCTCATGGCCATGGAGGAAGGAATATATGGAGACGACGCAAGGGACCTTCGCCACATACTGGAGTGAAACCGGGTGGAGACAAGTGGGGAGGGGAGGCCGCCATATTGCTTGACCAGAGAAACGCTGAAATATGCACAAAAACCTCAAGGGAATCATAAGACAACCGTGGCACCGCAATTTGATGATGGATTATTATGTAACTCGACGAGACACATCAAAAATGAAGAATAAAATTTTTTGATATCGTGCTTAGTTCTCGAGATATACTGTCTCAAAAGAGTGGAGTTTCTGGTTGAAATTCAGAAGAAACGTGTTCCCAAAGTCAAATTTGGTGATAGATTCTTATGTAAAAAGACGATACAAATCGAAAATAAAGAATAAAATTTTTCGATATCTCGCTTAGTTCGCGAGATATACTGTCTCAAAAGTGAGGTTGTTAGGTTATGAGGGGATTCAACGATAACCGTGGCGCCGCAATTTGATGACGAATTCTTATGTAACTCGATGAAGGAAACTGAAAGTGAAGAATAAAATTTTGTGATATCTCGCTTAGTTCTCGAAATATTGTACCTTAAAATTGACGTGGTTAGGTTGAAATGCAGCCTGGACCAGAAAAAAACAATCGCCATATCCATATTTGATGATGAATTCGGACGTAACTTAATGAGCAGGTAATTCTTTTTAACTTGAATAACAAACTGTTTATTTCTACAGTCCTTAAATTTTAGTTGTTGTTGAGATAGGTTATATTTTCACATTCTATTTCAGTAATTGACAAGGAAGATTTCAAAATCTAGAAATATACTTGTAGACATATTTACAAACAGAAACAAGTCATATCTGAAATTTTAATAAAAAGCATAAGTCAACTTTTAGAGCTTTAAAAAAAATTAATACTTCATAAAACCTCATAGTTTCTGAGCTTACTTAGAAGATATTGTACTGGTAGTGGCCTATATAATTTTGCTAGAAAAATCAGTACATTCAAAAATCAGAAGCTAACAGCTAATAATAAATAAATTGTTTGTTCTCTTCTGGTGTACACCGCATTTCAACCTGCCTACATTTCCATTAATATTGCCGCTACAAAACCAAACTATGTAGACACATCTAAACACAAGAAATGCATCGCGAACTACATTTCCGTCAACAAAGTTTATTTCATCACGTTTAATAGTTCACACAGCAAAAATCATCACGATTAATATCATCGTGCAATTTCAGTTTAAATTTAAACGTGAGTAATGCATGCAGAATACCTTATTCACTGAGTCGCGATGTAAACATGACCCGTTTAAATTAAATTTCCAACATTTTTCTATAATAAGGCTAGCTTTTCAGGTGCAAAATAGTAACATATGCTAATTGTCTATACTACACCAACAAAAATTTGAGAATAATATGATCCTATTGAGAGCAATGAATAAATTTATAGCGAATGGCACTAATGTTGCGGTTGCCTGTCAGATACTTCAAGAACGATAATTACAATCTGACTTACTTATGAAACGCTATTCCACGTTTTTTCCTATCTCGTCTGTTTGTGCAACCATATGCATCACAATTTGGCATTACAAAAAACTTTAGAATATTAAAAAATGAAATATTCTCAGCAGCTGACACAGTGCAAACAGCCCAATGTTTTGGTACTCCTGCGATGTCCGCCGCGCAGGCACAGTTTTTTCACGAGGTTTCACGGATTTCGCGTTATCTCGTCTCCATATATTCCTTCCTCCATGCTAATAACCATGGAGGAAGTAGTATATTCCTTCTTCCATGGCTAATATCTTCCATATTTGGTGTCCTTGGATTTGGAGTTATCCGCGTGCGTATGCATCTTTGACTGTCTGAAATGAACCCTCTCTGGAATGGAAGTAATAAATCTGTCTGTCTCAGTGTCTCTGGTTCCGGAAATGAGAGGACGTAGTCTTTACGTGGTTTCGGAAATTCTGTTAAAAGGTAAGATTAAAGTACTGTAAGTAACAAAATTTGAATTAATTGATGGCTATTATAAATATATTTAAGGATCGAAATAATCAGTATCATTTGGCTCTGCATTTGATGCAGTGTTATTAGATTGTAAACCACGTGGTGTTTACGAATCAGTTTATTAGTTGTTTATAAAAGTTGTTCTGTCTAGGCATTTCGGACAAACAGTTGCTAGGGCTTATTTCCCAAATGAATGCAGAGTGCATTATTTATTCTTACAGTTGTTGGAAAAAGATGACTCGAGATTTGTGAAAACAGGATGCTGAAACACTTTGGAAGTTGTTAGTATTTGCTTGAATTGAAGCATGACATCTCTACGGTTTATGCGTTAGTCTTTGAGTTTGTATGAATGCATAGTGAATCTAGAAATTAATGTCTTTCAGGTTGTTAATTATAAAATTGTACCACCACTGTTTTGAAAGGCGAGTAATTCGTTGGAATCTTCAGTAATTGGCTTATAAGTCTGAAATTTGGTATCCACGTTACTTAGGCGATAAAATTTGAGTAAAAGTGCACAAAGAAGCCTCCACGTATGTTTAAATTAGGGTATAATTATTGGAGTATGAAGGATTTTCAACATCACAATCATTTTATATTAGCTGAGCTATCACTTAAGTTTGTCTGAACCTACAAAAAAGGTACAGCCATTCTGAAATTTGGTATGCATGTTCCTTAGACTGTTATATTTGACTAAATACCTGAAATTGTCAAATAACTCAAAATATAGGTAGATGCATGCTCGTTGTTATTCAATAAATACACGTATTGTCTATTGATATTTATTCTAGATGTTTCTTACTATTAATTCTTGGTCCAGGCTGCATTTCAACCTAACCACAACTACTAGAAGCAAAAATTTGTCTTAAATGCCCTGTGTCAACCATCGGAACGGTTTAATCCTAGACTGTGATTCCGCTACTGACTGGCATTGACGTATTTTGATGTATTCGCTGTTCAGTGTTTCACGTGTTATCGGACATCTGCGGCCGCTTACCAGCGGCCGCCTGCATCTAATCCACCTTCAGAATATCAGTTTATGTTGATATTGTACAGTTTTAAATACAGCGAATACGTCAAAACAACGTCACTATGATGTCACATGAACGCCAGTTAGTGACGGAATCGCAGTCTGGGATTAAACCATCGGAACTATCTTTCATCATGGAAGGTAGGCTGCCATACAATTTATCTTGGCATGAAATCCAATGTGCCAGCTATGCCAGAGAAATTGTAAATGTTAATTTTTTGGTTACTTATGTCCAGTAGAAAAAACTGTTAATTTGGCCTGAAAATATAACTAGATGCTTCTTTGTTACATAATTCTTTAAGCAAAAGTGCACCAGTAATAGAGGTGGGCAAAGTGAGTTACTAAAAAGAGGTGTTCATTTGATCACTCTACGAAAAGAACTAGTTCTTTTCAATGGTTCACTAGTTCTCTGGCTCAGTTTAAAGAAAATGAGCTGTTATATCCATTTTGAGTGTAGTATCTGTTCGTTTTATTTACATTTATACTGATTACTTAGGTTAATCTCATATTGTTTATTTTCATTTATTTTTTATTTATCCTGAAACATTTTTGTTTCTTAATACTACCGGATTACTTTCATGCATAAAAGGCCATATCAAAGAGTCAGGGAAATATTGTTCGGCTTACTGGGAATATTTGAGCATAGATAATTTTACATTAATTTATTTAGGGGCCTACAAACACAAAGTACAATCAATTTTAAAGAACTTTTTGCTTTAAATGAAATGAAGATTACTGTTCACAAGTAAAATTTTACTTATTTTGCCATTTAACCACCTACTTCTTTTTTCATTGCAAATTTATCCAGCTTTTGAAAACTACCTAGCTCTTTCCGTGCTGAGCCATGGGATCAAAGAATGTTGCGAACGAACTAGCTCTTCTCGATCTTCAGGATTTCTTATTCTTTCAGAGTGGAGTGGATAAACAATGAATGGCGAGGAACAGAGAAATATGAGTCGTGCCGCGGGTGACAGTGGCAAAGCCGAAACCGACTTATTGTTGGCGTACACTCGATTGAAGTTCAATCGAGATCGACACACCACCCTATTTACGGCTTCCAAGAACTACCGCTCACTTTTAGTGAGCGACTGCTCACCTGCTCTTTCAAAGGAACTGTTCTAAAGAACTGGTTCACTCGCGAATGACTCATCTCTAACCCGTAAGTCATAAAGTATGTAACAAAGTTGCAAAACGCGTCGAAACATACGATTATGCACATTACTGCCCAAGTGTTTATAGACACCTTGAGCTGCCTGTGACTTTTTTAGTCAGAATTTGGCGTGGCAACTGTTTTCTTTACTCAAAATCTACTAAGTATCGTGGAATATTAGTAGCCATTCTGGTCCAGGCTGCCATTCAACCTAAAACCAACAAGATTAGGCACACTGCTGACTTGGTGGCAATAGACATCTTGAGCTGCCTGTGATGTCATTATAGTTAGAATTTGGTATGATACACCATGCAATATTAGTCTTCATACAGGTCCAGGCTGCATTTACACCTACTAATACATTTGTACTACTCGCTAAAGATTGCTGTTACATATTGGCTAATACCGCACGTAACCTTATGATTTGCATTGTGTTACTCCTCTCTTACCTGTTTTGTCGAATTATTTTTTCTTGAGGAGTGCGTTAACCACTTTTTCATCCCAAAATAAGTTTTTTCTACTGGATGTAATTTGCCATTTTTTCACTTTTTAAGTACCTGCAGTTTGCAAGTGAAAAGTAGTTTATATCAAACAATGAAGACTTAGAAACATGTGTAATAAATATCAACAGGTATTAATGTGTATTTCTTGTGTAATAACATGTATGCGCTACCCACATTTCGAGTGAGTTTCCTTTATTTCCACAAACTCGAAGCTTACTTTCTACAAGTAAGTGTGTACCAAACTTAAGGCCGATAGTACAATTTTTGAAGGTTCAAATTAATTAATGTGGAGCCCTTTATTTTTTATTTACTTCTATTTAAAAAAATTATGTAAATAGCATTTTTATTTATTTTGAAGGTCACATGTTGAATACAATTAACTTGTGTTTCCACCAAAAAACTGGTTCTGTCGATTGGCCTATTATTTTATCTTTTTTTTTTTTTTCTGTGTGCTCTAGCGTAATTACTGAGACTCAGAAGAAATAATGGTCATTTTTGTCTGAAAATTGTTAAACCCATTCATGTTGCTCTTAGAGATTTACAGTATATACATACCTCATGGCGATTGGGAGAAGCCCAATAGAAAAGTATAATGATCGTGCATATGTTCCTTGAATGATATTATTTGAGAATGTGTTGCTATCACAGCCACCAAAAATATGAATGTGGGACAAATTACACTAAAAAAAACTGCCACCATTTTGAATTATAAGCGGACGATAGACCACCTTTTTTATGTGCATACGCGATGCCCAACAATAATAGGCATTACTTTGTTGAGAAAAATATCCGCATGTTTTAATGTCAGAGATGTTAATATTCTGCGGCATTTATCAAAGTAGTTTGTGGCAATATTCTGGTAATATCTAGTGGATGCAGCGATGGCATGGTACCTTAGGAAGTATTTTATATAGTGTGAACAGAAGAATCACTTTGGACGTAGTAAATGTTTATAATGACTGAGGAAATACCTCACAGCTTACAAACTATATTTATTGCAAGCGTTTTCAGTATTTACCGACAAAATTTGGGGAATATTACTGTGATTCTGATGACCTGGCAAAAACCAAATATGATGCTCACTCACTTTGTTAGAATTCTTTGTGGGAGAAAGATATTTTAATACTTTACTTGCAGAGCTATAATATGTACGCTCTGATAGAAGAAGAAAAGCAGCATATTATTCTACCTCGTTCCTGTCTTTTGGCAAAGCCCACTAGAATGTTAATTTAAAATATTTCTTACTATGGTTATTGGTTTTGGAGCCACACAACAGATGCAAATTATAAATATGAAGAGTTTCCATGTGAACAACATATATGAGAGCTCAGAGTGATTTTGTAACTTTGAACAGGGTCATGAGAAAAAGAAACCAAATGAAGGGAATAAAACTCAATTTGGGATTACTGGATATAGTGATTCTGCCAGGAATTGTCGTCATAATACTGCAGTGGTTAAACGCAGGACATCGCTAGAAACACTTTTGGAAGTACACTTAATGGTTTCTTGCTGGTTCAGGCTGTATTACAACCTAATATCTGCTTAAAAGTAATGGTCCAGGCTATATAACAATGGAATTACTGCTTGAAAATAATACGTCGGGTAATATAGATAGGGATCTAGATCGTGATACCGCTGCAACCACTTAACCGCCTCGCGATTTAAACACTTCCGGATGGAGAGAGTATGACATCAATACCCTGTTGAATGTGATGTATACATTCCACGCACAGCTTTAAATGTCACTAATTCGTCCTTCCACGGAAAGACGTCCATCACTAATACGTCTCATATAGAGAAATCGTTAATTTTGCATAAGTAGTACAGGAATAAATTTTGATGCAGCCTGGACCACACTGAAATGTATCTATCAAGCACCTTATTGCGGATACCTAATTTCTGTCTTATCTATTGCCGTTTACATCTTAATACAGCTTGGACCATAGATAAACGTAACTGTCGCACACGATATTCTTGAAACCCAATTTCCAAATCGTATCTATCACTGTTGGTATGATCCAGTCTGCGTTTCAACCTAAACACAAATGGTTATTGACCAAATCTTGTTTTTATGAATATTTTATTTTGTATGAATGATTTTAATAGCAAATTCAGTGATGTGAGGAAATATAGAATGGAATCAAATACAAATCAATGGAATTGTGACTAATAACGTTTACGCTAATGAACGATATTATCAGTTTGGAATGTTGTACCTGTTATTAACTGTGCAAGTAATAATGTTCTTTAACTTTTTCAATCTGTAAATTTTTTATTATTACTACTATTGGTTACCTTCTTTGGCCTAACGTGTATTCTCAAATCGATCGAAGGCTGAACACTTCACACAGAAACAGTGACATCGTACTCTCTCCATCGGAAAGTGTTCACAATGCGAGGTGGTAAGTGATTGCAGCGGTATCACGATCAGGATATTACCCAGTACGTCTTGCGATTTGATTACAGTAGTATTCTGACATCATTACTGGATGTTGTAACGGATCACGATCTCCAATAGACCCCTCATAAGAACTACTTCTGCTAACGGGTAAAATTGGTGTATTTCTGGTTTATTTTTTGCTTGGTTTACGAGTAATGCAGTTGCCCAATAAGCCTAATATTTAACAACTTTAATTGTTTAAATGTTTACAATGTTAGCAAACTAATAAATTGTCAGACAGACATGAAATGTGTGAATCAACAAACATTAGCGGGTGTCCTGACTGCTGTTAGTACATCAAATTATTTATTTGAGATTGCTCTTTGAGTCAGGAACAACTATAGAGGAATGTGGTGTCAACAGTTAATTAAAAACAAAACAGGATCAGCATGGAGTAAGACAGAAGTGTGTGCTATTAATTGAATCGTATATGGTAAATCTATGTTGATACGTTGATCACATACATGGAATCACAAATATTGAAAGCAAACAAATATAACTAGCAGATCACTTGAAAATTTCTTTACCTCTCTTGTGTATCAAATAAGATAGGATGGGGGAAAAATGACCCATCACCACAGATGAAGGCAGGAGGGTGAGATGTACATCAAAAAGCACCAACAGCTTCTTCACAATATTTATAACCATGGTCATGTAGGTGGTGAGACTTATGGTAGAGGGAAAGATGTGACCCAAACTGCCACATTTATGTCATATATTACTACTGAGCATAAAAGATGTATTTGAAAGCAAAATTCATTTGTGGTGAACTCATTTCAGTCCCATGTAGGCCCATATAGGAATGGCCACCTTTTATTGTAAGAGATAGGATATAGTGAGAAATGCCTTTCGAATATCAATCTCTCGGAGAATACAACATATCTGCTGCACATCACTCCACATTTATACATGTCATTACTACTTCCCTAAATCCCATATGGATTTGAAAGCCTTAGAAACAGCTGCAATGAACAATAGGCAATGTATTTCTGGTTTAATGACTTACATGAACTGTCCAAAATCTGAACTTGATTGGTATATATTTCGAGCTATAGTGTAGATATGTCTTCAGACTGAAAGGAAATTTTCTTCTAGGACATTCTCATTTTAGAGGTTTTTTTTTTACTATGTCCCTGTGTGTATTTATCATTTATATAATTTGGATTAAGTGAACGAAATAGTGAACTTCTCCTTTCAGTTATTTGCTCATATTGGCTTGCATGTCTGCAATTATGGTTGTGAATTGTAGGCTTTCATATAACATTTAAAATCCTTGAATTAATGATGAAATCAAATATTTGATTGAATATGAGAATGCATTGAAACAGAACCTCTAAGAAGAACTGAAAATTTACCTTCTATCACGAATTTTAATCTCCTGTATGTGGCTCTATAGATAATCTGTATGTTGTTTCAGTGAAAGGTGGCGGCGGCAGTAGTGTAAGGTGTGCATCAATTTCAGCTACATTTATAAGGTATTTCATTTTTTTTTTGTAATTGAAGTTAAGTTATTGTAAAACTATGACATTTCCGGGTAATATCTAGATTGGGATACTGCTGCAACCACTTATCGCCTCACGATGTAAACACTTATGGCCGGATAGAGTATGACGTCACTGTTTTTCCGTGTTCAGCCTTCGATTGATTTGTGAACACTCGTTAGGCCTTAGAACATACCAATACTACTAATGATAAAAAATTTAAGGATTGAAAAAGTTAAAGAAAATTATTACTTGCTATTATTACGATATCAACAACATTCCAAACTGATATCATTCCGTATTAACGTTCCATGACGTCGGTTCCTGTAATGTTAACTTTATTAGTCATAATTTCATTGATTTGTATTTGATTCCGTTCTTCTATATTTCCTCGCGCACCTGAAATTGTTATTAAAATCAGATGTCATATTCTCTCCACCTGGAAGTGTTTACAAAGCGAAGCGGTAAGTGATTGCAGCAGTATCCCAATCTAGATTTTACCCACATTTCCTTTTGTCTAATCTTATCTTGGTTTTGTTATACCATCTCTGGGGTCATAGCACCTCTTGGTTTCAGCAGTTACTTGAAGTGATCAAGATTAGATTAAAAATTGTTATATCTTCTTAATTTTTGTGCTAATCTTCTGTAAAGTCACCTTCATAGTCTTTGTCTTTAAATTCTTCAATTAATGATGAGATCAAATATTTGATTGAATGTGAGAATTTATTTAAATAAAACCTCTAAGAAGAACTGAAAATTGACTGACAGTGACATGAATTTTAAGTTTACTGTAATATTGCTCTATATGCCATCTTTATTTTGTTTCAGTGAAAAGTGATATCAGGAGAATGAGGCATGCATCTATATCAGCCGTATTTATATCTCGGGATATGATAGTAAGGTAAAGTCTTTTTGTGATCAAGTTTAATTATTGTATAACTATGAGCCTTACTTCTAGTTTCTGATTCTGACTTTGTTCAATTTATTGTTTTACCTCTAGATACATGGCACATCTTAGTTTCAGTAATTAGATACAATAATTAAGATTAAATTGCAAATTGCTCATCTTTTGACTGCTAATCAATCTCCTGTATTCATCACAAACCAAATTACAAATTTTTGTAAATCACATTCCCTTACACAGCCATTGCACCATTGGTAATTGTCATCTTTGACTTACCAGTATCGATATTTGGATTTGTGGATATATTGGTACATAACCCAATTGATCTTGCATCACTCCTACCAAAAATAGGTTTTCTTCACTTGGGAGATGTATCAATAGATAATAGGAAGTACTGAGCTGATAACGTAGAAAATAGACTTAATACTTTCGGGGCGTGCACACACACAGTTAAAACTGTTAACAACACTAACAACAGACTTTGTAACATGTAACTAACAAATTCTAGTAGAAGCATGCCACAGTTTGTGGCCAAATACGTGGATTATTAGTGTGACTGGTATATGGAAGGTATCTGGTTTGAATTCCTGTCTTTAGGGACCTTAAAACTGACCTTTACCTCTGGTAAATCTTTGTTAATATGAAAATGCCAGGACACTCCATGGTATTCCACATTATACTATACTACCTATACTTGATAGGGTTACACGGTCAGATTAGGCAGCCATGATAGAGGAGCATTGTGCAGCTGGTAAGAAGTTGTCATCGGGGCTTTGAGACCATGCAGTTGTCAACAGATTCATTCTGTCTGATAATTTGACTGCTCCACAAAAATAAAGTTACAATGACCATATATAAGATTTCCGCATATGTACTTATAACTTGTTCTTTCTGCCTGTCAATTTATGTCCATTCAGTATACTTTCTCATGTCAGTGCTTTGCTTAGCATGGGAAACTTTTACCCTGCTATCCTCTTGACCAGAGTTTCTCATATTTCTTCAACCGGAGGACCAGCAAAATGTCACAGTTCTGCATACCACTAACTTGTATGGGTCTAATTTTTTACTTGTTGTCACATAAGAGTTAAGACCAATACCTGCAAGGAATCGCTCATGCAAAAATGTTCTTTAACTTAATCCTCCAAGGAAAACCACATTTTTTAAAGCCAACTGGAAATACCAGGTTTTAATCTGGTCATTAATAAATGCATGGGTTATAGCTGATACTGGCTTATAGCCTTATTGAGTATGTATGTTTATTGCTAATAGCTTTTCGCCGCTACGGGGTTGGGTATTATAGGTGGGGAGATTTGGGGGAGGGGGTGTAAGAAGGAGCTATCGTGGCATTCACCTTGAGGGATTTTGGAAAACCAAAATCTGGATAGGGATTTGAACCCATGTCCCCATCCGTTACGCTCTGTACGTTCAGTACGAATGCGGTATTCTCTTATGTTAGCAATTTGCACTGTTGTATTATTTATCATATCTTAAATTCAAATAGATTAAATTTTAATCTGTTTGCAGACAAATTGCCTATCTTCGTGGCTGACAGCTTGGAAATTGCTGTTCTTGACCAAACAGTGCTCTCCTTATTGTCTAATGAAATATACAATTAATTTTAATTATTGAACTGCTTGAAAATGTTCTATTGACACTAGATTAATTAATTTAAATATATGAAATATATTACTTGCAGCTTCAATTAAATAAATGTCTAGTTGTGAGACCTTGTTCACAAGCTATTTTGAATATTGATCTGCCAATAAGAATTATTTTTTTCTGTATCACCCCTGCCACACCTAAAAAATTGGCGAGAACCATGTTACTCAAAAGTAATATTTAAATTTACGGTCATCACTTATTTAGTTTGAGAACAGGAATTACCTCTAAAATATTAGCAATAATTCTACAAATCTGTCAAAGCTTTATCTGTGTTAATTGCCACTACCAGAAATATAGAAATGGTTATAATATTTGGTACCATTACAAATGTTAGACATAGAGGAGCAGGTGACTAAAAGGATAATAACAATAATATATGCCCATCATGTATTGTAAACGATGGAGGACTTTGGCAACAAAACATGATACAATAAAAAAAGTTTGAAACAAACCACATTAACTTTAACAAATTCAATAATTGGAAAGCAAATAACACAGTTAATGTGAGAATTTACCAGCGAACACCAGTGACATTTGTGTTTGCTACAGCTCAACAAGTCCACGTTAGCTGAACATGCTGTGTAAAATGTCCTGAATAAATTTCAACAGGTCTGACATTTTGGATTGAACTTTGTATTTCTGGGATTAGTATTGCTGGAGATTTTAAGATTAATTTGGTTTGTTAGGCTGCCAGAACTATTTTGCCCGTGAAAGGGTTAAAACATCGTGCATTGAGAACTTCTTTGGCCGAGTACCTGAGAAGAATGTTTAGAAGCAAAATTAACAACAAATTGACAAAATATAGATATCTTGTATGAGACTGAGCATGGCTCGTTGATAAACAATGGAGAACACTTGAGTTCCACTGGTGATTAGTGAAACCAAATGCTCCCACAGAACTTGCAAAATCATCCAAAGACTTTATGCTAGCTCTTTCCCCACAACTTGTCAATCTGCCCATGGTACCAGGCAAAAGTCACAACTTCAAAAACTCTTCAGACTTTGCTCAATAGAAATCATTCGGCCATCAGACTTGGCTAAAGGAAAATAGTAATTGCTCCCAGCAAATTCATGATCCCAAGTCAAATTACATGAAACATTTCGCTTGGACATTTTCCGTTTCATAAATTCTGATTTATGTTAATGGCATGAAATCCTTCCTTTTAGAAATTAAACATTCAGAGTGTCAAACCAAGGTTGTCCCTATGGATTACTACTTTCTCTACTTTACATGACAGTGCTTCTGCTTGCAAAACGATTAAAGCATCACCTAACTTTGTCAGAATCCAATCTCATATGTGCTTTCTACGGAATAATAAATACGTTTAATGTCCAATATCATCTTCATAACTGGAGCCAGGAAAGCAGACAGGCGAAAGGAAGACCAATAAAAGTGTCTGCAGGAAATTTATTGGTAGGTTAAGTGTAACCTACATGAAGATAATACACAATTTTACTAGTTGGAAATGTTATAGAGCTTAGAAAATAGAACATACATGGGAGCATTGCAAAAACTGATATTGGTGACTTAGGAGTTTGTTGTGAAAATTTTTTACTTGTTAGAAGATGTAACTTGAATGGGGTAATATGAGTATATTAATTGCAGATTCAAAAATCTGTGGAGGGAATTAAACAATAATATGCTTGCTCAAAGGAGTTTTGAAGGAAGTGTATTTGTTTATTGGAATGTGAATGTAAAAAATAAAAAAATGCCATGGTAGTTAGTCAGTCTAAGCTAGCTTACGGCCAACAAATTTTTCAGGTTTCCCTGCAGAAATTGTGTATAGGGTACTTCAATTTAAGCTATTATTGATTTCCTTTTGTTTAATAAGTCAAGTGGCTTTTTATATACATCAGACTGTTACTTAGACAAATTAGTACTCAGTTTGGTATCTCTAGTTGAATGTATGGTAACATGTGGATTTATTAACATTACTTATTTTCAGAAATATTGTTTCTCATAAATTGGTTTTAATTATGGTTTGTCGATTTTGTGTATCAAGGTGACATATCTACCAGTATTCGCCATTTGAAGAGCTATGCACGAGTGATAATCACAAATTGGGAAAAAAATGCTGCCCAATGTGCTGGCCCTGGAAACTTTTTTTTTGTACCTTTTCAGTAGGTAAGTACTGCATTTCATTCCTAGAAATGTGTACAGTGTTGTTGAAATTATACGCTATATTGTTTTTGATAAACAAGAGAAAATTTGAACTCTGTTACTTGTAAGTTAATGACTTTAGTGTAGAACTTTTTGTTCCACTTAAATAACTTGGGAAATGAAGGCTTCAAAAATTGAGCTCGAGACCTGTGAGAAAGGTAAAAATAAAATCACTTTAAAACTAAATTCATAATTTCAATTTGAATTAAAGGATTTCGAATTACTAACATATGATTCCCGATTGTTTTATGGATTTTATGATACACTTATTTATATGAATACTTTATAAAATGTACATTAATAGTTTGACAACTTTTGGGAAAATACTTTAAACTACTGTTAGACATTTTATTGGAAGTGCTAACGTTTTGAATCTGGTTATTATGAGACTATTATTTGAAGATTATTTTGGTATAGCTAGTTCCATAATTTGGGATTTAAATTCTATGTTTTAAAAATCTCGTGAATTGTTCAGATCTTCATATGTTATACTTTGTAAGAGAAGTATGATACCTATACGGATTCTGTGGATAAAGCTTATAATAATATAATCTATCTTTGGTTCTGAACCTTTTTGAGAGAACTGACAGGGTTGTAAATAACTTATTTTTGTGGAAACAAAACTAGGATTATGTGCCTTTCTTCTATGGGGATTAAACTAATTTTCTTCTTTTTTGTAATGTTTATTATCTTTGATACATTTAGCGATGTTGAAGAATGATTAATTGTATAATGAATTTGTTTTACTAAGCCTTTAATTATTAGCATTGTTTTAATTATTAATTCCCTGGAATGCCCATTGAAAATTAGCTTCAGACTTTACTCGTATAATTCCTCTTTACTACTATTTTGTAGTGTATAGATATGATGAAAATGGCTTTATCTGATGAAGAATGATATTATGATTAGTCTTTCTGAATGTATCACAATTTTGTGACCCTCTTATTAAGATGAGACATGCCTTGTGTATTAAAAGTATGTTTTTTATTTTTTGAAGGTATTAAATGCTGCATCCCAGTTTTATTGAAGTGGAAGTACTAGTTGTAAAACTAACTGGAGGCAATGTGGTGGTGAATATGATATCCCTGTTTGATCTATAATATAATATAGATGAGTTGTGATAATTGGAATTCAGGAAAAATTATGGCATACATGGTTGGTGAGACCTTGATGTTAAGAAACCATGAACTCTTGCATTACAGTGTATATGTGAAACTTTGGTGAAGACTTGATGGATCTAGAACATCTGCTACAACATTGAAGATTTCGGATGCCCACCTCTATGAGAAATTGAGAAAAATAATTTAAGAATGCTTTAAAATGATGTGCGAGATGTGTTCAAAAAGTAACGGGAATTTTGAAATTTCGCGAGTTTTACTAATCCGATGGGCACGATTTTTTTGTTGTGTTGGCAAACGTCTCTTGTCAGCGGTTTAAAGGAAACGCGTGTTTTGATACAGTCTTTGATTTTTCATTTGTATAAATCATGGATTACAGAATTTGCATTAAGTTTTGCTGTAAAAGTGGAATTAAGTGCCATGTTAAATATTGGTTTTGGTGAATCTGCTATGGGTAAAACAAGGGTTCATGAATTGTATAAGCAGTTTTGAGATGACTGTCAAGACGTTGAAGATGACGAGCGTACGGGTCATCCTAGCACATCAGTAACCAACGATAATGTGGAAAAAGCAAAAGAAATGATTATGAATGATTGCCAATTCACAATTAGAGAAGTTGCTAATGTTTAAATGTCAATTGGCTCATGCTATGAATTTTTTTCATCTGTTTTGGGTATGAACCTTGTTGGAGCAAAATTGTTCCATAAGTGTTGAGTTTCAAGCTAAAACTGTGGTGAATGGACGTTGCTCAGGAATTGGTAAATGAGGCCATCAACGATGCAGAACTATTGAAACATGTCATAATAGGAGACGAAATGTGGGTTAATGGGTATGATGTCGAAACCAATGCTCAATCGTCCCAGTGAAGTCATTCCGGATCGCCAAGACCGATTAAACCTTGACAAATTTGGTCAAATGTGAAGGTAATGCTCACTGTGTTCTTAGATTTTAATGGCGTAGTGTACCACGAGTTCTTGCCACAAGGTCAGATGATCAATAAGGAATACTATCTTCGAGTTAAATGCTATTTGCTTGAAGCAGTCTAAAGAAAATGCCCGGATTTGTGACAAAACAATTCATGGCATTTTGCATCACAATAATGCACCTGTTCACACATTTTTGCTGGTTCGTGATTTTTTAGCAAAAAACAACACTGACAATGCCCCGCCCTCCATCTTCGCCAGCCATGGCCCTCTGACTTTTTCCAGTTCCCAAAAGTTATGAGAACCAAGAAGAACTGTCATTTTATAAGTGCATCACTGAAAGAGCTCAAACCTATCCCAAAGATTGAGTTCCAGAAGTGTTTATGGAATTGGAAGAAATGCTGGCATAAATTATTTCTAATGCAGTCTATTTTGAAGGGGATAACATCAATGTTGATGAATAAATAAAATCTTTAAAAAAATGTAAATTTCCATTATTTTTTGAACACGTCGTAAATTTTATAATTTATTGTATGATACTGAAACTATTTTTTTAAAATAAAAATGAATAAAATGCGAATGTTTCTTAATTTATCCTGTTATACATAATAATTTTATGCTACTTCATTTATCATATAAAGTTTTAAAATTTTGGCTAAATCTAAAATAATGAAATACTAATTTTTATAGCAATGAGTTTGTATTAACAGTGAATAGTCCACTGATTAGAGATTGTATGTCACTTTGCTCATATTCACTATGAATGTCTACATAAATTTTTGTATTGGCATTAGAAATATAACACTTTATCAGCTAATGGCCGAGTGTCGACCATGTTGACAGGTCACAGGCTGGATCCATAATGTGGTAAAAATATAACCCCCTCTTCTCATATTCAGGTTTAAGATGCTCTAAATTTTGTCTGTTGTCAAATACAATCCAATTTTTATATTCAAAGAATTCATCTTAACAGTGTATAGCTCAGTGTTGACTAGGGGTTATATGACACACCACTTACACACTGATTCAGGTGCAAATTGACTAATTTATGCACTAAACTTTCAGATACCACAATCTCTTGATTATGTTGGTCACCATGGCTGGAAGTCTATCTTGTCTATAACGAATGTGGCACTGTCAAGGTGAGGGGAGGGGGAGGGGGGTGTTCAGAGCATTATAAATGGTACAAAATACACAACAGTATGTGGATATTTATTAGTACTGTTTTAAATAAGCTATATAAACCAACCTGTCTGTGTGTGACTTGAAGTCGTAATGCTAGGACAACACTGGGTCAGCATGTTTGGTCAATGAACCTGTTCACCATCATGAATTACAAGTAGTAGGTATACATCAACTAGACTCAAATTCACTTGCAGATGTTACAAAATTTCCCTCGTCAATGACAGTCCACATTGTTTAATGTTTTCAAACTGCTATTTTTATTTGGATTGGAAGCAGGTCACACCACTCTGTTATAAATCTAATTTTATTCTGTTCAGTGAACTTCAAAGCTATGTTAGGTTACATGAAGGAAAACTGGGGTCGTGTTCAAAAGAGTCCAAAATTGGACCACATGATTTATAAATGCTCTCCATGCTTACTGAAGACAAAATGGTTTTGCACCTGAAAAAGAATACACAAAACAAGAACACTACAAAAGACTGGTTGCGGTTTGGAAGGATTGGTTGGATGTAGTCAGTAGTGGTAAATAAATCTGACACTGGGTTCAGCGCATGGATCAGCATTTCCCATTCATGTAATATTGAACTTCAACCTTTTCAAGCATCCCACTACCAGAGAATTTTTTTAAAAATAGTCTAATGGTAAGACGTTGCATTCCATTGGTCCACTAAGTAATTAATAAGGAAGCACAAGAAATTGTTGTATCATTTATATGTATAATTAAAGAAGGAATCAACAGGAATTTACATCAGCTTACAAGCATGGAGGAGAAATTTGCACCATGGTAAACAATGAATTGAAAAGATTCCTAAAAAAAAAAAGTAGTTATTTTTTCATGGGTCAGCCAATATTGTTAATTATAAATTTTGTCAAACTGATGGTTCCTCGAAAATTTTATGTCCACAAATATTGCTACATGATCAATCGGTTTTTTGTTCCATTCATGTTACCAATTGAATTAATTCTTCTGTTTGAATAGTTTGTGTTTATAAAATGTCAACATTAGCTGGAGATCAAAGTTATTTCAAAAAGTCTTCCTCTTATGTTATTCATTGTGCATGTTGTCTTTCTGTAATGTGGTTTCAATCGCATAGTGTTAGTCATCCATCATAATCTTTATTTTTCGTGATCAGTACTGTCCTAATTTGCTTCTTCAGAAGATCCCAGAACTATTGGGATTTCTCGGCATTAAGTCTGTTTTACTCAATCGCAGGTGCATGAGCATTAATTGTTGAGAAGGCAAAGGTTCAGAAGAAATAGCGTCAATGGGCTAGAGAAACTTGCTACAGAGCAAAAATTATGCGAAATATACTCTGCGAACGATAGCGTGTTGTCATCTGTTTGCACTGCCTTCTATTCTGTGTAGATCCGTAACTTTTGTGTGTCAATTACATCCATGTCCAAATAAAGGCTCTTTCTGCAAAGTGAAGAGTATGATATTGCAATCACCAGTTCTTTGTGTGAAGCCACCTGTAGTTCCATGTCTAGTTGTAAGGTGTCTATAATTGGATAACCATATATCTTCCCAGAATCCAGTGGCCTTTTGCACTCGTGGACAAAAGAATTGAAACACCCAAAAGGGGAGGAGGAAATGAAACTTAATGGGTAGAGAGTGATGTTACTTTAGAGATCACATAATTGAATCAAATTTACTAAGAATTTGAATGGAAAGGTTAGATGAAATACACCCAACACTCACCAAAGTTGTAGGGAAGAGGACAGCAGCAACACAAAACAATGGTCTATTGCATTCTATGAGTGGCTGCGTCGAACGCGAGTCTTGTGCAAGCCCATCCACTTACATCTGTTAACTTGAAAAAGGGTTTTACCTGAAATTTTGTTTTTGTGTTGCTGCTGCCCTCCTCCATTCAACTTTGGTGAGTGTTGGGTGTATTTCAGCTGTCCTTTCTATATAAATATTGCCTCATGGCATTTATTTCCTTTATTGTTACCTTTACTAAGAACTTGGCAATATGAGCCCACTTATCAGTAGACATCCCCTCTGGCCTGGATGGATGCACTGATTCGATTGGAATGTGTCATAAGACCATTATATCTCCTACTGAGGCTAGCAGGCCCACAACTGTTGTAACTGGTCCTTGATATCCTGTATATTGGCACAGGTATGGAGTTGGAGTCTGCACTGGTACCACATGTTCAGTCTGAGACAGCTGGAGATTTTGCTGGGCACAAGAATACTTCAACATTACACAGTTCATACAGACGTGCTGTGGATGGATGAGCATTGTCCTGTTGAAAAATGGCACTAAGATACACTGTTACATGAGAGAAAACAAATGTGAAATCAGGATGTATGTGACACGCCATTGTACCATCAGAGTTCTCTCAATCTCTACCAGCTGTGACCAGATTAGCATCGCTATGACTTTCCAAAACATGGGAAGACTGGGTCCTTTCCTCAGGTGGCTGTCATGTACTCACTGATGGTCATTTCAGGTAGTGAAGTACCGCGATTCATCACTGAGCACAATGCGACACCGTTCGTCACCAGTACATGCTACCCAATAATGGCACTACTCCAAACACAATGGTTTGTGTTCTGGTATTAGCAGCCTACACATGGAATGGTAATTCCCCAATCTGCCTGCTGTTAGTCTCCAACCAATGGTGGAAGATGACAGAGAATATTGCAGGGAGTCCATTATTTGTTTTTGGATGGCAGTGGCAGATGTAAAGGAGTTGTGCGCTTGGTGCACAGTACGACGATCCTCCCTTGTGGTGAACAGGTGTGGTTCACCGAAACCTTGACTGACTATGCCTGCTTTCACATGCATTCCAAAACTGGTCCATTACCACATCCGAGTGCCACATAAATGTGAATATTGCAAGATTTGATCAGTCAGCCAAATGGAGGCAAACATTGTCAGGTGCTGATAATGCTGTCTTTCATATCCATGTCCATCAGTGATCACTCACTCTCTGATAATGTTCATGCCCCTTATATTCTCTACCAGGCCCAGCAGCAACACTAAACATGAAGAAAACTAATGCATACTGGAGGACATAGATACACCACACACTAATACATTCTGTCAGTGATGATTACTAGGGTTCAGATCTTTAGGACAAGTCATATTTTTTCCCTGCCTTCTTTTTGACCTGGAATTCTGAGTTAAATTATGATTCAACTTTTGTGATTGTATTTAAATGTATTTTATATAGCATCTAAATGCTTATAAAGACCATTTTCCTAGTTTTGGTCATATTTCGATAATATTTATGGTCATATTTTGAGGAAAAGTCTGGTAATTTTTTAATAATACTGGGAATTCACTAGATGAGAAGAAATTGAAATAATTAATCACAGAACTGTACTTCTGCTATACAGGTGGCGGAGAAAAATAAAACTAATTTTCACTGTGGTCAGAATTCACCAGTCAAGAATTAAAGTTATACATTATTGTCACACTCTAAACGTAATGATCCACCCGCTATTTTAATCTCGACAGTGCAGCAGCAGCATGCCTGTGTCGATCAGTATCAATCAATATTTCAATGAGATATCCTCAGTCATCATTAAATCTGCATTGGATCTGTGAGTAGATCTATTGCCATGCCGAAGATAAAATTTTCTGATAGTGCGAAGTTACATAAGGGAATTTAGAAAGGAGTATTTTAGTACAGATGAAAGAGTTCTATTCTGTAAATTATCTGAAAATAAAGTGACTTCAACAAAAAGATTTAAAATAATTTCCCAATGGTGCAGCGAGCACACGGAAGCAAATTATGCCGTCAACTTGAAAGCGACACTACTAGATAAAATAAATGTGTAATTGAGCATGTTATGATGTACAGTAAATTTAAAGGTTTTGTCATTTTTATGACATTAACCCATTTTTAAGGTCATATTTGCCTACTTATTTTTTTTTTGGTCATAGAGATCTGAACCCTAATGATTACCTTTAATCTGTTTGTCATCTAATATACAGGTTGCTGTCATTGGTCACCATATGGTTTTACCTTCCACCAATGATTAAAAGACTACAGCTTTGAATCACGATACTGACGAACCACTTTTCAGTTCATATTTATTTCTCTGTGAGCTCCATTATAATGTTACACGTGGATAAGGCACTAAACTCCGAAGATGCTAGAGCACAAATATTACAGCCACTGTAAAACTGCATTACGACTCAAAAACAAATACTAAAAACTTCGAAAACAACTGACTGGCAACTAACTCTGCTTACTATCTCCAAATGTTTAAAAGAGATGCCATAGAAACATCCAGAATAATACAAAGAATACTGACAGATGTTTCTTGGGTTTTAACAATCAAATTGGTACAAAAATAATTACAAATTGTTCAAAATAGCTCGCAATCAATAGAAAACACTTTAAAATGAAAGTTACTACTGTTTACATGCATTTACACACAAAATTATCAACCAGTCCAAATCGTGAATTGTCCTCCAAACATCGTGGCTCACATAAACACTTACAAACTTTTAAGTAATGTTACATATATAATATTGTTCTTGATTGGATCATATAATTTACATAGTTTCTCTCCACAAAACAATCTTGATTTACATGACGAATATACACATTCACAACTAATCAACTCCCATCTTGCAATGCATAATTCTTAAAGTTTCACGAAAGGACTGGGTCTTAGGGCTGTTAACATTGTTATAGAGAATTGAAACTCATTAATCATTTACATATCTGCTAATGGTATGTATGAGTACAAAGTTGCATTGAATTTGACCGTTCCTGCTGGATGCTTCAATTTTTTGTTCCTGCTGAAAGTTACCAATGTGGTATTGTCATCGTTTGACAGCTTTGATAGTCGGTAGATATTAAAATAGATTTGGTCAGGTTGATCCTTCCCAGTAATGGACAGAGGCTTATACATAGATTTTCTGCTTGATCCACTATTTAGGAAGATTGTATTCCATTTTTGAAATTGTGAACTGTACTCGTTGAGGGAATTGTTAATGCTCGATCCTGACATTTGGGAGGGTGCTGATTAAATCTTGGGTCCAGCTTTCTCATTTTCTCTCAAAATCAGTCCAGGTGATTGCTGGCATGATACTTCTTATGGCAATGGCTGAATTCCTTTTTGTTCTGTGCTCCTCTCGTTCCATTGATCTGTATAGATATATAGCCCTAAGTAAAAAGAAATGAAAAATCTACTCTGGATCCCTTACAAGGAACTGCTAACATTATTAGCTAAGCTGAAGTCTGTTAGAGATGTTATTCCTACACCCCTCGACCTTTGTTCTGATTGCTTGATAGAGCCTGTTTTCTGATCATTGGGTCCAGGGTAGAGGGGTCAGACTTGCCATTATTTATACATAACGGATGTGATATTAACAAAAATCGCACCTAAGCTTGCATGCTTAACACCAAATTTAAAAATAGATCCAATGCAGAAAATAAAATAGTGTTCATGCCAGTTTAACATCTCGTGCAGAGTTAGAAATGTATTTATTAGAAATAAATTTTTATTGTGATTCTACCAGAGAACCCAAGTCAGCAGGAGGTACTAATGTCTTGGTGGTCCCAATCTACGTCTATATCGTCTGGAATTGAAGGTGGCAGTGGGTGCTTTGCACCAAACTGTGCATTTCTATTTTGAATAATGCTAGGAAAGAAAGAATTAATATAAGCTTCAGTATAGCACCTAATTTCTCTTAATCTTCTCTCTTCTGTTATAAGCGTGTTCTCAGGTTGTGCTACTGGATTCTAATTCTTAACTGACTGGACATTACCGTAACTCAATAGAAGAGAAAAAATTTATTGTCTTACTGCAAAAATTGGAAGGAAATTGAGGACACACTGAACAACTTACTGATATCTCTTGCCACTATTTGCAATAAAGTTCCGAACCATTTCATGTGATAAGCAAAAACAAAACACTAAATGGTCATCAAACTCGTCTAAATGGCCTCATGAAACACAGCTGACTTATTTCCTTATGTTGTGATAAATATATTGTTCACATGTGTACTGGAGGGGAGTTATTTCCGTTGTAACTGAAACCTTTTGCATAATTTTTGGCGTCTAATTTTGAAAGTTTTAGATGGGCACGGAGGGAAGTAATATTTCAGTTTGCACTCTACTTTGGTGGAATCTAACACTAAAAAGTGTTTATACATTCTTAAAAAATATTAAAAGAGAATTTTAAAACTGGTGTGCTCTAGTGAAGGAAGGACTTTCTTTTGTTAACAAGCAGGTGTGTGTAATTTCAATTGACTTGTTTAAGACTTCTCTTCAGGTTTTTAATGAAGAGCACACCCTATTGACTCAGATGGTTGTGCTGTCTTGATGGTTTCTGGCACATGATATAAGCTTTGCTGGTTCGAGTCCTGGCAATAGATGAAATTTTTCATCAGCTAGACTTAGTTGGCAGGGTCACAATTCCTAATCACTAGATTCTGCATCAAACCTCTGCATATAAAGTGAGAGCATGCAACGTTTGATAGTAGGCTGGTACTGGTCTTCACCCTCTCCCATCTTTCCTGTTTCATTCATTCACAATACAAACATAACACACTGAACACAAATGCATTACAATCATCTACATAACAGTATCAATTACATAAACCATCACTGGGGAAGGCTAGGAGAAACCTTGCCAGTTAAATTTTATAAAACACTTGTCTTGCAGGAGTAACTGCTTCCATGGAGGCACTGGTGCCTGGGTCACTGGGTATGATGAGTATCATTTACGAAGAAACCTCGAACTCGAGGAACTGGGAATCGTGCAGTTCAGAGACCACATGGATTGGGAATGACAAACATAGAATTGTTTGTTTAAAATTGGGAGAAAGGAAACAAATAATTACGCTCAATGTATGAAACATACTGTTTTTATGGAATACTTGGAGAGCATAAAACTTAAAATATTTAAAAACTTAAAGTTTAATACATTATCTTATGCACTTGTCATTTTAACTCCAAAATTTGATTCACATTCAGGAAATATTTATTCATTATTAACTTTGAAATATATTGCTGTTTTAAATGGCTGACCGGCAAGTACATGCTCAAACAGCCATTGTGTGGAAAGGATCTTATAAAGAGGAAATTGTAGTGATATTTTAGGACTGTGGGTTCACATTACAGAATCACGGCTGATTGCATTTAACATTTTCCCTATCATTGGTAGCGAGCTGCGGATAACCTAAGTGACTGTGCATTGTATTAATTTTGTACATAGAAGTTCGGTGTAACTGATGTTTATTTAGGTAATTTTGTCCCTGCTTGTAGCTGCTATACTAAGACACCAGCTAGTGCTCTCAATGAAAAACATTCCTAGTCTTACACTGGAGCAGAACAAAATGTCTCTGGCACAACTCATGTGACTGTATCAATTTCCATACAGCAGATTATAGTTTTGAGTGTAATCAAGTACAGAGTAATAAAGATTAATGGGAGGTAAGCTGATCAATGTTTTTGATTTTATCTTCTTAATGAGAACAAGTCTTGTAAGAAGTGGATTTGTTTCTGTGCTGTCCATATAAGATTAAGTGTTGTAATACTGAATTTAATGGTACCAAACTTTGAGACAAATTATCAGTCGGTTACAGTTTAAAATATAGTACTCGTGTTAGTGTGTTGGAAGCAATTTGGATAAAAATGAGATTACAACCTAACTCGGAATTGTTTAACCTGTCTAGTGCCAGCCTAGACTGAGGCTTTAAATCATTACCCCTAATGGTCGTACCCAAGGTACTTTACCTATAAAGGCAGCCCGGTGAAGATTTGGGTACCATCGGTTTCGTACCTGGTTTGGTAAGCGAGGGCTTATTTAGTAATTGGAACGACTTCAATGCCTTTTTAAGCAACCTTCGCTGCAGTATAGCTCAGTAACAGCTCGTCACCACAAAAGTAGCACGTAGCCTTTATCCCTATTGATTGCAGAAGATATTTCGTACTTTCTCTTGTCAGACTATCGTAAACCACATACGGGGATAATTAAATGGCGAAAATAAATATTTAAATGCTGTTTTGTGTGTTCTATATTTCATTTTAACTGTGACAAATAATATAAACGAACAGCTACGTGGGCTGGATCGGAACCCCTCCCCCCTCTCCTCCCCACGTAGCTTTCCAGCCTACAACTGCCCCCTCCCCTTTTCTCCTAGATCGAGCTACGTAGTTTATGGAATTCCCTTAGCTGTGAAAGTCGTGCGTATGAGACAGTTCAGAGCCTAGCAGTTAGATAGCAGTGGCACATGTCACAGAGAGAGTAATAAACTGATTAACTGGCATTTACTTTTGTTATATACATATTACAGTAAACAAATAAACGACTGAAATAAATGAGGCGGTTTTTTTTATCTTGCTTAATGTCTCTCTAACAGCGAGAGACTGGAAATGATGGGGGGGCAAGGAATTGGAAGAAATTCGGCCATGGCCTTTTGAAGGAAGCATCACGGCATTTGTCTGGAGTGATTTGGGAAACCATGGAAAACCCAAATCTGGATGCCCTGAATGAGGCGGTTCTTTCATCCTGTTACAAAACCCCAACCTTACTATTCATTGTATTCGCGAAATTTTCGAATGGGTCATCTGGTACAGTGGTTCCAAATTATTTTTGGCCACGGAACCCTAAGGCTCCTTTCACATGAGACACTCGGTGCCCGGCCACTGAATCTCGAGACACCGCCGGAAAATAGAACAGAATGAGAGCATTCACACGGAGCGGCTGTGTCTGGCGCCACTGGATTCTGTGGCTGGACGTTGGCTTTCCCCTTTAGCAGCTCTAGCTGTGTCTCGGCCATTAACCTACCAGGCCAAGAACAGGTATATAACAAAGAAAATAGAGAATTCAGGCAATAAGATGAAAACTATATGGAATATAATAAAAACTGTAACAGAAAAATCTGTAAATCACTCTAAAGACATAAAAATAGAACAAAATGGATCTGTCCATAGTGAAGTAGGGGAAGTTTGTGAAATATTTAACAAACATTTTACTGCAGTTGTAGAGAAATTAGGCATAGAAAAGCAGTCCCAAAATAGTGCCCTTAGGCTTCTTCAGACTGCTTACCCAAATAGATTTGTGGAAATGCAATTGCCACCAGTAACAGTCTCAGAAATAAATAAACTCATTAAACAATTAAAACCTAAAAATTCTTCCAGCTATGACAATATTTCAAGTAAATTACTAAAAAGATGTTCAGATTATATCGATCGTGTACTTGCCCACATTTGTAATGAATCGTTAATTCAAGGTGTGTTTCCAAATAGACTAAAATATGCAGTTGTAAAACCGTTGTTTAAAAAAGGAGAAGCAACATGTGTAGATAACTATCGTCACATTTCATTACTTTCAGGATTCTCAAAGATTTTTGAAAAAGTCATGTATTGTAGAGTAATAAAACATGTTACGCAAAATAATATCCTCACTAAATCCCAATTTGGGTTCCAAAAAGGATCATCTATAGAAATGGCTATGTATTCATTTTTAAATAACACATTTGAGGAACTTAATAATAAAATGAGCCCTGTAGGAATATTTTGTGATCTTGCAAAAGCATTTGACTGTGTAAATCATGAACTACTTTTGAAAAAAATGGAATACTATGGTATTTATGGAATCGCAGGTAAATGGTTTAGATCATACATGGAAAGTCGAATGCAAAAAGTGTCCATTTTTGATACTAAAATAAACGAAGATGCTTCATCAGACTGGGAAAAATTAAAACATGGAATTCCACAAGTTTCTGCCCTAGGACCCCTCCTCTTTTTGTTGTATATTAATGACCTTCCTGGAAACTTATCTGACAAAGTTAAGAGTGTTTTATTTGCAGATGACACTAACCTGACTGTGAGAAAAACACCAAACAGCAATCTAGAATTTAATGTAAATGAAGTACTTAGTGAAGTAGCAAATTGGTTTAAGGCAAATTCATTAAAACTAAATTTTGAAAAAACACATTATATTAGGTTTAAAACAAAAAATAATGCACAGCCAGATTTACAAGTAAGCTGTAAAAATAACACAATATTAGAAACAAAGAGTATAAAATTCCTTGGTATTAAAATAGATGATAAACTCTGTTGGCATGAACATATCACTTCACTACTGAAGAAGTTAAGTAGTGCCACCTTTGCAATACGAACACTTTCTCTAACAGCAGATCTAGAATTAACGAAACAAGTTTTCTCCTCATATTTTCATTCAGTAATGTCATATGGCATAATTTTTTGGGGAAACTCTTCACAAAGTAAAAAAGTTTTCATAGCACAGAAAAGAGCTATTACGATGTTGTATAGGGTAAAACCAAGAACTTCTTGCAGACAACTTTTTAAAAAACTCAGTGTTCTTACAATGAGTTCTCAGTATATATATTCTCTCATGTGCTTTGTCATAGATCATTGTAACCTGCTTACTTCTAATTCACAGGTACACAATCTCAATACAAGAAGCAGAAATAACTTGCACAAACCACAAACATCTCTGTCATTAGTACAAAGAGGAGTAAATTATTCTGGTATACATCTGTTTAATAAACTTCCCAAGGGTATAAAATAATTTGCAGAAAATAAAGATATATTTAAAGAGAAACTGAGAGATTATCTTATTGACAACTCCTTCTAATCCATTCAAGAATTTGAACAAAACAATTAATTGTATTCAATATGACTTTTGCAAATCACAGTTGTAAAAATTTATGTTTATTTTATTGTCTTTATTTTTCTTTGTAACGTATAATTGTTTTTTACTATGATTATGACTCATATTGTATGTATGTATATCAACCATGACATGTTTCACATCCCAGAGGTGCTTCCTCAGCAGGGATCCATGAAACAAGATTGATAAATAAATAAAAAATAAAGTCAGTTCTATTAGACCGTTCACACGAGACACCAGTGGCTTGGATTTCTTTGATACTGAACAGTTTATAGAACAGATTCGAGGAAGAATGACTCCATGCGATGTTCAAACAGTGGAGTATTCAAATAAAATAGAAAAACAAAAGTGTTGGGATGAAATATTTTGTTTGATGGTTCCCGATTTCAAGGAACAACCAGGTGAAGGAAAAAAAAATTACAATTTATTTTTTCGTTGTAAATTTAATGTTTTACAATTTCCACAAAACATTTTAATAACAAATTAGAACTAAATTGATACTGCAAAAAAAACAAATCTAAATTCTCATATATTGTCGTGGAATATTGCCTTCCCCTACAAAAAAAATCTGCAATTGAATCTCTGATTTCCGTTGGTTGTTTTGCTTTTACGTTTCGAAATCAGTGAATCCTTCGCATGAGGGGTATCATCAAACATGAAACCATCTCTCTAGCGTACAAAGTTGTGTAAAATAACGCCTGCTTTAATTATATCTTCAGAAAATTCTATTCCTACGTTAAGTGGCCTATGAAAAATTTGCCACTTGTTGTCCAATATTCTAAATGTGCACTCAATATACATCCTGGCTCGACTTACGCGATAATTAAATACTCTTTTTGTAGTAGAGAGGTTTTTACCACCATATGGTCTAAGACAGTGGTCCGCAACCTTTTCCATCTCGCGGCACACCATAAGGTTATCCATTAATCTCGCGGCACACCTTACCGGACGGAAAAAAAGGTCCTCACAACACGATTTTTTTGCGTATACAGCCTCCTCACACGTAAAAAATTATAGCTACAAACAGCGATTGCATAAAATTAATAATCAGGCAGTTTTATAATACTATTAAAGTAAATATTTGTAAACATACCTTCAATGTGACACCTGTGCCTGCTTAAATGCACACAGATGGCTGATTCGTGGAGAAGTCGTCGACAATGCAAGCGTCATTTCTTCATCGACTTCTATGAGTCTTTCCCTCTTGGATGTTTTAATCTCAGTCAACGTCGAGAAGCCCAATTCACATAAATATGTAGTTGAAAATGGCAATAAAACATTAACTGCCACGTCGGACATAGCCGGATACTCATTCCTTATTATTAGCCAAAACGTCTCTAAAGGAACTTCGAGAAGCTTTAATTTCAAAGTTCTGTCACCTATTAAATCTGTGATATCATGTTGAATATTTATTGGAAGATGTTCCGAATTTGCAACTAATGGATCACGAACCCAGTCGAAATTTTCAACACTTTCTCCAAAGTACTTTTTGAATCTCTGCTGCAAGCCTAAATGTTCTTTAATTTAGTCCATCACCATTTTTTCACCGTCATCAAGTGACAATACAGTCGGGAACATCTCACACGAACCATTTTCAATCCTCTGTCACTACATATCCAACTTGTTCTCAAATCCTTTAATCTTATCCATACTAAAAAGAATATTTTCGATCCTACCTTTCATTTTGATGTTCAGCTCATTCAAGTGTACGAAAATGTCGGAAAAATATGCCAATTTACATACCCATTCGCCATCTGTGAATAAATCCGCGCACTTGTATCTTTCAACAGTCAAAAGCCTGGACCTCTTCTCTAAGTTCAAATAATCGCGTTAACACCTTTCCTCGTGACAGCCAGCGTACTTCTGCGTGTAGCAGGAATGTAGTGTGTTCTGAACCCATTTCCCGACATAAATCGGAAAATAGTCGCTAATTTAGGGGCCACGATTTTATGAAGTTAACGACTTTTACTACTTCGTCCAGCACATCTTACAGAGAAGGTGGCAGAGACTTAGCAATAATGGCTTCACGGTTAATGAGACCATGATCACATCGTACGTTCTCGTTAGCTGCAAATCCTTTCACTAGGCCTGTCATAGCAGCCGCTCCGTCTGTACAAAACACTAACGCAATCCTTCCACGTTAATTCATTTAGGCGCAAAAATTTATCAGTCAAACGAAATATTTCTTCACCGGTAGTATTCTCTAGAAGTTCTTTACAAAAGAAGAAATTACTTACAATTACATCTCCATCGATGTAGCGAACGTAAGCCAGAAGTTGCGCATAGCGACTAATAACTGTGGACTCGTCGATCTGAAATGAGAACTTCTGACTGTTCTTGATTTTCTTCCTTCAATATCACGAGACATATCAATAACTCGGCAACTGATTGTGCTCGCAGAAAGATGAAGTTTTGAAATTTCACTAGCAGATTCTAAACACAGAGCTATTCTCACCATCACTTTACAAACAGGCTTTAACAGCGTTTCACATATTGTATGTGGTTTCTTGGCCTTTACGATAACTTCGGCTGTACTTTTTCCGAAACAAGTGCTGTAGCGGTCATGAAAGTTCTTTGTTTTTTCTTATTTTCCAACAACCTACGAAAATAATTGACATCTTTGTTTCACAGAGAAGAATGTTTTGTGGACAAATGTCGTTTCAATATACTGGGAACCATGCAGCGTTGCTGAGTTTTTCACCACAAACGATACATTCGGGGATTGGGCACGTTTTTTCACCACACCAAGAAAACCCATAGGATATTATCACTATATTTCCGCTGCATTAACTTTGTTTCTTTCTTTCTGACTCAACGCTATCATCAGTTGCACTCATAGACGGAACAATCCGTTCAAAGAATTTGTGCATTTTGAAGAAATAAAAGTCTGCTAATTGTAATAGAAAATATCAAGATGAACTACTAACACAGTTTTCCGACCACTTCAGAGCATAGCTACGATAGAAGCCCTAGAACTGAAGTAATTGTAAGAAGCCGGTTTAATATACTTCAAAGAAATCACATATACGGTGCCAATTGTTTTTACAGTGATGTGTAACAATGCGCCGGTTTAATGGTAAGGTGACCAGGACGTCCCAATTTAGCCGGGACAGTCCAGGCCTGAGGTTCCCCCCTCCCCCCCCCCCCCCCCTCCTCGTTTTACATTCTTGACTATTTTCTGCATCCTCAGGAAACCTTTCCTAACTGTCACAAGTATTATTTCCTTTTAAATATTTTTCTTTTTTTCTGTTCTTTTGCGAATGCATGAATTCATTTCATCACTTCTACCCACTGTTGCGGCTGGCGCATCTTTTAACATTTACCGCCGCGCCTATTCATCATTGTCGGCTACCTGTTATATTATGTTGCACGTGCTTTTAAAGTTGATGACGTTACATTAGCACTTAGTTGAACCTTTTTTTGGTGATGGTAAGACGTGCAGTAAACAGTGCGATTTTTTGCCTGTGTTAAGTTTGTTTGATTTAATAACAACGTGAGAAGAAAATAATGTCACCACCGAAACGAAAGTGTGTATTTAATTCTAAACTTGAGAAAGAATATCCATTTATTAAGAAAACCATCACTGATTCGGATATTCTATGCAATGCACGTTCTTCTTCATTTAGCATAAGTCACTGGGGACGGTCTGATATTACGCATCATTTAGCTAGTGAAAAACATAGAAATGCAGTGCGTGCGAGTGCATCCAGTTCGACTCTTACTTCATTAACCGAAGGGGGCTGTTCATGGTAAAGTTCGGAAAATATGGTCACCTTATGCAATGGTACAGGAACAAAGTAGTATTGTTGGAGAAGCATCAACACCGACACCTTCATAAAATAAGACCTGGAAAGTTCTGCAAATCCCAGCAGTTTAGACTGAGGGAAGAGCACATACACAGAACATGCGGAAAATAAAACGGAACCTAAAAGCTCAGCAGTAGATGCGAAGAATAAAAATATTTAAAAAATGAATAAACAAAACTAATAGCAAGTGCGAGTAAATAAATAACATTTAATTTCTTAAAATACGACTATACCTAGCAATTAGTGGCACATGAAACTAAAATATAATTAATAAAAAAATTTGCAATTAATTGCTTATAACTGGTAAAATTTCGCGGCACACCTTTCACCTTGTCGCGGCACACGGCACACCGGTTGCGGACCACTGGACTCTAAGAATGTGTTTTGATAGGCCGAATGCCTCATCTACTACAAAAACAAAGGGAAATTTTGCATTAGTATGACTTCCTATCGGTGCAGGTACGGGGGACATTTAAGGAATTTGATTGTATAGCATGACAAAGTGTACTTTCTTTAAAAATCCCTGCATCTGAATTTCACCAATATGACCCAGTTTCAACATAAGCGAAATTATAGTTGCTGTCACAAGCCGCAAACAGAACAATTTAAAAATACTTTTTGTAGTTATAATACAGTGACTCACTATCAATAGGTTTCATTATTCTAATGTGTTTCCCATCTATAGCACCAAGGCAGTTTGAAAAATTTGTGTTCTTATTGAAACCGTCGGCAAGTTGCCGCCATTTATCTTGGATTGGAAGTTGAATACATTCAGTTTTTAATCTTTTCAATATTAATTTGCACGTTTCTTGAACAATTCCGGATACCGTTGAGATGCCAGTTCTATAGTAGTAGTACAGGTCCTTTAGAGAACTTCCGACAGCCATATAGATATATGTGAATTATTTAAAAGTAAGCTAATTTTCTAAAACAATGTTTTGAGCAGTTTAAACAAAGTCAGATTTTATTGTAATTGTTTTAGGCCATGAAATGCAACGCAGATGGAAGAGCTTGAGAAATAGCTTCAGTAGGGAATTAGCAAAGCAAAAGATATGTAAGTCAGCAGACGAAGCGACCAGCAGAAAATCGTACGTTTATTTTGAAATGCTTAGATTTTTAAAGCCAAGTTTTCAGCAGACGAAGCGACCAGCAGAAAATCGTACGTTTATTTTGAAATGCTTAGATTTTTAAAGCCAAGTCTTCAACACTACAGGTAAAATCCGATTTGTGAGAAATTTTTTAATATTTGATCGAAAATACTAATTTATGATTTAAAAAAAACCGCACACACACTCAAGCCTGGAACCTGAAAATGAAAGCCAAGAACTAGAAGCAAACATTCCGGAGGAATTTATTTCTCCGAGAGATCGTGGCAAAAAAAAAAAAAAAGTCGTACGACTCAGAGGATAATTTAAAGGAACTTAATGAAACTCAGAGTGTCAATAAGGTTGCGTTCTGGTAGAGCTGGTGACAAGTTATTTTTACTATCCCTACATGCACATTTAAAAACCATTCCCGAAAGTACATAAGTTACTTGCAAAAGTAGAAATTCTTCAGGTTTTAACAAAATATAACTGATCCACTGCCATGTGGTTCTGACAATAATAACAGATATCTCTTTCCTTCCACTCCTTCTTCTCCTATCCATTGTCCGCAAAATGAATATTACCAAAGAAATATGGACCACCTAAACAATTACTCTGTTCCCAAGCTCAACACAAAGATGCAGAGGACCACCACCTAGCAATCTTCAGTTTCATCCGATGACTCAAGTTTGCTCTCACTTATGAATAATGAATCTTTTTAAAATTTAATGTGTTAATGTTACATATTCATGCACATTTATTTTAAATTTTTGACAGTATTATAAATTCTATAAATTCAAAAACAATTTTTTTATTACCTGATTGTTACAGCCAATCTCTCAATCCCTGGGATACTTTTCTCATATTGGTGTCCTGGTAATTAAATTCAAACTTTATTTTTTTATGAAGTTCCTGAAATGTCGACTGTGACATCCGGAAATAATTGAAGAACTTTTGAGATTATTTAAAGTGCATAATGCCGCGGCCAACTGCTCATTCTGAATGAAACTAGTACCAATATGAATTACAACAATCGCTTTCTTTGTCGGTGAGGAAGCAGGAGCTGTGTGTCTGACTTAAGCCCCCTACACACGACCTGATCTGACGCCTGATACGGTCAGATCAGGAGCAATATCGTATGGTATGGCCATTATTATTTTATCAACATTTTGAATAACCACCTGTATGGGTTTCTGGAATACTCGGAAACGTGATGCCAAAATGCCGAAAACGTTTTCCACGACCCTTCTAGCTCTGGAAAGTCCGTAATTAAAAATTTCATGTGTTATGCTTTTCTGTGGGTAAGGTTTTAAGATATGTTCATTCAGATCAAATGCATTGTCGCCAATGAAAACATATGGAGCCCAGGGCCGTAACTATAAACTTGGAGGCCCCGGGGCAAAACTTCATAGTGAGGCCCCTCAATATTTCTTTCTTTTTACATGCTTGGGGGTTTATTCCAATGCGACAAAAATTTGTTTTTATCTATTGGACCATGCAATGGTAACAAAACCAACTACAAAAGGTTCATTAAGTCAAATATTCAAGTATTTATATAGCTTATACAATTACCAAATTATTAAATAGATTATTTTTATGATACAAGTTTTGGAAATTAAATATTCAGTGCGTATGGTTGCAAAAAGAATAAGGTGAATAATACAAAAGCAAAGTACTTACAAAAGTTAAATTTCTAAAAAAAAGAGTATGATTATCAAAAATTTATAAAATCATACATTAATATACATGTTAAAATATTTGCTACACTGGTGTTTCTTTCTTTTTTTATTTATTTATTTATTTTTTGGCTGTCGTGAGTCTTTCGACTGGTTTGATACAATCCCCCAAGTCCTCAATTATCTGCTTCATATATTCTAATCTCTGTCTTCCTACAGTTCTTACCTTCAACTGTTCCCTCCACCCGCAAATTAACCAATCCAGCATGTCTCAAAATATGACCTACCAACCTGTCTCTTCTTTCTGTAAGACTTCCACAAACTTCTTTCGTCACCCATCATTTCCAAAACTCGTTCTTTTCGTACTTTATCCGTCCACTTTCCTTTTATCATCCTTCTATAGCACCACATTTCAAATTCTTTAATTTTCCTTCTTTCCGATATTCCTAAAGTCCATGTTTCGCTGCCAAAAAGTGCTGTGCTCCACACATAGAGTTTTAAAACGTTCTTTCTAATTCTTAGATCATTATTTGATACTACAAGATTTCTCTTTTTCATGAAGGCTCTTTTTGCTAGTGCTATTCTGCTTTTAACATCATTGTTAACATAAAAAACGGTAACTTTTAATAAAATGAAACTAGCGGAAAATTTTTAATTGATAATTTAAAATACATCTTTTATAAATTAAAGTTTTAGGTAGATTAAAGATATAATTACAATAGATGTAAATTAAGTTAGTTAAATTGCATACTTTCCTTAAAAGGCAAGGAATCAGTAACTGACGCATGGAAAGTAGTGTAGTTTGAAAATATTAAAGATTAGACACATTTGATTATTTCTTAAACATTTGATTCGTTAATTTCAAAGAAGCGAATTCATTTTTAAATCTCAAGTAATTTTTGATCAATTTAAGTTTAGAAAAGGACCGTTCAGCCTTAGATACTGTCACAGGAACAGTCAAATACACGATGCACGCTGTGCAAACATCTGGATTGCTTGATGAAAGCGAACTGTGGTCGACTATTATATAATTAGCATATTCCTTAACACTTTTCATATCTTCCAGCTTGTTTTGAAAACGAATTTTTCACTGACCATAATTGTGAAGGAAAGGCTTGACCCACATCACTTGGAACTTATTAACGAAATCAAATGATTTTTTGTCAACATCACTTTCACTGGCATTGACTAAAAAGTCAGATTGTATTACTTGATAAGTGTCAAGAACAGCTTTCATCCCTTCAAAACGGCGATCAAGTTGAGTACAAAGTGTGTCTATCATTGAATAGAATACAATGACTCGGAAACAAGATTTTGGGTCTATTAATCTCTCGTCTTCACTCTACTCATCAAAGTGTTTTTGTTGTTGTTGTTTTTTTTGGTTGTTGTTTTTTTTGGTTGTTGTTTTTTTTGGTTGTTGTTTTTTTTTTTTTTTTTTTTTTTTTTTTTTTTTTTTTTCTTTCCTTAGTCTGTTCTGCTAAATTCTTTGTTCATTCTCCATCGAATACAAACATCTGATGCTTCAGAAACAAGTTCTTCAAACTTTCCATGTATTTCGGTTATATTTAAAAGTAAATTACCAAATAACTAATATCCATACAACATATCCATGGTTTCAGATTTTAAGGATTTTGATACGAGGTTGAGAGATTCTAAAACTTCACACTGCACAACCAAAAGCAAGAAAAATCAAAACTTTCGAGTTTGTTCTTTAGCTGTTGTGCTTCATTTCTTTCCTTGATTTTCCTGGAAGTCAAAGTTATGCGGGTAAGGCTTTACAACACGTCAAAAAATCTGTGTTTCAGTGCATACACTGCCTCATGCCTACAAGCCAAGCGAGTTGGATTAAGAGTTTTCAGTGTTACTTTCAAATTCAGTGAACCAGTCTGAGCCTCGATGTCGTACACTGACTTCAAGTCTTGTCAGCGCCAAATACTATGACCAAAAAAGCAGTAAGCACTTTGAATGGTTTCAAAAACAACTGACAGACCACTTGTTTTCCTTCCACAGCATCCTTAAATACTAAATTAAGGTTATGTGCAGCGCATTACACTAAGTATGCGTGTGGGGCTTTTTCTTTAATACGCTGCTGCACTCCACTGTATGCCCCACTCATGACTGCAGCCCCGTCGTAGTCTTGTCCATGACATTTGGTCAAATCCAAGTTCTTCTCTTCCAATGAAGCAACTATTTCTTCTGCAAGATCTTGGGCAGACGGATCTTTTACCTCTCTTAGAGATACAAAAGTTTCAAATATTTTGATATCAATATGTGTCCCTTCTTCATCATTAACTATTTTGACATACCTGTAAACTTCATTTAACTGATCGACGTTAGTAATGTCTTGAGTGGTATCTAAAATCAGTGAAAAAACTAGCAGTTTTGAAGCCGAACAGTAATTTCATTTTTGATTTCTAAGGCTAATAGGTTTATAAGTTCATTCTGAATTTTAGGACTGAGGTATTTCACAGTCCTTTGCGGACGCTGAATCAATTTTTCCAGTACTAGGTCACTATCGAGAGACAGTTTCCTTTGTTGCTACATTCTAACTTTTCACTAGATCCACGAAATGCGAGAATAAATGTTGCAAGTATTAAGGTCACATTTAGGATTCTTTCAAGAACTTTTCGCCGGAAGCTTTTTTCATTCTCCAATTTTCAGCACTAGCTCACTGCACGCCCCAACCTGCACTTGACTCATCACTCCGCAGGCACCTGGCGCGACATGATTTTGCATGCGAAGCGTAAGGAGTATATGAGCGGACACGCAAAAACATTTACTATAGCGCTTTGATTAATTTTTATTATTATTAACTTTTAGCTAGGTGCTGGGTATTTTATAGGAAGTTAGATTAGATATTAAAATACAATAATTTTTTAACCATCGGTTTGGGGCCCCTCGGGCTTGGGGGCCCCGGGGCAGTGCCCCGGCTGCCCCGGCGGTAGTTACGGGCCAGATGGAGCCAATGTATTTGTTCTAGGCAACAATGAACCTTCTGGCAGTTGCAGCTCATCTGCAATTAATTTCTTGTAAAACTTTGTGCATTTTATAATGCCTTCATCTGATACACTCCCGTTGGTGCCGGAATGCACGTAAAGGAACTCGTAATGGCGTTAACGACTACAAACAGTACGACGCTAAATGTCCCCTTATAATTATAAAATAGTGATCCACTTCTCGTTGGTTTTAAAATAACAATATGCTTGCCGTCCATCGAGCCGATGCAGTGATTAAATTGCCACATTCTTTCATATTGTCTGGCTATATTTAACCATTCATTTTCTGTTTTAGTCATCTGAAAAAGAAGTACACAAAAGTAAAAGACGTTTGACTGACCTTCAGAAGAAACAAGAACAGCTGATTGATACAACTCAAAGGTTAATTTCTGCTGAGGAAAATTCCACTGATAGTTTTGGGAGAGCAATGGGATTACAATTGAAAGAAATGACTCAGTTTCAAAGATGTGTCGCTGAAAAGTTAATTTCGATAGTTATATTAACTGGAACAGTTAACTATACAATCTTCGATTAATGTTAACAATAATACAACTGATTATTATTCTATATAGTATCACCACTCCACTCCAGTTATTCACATAGCCACAGACAGAATTCTGTTCCTCACATACCAACTCCGGAATCATATTCATGTAATGCAAGTGATTACCGTTCAGTCCCACCACCACAAAATAAATTAACCAAACCTATTTCTACTAAAAACACTATGTCCCATTCCCCTAAATCACGTTCACCAAGGCAAATACTTGTAACCAATACAAGACCTGTTACCCCAAGTAGCGATAATACCATGGTAATATTACATCCCGAATATAGTCCATCTTTTCACTCTGCACCCATTCCCAATCGCAACAGCTATACAGTACGAACAGTTTCACCAGAGTTAGCATCACCACCGCAAACATCTGTTAAAGAACATAACAGTTTTCCAGCACAATGTTCTCAACAACCAAATGCTGTATTTGAAGGGGAAGGGACAGTTTTGAAAGAATTTTTGATCATAAATAAATGATATTAATATGATTAGTAAAATTAAAAATACTTCTTGTGAAAATTAAAAATAATAGTTGTCCCTGTCATATTCGTTTAATAGAGAGGTTATAGTAAAAAAATTCTTACCTACATAAAGTTTTTTAAAACCTTTCAAATTGCTTCACATGTTTCAGGAATTATTTGTGACAGTAATTGTGCAGAGATTGCAGCGCTGAATTTGAGATCAGCATGCTCCCTACCCGTTGCCAAATACTTAAGAGTTGAAATTAATCGTTCTTCCGCTGTAACAGATTTTCTCATGATGGTGATAAGAAGTTTCACTAAATTTAATAGCTCGATGAAACTTTCGCAATCCATTCGTAAATAACTGCGATAATCATCACTGTCATGTTCTCTAATTAACTTCATGTCGCTAAATTCATTTCTTTTCTTAAGCCATTTTTTAGCTCATATTCTTCTTTTGTTTTCTAAATTAACACTTAACGCTAAAACAAGTGCAACTGTCTGTTGTTTCGACAAAACAGGCGGCATGATTACCGTGCGTTCGCACCGGCTGTCGAAAGCAGACTGCAGATCAGGCCTCGTGTGGATGCGAGACCTGATTTTACGGATGATATAGTCAGGCCGACCAAATCAGGTCGTCTGTAGGGGGTATTAAGGCACACCGAGTGTCTCTGAAGTGTCCCGGTTAAGATTCCGGTGGCCGGTGTCTAATGCCGCATTTACACTCGCGCCTCGTGCACGAGCGCTGACACGAACTGCCGTTTACACTTTCGCAAAAATTCATTCATGGATGACTAGTGGGAGTGCCAGCTATCGTGGTGGGCTCTGGGGTTTTGGTCCAATAGTTAAACGCTTTCGTTATTTTTTTTAAAAAATGACTTTTTAAGGTTTTTTAAAATTAGATTTAATGATTTATTTATAACCGTTTATCGGAAACGAACCGAGGAATATGATTATTGATGCACAATATTACTCGGTTTGTTTCCCGAGAAACGTTTATAAATAAACAACGCCGAGAAAAATCGCATTCATTTATAGATTTAATTATGTTGATTTGTACCTTAAAGGAGCTAATAAAACTCTTATAGGTTACCAAAATGTTCTGTATGTCATTATTTATTGAAAACTTGTAACTACTGCGTTACAATCTATTCAGAAGAAAATTTCAATAGTTTCCTGAATTATTTATCTATAAACGATAATAACTCCAGAGGATATTAACAGATTCAGTACCCACCTCAACCATGGAGGAAGGAAATATATGGAGACGACGCAAGAGACCTTCACCACGCATTGAAGTGAAGCATGGCGGAGGAGGAGTGGGGGGGGGGGGGGGGCATGGCCGGAGCGGAGGGGGCATGGCCGCTTCCATACAGACACGGGGAATATGTACAAAAACCTCAAGGGGGCTCTTGGATAAAGGTGACGCTGATATCTGGTGATGGATTATTATGTAACTCGATATGACAAATAAAAAATGAAGAATAAATGTTTTTGATATTCTGCTTAGTTTTAGAGATATTCTGTCCCAAATGTGAAATGGTTTTGGTTGAAATTCAGAAGAAAAAATTGGTTAAAGTCAAATTTGATGATGGATTCTTATTTAAAAATACGAAACAAATGAAAAATAAAGAATAAAATTTTTCGATATCTCACCTAGTTCTAGAGATATACTGTATCAAAAGTGAGGTTTCTTGAGTTGAAATGGAGAAGAAAAATTTCGCAAAAGTCAAATTTAATGATCGATTCTTATGTAACACGACGAGACAAATCGAAAATAAAGAATAAAATTTTTCGATATCTTGCTTAGTTTTCGGGATATACTGGGAACATCGCAATGTTTGGAAGCGCAATACCGCTGCTGCCGCCATGCGGGAGAGTTTAGAGCCTGCTTCACCGATTTAACGTCACTTCTCCTCCATATATTTCCTTCCTCCATGACCTCAACTAACTTTAGACATACCGTAAAAAAACGATTTGTAGATATTTTGAAATTCGATGTGTATGACTGGATGAAAAATCCTTCTACCGCAAATATTGAAGAAGCTGTTAGAACTTGACAGGAAGAAGGTTTACAAATCGTATATGACGCAGAAAGTAAACATAAATTCGATAGTGATGGATATGAAAACCCGTGGCAAAATAATAATAAAAAAAACACCTGTCATATCAAAATGTATGACAACTGATATTCAGTTTAATGAAACCTTTTCCTTCATATCTCATGTAATCAGGCATTTGTGCTGTTAATCATAGTCTATTATAGCCAAAGAAAGAAACCGAAAGAGGAGACCTTTGTTCCTTGCATAATTGACCAAGATATCCAGTTTTTATTTTATCAGCATCTGCCTTAGGAATCTCATTAATAAATCAAATAATAAAATCTAATTTCATCCAACTTCGTCCTTTTATATACGCAAAGTACAAATAAAAAGACAGATTTAACTACAGTGAGTAGTTTTATTAAGACTTATTGTGCCAAACGTAGCGAAAGTCAGACAAAGTATTTGGCAAATTATTATTATGGGCTTTAACTCGCTGTACGTCTGTTTCATAAGGTATACATTGATACAAAAGTGGGCGGTAGGTAAAAAGGTTGACTACCTCTGATGTAAACAATGTGCAGTGTGCTCGCGCCTTTGACTCGCGTCAAGAAACAGCCACTGAGGCGAACGGCACTCGCGAGCTTAGACGAGGCGAGACTACGCAAGTGCACCGTTTACACTCTCGCGTTCGCGGTGTCTCGCCTCGCCTCGTCTAAGCTCGCGCGAGAATGTGAACACGGCATAAGAATTCAGTAGCCGGACACCGGAGCAGATTCCGGTACCGGCGAGAGGGGATTTTCACACACGCCAGCAAAACCGGAGTCGACGCCCACATTTTCGCACAGAGTGCAATGCGTTGTTTCTAGCTTTGGCGGAGGAAAGATGTGTGCGGCATTTAACAAACGCTATCTCTTTGGATTATTGTGCCTCAGAAAGAAATATAGAAAACATTTAATTGACAGACAGTACTGGATACATTCTCTTTTGACTGCGAGGTACCTGGAAGGGAGCTTTTATACGCTTTTCGAAAAAATTAGAAGAGATGACAGCAAATTTTTCAATTACTTTCGCATGAGAACAGATACTTTTGATTTGCTGGTTGAACGGTTGGAAGACAGTACCAAACATCAAAATACAACAATGAGAACATGTATTCCTACAAAGGAAATGATTGCAATAATGCTAAGGTAAGTAAATAATTACAAACATTTAATTTATTTCAGTATACGTTCATAAGTATAAAAGATGATTTTTTATATTTTATCAAAGGTATGCA
>CM061920.1:370883884-370961111 GCA_031002005.1 Vandiemenella viatica | reverse complement strand
ACTCTCCTCTGAATTGTGAATGTGAATTTAATTTCTCTACAAGAATCTCATCTCCATCATTCATTCTTCCATTACAGTAAGCAGCCAATTCCCTGATTTTTTTTTTTTTGCTTTGTTTTTAGCACCCCAAAAATCTACCCCTAGTAGCTCATGGTAATGATCTATGAACACTAGAGAATTATAGTATTTTTGCATAAAATCTTTTCGAGCTTTCCACCGGGATAGCGCGTCAGTGAAAGTACAACTGATGTGCTATCCCGGTGGAAAGCTCGAGAAGATTTTATGCATTTGACTCACCGAGAAAGCCTCCATTCTTTCATTATATAGTAATCTTGGCTAACCAGTATGAATACCCCTCCATCGATTGCTACTCTGGCTCTGCGGTACACTCTGTAACCTTCAAGGAAAACCTCATTGTCTAGTACTCCTTCTTTTAATGTTAGTTGGTAAGCCTACGTTGTGGTGTTGTATATGCCACAACAGCTGGTTACTGCTGTCCCAGTATTTCTTGGACTCATACAATATAATATTGTTTGTATCTTCCCCAATCTCCCCATCACATTCATCTATTGGTGAACTGGTTAATCAAATTCACTGTAAATGTTTCAGGAAATAGCCATGAACAAATCTATACCTCAAAATGATTGTCAGAAGTTTTCTTTATGGTTCGTTAATTTGAGGGCACTTGTTTTTTGGTATCCTGAAGTGAAGCAGGTGATAATGACTGCCTTTCTAAATGTAGCTAACATCCAGGTCTATATCCTGTTTTCCCAAATAATAATAAAAATATTAGAATGAGGAAGCATCTGATGCCAGCCTTCACATTTTTAAAATTTGCAGAATCTCTTCCATTTTGTGGAGTTCTGGCTATTCCTAGTGATTTAGATTACAACAGAATCATACTGGATTTTCAGGTTTCTTCCTTTAAATTGCATCTTCTGCATCACCAATATCAACAGCTTCCTCTTTTTTAACACATTACAGTCTATATTGCCTGCTGATTTCATGTATGATATTAAATGGTTGACAGTAAAAGTTTCATCACATATTCAGTATCACAACTCTTGTATACCCAACTGCTTGATATTCATATAAAATTGTTTATGGGATGTTTATTGTTGTATGTTTCAGATTTTGAACCATTTGACCTGGAAGCTTGGTGGGGCAAACGAGTTGTTCAGAACTACAAACACTCCCAATCCTCCTCATAGTAAAATGAATGTGGTGTCATAAATTCAAATACCTGAATACGTTTGAAGCAAAGAGTGAGGAGCAATTTGTTGATTTCATCTTACAGACATGCAAACATGTCATGTTTAAATATTCAAAATTACTAAAACTTGACGAAAGTGCTAGATTACTTTGAAGATTTTTTAAAATACTTATGGACAGAGACAAGTTTAGTCAGCAATTTTTTGTATGATCAGAGAATTTTTCTGCACTTGCAAGTGTTGTGGGATTTTTTTTTTTTAATTTTATTTTGTCTGCTGCAGCAGTTTTAATGAATATTTGGTTTGTGAGATTTTGTAACATTCCTTTTCTTTTCAGTTGATACATTAGACTGTTTTCTGCTCTATTTTTGTAATTTTAAAAAACTGTAATCTGTGGTCTATTTATTTAATAATCTGCATATTATTAATGTAATATGACAGTATTTAGTACTTCCTGGTCATGTGCGAATTAAGTTAATGATTCTTATATATTGTGATCTATAACATAATTCTCTACAAATTGTGCCTTTTGTAGGCCAAATCAAGATTCTTCGCATGGTTGAGCAGTATGTATCAACTCATTACTAAGTAATGGAGATAGGTGAAACAGCTGTTTGTGTGTCTGATTACTGATAATGTTCCATTAGACAGTAAACATTAAGATAAGAGTGATACATTTTTAGAAATTGTTAATTTTGTAATATATAAACATAGCAATAAGGTATTTTTTAAAATGTCCTTGGATTAGGTAGGTTATAGCTTTTCACCAGAGAACTGTTCATTAGACTGTAAGGATGTTTTGATATTACAATCTAGAACACCAATGCATTATTGAAAAAACTTACTTCATTTTAACATCTGGACCAGGTTAGCTCTCTACATTTATTCCAAATTATTATTATAGCCTAGTACTTTAATCAACTGTACTAAAATTTCTATTAAACTCTTTTTTTTTAAAAAAGGTGTTGTTTATTCTTTCTACTGTTATACCTTTTATGGAAATGCTTTTGTTCTCACCATAAATATTTTCTTATGATTGTGTGTTTTAAAAGACAGTATTTTAGAGATTTCAGTCGCATTATCAATCTTGGCAATATTTTCTTTGGAGGAAGAAGAAAATATCGTTCAAACTTATTAATTTTAGTTGTTTTGAAACTAAAGATTAATTCTTTGGCAATTTATATTCATTTTTCTATCAGTAGAGTCTTACAAAACCCAGTAGCATTTACAGAAAAATTATATTAAGTGGCTGCAAAGGGAGCATCCATAAACCACTTAGCTCCATTTTGGCCTCCTGTGAAAACTTCCCCCCTTCCCATGTAACCTGGCATAGCTTTTGCCTGTAACCGGTTGGCGGTTTGTAATAGGATGAAAAAGAACCGCCTCCTGTAGCAGTTGCTTATTTGTTTAGAGTAACAGGTACGTAACAAAATACTTACAACATGATACAAAACAATTGGGGCAAATTTTTGGACACATAAAACATGTGCGTCAAACTGTGTCTAGTCTTAACAAAATCAGAAAAATGCTGAACAATTTACCTTAAACACTGAAAGAGTTTAAAATAAGAATTTGTAAAGGCGAAAGTAGATGAGTATCCTAACTCCCACTGGGCATATGCTACATTGTAGTTCAAAGAGCAATCAGTTTGACATCAGTGGTAGGTAAATTAATGGAAAGATTGATATGCAACCACATCAGAAATATATGTGAGGAAGTAAGGTTTTCAAGCAGGCAACATGGTTTCAGGCAAGGATATTCATGCGAATCTCAGTTGGTGGGATATATGCAAGATATTTCAGATGAAATGGACAAGGGAGGCCAAATTGATAGTGTAGCACTAGATCTGTCTAAGGCGTTTGACAGAGTAAGCCATAAAATGGTAGTAAATAAGGTAAAAACCATTGGAGTGGATAAGAAAGATGGGTAGAAGAATTTTTAAAAGGTAGAAAACAGAAAGTTAGGGTAGGAAATGTAGTATCAAAAGAAGTGGAAGTAAAAATGGGTGTGCCACAGGGTAGCGTATTGGGACCATTGCTATTCATTATTCTAATGAATAATTGTGTTGATTGTTTACTATCTGAAATTAGATTGTTTGCAGATGACATAATGCTGTATAAAAGAATCAAAACGATAGAGGATTGTAAACAGTTGCAGGGTGATCTGGACAGGATATCTAATTGGGTTAGTAAACATGGAATGAAGATAAATGCAAAGAAGAGTCAGCTTATTAGATACACAAATAAAAAACAAAAGGTTAATTATGAATATAAGGTGGGGAAAGAATTGCTTGCTGAAGACTTGAAATGTAAATATCTTGGAATTACTTTTGATAACAAACTTAACTGGGCAGGACACATAGGACAGGTGGTAGGAAAAGGTTTCAAAGTTCTGCACTTGTTGGAGAGAGTGATGAGGGGATGTACGAGAGAAGTCAAGGAATTGGGTTACAAAACTTTGGTCAGACCATTGCTCGAATATGGTAGTGTAGTATGGGACCCTCATTTTACGTATCAAATACAGGAGTTGGAGAGGGTGCAAAGAAGGGCTGCTAGATTTGTTTCTGGAAATTATCGCAGAATGCAATCAGTGACGGATATGATAAAGGAGCTGGAATGGGATTCATTGCAAGACAGGAGGAGGATGAGGAGGGTCATGGGAGTGTACAGGGCATATACTGGTGTGAGGCATGGAAAGATATTGCAGTAGGTATGAAAAGTAGTGCATGGAAGGGAAAAGATGACCATGACCACAAGCTGGCACTCGATTTCAGGCACAAGGGTGTGGGAAGATTCTCTTTTTTAGGTAAGGGTGTCAGGGATTGGAATGAGTTACCAAGAGAAATGATGAATAATTTACCGAAAACTTTGAAGAATTTAAAGATAAAATTTGTAGAGGGCAAATGTAGGTGGGTGCAGGATAGGGGGAAGATGGATGTGTAGGGAAATTGCCACCGGAGCCTGTGCTCCATGGAATTAAATTAATTATTATTATTATTAGTAATTAAACATGTTTCCGACATGACTAAAGGAAGATTATCGTAATGGCATTGCGGCGACAGTTCACTTTCTCAAATCTCACGCAGCAGATCGTATTCAGCGTCTTCCATTGTTGGCACAGATCTGGGCATAACCTTCGGAACGGTTTTACAACGTGCTAGCAGATACTGTACATTACCGCGTTCATGTTATAGATTGTGCTGTAATGAACAGTGATTGTTTTTGAAGCAATTTTTCGTGTGTCTATGTCCGTCTGCTCTATGGCTGGAATTGAGGAACAAAATTTTCAGGATTTTAAACTTTTATACTTGATTTGCAGTGCTCCCTCATGTTTGGAAGAGATTACACCGTTGTCATAATTTATGGAGTGTCTTTAATATTTAGAGAGCCAAGTTCGCAGATCCGTTGAATTTTGAAAATTCGCACTGTTGTAGTATCGCGCCGGCATTGAGAGATTGGCTCCAGCTCTTTATAGATCGCGCCCGCGCTATTACGATACGCACGCCGCTGCTACCCTCTGCCGACTTTCATGGGCAGCTCCCCGGCTCTTGTAGTGCGGGTTGCCCCGTCAGTGCGCGGGGCTAGGCGCCGACAGCACGACCTCATGGCCAGCAACTGGTGCGTACCAAACACATTGTATCAGCTTGCAGTTTTACGTTTCTCATTCAAGGTCAACGAGAGACATTTCTCAGTTATATTGACTCGGAATCGTATATACGTATTTTCCGTTTTGTTTCTTGGCTATAATTTTATGATTTATAAATAATGTTACTTTTCTCATCAGCTCAATTTATTTGTTGTGTGGCCGGTTATGCCTTCAGCTGGACCCATCCACCAATTTTTGTTCCGGGTACTACTCTTCTAAGTTTGTACACTCTTAAACATGTCCCTATATTTCATCCACGGCCCTCATCTTCGTCTATGGTTGTCCAGTACATTTTTATAGGTATTTTTTGCAGCATCATTCTTCGAGTATACCAGATCCACGTAAGTCAAAGCACGGTTATTTCCACTGTGTAAACTATGGAAAAATCTCTCGTCTTCTCACTACATACCTTCTTGTCTTGTCAATCAGTATTCTGACAAATCTCGTCTCCGGTGTCTGAATACTACTCATGTTTTTCTTTCGCACAGCCCTTGTCTGATAACCATATATCAAAACTTATAATTAATACATTTATTTGAATTTCTGTGGGATTTCCCTGTTCTATATTTTACACATGAAAAAATTTCTCTCATTTTGGTAAGTTCTTTATTAATGAAACCACTGGCTGTTACTGCTATTTTAAAGACACTTAAATCTACCGTCCATCTACAGTAATTTCACTTCCTGTTCAAATACAACCTACAAACTTCCCATTTGTCTACAAAATATCACGTTTTCTGTCTGAACTTGACATCTGTTTCTTTTGTAGTCTTTGTCTAACCGTGATTTGGTCTCATATCTCTGATCGCAACTCTCGCAGTTCAAGGATGTTTTCATTAAATGATATGGCTTTTATTTTGTCTTTGCCAATAGAATAACTTATCCGTTGTTGAATCTCGTTCAATCACCGGCAGCAGAGAGAAGGGTTGACAAAACTCCACCTGCAATAACCTACTCCATATTCTAAAGTGTTTTGTCATCCTACTGACGTTTTAAAACAACCTGTATGTCCTGAGATGTGCCATGTCACAATTTATACTGGTGTTCCTCAGCATGGGTAAAACTCTGTGTCTACACATTGTTTTGATATAGACCTACACATAGTTCCTCTGTCTTCTTATTTGTTCTAAATAAATTTCCGATTTCCCCAGGGCCGGCGTTTAGGAGGGGGGAGGGGGTTATCCCGCGTGACAAGTTGTAGAGCTTTCAAAAATAGGTCACCTATTTGGTCTGAGGGAGGGCCCTAACCTATGAATTGGCCAAGGGCCCCCCAACTGGTTACGTGACTGCTAAGAAAGCTTATCTTCAGGCCCCAAGATCCTAGCGCCGGCCCTGGATTTGCCTTTCTTGAATCTTACCGCTCGAAGGCTAGATTTCCTCCTTCAGTGGTATTCAGTGCAGTGCGTTGTAACTCGTGCCCTAATCTGGTGACTAACCAGGCTTAATGTCCCTACCAAATGTTACGAATCGCGTATACTAAATGCATTTACCTTGCGAAGAGGTTATTATACAAACTAGCTTTGTTTTGTAGTCTGGTTACAAGAATCTACCACGTTCAACAAGTACCGGCGACTACTTCAGGGGTGGCGGGTGGCAAAATTGTTTGAAGTGGCGCTAAATGACTAATTCGTGTGGTGGCGATCCTCTTTTTAGCTGTATTGCTCCGAGCGGCAACTATCAAGGGGTCGGTAAAATCGAAGAATAGCCCTGTATTGCGGCAATTCATGTTTGGAGAGGTGGCAATCTCAAGTTTTTGCCCCAGCTCTACAAATTCGTAGATCCATCACTGTAAATAGTTTCTTCTATTTGTTACCGGCTTTGCCAGTAATAACAACAGTGGACATGTTTAAACCCCGGCCCAGACGTACAGACTGTAACGACCATCTTTGATCAACTAGGTGAATGCAGCAATGGCATCCATTTTCTCCCTCTCAGAGACAGAAGAACACCACACTATTCAGAGAAAGGTGGTAGCACTCGCTATTTCCTGTATATTAGTTCGCCTTTAATGATCCCGACATCCACAGGATGTAAATCCCATGTCAAAGAAAGAAATGTTTCGAAGAATCACAGACTTCAGCTGGTGAGAAGCCTGCTGATATTTTACTTTGGTTTCTGTCACATTTTTACCTATTACAAAGAGTTCAAGAGTCATAAGTTGGATATGCGGTTATTTTTTTTCCTCGAATGGCACTCAGATTAGAATTTTAATGAATTACACAGCGCTGAGTGAATTTGTTGAGAAGAACCACGCGTTCTATTGAACTTAGGTGATGAAAATATACTATTCGATTTGCATTACTTTGTCGTATTATTGATCTATTGGCTTTATGGATGTATGATTCCGGATTAAAAAGACCTTGGTTTGATCCCTGGTCTCGGCTGCTATTTTTACTGACCTTCACCTCGCAAAAGTTTTTACTTTGTTCATACCAATTACGCTATGACGCTTCCGTGGTTCAGATTACACGTTAAACAGTAGATTACTGGTATAGGTTTCGGACCATAGCAGATACAAATAGTCACTTTTGTGGCCGTTAAAATACCGTACAGACCGCCGGGGCAAAGGTGTAATACGATATTTATTTTGTTTGTTGTTTTGAATCAAGTAAAAACAGAAGTTATACCATTTGAAAAGACCCACTTAGTAGTAAATGTCTGGCAAAATAATTTTTTGATGTCAAAAGTAATTTTTGTCGCCCGGTTTGTCTGCCGGCCTCTAGCTCGTTAACGGAGTAAGTTGCAGACTTAAACTAGGAATTTACCGAGCCCGGGCAAAAACTGAGAGATTGCCGCCCCTTTGAACACTATTTAGCCGCCCCCATTGTCGCCGCCCGGGGCAATAGCTTTTGTTGGGGGGGGGGGTGCGTGAGCTCCGGTTAGCGGCCCCCTCCCCCTCCTAGATCCGGTACTGACGCTATGTGAGCCTTTCACCCAAAAACGGAATATTGTATTTAAAATTTTATAAGATGCAATTGAAGAGGACAGACATATTTTTCTATTTCAGCGTGTGGGTTACAAGTTTCTTTTACAACCCTTCAAATAGTGGACTACGATTTTTTTCCTTGTCGACAAAGTTGTTAATTTTAGGCTACCAGGCATTTATCCGAAACGTTACTACGTAGAAACTTGAAATTTTTCCACAATCGACCATATCCTATACTCAAACAACAAATACTGAGAGTACCTATCAACACTATTACAAATCTATAAGCTGGCTGCGTCTGTCTGTCATTTTGTCCAGGAATCACGAAAAAACTATCAACTAACTACCATTTCGGATAGGGTTGAAAGCTTAGTATCGCTTAAAATCTGCGATTTATCCTGTGACTTTACTTTATCTGGGAATGAGGTAAGAAAGATAATTAACTCGCACAAAGAACAGATAGACACCACTGCATCTCAGATTTACGAGATACCAACCAAAGATCACGCTGCGACGCAGACGAACACTCCAACCTTGGAATTCTGTCAATATATATATACTTCGTAACTTTGGCAATTTATTTCTCGGAAAAGATTAATTAAACCACTACATCAAAGATTAACATTCCAATAAGCGTTACGCTATTGTAGGATTTAGTTTACGGTAAAGATTACAAAGATACTATCTCTCAAAAGACATTACTACCTTCAATGTCCCTGCGGACTAAGCAGCGAGAAAATGCTAGTGTGCAATGTAATTTGTAAATAGCGACCAAAACAAGGAAAATGTTTTGTGTTATTTTTTTGCCAGGTATTATCTTATTGTAATTGCTCTAATTCTGAGTGCGTTGCGTCTTAATGGATACAACCTTTTATAAATTTTCATTGTATTGAACAGTTGCATGTAGAATGAATGATAACTTGGTGAGGCGTTGAAGAGTCGGGAAGTGGATTTGGATTCCTAACCTGAGAGAGAATAAGTAAACTATTGGTATTTGGTCCAAGTGACTGCCGTCTGACTAACCACATCCATAGCTGCTAATTTAATTTGAGTGCGGATGCCCAATTACGCAATGCTCAACGCGAACCTGCCAGATTTATATCGTAATTTTGGCAATAACTCTATATCTCTTATATTGGCTACCATATGATTACAATATTATCTTTGTTTAACAAAAGACGACTCGAAGGGAGTAGTTGTGGAGGTATCGTATGGATCAATATTCTTGCAATACCGAAACTACTGTCACTATTCAGATTGAATACGTCTCTGTTTGAGTACGTATAACATCCAAATGGTTTGATGTTGATGTGCGTTCTTGCGATCAATTTAAAAGGCAGACTGCGTACTTAACTGTCGACAGAACCACAGGATAATTAAAGGAAATGTTTACTTTATTGTTGATAAAATTCTTATAGTTGCCTCTTGGAATATCGAAAATTTTCAATAATAAAAAATTGCTAGTTTGTGTTAAGGTTCGTGCATATTCATTTAATGAAATACAGAACTTTATCGAGAAATTTAAACAGAAATTTTCCAGAGCCAATGTTCTCTCCAGAAATTGTACGGACTTGTACCCAACTACAAATTTTCAAAAAAATGATCTATTGAACAATAAGCATACGGTAGAGAAAACATGAAGTATGCATTTAAAACCAGCAAAAGTGTTTCCGTGCGTGGTTTATTTTTATGTGCTGTTCGTTTTTCATATCCTAGTTTTTTAGCAGCAAGATTTTTGATTAAAACAGCTGTTTTAATTATAAACAATGGTCACTACAGTAAAAAATAAATAGATAAAAATAAAAAAATAGAAAATTGGAAAAAAATGTGTTTGAGTCAGCTAGAAATTTAGGGATTGTAAAAAATATCTTCTATATTATAAAGTCATGTTTGGTACTGTTTTTGCTATAAGAAGATTTGATTACTGGCAAACTATTGGAAAATTTTAGTTCCATTATTTTGCTTCCTTTATCTATATCTTGTATTAGGATTGGACTTATAACGAAGGTCGCATTTACGGAATATTCCTAACAAACTGAAGGAAAATTTAATTTTAAGTGCGAATGTTTGATTAAGTTTCGATTTGACAAGAGGTTTATAATCCTTATATAAATGTCAGTTTAACTCATCGTCATCAAATTTGTGCATATCCTGTTACATCAAATTTTTCTACATCAACATAGAATATATTACTACAGATGTCTAGATTTTCGACGCAAATCCTGCGAATACTGTAGCAGTTGCGTTTAAGAACAACACTGTAATCAACGACTAGTTCGTTCCTTCTCAGCTGAATGATAGCAATTAATCTTGTAAGTGAGTGGTTAACGGTTGGGTCTGGTATTCGGGAGGACGCTGGTTCGAATCCTCTTCCTGCCATACTGATTTCGATTTTCCAAGGTTTCCTATAATCAGTCAATTCTGGTGGTTACTTCAAAATGTCATGACCGAATTAATTCCCGTTCCTTGTCTCGTATTCAACCCGACATAGACGAACCGCGAAAGCTCACCCTCCCCCTTCCCCAACAATACCAACCACATTTACTGACATTAGCATATTTCCGTGCAACATAACATGGACCTGACGAACTACATTTCGTGATGATATTGATATAGCGTAATTAAGTGCTCATGTTTTGCACTGCTATTATGAAGGTGACGTCATCACCATACTGGGCGAATGGTTTACAAAAAAAAATTGTTTTTTTTTTTTCTAATTAACGATGAGGGTCATAACATTTAAGTTGAAAAATCTAACTGGTTATGAATATTGACATGGAAGGAATTAAAATGAAATTTCATGAGAATATAATGATTAGTTGTCTTCCCAGAGAATCTGAGCAGGAGTCACACATCACCAAGGATGGAGTTGACATATGACATTCAGATGAGGCAATTGATTTTGATGTTCGATTAGTTGGCGGGGCCATATCAGGTCATTCCCTCTGTTATGTATACCCCGCAAATTTGTCTCTCTGATGAATTGCTTAATTGCCTGACCAGCTGGTACCTCTGGAAAAGTATGTTATCTTCGCTTCTGCAACTTAACAGATGTGAGAGGAAAGTAAAATACAACCCAATTAATTTGCCCCATTTATCTGTATATTTCCCACGGTAATGTTTTCTTTTTACAGAAATATTGAAACTAACATCAGTATCATGTATATGAATTTTTTATTTGAAATTTTAATTGTTGTAAGATAGGGATCCTTTTTATGTTTAAGAAAATTGTAGAGATGGGATTACAAACTTTCGCAAGCCCTATTATTTACTAACACCAGCAAATAGTCGTATTTGTCTGTTCTCTTATGCCAGTAATTACTCATCAAACGGGGAGTTTTTACTGTTCTTGAGTAGCGCTATGTGTTTTGAACTTTGTCATTGCTATTATATAAACGTCCTCATGTGTTTTTTGTAAATGGTAAGAACTTGTAAAATAACATCTTTTTCATCTACAAAGCTACTAAACATTGATAAATTACATCAAAATTAAATAAAATAGGTACTATGAAATTTTCTAATTGCTTCTAGTGAGATGATACTTGTCAAACTAATTGTAATAATTAAGAAAAAAAAGGGTAACGTCACGTGAAGTAAAAAAACAAACAAACAAAAAAAAAACAACTAATTTAAAGCACTCAACTGGCGTAAGAAATCTTCAGTTTAACCATCGAAGAGCGTTTGATATTTACTGTATTCTCATTTTAATTTTTTTTTTATCTGGGGGAAGATCTAATAGGCCTATAATCAGATGAAATTACGACTTCAGGTTTTCAGAACACATTTTTGTTCGGTGAAGTTTGAACGCCCTGTAGGAAAATTGTGCTGATTATGAAAGCTAATGGAAGGAAGGAGTGTAAACAGTCTCAGTACTGAATTGATGGTCGTTTAGTTTTAGCCTAAAAAATTAAACACAATAAAAGAGCAAATGCTGGTAGCACTGCCTGTAAATTTTTTATATCATTTTAGTTAAACGCAGAAACTCATGTTGCCTTTTACTTTGTTATTTCGGATGATTCATTTAGAGTTTTAGGTTCATTCGTTTCTATCTAATCAGCTGATATTAAATTACCAAGGGAATTGATGAAACCAAAAACGCTGAAAGAATTAAAAATTCAAAATTGTTTTGGGCAAAAGCAGGTGGGCATAAGAGAAGGGAGAAATGGAGGTGTAGCGGATTGGCACTGGCGTTCCACCACAATTAAATTAAACTTAATATAAAAAATATTGGTAAAAAATAAAATATCTGCTAGTCCTATGATATGAGGAAAATCACGTAGTAGGAATATTAGTCTATTAAAAATTAGTGAATGATTTGTAGGAGATAAATCCAAGTAAATTGCCTTGATGCGTATCATTATACGAAATGCAACCATATTCTATAGTACAAAAAGCTTTTATCTAAAACTTTGCATGATGATTTTTTTGTCTCCTTTTTACAATTCTGCCTCTTAGAATCAAAAAGAATTCTGACTGAATTGATTTATTAGATATTAAATACCTTGTAATAATAATTCCGTGTGGTCGGAATTACCTGGTGACAGGGTTTCTATTGGCTGCGCATTCCGCCCCTATCGAGCCGCCTTATAAACCTAACCCGGCAAACCTACCGGGTACAGGGACTTACGGTTTAACGTGGAATCCGAACAACGGAAGCATTCTAGCGTACTTCACATTACACAGCAAGCTGTGCCAGAGGTGAATATAGTGTTAAGGACCCATAAAAATCCGCGCCGAGACATTGATTCGAACCAGGGACCTTTCGATCTCCAGTCAGACGCCTTAAGTACTGAGTCATCAGAGCGCTCATTAAATGCCTCAAACGGCCTGGAGAGTCGAAAAGAAACAAATTAATTTTCTGAATAACTGTATTATCAAGTCCGATATCTACACTTTACAACAAACATTAATAGTTACTAGCTTATCCAAAGCCGGTGAACCGGTATCGAGAAATATGTTTTTCCGGACCTTTCATTCACTGTAACTTACCTGACATTTCGTGCGAGACGCCAATTAGGAACTGGACGTAATCAGCTGCGGAAGGGGCTACGTTCCTGCAGATACGGCGTGTTGATGTTTCCGAAAAAGAAGTCGTTATGGTTATCTTGTTAAAAGCAAGACAGATTACCTCAAACGTCCGTGAATTTTGTTTTTCCTGAGCCAGATGACAGCAGAGCTGTCTTAAGTTTCTTAACTGAACGTGATCGCATGGCAGCCTATGAGATCGATGAAAGAAAAGTGTGATTGCAATGCGATGACATGAAAAACTGTTAGTTTCCAGAGAGGCATAATAGGAAATGCAGTCGATCTCAGCATAATGGTAGCCTATAATCTATTCAATTAGAAAGAGAAATCATTAATTAATATCGGACGCCGTTGCTGCGACATCATGCACACGACAGTGGATGTTATGAAGATATTGAATAGGTGCGGATTTACTTGGTGGTCTTTTAGAGGTCTTAATTACACCTTACTACGTCATCCTGCACAACGTTTAGGAGTTAAACAATTTCCTAATAAAAATTGTTAACACATTATCATTTGAAGTGACTGTGGAATTCGAGTGAGGATGGTATTCTAAATTTATTATATCTACAGATGTTATACTTTGAATTGAGGTATTTCTCACCAAACAAATTGATTTACAGCCCCGTCTTAGTAGATGTGTGGCAGATTAATGGATGATTGGTGACTGACTCGTCGGCCACTATAAAGCCAGCCATACACGGGCGATCCATTCTTCATGAAGCCATTGACGGCCGCACTATTCCTCGCCGAGTGATGCCATTACGTGCCTAAAATTTTCGCTAGCGTGTATATAGATCAAGAAAAGTTTTTAAGAAAATAAGATGTAATTTTGCTCCTATTTTTTTTTTTATTTTTTTACAGATGGAAAACTAAATGCCTCATACATGAATTCTTATAACCAATTATCTTAGATAATTAAAATGAGTAAAAGAACATTGAAATTATAAAATACGAGAATATTCAGAAACGTATCGGACCTTGTTGTCTGAGTTAAAAAGTTCCTAATCTTTATGTAAAGCTCCGATTAAAGGCCCATTCACACTAGCGGTCAGTCAGCTCAGGTAAAAAAATCGCTATACACGTAATCCAATGGGAGCATTCACACTACGCGGTCCGCTCAGGTCAGGGCAAGGCAGGTCAAACTGAAGATCGTCCCGCCACCGATCAACAACGGTCAAGACCTGAGCTGAGCTGAGCTGATCGCTAGTGTGAACATGCAACGGTCAGCTCAGGTCAGATCAAATGGGCGCCGAATGTCTGAAAACTATGCTCATAGGTAATAAAAAAAGGGTAATAAATAATAAATAAATATTTTAACGGTATGTTATTTCTGTTTATTATAAAGTCGGCAAACTTTAATATAAATTCAAACATTATTACACATTTTAGTACTGCAAGGTACAGATCCTGTTTCCGAATTTAAAAAAAAAAAACTATTCTGAATTTTTTTTTTATCAAAGGCTTCTGTACGAGCGTTAGAATACAAACAAAGAATGTTTGTAAAATAGGGTTTCTCTCGCTCATCCTGAAACGCACTTCCTGCAAAGCATGAAATTTTATCCTTCCGTAAATAATTGTGCAAAATACTGTACATGTTACTAAAATTATTTTATCAATTAATTCTGGAGCAGAATTAATTTTTTTCTAAAATAAATTCGAGATCTTTGAGTCCTAAAATATCAAAAGCATTTTCCACCACTTGTCTCTCACGGCATAGCCGGTAGTTAACATTTTCTATTATTTTGATCTGTTTGCTCTTGAAACTCTGGATGCACCCAGAACCATCCTCTTTTTGATCTTGACGTATTTTTAGGCTCTTGATCCAAAATAATTGCGATGTAATTGAAGTTGGAGTTGAAAACGGCATTGTTCACTATGAGTAACTGAAATGAAATGGCCTCGTCTACGACTTGATCTGACCTGACTTGACCTGAGCTGAACTGACCGCTAGTGTGAATGCTATCCTGGATCGTGAGCTGAGCTGAGCTGAGCTGAATTGACCGCTAGTGTGAATGGGCTTTAAGGCTCATATTTTTGATCGTTGAGAATCAACACCAATTAAAAAAAAAAAAAACGAAATCCAGGCACAAAAAAGAAAGAGTTGGGGTGAAACCGAGGGGCGGGTGGGGGAATTCTATGAATTCATTAGTCATTCTAAACTGACTGTTGGATGTAACCTAATATTATTTCTTGTAGCTTTGTTGTGATAATCTTTATTCGTTACTTGCAACAGACATGGGTATTGTCGATAGCTTTAGATAGCATCGAGAGCAAAATCACGTTTGCTTGAAGAGGTCATACTTTCTGACTCGACGTCTGATTTCACACTCAAAGGATTTTGGATCGGGGATTGCACATACATGATGGGTCCAGCGGATTAGTGGTGTTTGGACGAGACGAAAATCCAGCCGGACCTGCCAAGCCACATCAATCCTTCTGAGTTCCCGACACGTGGTGAGTTTTGAATTGCCGCGGGACCATTTGGCCTTTTGCCTCGCTCGTGTATGGCCACCTTAATGTTATCCTTATAATGAATACCAAATTCGCTAAGCCTGAGTAAGTGCTCGTCATCCGTGGCCTCACGCTCTTGAAATCTGCTACTTTTCTAACTCTGCTTACGGTTGATCTCGCCGGGATGAGGGCGTAGACGGTAAAGTTCACCAAATGGCTCGCTGCACTACCTTTGACACCAAGAGTTCACCAACCAACTTGACCCAGTTTTTTTGTTAAAAAAAAAAGAGTGCCTTAGGGAGGTGGCAGACGACGTCACTGAGTAGCGAAACTTAAATCGTGGTACGAAATCGTGAATTGTTCGCTGGCGCTTTGAAGTTCGCAGACCGGAAGGATAAAAGGACTGGGCGTTCCTGCCCTCTGGTGCAAGTGCGCGTAACGGCCCGGGGGAACAAAGACAGGGCTTAAGACCGACAACTAAATAGCCACTTTCACATTGCAGACACGTTCTTTCTTCCCTAGATTCCACTGTCTCATGGCGATGGTCTTTAAATTAACGGCACACTATAATTTTCACGGTTCAATACGTTCTGAAAAAAAGTGGAAACCTTGTAGGATTATTCACTTGTCAATCTTAGAAATATTATTTTAGTTTTTTGTATTCTAAAAACAGCGATAACATAAAATTTGAAAAAAATGGGGTTTAAAATAGTTGTAGGGGATTATTGGTGGAGATGTGAAGGATAGGATTATATATATATATAATATATATATAATCTTCGTGAGTATCAAAAAAAGCTGAGATTCCACACACTCTCAGAAATATGTGAATTTTTTAAATACTTTGCACGAGTTTTTAGTAAAAACAATAATAAATCTATTTCCCTTCTTATTGCCATTTTTTTTATTTACAGTAGTACATGTAAAGATTACTGGAAAATTATGGCAATCGTTCTGGAATTATTGGTTTGAGAAAGGAAAGGAAATGAATTATTTTAGCAAATCTGATTCTGCAACAGAAAACCTTAAAATTCGTAGAGATATTCGAGAATTTGAAAATAAATATGTCGTTATTTCAGCTTTTACCAAACTAGATTTTTTTTAGCGAATTATATTTACTTTTTGGTTTTGACTTTATGGCTCGTTGACGTCGAAATCATTAAAGGCGGGAAAGGAATATATGCAGGAAACTGAAAGAAAATCGGGCGTGACCTTTTGTAGGAACCATACCGATTGGACCTGTTTGAGGAAACGATGTGAAATCCAAATCTCGATGGTCGGAAAGGGATTCGAAACCGCGGTCTCCCGAATGGGAAGCCAGAGCGTGACCTGTCATCCTATACGCTCTGTGAATTTAGTTTGTACACAGTCTTCTAGGTACTGAACCATCAGAGGGCAAAAGAAACTCGCACTTGATTTTAATAATTTCATATATCACACTATTTGGATCGCTATAGACTAAGACAGAACACTAACATTTGCTTACTATAGTAAGAAATATTACGTTTCATATACGCATGTGATGTTTTGATGTTGATGTCACCCTTAAAATGTGGGACGCACTCTTAAATTTGTTGAGAATATAAAGGAAACTAAAGGAAGTCATCGGATAACGCTTTGTGCAATCAAGTATTCCATATTAGAAATTGTGTGAACTATCTAACTAGATCTTTTAAAGTTTCAATGCAAGGAAACTTTTGCTTTTTGGCACATATGAGGACACAACGACAAGGCGTACATAGCTTAGATTAGTGGTTCCCATTTAGTGGTACTCGTACTCCTAGGGGTAGGTGAGGTTAATTCAAGGGGTACGCGCGTTAATCTCTCGGATAAGGTAATCACTAAGTTTATTTAAAAAAATATACGCTAACATTACTACTGCCAAAATATATTTTAAGACAAACTGCGTGTGCGTGAATTATATTACTGTAATGTTATGGCTATGCGAAGCATTCGACTGGGATTAGCGCATTTTTATGTGTAATTTTAGCTAATAGGGGTACGCGAGGGTGAGCTATTTCTTAAAACGACACTCGGAAAAACTTATTTGGAAACCACTGAATTAGATCAATGAAACAGAACGTGTACAATAGTAGAATATCTCCTTATAATGGTCTGAACCTTCAAGTGATACAGTATAATCCTCTCGTGTGTTGAGCCGGATGATATTGTATAAAAACAACGTTTCGACAGCTAGGTCTGCTGCCTTCATCAGGTGTCAGGTCTCTTCTAGCTGTCGCAAGCTGGCTGTCACCGCTTAGACAGCTGTCGAAACGTTGTGTTTATACAACACCATCCGGCTGGGCACCCGAGAGGATTATACTGTATCAGTACGCCGGGAAATCCTCCTCTCTCACACACAAGTGATGCAGTTTCTATGAATTGCGGAATTCACTTGTAACACCAGCATGAATTTATTCAGGCTGAACCATGGAAGCCTTTTAGCATGCTCCACATAAGCAAAACAGACTGATCCAGGAGGGAAGGTCCGGAATTCGTGGTTGGTATCTTTCAGTTGCTAGGTCAGAGGCCATTCGCAACGATAGATATATGCAACCCTAACATCATGCAAATAATATACTCCATGATATTGCCCGAGAAACATCATTAAAGGAAATCCTTTCAGTTAACTCAGTAGAAGAAATCATTTCGAAATTTTACTGCTAATTATGAAAATAATAGACGACTTTTGTTATTTTGTTCTTATATTTGTCAGCTAGTTAACCGTTTTAACACTAACACATCAAACATGTGGTAGCGCAAGGAAAGAAACATTAGTGAGTAGAATATTTCTTTTAACGAGGTGTCAAGGTAATATAATTCTGCAAAAGAGAGGAAAATTAATCACTTGCTTAAGGACGTAATCTAATAGTGGTACACAGGGAAAGAAGTCTAAACTTAGATCTTAAAACTCTTCTACTAATACCTGATACAGATCCTGGACAGAAAAGATATTACTTAAGCATACTGCAGGTAACAGCAAATAGAAACTATCTCAAGCAAAGCTAAGTTGAGGAATGATAAAATGGATAGCAGTTTAAGTTCGAGCCGTTTGAAGAAATAACGAAGAAAAGATAGCAATGACTGGGACATGGAGGAAGTAAGAATGCCAAAGATAGCGCTAGTGAGTTAGGAGGAGTTGGCCTATCGGAGGACCACGGGCAAGATGGATCGACCAGGCGCAGTAAGGCGTAGAGGCCGAGGAAGTGAACAGCAGACAAATGGTTGAGAAAGAAACCTGGAGAGATCGTCTTAAATGGAGGAGGATATGCCAGACTGCTCGCCGAAGCAGAAACATAACATCATGATGGGTTCAATGATCAATGAAAACACAGTAGGGGACAGGAATAATATTTGATTTTATCGATTTTTACCGTTATCTAATTATTTGATATTCTAACTATTCGAAATTTCAGTGAATTTCTTTTTCACGGATCTATATGATTCATTTGAGTATTTTAGGTTTAATTCGTGCGGCTACTATATTTATTGCTAAACTGGCGGTCAGAGAACGATCATTCGGAGAAGGAGCGATCTGGTAGGTTCCTGGTTCAAATCCTGGTGAAGGGGGCTTTGCTTTGATCATTCTATGACGGTCTGTGGTTTGGTTTTCATTTTTTTTTTTTTTTTTAAATGGCTTTCGGCTGCTGAGGCCATACAGCCAGCTCAATGTGAATAAGTCATCATGTAGTGTTTATATTCAGTATCTTGTAAGTATGGACACCACAGGACGGACAGGACATTCACACAGACACACAACACTTAACATCCATGCCCGCGGCCGGATTCGAACCGGCGACCTTCGGCACGCGGAGCTAGCACTCTAGCCCCTGCGCTACCGAGGCCGGCGTTTGGTTTTCATGTTAAGCCGTAGATCCAGCCATGGCACAGCGGAATGTCCGGCATGTCGTAAACCGCATGTTTTCGTCAACATCTGGAAGGAACTCCCCACATCCAGGCCCACTCACGCTGCTTTCCAATGGGTACCGGAAATGTAATTCGTAGGGAGATGAAAACCGTCGGATCATGACGTTGGCCGACATAGGGTCAAAAAAGGGAATATCGATCTCCATCTCCGCGAATCCACGCTAGTCTTTATACCGAATTGCAGAAACAGTATTACAGAATCAATTCTCATGAAATTTCATATAGTACATTATATTTCTGTTTAAAATTGTAATGATTTATTTGGGAAAAATCATGATACAGAAATATAAAGCTTTATGTACCTGCAGTAGAATAAGTAATTGTATTTTGTTAAGAAATGAGATTTCAATAACTCAGAGACATGCTAAGATGTGAGAAAAATAACACTGGTAAGAACCGCAATCACAGATGATTCAGCTGCAGATATCACCTTAATGAAGACAAATATTTGAATTAAATAGTTGCGAGAGAGATGGTAAAGGGTATGTGAAGACAGTAGTAAATAAAATTTTCTATAATGTACAATGTTAAATTATGTACTGTTTTCTATCTAGACTGTGAAGAACGATTTATTTTCTTAAATTAGTTTCCCTTTTCTCCCTCCATCCAACCCACAGATGTCAATAACAACACAGCTGATAAACAATAAAACTACTTGAGCTATTCGTTTATTTATCATTAAAGGTTATCCAAGAAAAATTTGTCGACCCTGTTTTGTGAGTTTGAATGGCTTGGGCTCTTTATATGACACCGTGATTTTTGACAGCTTATCTGGGAATAAACTGTAATGTAACCATAGGTGGGCATAGCTAATCGAAACGTTAACTTTGTTAATCTTTAATCCACTAGTTAACTTCGATAATCATTATAGCGTTACATTTTTTGCAAATTTAACGCATGTATAAGTTAACCGTTAAAAGTTAACCATCCGAAAGCGGATCTAATGTTTATGTATTGCAATAGGTATTACTGCAAGCACTACCATGGTGCTACGTACAGTGATGTGAATCGATAATACATCTACGCAATGTCCTTCTGGAAACTGAGTTTTTACTGGGGTTCAACGTTTTGACCAGCTGCTTAAACGTATCGGAATCTTCAACATATAGTGGAATTACGTTGGAAACGGAAATGTTTACAGTACATCAGTCGACACCAGCTTTGAAAACGATGCCAAATGTTTTATTGACATAAGCTTTATTAGCAGATGGAGATGAAAACAAATTAATTATGCTGCTATCTACATCAGAAGTAGCCACAACACTTGAAGAAAGCTTTGAATTATTTTTCTTTTTGGCCTTGCTTTTACTATATCTTCAAACTGTTCATCTTTGGATATATGCATCCTCTTCATATGTTATTTAAGATTATTAAGGCAAGAGACATGATCTTTGACTGTAGAAAGTTTAGGCAAACACAGTTGGCATTCATATATCAACTGTTCTCCCAGTCTTGATTTAAATGCAACATAGTCGCATAAATTTGACCAAGGATTTTTAATATTCTAGTTGCTATTGTTAAGGTGCTGCTTTCACTAACGGATTTAAGAGCTTCAGTTTCCATGACGTAATCGAGTAACGAATGTCAGTTTAAATTATTTTACTAACGAACACCAAACCAATACCAACTAAAGAGAGACATTTTCCTGGCAATAAAAAAGTTAGATTATAAAAATACAAAAATCAATCATCGATCGAAGTGGAAACGAGTAGTGAGCGCCGGTTTGCATACGTAAAATAGAAACGCTCCAAAACTCTAGCTTTGCTGCCCACATCCACACCATGCCTAGCATAACAGTTGTATACGTATCACACTCGCACATCGTATCACCTAATCCGTTTGCCATCCGACTCGCCAAATGCATGAACGTGGCGTGGCGCGCAATTCAAACACACCAAATGATGTGATCTACCAATGTAACGGACTAAAGTTAACGGAAGTTAAGAAGACCGTTAACGATTTTTTAAGTTATTTTTTTTGCAATTTTGTTAACTTGGTTAATTAACGATTAACGGTTTTCTGCCCAGCTGTGAATGTAACCCAACATTTATTTTACTTTCTTATATCTGTTCCAAAGATAATTTTATTGCTGTGCGAAAATCAGTTGTATGTACAGTTTAGTGCGTATTCGGTTGCTTGGTCATGTAAATGTGATTCTAATCCAAGTGAACTGATACTGCTTATTATCTGCGAATATTTAGCACTGGCATTTTCTTAATCTTTTAATCTAAACTTCAGTCGATATAATCATATATATTATTTCTATAAGGTATTTTTTTGTCACAAGCCTATATCTTCGTTCATACTTAACCTGAAATCAATGAATGAGGTGTCATTTTAATGCTTATGGTCTCCACTTTGGTTAAATCGTATTTTAAGCAAGAAAGTTTTCGGAATTCGACCCTTAAAGGGCAAAAATGTAAATTTTTCTAAAATGCTGTTTTCTGTGTTACGAGTCAGTTATCTCCCTGGATACCTATCTGAAACCGTTTTATGAAGTATCGTTTTAAAGATTAAGATCTCCGCTTTAGTGACGTCATATATTAAGCCAGAAAGTTTTCGGAATTCTACCCTTAAAGGGCAAAAGTATCAATATTTTTGCAATGCGTTTTTGTGTCACGAGCGATTTATCTCCCTTAATATCTAACCGATATAGATAAATGAGGTATCATATTAAAGAATAAGGTCTCCGCCATGGTAACATTATATTTTAAGAAAGGAATTTTTCGTAATTCGACCCTTATAGGGCAAAAATGTCACTTTTTCTAAAATGCGTTTTTTGTATCTCGAGCCATTTATCTCCCTGGATATCTAACCAAAATCGATAAATGAGGTAGGATTATGAGGAGTAATGTCTCAGCTTTGTGACATCATATTTTAAGAAAGAATGTGTTTGGAATTCAACCCTTAAAGGGAAAAAGTATAAATTTTTCTATAACGCATTTTTGTGTCACGAGCGATTTATCTCCCTTAATATCTAACCGATATAGATAAATGAGGTATCATATTAAAGAATAAGGTCTCCGCCATGGTAACATTATATTTTAAGAAAGGAATTTTTCGTAATTCGACCCTTATAAGGCAAAAAATGTCACTTTTTCTAAAATGCGTTTTTTGTATCTCGAGCCATTTATCTCCCTGGATATCTAACCAAAATCGATAAATGAAGTAGGATTATGAGGAGTAATGTATCAGCTTTGTGACATCATATTTTAAGAAAGAATGTTTTTGGAATTCAACCCTTAAAGGAAAAAAGTATAAATTTTTCTATTACCGATATTTTGTGTCACGGGCTGATTTATCTCCCTTGATATCTAACCGATATAGATAAATGAGGTATCATATTAAAGAATAAGGTCTCCGCCATGGTAACATTATATTTTAACAAAGGAATTTTTCGTAATTCGACCCTTAAAAGGCAAAAATGTCAATTTTTCTAAAATGCGTTTTTTGTATCTCGAGCCATTTATCTCCCTGGATATCTAACCAAAATCGATAAATGAAGTAGGAATATAAGGAGTAATGTATCAGCTTTGTGAAATCATATTTTAAGAAAGAATGTTTTTGGAATTCAACCCTTAAAGGAAAAAAGTATAAATTTTTCTATAACCGATTTTTGTGTCACGAGCGATTTATCTCCCTTGATATCTAACCGATATAGATAAATGAGGTATCATATTAAAGAATAAGGTCTCCGCCGTGGTAACATTATATTTTAAGAAAGGAATTTTTCGTAATTCGACCCATAAAAGGCAAAAAAGTCAATTTTTCTAAAATGAGTTTTTGTGTCTCGAGCCACTTATCTCCCTCGATATCTATTCCAAAATCGATAAATCAAGTACGATTGTGAGGAATAATGTCTCAGCTTTGCATGACATCATATTTTAAGAAAGAAGTGTTTGGAATTCAACTATTAAAGGGAAAAAGTATAAATTGTTCTACAACGTATTTTTGTGTCACGAGCCTTATATTTCCCTTGATATCTAATCGATATAGATAAATGACATATCGTATTAAAGACTAAGGTTTCCGCCGTGGTAACATTATATTCTAAGAAAGGAATTTTTCGTAATTCGACCCATAAAGCGCAAAAATGTCAATATTTCTAAAATACGTTTTTTGTGTTTCGAGCCATTTATCTCCCTGGATTTCTAACCAAAATCGATAAATGAAGTAGGAGTATGAAGAGTAATGACTGAACTTGGTGACATTATATTCAACCTCACTATTCATCGCATTTTATTCGCGAAATTTTCGCACGGGTCGTCTAGTTAGTAATAATTGTATTATTGACTTTAATCGATAAATACCTCTTCCGATATCTTATTAGCATGAAGGAAAATATTTCGTTAAATTCTCCTGTAAACCAAACTAACAGTCTAGCGTTTGTTAAACACGGTATAAGGATATATATATAATTTTTTCTCATATTTTTCTCCACACAGTTAATGAGAATCTGAAATAATTACAAAGTTTCCAATCGTGCTACTCTTTTGTAGCTCAAAACGCTGTGGCCAGTACCTGTTGCATGCAGACACTTGTGAACCACTGCGCATCTGTTGAGGGCTGTTGAGTACCGACACGGGCGGTGTTCCAATTCTCATCACACACTCACCGTTCAAACGATTCTCCACACAACATTTATTGAAGCGAAACTCACATTTAAAAACATAACGATGATGGCACGGTTTATGGCAATTAGTTCCACAATAGCGGAAGTTCTTGGCTGTTGCTTACACCCCAGCGAAGCGAAAGTTTGCGACTTCATCTTGGGAGCGAACAAGCAAAGAGGAAACTTTACGTAACGAGGCGACAAACAAAACTGAAGCCTTGCGACACTCTCGAACACTTTGGCGTGAAACTGAATAATAGCACTGCATTAGTTTGTTTTTCGTGTTCTGAGTGGGAAACGTGGAACTGACGAAGAATATTCCGTGCTGAATTCGGCATTCAATTCTGTTCGTATATTACAGTGGAACAAAAATCAGTAATGGATCATTCATTCTGGGTAAGACAATGTTTATGATAACTTATTACAGCAATTTTTTTTACCATTTTTATAAAAGTAAATCTATCACGCGTAGACTATCCATCTGTGTATGAACCGCGAGAAGAGTCTTAATTTTGAAATTGAAATATTTTGAATGTAAATCTTCGTACGAAACTAATAAAAGCGAAATTTCATGTGAATCAGATTAATAACTACCCTCCTAAATAATAAAATTAAGGACCACACTTAATCTGAGATTAAGTTGACACTAGAAATTCTTCTTCTTCGGGTGCCGTGTAACCGATTGGCTGTGGGTCTTAGTCGGTTAGTAATCAGGATGGTTCGAGTGGAGTGCTACCCTTACTACGTGGCACTTACTTGGCAAAATCTCTCTTCTTCAGCGCTGTCCCCCAGAGTCTGCGACTGTTAACTGCAACTTCACGGCACTGTAACTGCTTTGCCAGGTTATTAAATAAGTAGAAGTCTTCAAATACATTTTCATATTTATTACACCCGTGAGAGTTAGGCTACAATGCTTGTAATCCCCGCAAGCAATTATCCAGGTGCACTTAGAGCTTACTAGACTACGTTCACTTACAATCCAACTTTGGCTCGGAGGGACCTGGCTGGCTTTCCTAAGTGCTGGTGTCGCTGCTTAATCCAGCATAGCGGCGGCGAAGTATTGGTTCCACACTCTAAGGACGAGACGCTCTGTTGCCCCCATTTTTATAACCCTTCTCACACGGCTATGCGCGTGACTTCAGTCGTTGCCGCCGAATGTTCTCGAAAGACGCCGCGTGACTACAGTCGTTGCCCCGCAAATATTCTCGAAAGTCGCCGCGTGACTCCCCTTTTGGTCACGTTTATGTTCGGCCACTCCACTTTGTTCGCGCGTGACTGGTACGCACTTCTGCTCATCCATGCGCCGTCAGTGTTCCACTTTATGAGGCTACTGCCCAGCTGTACCTTTAACGCCTGCTTTCTATTTCCGTACTTTCACATTATTAATTTATTCATTTTTAATTATCTGTTTCTTAAAATTGCCTATTACACCCGTAGACGATTATTATGGGAGGGGGGAAGGGGGCGGGGATGTTTACCTCTCCATGGTAACGTCCTGGGGAGATGAACTGGGATGGTTTCCCGTTGCAATTCCAAGTGTGACAATGCTCATAACTGTAGTTGTAAGTGCGTTCAGTGTAGAGTGTTGTTTGTAATGAGAGCTGAAAGAAGGGAGAGAGCTGAAAGCCGGTACCGACCCACTCAGGCCTACTCTTCCTAAAGACTCCAGAGGGACCGCCAAGCTTAACGTTCCCAACTACAGTGTCGTATGCCCTCATTCTGTACAGACTACGGAGAGATTTTGGATTTAACACAGGACTTTGGTACGTAATTTGGCGGTGATGAAAATTTCTCCCATCACCAGGACTCGAACCACCTAACTCAGTGTCGGCGCCAGACACCACCACGGTGCCTCAACAAGCTCAGTCTATGGGGTGGACACAATATGTGAGGCAATTGACTGCAATGTTTGATTGAACAGAGGAGCCGAGTCAGGTTAAGAAAATTCCGGGAATCGGTTGGTTGCCTGCTCCCATATACTGCCCATTATAATACAACGTAGGTGGTAAATAATATATAAATGAATTAATTTATACCATTTTCCTATACGTTACATATGATAATCTTCGTTTAGTAAAGAAATTTGTAAACTAAGATATTTTTGAACCATGTTAATATGAAATACACTCATTATTATAAATATTTTCGTACCCAGAATGAATGATCCAATTTTCCGAAAAGGAACAAAGTTTGTGCACAGCACCATTACGGGTAATACTGCAACTAATTTTTGTTCGACTGCAATATACGGACAGAACTGCCACACCGAGCCTGATGGTTGAGAGGTAATGCGGTTCAAATCCTCCTCTGATCATCCAGATTTCGGTTTTGCATGGTTTCCAAAACCACTCGAGGGGAATGCAGTGATTATTCCTTCAGAAATCCCTGGCCGAATCCTTCTGTAATGACCTCGACGTCGACGGTTGTAAGGTTTGCATCAGTGAATAGGAAGCATGTATTGGTGATATACTTAAAGAGTTTGAGAGAGACTAGTTGTTTAACTTGGGAAGGTAGAGTGATAGTTCCGTTAAGTTGCCCGCCACCCTGAAGGTATCTGACAATGCCTTGCGACTGTGTTGGGAGCAATAAAACTGTGAGGTGACACGCACTTGATGGGAAGGGTCAAACGGGATGATCATGTCATCTTTCGACATGTGAGAACTCAACCATCATCCAGAAACAAAAACTGCGTCCCTAAGTCGTCAAGATTGAAGCTTCGACATAAGCAATTTCGTAGGCAGTAATTTTTTTTTGGTTTTGGTTGTTTGTTAGTGGATCGTCAGTACACTAGTTGGGCCTTAATTATTGATTGACATGTCTCCAGTCCAGAACTGGTGCCATCATTGGAGTAATCTCCTGTTATTCTCAGTATTTCCTGGCAGTTATGAGGAGACCACTGACGGCACAGAGATTCTACAGCCTCAGGTGCTTCTATTCATAGTACAACTACAGTGGGCCATTTTCAACCGGTTAGTGCCTGTCTACATGCAGCATGGGTTTGTCAGGATTGCCTTCGTCCTGTCTAAGCCTTTTTTTTTTACTTATGGCTTTACGTCTCGTCAACGTCGAGGTCATTAGAGGCGGGATGGGACCGGGGACAAAGGAATTGGGAGGAATTAGGCCATTCGGACATGGCCCTATTGAAGGAAGCGTCCCGGTATTCACCTGGAGTGATTTGGGAAAACCATGGAAAACCCAAATCTGGATGCCCGGATGGGGATTCGAACCAGTGTACTCCAGAATGCGAGGCCAGAGCGTTAACCGCTCACTCACCACGCCCGGTCCTCTAAGCCTTTTCCTTGGCCCGCCTGTTGAACATGTTTGTGAGCAGCTGGGATAACAACTTCAGTCATCAACGGATCTTCAGGATCTAGAACGGCAGTTACAACATCATCCTCCACAAGATTACGTTAGATGTTTTTACAACTACTTGGCATACTGTAGCTCCTTATGTATCCCTCACGCACCCACACTACGTGGTGTAATATGGCGTTAATGGTACTTGTAAACTGCCCTAATAAACCACTCATTTGGCTTGACGTTGTAATAAGTTATTTTTTTACACTGTTACCATTATCTGTACCAAGTTTCAATTCATTTTGACACTTTATTCTGAATGTGCTAATTTTTGTGTCAATGGGTGATAATGGTTAGAGGTTTCGTGTTTTTTTTTTCAGTGTTCAAATATTTCGTTGACTTGCGAGTGCAGATCTTCGTTTACTCACACTAACACGTACCTAGTGTTTTGAAATTTTCTTCCTCGCTACCTTCCCCCCCCCCCCCCCCCCAGCACGGTTGTAAAAGTTCTCACCTATTTGATTGCTGCAGTAAATTTTACCAGTGGCCGGTATGACATTTTGAAATTCCGAAGCTATTAAACGTTGAGAAACCAAAGTTTGTACCTTCTATTGTAGGAGAAAACAAGGAATGAAGAACCTCCACGCCCGGCCTGGCATTCTGCTTATACCCTACTGCCGCAATCCTGATTTATATTTTCCATGGTTTCCGAAATCACACCAACAGAAAATGTCGGGATAGTTTTTCTAAATGTCATGGCCGAATTCCTGCCCGTTCCTTATCCCGGCTCTCACGACCTCGTTGTCGACGAGTCGTAATACACTAATTAAAAAAAAAATGCACTTCTTCTGTATCATTAGGTCAGAGCTTTTCACTTTTCTTCTTTTTCATTCAATTTATTATGTTCCAAAACACGTTATCTTAACAATACTTTCTTCATGCATTCTGCTTTAGTATTTTATATTTTGTTTTAACATCGTACTTTACATCGTACTTTCGTATATCTATAAATATGTCTAACTATATTAGTAGTTATGAGATCTTATTACCGAGCGTGGTGGTGTAACGGATAGCGTTCTGGCCTCGCATTCGGGAGGACGGCGGTTCGAATCCCCGTCCGGGCATCCAGATTTGGGTTTTCCATGGTTTCCCCAAATCACTCCAGGCGAATGCCGGGATGCTTCCTTCAAAAGGCCATGGCCGAATTCCTTCCCATTCCTTGCCCCCATCCTTTCCCGTCTCTGAAGACCACGTCGTTAAAAAGGGACGTTAAACTGTTAAAAAAAAAAAAAAAAAAAAAAAAAAAAAAAAAAAATTAAAAAAAAAAAAAGAGATCTTATTTATTATATTACTTAGATATAACGAAATAGTTACTTAGCTAACCTAACTTTACTGACCTAATTGCTGGAAGAAATGTTACTGACCTGGGTATAAAAGGTATGTATCAAACAACGCAGTTTCTGTAAAATATTTCATTTTGACTTTAAAGTCATAAAGACTTTATTAACATGATAAGAATTATTACTTCAATTATCAAGATTACAGTTTATAGAACGTAAATATTTTCCATCTTTTGTTTTTTATTTTTCGATCTTTCTTGCATACGATTCCAGAATTTTCTCTGATTAAATTCTATACAAAAATTATCTCGTTTTGACATAAGTGAGGAATACAGTGTTACTGGCTGGATGCCAAAGTGGTGCACGTTATTGACTGCACAGATACAAGCTTATTTCAGTGGGGTAACTGTCCACAATACGTATGGCGCGTAGCCGCTGTATCTTAAAGCGTCGGAAAAGGGTGGTGAAACTTTAAACAGCTTTGCGGAAAGTCTTTCCAGCCTGTTGCGGCAAGGACGAGTTAGTGACTGACCTCCAACTTCCTTACTCGCTCTTCAGCTTGTGCTTTAAAGAGGGAAAGAGAGTGGAGCCAAGGAAGGTTTGCGACGAAAGCTTTTCAGATTTTCCGAAAAAAAAGTAACGGATACACTTCAAAAGGCACAAATATGTCTCTTAGTCAATTTTCGCTTATAGCTCATCAGAGATATAATTTTAATGACATGTTTAATTTACAAAGAACATTATTTCCAGGAAAAGAAGTGAATTTTTTCCTCACGCGTCTATATACAATTTACTTATCGCTTTGCGTCTTATCGACGTCGACGTCATTAGAGGAGAAAAAGAACTGGGAACAATAACGGAAGGGGATTCGGCAATGGCTTTTTGAAGGAACCATCCTTCGTTTCGGCTAGAATGATTTCGGTAAATCGTGAAAACCGAAATCTGGATGGTCGGACTGGGATTCGAGCCCACGTTCTTCTACCACGCTCCTTAAAACGTTTGAAATTTTCTTCATGTACGCATACTGCTTTAGAAGTTTTGCATTTACTCTAACTTAAGATCGTATATTTGTAACAGAAGTTATAATCCACACAAATTTTTTCGCTGTCTGTCTTGTTTAATACTGAAAAGAATAAGTAACTTTGGCTACTACGCTTCGTCAAATAAAGCCGAAGTTCATGTTTATATTTTTAAGGTGAGAAAGAGGGAAATATTATGACTTAACAATGCTCTGGAAAAATCTGATGTTTTCAGTGTGTACGATATGAAGAATGGCGTTTTTATTTTCGAGTAATGTTAGGAACAAGATGTTTATGTTAACCTTATATCGCGCTATATAAACCAGCTTAAGGTAAGTGTAAACAAAGTTGAAACTATTCACTGATAGTGCTATGAATAAGGAAGTAAACAGCAACGAAAACATTCAAAGCCTCCACTCTAACGTTGATGTTTGTATTCAAAATGGTAGCTGGAGTTTTAAAAAAAAGTTATAATAGTGTTAGTCCTTAATATATCGTTCTGATTTGTATTAAATGTCATCGTTTAGTGTTTTAAAATAATCCATTTGACGAAAAAACATAGAAAATTAAAACTACCCATGCCTGAGACAGGATTCGTCACGACACTTGAAACTACAGTGCTAACCACTACGTTTCCATAGACTATCTACAAGGAATTTAAGTACCGTAATAGCGAAGAAGGAAGAGCTAGTCACTTACCAATGTCAATTACAGCTCAGCACCGTCAATAAGAAAACATTTTTATGAAATTGACGTTGAATAATACGAAGTAATGTGAACATATGAACTGCAAAAATCGTATTCCGTGCAAGGCAACGTGGTTGTGCCGTTGGAGAGATGGGGAGTGGAGTCCCCTAACTGGTTTTTTTTTTTTTTTTTTTTTTTTTTTTTTTTTTTTTTTTTTTTTTTTTTTTTTTTTTTTTTTTATCAGGCCATTAGCTCCCTTCCGCTACCTAACGTGTAAATCTGTCAGAGTTGATTTTTGTGCTAACCGACCACCGCCTGACCTACCTCATGCAAGGTACATTACATTTCATATATTACGGTGTGGAATCCTTAATATGCGAGGTACGACTGGCACTTACCAGGATTATCTTTTATAACACTCTGGAGGTTGGGAGACATGCTCAATTGTCCGGAATTCGAGGACACGAAAGCTGATTTTTAAAACATTTCCAAGGTTTGACTTATAGAAAGTATCATGATATTTCAAGGTTATGTTGTCTATCAAAGATACACAGAAGGGAATGAATAAGTGTAATGTTTAAAAGTTAATATTATCTTCTTTTTTTTTTTTTTTTAAACTGCTTAACGTCTCCTATAACAACTAGGTCTTTAGAGACGGTACTCTTATCTCATCTTGTTTGTGTGCCATAATAGTTTCCTCATCTCGCGTTGGAAATCACATGAAAAAACTCACCTACAGGACAGGTAAGAATCCAGTGACCGATATTTTGGAGCCATGACATCTGCGTCGTCTCAATATCTCAGGTTACCCAGTTATACATTCTGTGATGGTTTAGGGAGAATATATTTTCCTCCTCTCACAACTTGACTTTTAGACATCAAAAGTTGGTAGTTCTGGCAGTCCCAGAGAATTTTAGTAGCTTGCGTAAAGTGAACACTTTGAATGCCTACGGCCTCTTAAAGCATTTCATATTAATTTCCATAGCTCAGTCACAATTAGAATGCATAAAATTTGACGATATTCTGTGAAAGATTGATGTTTCACAAAACAGTCAATTCATAAAATAAAAAGTCGGACAATTGAGTTTAGTTTGACATTCTAATTTTTACATCTTTCTCTCTCTCTCTCTCTCTCTCTATATATATATATATATACATAATATATATATCTTGAGTTCTATGTCTGTCTGTCTGTTCATTTTAAATGGCATCGTGCAAAAACTACAGAACTGATTTTTACGGCGGTTTTACAGTTTAGATGCTTATAGAGTAGCTTAAAATCTGCGCTATGCCATGATATGATCTATGTGAAAGTGCTCCGAAGTAAGAAATGATAATCTGTTCTTAACGTAAACAGATGCTCACCAAAGATCCTTAATACAATCGCGATCAGAGATTGTACACACCAACACAGATAAACATTACAATCACCTTAAAAACTTTAACAAAATAACGCAAATTATGTTTTATTCTGCTATTCATTGTTTTTGGCAATAACAAAACGTTTGCAACTTTACATACTGTGATTTTTTTTTTATCGAATGAATTTTCGTTGTTTCGATGTTTGGATTCGACTTGAAATAATCTGAAGCTTACATTAGTATTTGTTCGCCTCTATTGACGGATAATTTTCTCCTCAAACATTTTCCGAAAAACGCGGACGGATTGTTGGAAAGTGATTTTTTCTTTACGTTAAATGTTACAAAGATACTATAGTACACAACACAAATAGAATCATAGCCAAAGTTTCGGCTTTGTATAGATACTTAAAGTAGATAGCATCTTTTTTTTTTTTTTTTTTTTTTTTGTAACATAATGTTTAGGACTTTTTCCTGCTCGGGGTTAACAATAGCTACTCGAATACAAAAAAAGCTAACCCTTCACGCTTTCGTCCACAGACCTTTGGCCGCTCGTGCTGATTTGTGGGCATATGGTTATTAAACCTATTGGCAGTTTACATTTGTTCTCCATCTATTATCAATTGTACACTATCGCATGGTGAGCGGCTAAAGATTATAAATCTTTTGTCTGATGTATGATCAGACCATTTCCTTACTGATTCGGCTATTAGTGTTCAGAACTTTGCTGAAACTCATCATTACACACACAGCTGTGATATCCGCGTAATCTCAAATCGGCAGTTGGCTTGCAAGTAAATCAGTACAAGTGTTTCAATAATGTCCAAAATATAATTTATACTTATTTTAAAGGTGATGAGGAGGACAGGAAATGAATACTGTCAGTAATGCCTCTCCCAAGACAAGAAATCCTTCTTCTTGGAGCAGTATCTCGGTTATTAGTTTCAAATCTCTGTTAGTCACTAAACTAGAGGGTATGTATGTGCCTATCAAGGTGAAGCACTGTTCACGATGCCTAAGAATGAACACCGGTTTCAGGACGGAGTTGTTGGCTTGTTTGTAACCATCGATCAGCTAGCCCACTCCAACACTTTGTCGGCTTCTGAGATACGTCACTTACACGCCACCCATTCTCCTTATTCGTTACCTATAACACCAAACACACAGACTTTGATTAATATTAACATTTTGATGACTATTAACTCAGCTGTTATACCCTGTTTGTATTTTAGTTGTGCCTTTTTTTATCTTTATGTATAAAAATTAAGATTCCGTTTGTTTTGTGCTTTTAAACTCGAAAAGTAGTCGGTCGATTTAGTTTAAATTTTTGGAGAATTTTTAGTCGGCACGAAGAAGGTTTTTCAAAAATAAAAATCTAAAAACCGCCCCCTTTCTCCCTTTACACCCCTTAATTTTTATACAAACTCACATATTTTATCCGATTTCGATGGAACATTGCACACGTACACTTTAAAATAAACAGAAAAATACTGTCAACCCCATTTGGTTTGCAAAAACCCGATCCCTCTCTGTCTTTCCTCCCTTAATTTTTGTTAATATTCTTTATACATACCCACAGTTTTTATCTAATATTGATTGAACTTTGCACATGTAGGCCTTAAAACAAACAGAAAAATACTGTTTACATTTGGTTTTCAGAAATCCAGATATTCTCCTTCTTTCCATACCCCTTAATGTTTGTTAATGTTCTTTATACAAAGTTACAGTTTCTATCCGGTTTTGAAGGAACTTTGCACATGTATACTTTAAAGCAAACAGAAAATTACTTGCAACATTTGGTTTGCAAAAAGTCATTTCCTCTCCCCATTTCCACCTCCTTAATTTTGTAATCTTTGTACATACCAACAGTTTTTATCCGATATCGGCGGTACTTTGCACACATATACTTTAAACAAACAGAAAAATAGTCTACATTTGGTTTTCAGAAACCCAAGCCCTCTCCCTCTTTCCACCCCAATGTTCTTTATACAAAGTTACAGTGTCTGTCCAATTTTCAAGGAAGTTTTCAGACGTATACCTTAAAACAAGCAGAACAATACTGAAAAATTAAACCTCTCTCAGATTTTCCACTCCTTAATTTTCTTTATATGCCTTATACATACCGACAGCTTTTTCCGATATCTATCGCACTTTGCACACGTTTACTTTATAACAAAGAGAAAAATGCTGTCAACATTTGGTTTGAAAAAACCTAACCCCTCCCCCTTTACCCCCACCCCTTTTAATATCCAATATTGTTTATAGAAACTCACAGTTTTTATCAGATTTTGATCGAACAGTGCACACGTATACTCTAAAACAAAGAGAAAATTACTGTCTACATTTGGTTTCCAGAAACCCAACCCCTCACCCCCTTTAACTTTTGTAAGTATTCTTTATACAAAGCTACGGTTTTTATCTGATTTGTATGGAACTTTGCACACTTATACTCTAAAACAAAGAGTTAAATACTGTGTACCTTAGGTTTACAAAAACCCATACATTCTCACCAATCACCCTACTTAAACAAAATTTATATTCGAAACCATTCAGTTTTCTTGCAAATATCTCGAAAATAGTAGGAAAATTGGCCAAAGTGGATAGAGAGATTCTGAGAGCCCATAACTTTTCTTGTCAAACGTAGTTGGACTGATTCCGATCGAACAACTGCTGATTATTAAATTGGAATCTGAAATAAGATGAAAAATGATTTTATGTGAAAAAAATATAGCATAGACACAGCAAGCAAAGCAGCGTGTTAAATTGAATGATGTGTTTCCTCGGCGAATATATGTTTGCTAGAATACTTTTATCTACATCCCTATTCGTTTCATATCAGACTGAACAACAGCGAAGCGTGGTAGGATTTAGCTAGTAATGTTATAAGATTCCTTATTTAGTTTTATTGTTTCTTGAAGTTCTACGACGTTTCAATCCCAACCTAGGATCTCCTTCAGGGTTTCTTCTGCTTACCGAAACTGCTGCAAATGGTTTAATAATAATAATAAAAAAATCAATTCAAATTTTTATGCAACTACGAAACGTTTAACATCAGCCTTTTGTAACAAGCATATCTCAGGTTGCTACTGAAATGTCGGTAACAAAGAAAAAGAATGACATACAGGCAGCAGGAAAACTTGAAAATTCATTACATCTGCATAACATGGCAGTTGTGAGAAGTATAAAAACTGTTTAACATGCTCATTTAAGGTCGTCTGTAAAAGATACGATGGATTGATGAGTTCAGTAACCAACCTTTGGCCATTTCGATACACTGTAAGCCCTTATAGTTACATGCAAACTGGATGGATTTTTCACATAAGACTTTCACATTAATATTACTTGATAAAATCTATGTATGATAACCTTGCATTCTGATCCTGTCAGGATCAGAGTTAAGTCATATCAGTAAAATGACCTGCAGAGCGATATCCCATATGTCAGCAGCAGCAGAACAAGCTTACTGGACTTGCGTAATAGGGAACACGAGAAGGGTGTGGCTTCTGAATGCTTCTGACAGCTGAGAGCTTACACATCTGTCAACTGCTGGGTAGCGCAGGCTTCTGCACCTGTTCCCAGCGTACATCTATTCTTGATCGTCTAATAATTCGCAATTCATGTAGTTTCCTCTTATGATGTTCAAACTACTCACTGTGGTATTTAAGCTTTTCTTGCGGTTGCGTTACAGTTAAATATGGTCGCCTTTTGATAATTATTTTTCCTACTACATGAAAAGGGCTAAATTTCTTAGCTATTAATGAAAAATACGTAACTTACAAATTGCAGTTACAGTTTATTACCACATTTATAAATATTGTCATCACAAAGTTCGATATTTAAACAACAAGACAGCTACAACAGAATGAATGCAGTATATATAAATTTACAAATTATCAGTTATATGGGAACCATAAGAAGAGTAAGAATAGAGAAGGTTGTCCAATCCGATTAATGTTCTGCTAGGTCAGAAAAGGATTTAGGTACTTACACGAGTTCCTCTATCTCTGCGGATTGCTCCGCGCGCCACTTTCGCGTGTCTACGGAATTTCTCTTACCGTATTATCAACGTGGTTGCAATTATATCACTATAGTCTGTCATTGATTATTGAAGCGCTATGTAAGTACTACCTGTTACTGACAATTTGAGTCAAATTGTGGATTCAGAAAACTGTCTAACGGTTTGAAAAAAATTTCAGATTTAATTTAAATGCTGGATCACTCCGTTGCTTTTAATCCCACAACTCTTTTTTTTTTAAATTAAGAGCAATCGACGATATTTCTCTCGGGATACCCGAGGGCGTTCGCCGGGTAAATGAAAAAAAACGGACTTTTCCAGATAGTGCAAATATTACTACTATTAGTTTATTCGTCAGTTACCTAAACAGAGTTTACCTCACCATTTAAAAGAATGTACCAATGGTTCGTTAGATCGGTCGCTCGAGCTATTCCGATTCCTTACGAACCCATTAGAGACTTCTGGCTTGACAGATTGGCACTCAACCATAACGCTACCGCGGGCTGCCCCTTAAAGACTATCACGCCTAGAGTGGTCCGGCATCATCATAGATCATCATCATCGATTATCATCATCGAGATGCCCAAGCCATTCAGAACTCTGATGAGTTTACGAAAATGGTCTGCCGAAGCAGAAATCTGAAGATTTTTGTTGAGCACCCGTGTGCTTCGGTTCCCTCATCAAATTTACATGACTCCCCAAAATCACCGGACTCGTTGCCTCTAGTGATCCTAGCTGAATAATGCGTCTTATTTAGGGAAGAGGGGCTTGTACTGCTAATTCTTGCACTTTACAACGGCTTCTGCTCACTCAGCTGCACCTCTGTTCCGCGCTGCCCTTGTTCTGCTAGCCGGACGCAGGTGGGCTGAAAATCATCCCTGCCTGTCCCTCCGACTCGAATGTCGGATGCTGGAGAATTCAATAGCCTTCAATTAATTATGACTACCGCCAGTAAATCCTTTATTAACGACAAAAATTAAGAAAAAGCCCACACCGGGACTCGTCTAATGTTTCTGAACCCAAGAATTCAGTCATCGCGCAAAGAAATGCACGGGAAGGCAGAGGTACGGTCACTTCGTAGGTGAGCAATCCCATAATTCCTGCACAAAACCAATAAAAGATGCTACTCTCTGGAACTGCGGTGGCTGTCACGCAGCCTCCTTCGACTGCTGCGTAGTACGAAAGCAAAGGCTATGTAGCGCCAAAGCACGTGGTCACCAGATGCGGCCCACAACGGCGGTATAAGAAGCCTACCACCTCTGGAGGATTAAAATAAACAATACTTAATCTCAACAAATTCTATTAACCTCAAAAATAAAACTACCTGACATCAAACTGCAAATCGCAGGAGTTAATATTGACTGGGTGGATAACGTCAAATACCTGGGACTGGGACTACATAAAAGGCTGACGTGAGGTAGACACATTGCAGAAGTAAAAAATAAATCACGTGCTAAACTATCTTACCTCTATCCGTTGCCGAGAGGTGAAGGCCTATCCACGGAGACTAAAATCCTCCTTTACTGTGCGATCATCCAACCCACCTTCATGTAAGGATCGGAAATATGGAGCATGGCGGCTGACTGTCATGTTAAAAAACTCCAGGCGCTGGAAAACAGAGCGCTGCACATCATCCTCCTAGACGCTCCTAGATACCTGCCAAACACGGAAATCAGAAGAGCGCTCAGTTTCCTAACATTAGATGAAATAATAAAAACTAAATCAATCATCTTCTATAACCCACTCATCACAGCAACTGCCGATGAGTCCGATGTGATGAGGGAAGTTAAACGCCCAAAGCTAACCCCAACCAGGCAATTCAACATAAACCTCCACTTTTCCACCAACAACCCAAGCCACGCAATAGTTTGCAGTTAGGTTCCTCAACAGTTATGATGTAGGTCCCAAAACAAATGATGTATAACAATCAGACCACCCCACTAGACTGTAAGTAGGCCACTGTAAAAGTAACACCCATCCTTAGTCTAAATACGAGGGTTGGAACTTAAATTGTGGTAACACTGCTGTGGAGACATTATGCAATGGAATCAACTATTGTCGCTGATAGCACATGTTGTTGACATACCTACCTTACCTTCGAGCAAATGGACTCGCCAGTCCCACGTTCCCGGCCTTCGCACAATTGAGGGAAACGCAGTCACTTGTGAGCGAGCGGTCTAAAGTAACGGTGTCACTATGTTTTCGAAACAGGAACAACGGAGTTGGACCAAAATTGAATATGCCAGAGGTCGTACAGCACGACAGTGTCATCAAGGTATTCAAGAGGCGTGCGGGGAATCGGCATTGCCGTACAGAACAGTGCCACGTTGGGTAAAATCCTTCAACGAAGGTCGGCAAACTGTGGCAGACATGCATTGGGCAGTTCGTCCTAGCGTGTATGAAGAAGAAGTGCATACTGTTGCCGCGTTAGTGGACAGTAATCGACGCCAGACGATTCGTGAGCTCGCCTACGAAACCGGATTCGCGCATACGACTGCTTCGCATCCTGAAGAAACGCCTGGGCATACGAAACATTGCATCATGATGGGTTCCGCATGAATTGACGGAAATGCAGAAATGGATGCGTTACGACGCTGCACAGACGCACTAGGAGACTTGGGACTGGGAAGTACTGTACCATCCAACATACTCCCCAGAGGTAAGTCCTTGTGACTTTTGTTTGATTCAGAAGATGAAGGTACCACTTCGTGGCATTCGCTTCAGAACTGTTCCAGAGATTCGACAGGCAGTAGACCGCTCCATTCGCACCATAAACAGAACAGGCTCTGCTAACGGTTTACTACGCCTTCCACATCGCTGGCAACGGGTTCTACACAACTCTGGTGACTACTTTGAAGGACAGTAACAGGTGCAAACATGTTACGCTTTTTTATCGGTTGTGAATAAATACGAGCCACTATTTAAGTTCCAACCCTCGTAGATTAACACAAATTAAATTAGGATCCATTGTAAATATTAAATTGTAATGAACCCTCCTTTAGCATTAGGGGGAAAAAATTCAAAATACCTAAACATGACTTAAGCATAAAGTTATTTCAAAATATTAGATTTAGAGAAGTAGAGTACCCTGGCTCACGAAACACAGTATGGGTTCTGCCGAAACAGATGACGATGAATGGATGGACTCGCCCACCACCACAAGCAACTTATCGTCAAACATCCGAAAATGCCACAGCGACCCGAGAGACTTACCGTTTAACCAGCCTCGTTATACCAAGAAAAAAACCAACGTTCCAAGCCTCCCACAGAGCCCCAACAGCAATCACACAGGATCGTTTACCCAGCATTGATTACTGTTCCCGGCACTGCTGCGGCCACGATGTGACAGAAAAGCAATAGGACTCCAAGTTAACTTCAGTCATTGAGGTTTTAATACAGCTCATCATAAAACTCACCATTACAAACATCAACTCTCCACAAGGATTCCAATCATCGTACAATGAATCTTGCCGTTTTACCTTGATGCCGTTGTTTTCACCAATACTCAACGTCACCTACCCAAGCATGTCATATTGTGCGTTTCTCGTTTGTATATTGCTGACAAACCCACTGATCATTGATGAGGAACGAAACTAGTTTTCAATTCTACAGAATTTCTTTAGGCAGGAATATTCTTGTGAACCTCAATTAGTAGGAATATGCAAGATATTTCAGATGAAATAGATAAGAGAGGCCAAACTGATAGTGTAGCATTAGATCTTTCTAAAGCATTGACGGATTTATCTTTAAAATGATGGTAAATAAGGTAAACACCATTTGAGTGGATGAAAAAGTGGTTTCCTGGTAAGTAGAATTCTTAAAAGATAGAAAGCAGAAATGTAGGGTACGAAATACAGTATCAAAAGAAGTGGAAGTGAAAATGGGAGTGCCACAGAGTAGTGTATTGCGATTATTGCTATTCGTTTTTCTAATAAATGAATGTGTTGTAGGTTTACTGTTAGAAGATAGGTTGTTTGCAGAAGACAAAGTTATATAATAAAAACGGAGATAACTGTGAACAGTTGCTGGTTGACCTGGTTAGGATTTCTAACTGGGTAGGTCAACGTGGGATGAAAGACGGGATGCAAAGAAGCGTCAGCTTATTACGCACGCTGATAAAAACTAAAGGTTGATTATGATTATAGGGCGGGGAAGGAAATGCTTGTTGAAGACTTTAAATACCTTGGAATTACATTTGACGATAAACTCAACTGGGCAGGTGGTAGGTAAAGGTTTCAAAATCCTTCAGTGATTGGAGAGAGTGATGAAGGGATGTACCAGTGAAGTAAGGAAACTGCCTTACAAAACTTTGATCACACCACTGCTTGAATATGGTGGTCTAGTTTGGGACACACATTTTTGGTATCAAATACACGAGTTGGAGGGGATGCAATGAAGGGTTGTTAGATTTGTCTCTTGAAATTACCTTAGGGCACAATCAATAACTAATATGATAAATGAGCTGGAATGAGATTTACTGGAAGACAAGAGGAGGGCGAAGAGAGTGGTAGGTGTGTACAGGGAGTATATTGGTGATGAGGTGTGGAGAGATGCTGGGGGATGAATTAAGAGAGGTGCATGGAAGGGAAAAGATGACCATGAGCGCAAACGTGCACTCGATTTCAGGCATAAGGATGTGGGAAAATGTTCTATCGTAGATAAGGAAGTCAGGGGTTGGAATAAATTTACATGAAAATGATCAATAATTTACAAAAACGCTGAAATAATTAAAAATTACAATTCGAAGAGCAAAAGTATGCGGGGAAGATTGGGTGTGTAGGTAAAATGTGACCGGAGCGTCAATTTAATTCATAGTTGCAATTTGTATCGTTGTAATCCAGGGTTCAATCTAGTATTAGTTGTTTAATTAATAGATAATGTCTAAGTTGGTAGTCTGTGAGATTCTGTGTTTATAACAGTATGCGTTGACCGCGCGTATTGCATTGTCGTGGCTGCAGCTAGCAGCAACGTTTATCGTGTTTTTGTGTCAGGTGACTGGTAGTTAAGCAAAGTCTCAGCAGCGGTTATATGTGAGCCGACAATTAACCACCACGAATAATTATAATTAATATAAATGAATGTGGTTTTTGTATATTGAATAACGATAAATTGTTCTAAACGTTGTGTGTGTGTGTGTGTGTGTGTGTGTTTTTTTTTTTTTTTTTTTTTTTTTTTTTTTTTTTTTTTTTTTTTTTACGAATAAAGCAAGTTTTTTTCACAATATTGTTTCATGACATTACGCGCCTCAGCATATGCTTTATGAATTGATCAACTATTATTTAGTAAAGTGGTTATAATTGACGTGCTGATTATGTCTTTTGGAGTGCAAGTGGCGAAATCTTTACCAAACAGTTCAACATAATTAAAAACCTAAGTGAGCAAATCACTTCGAAGAACAGCTCATACTTTTCAGAAAATTTATGTAAGAAAGAATTCTCAAGTTTAGTTGATAAGTACGCTGGACAGGTGTAGTGAAATGTTAATAAACCACATCGGGATTGGATATGCAGCCAGTTTCTGCCCTTATCGGTAGAGGTGCGAGTGTCCCGACTTGCCTTCTTGTATTATTTATCCAATCTCTCGAGCCATGTCGGATCCTTCATCAAAGTTAGGACAAAACTTTGACAATGGATCTAGCTTCACGGGGCGACCCATAGGTATGACGACTAACTACGAACTGCAAACACTGTTGAAGCTGAGTATTACCATGGAAAGCTGAATGTTCATAAAAGATCCTCTGTTCCACTCAACCTGTTTGGAATTATTATCCTGTAGATACACTCCTTGAGGTAAACAGGACAGGAGTATTACACGAACTGCAACTAGATATCCTATCCAGATCGTCCTGCAGTTGTTCGCTGTCCTCTACCGTTTTGAGCCTTTTACATAGCATTGTCATCTGCAAACAATCTAACTATCAACACAATCATTCATTAGAATAATGGATAACATTGGTCTCAATATGCTACTCTGTGCCACTCCCATTTTTACTTCCACTTCTTTTGATACTGAATTTCCTATCCTAACTTTTTTCTTTCTACCTTTTAAAAATTCTTCTACCGAGCAAATCACCGTCTCATCCACTCCAATACCTTTACCTTATTTACCACCATTTTATGGCTCACTACTTCAAAGGCTAGTGCTACACTATCAATTTTCGTCCCTTATCAATTTCATTCGAAATATGTTGTATGTATCCTATTAATTGAGATTCGCATGAACATTCTTGCCTCAAGCCATGTTGTCGACTTGAAAACCACTTACGCTCCTCACATATATTTCTGATGTGGTTGCATATTAATGTCTCAATTTATTTACCAACCACTGATGTCAAACTGATCCTCCGGTAAGTAGCAAGTATCCAGACTCAGTTTAAATAAGTTTGAAGATAAGGTACAATGTCACTTACTGCTATCATGAAACATGTAGTAATATTATCTACACCAGCCCCGTTTTTGTTTCTTCAGCTTTCTTAGTTCCTTCATGATATCCTCAGCATGAATTTCAAATTTTTTAGTCTTCTCATTTCTAATTGTGTTGTTAAGCTCGTTCTCCGATTTACGCCCTCCAATTTCTGATTCATTGTCACTAATGGTTTCACTTAAAATACCTGTTTTTTCCAAATCCTGAATAACTTTTTCTCCACCTTATCTATTAGCATCTTAACACCCTCCCTTCCCCTTAGTTTTCTAACATAGCCATAGAAGTTTCTCGATGCATCAGTCAATAGTTCACCTGAACCGATAATACTCTTCATAAATCCATCTTTAGCCACCTTCTTTGTTATTATTAATTCCTTGTTTAGTTGTTTCAAATATTCCCTATTACCCTACAGTCTCTAAAGTCTTTTATGTTCTCATCTTACCAATATCTTTAGTCTCCTCATCTATACTATTATATATTTGTAAGCAAGCTGCGTGTGTCTCTTTACTGGAACGGGTATCACGCAATTAGTACCGCAGCAATTTGATGTGGATTTCAAGTTTTTGAGCTAATGGTGCCAGTCAAAATCTGGGAAAATAGCTAATGACTGATATGTACTGAATGAAACTGGAAATATTTAAATTCATTTCTAGATTGGTAATTATAATATACGGATCACACTGTAGTTGAGATGTTCACTCCTTGCAGAAAAACTGACAATAAATACACAATCTCCTTTTTTAAGATCATGTTTCGTTTCTTCAGCTATTTATCTAATCTATTATCCGAAATTTAAAACATTAATATTAACGGAATATCTGACTCAAATGTATCAAGTGTCATTAATACATAATTTACTGTAAGCGCAGTCGCTATGATTATTAACATCTTTGACAATTACAAACTTTTTATCTGGTACGACATGTTTCAAATTTTCGCTGAATGCTGTACAATATTAACGAAAAACGCTAATATGTGATATGAATGCGGAAATCAGTTTTTTCTCGAAGAAAGGTTGGCTACAAAAACATTAAATGGTAACGGTACCTATTTCTTATGTGCAAATATTCCGTAATAATATCGCAAAAGAAACATGCGTAAAATTTTTTACTGCTGTTCAAACCACAGCCGGTAGAATAAACTGTTATCTTTATTAAATAACCATCATACCCCTATTTACGCCGCAATTTGATGATGTATTTTTATATAATTCGATGAGACGTTTCCAGACTTCGCTTAGTTCTGGAGATATAGTACGTATCACATAGATTGTGTGGTTAGGTCGAAATGTGGCCTATATCAGAAGAAAAAATTCCGTGGCACCGCAATTTTACGATGTTTTCTTAAGGCGAGACATTTTGCTTAGTTCTAGCCAGATCGTGTATCAAAGGTTTTGTTAATTTTTTTAAATGTGGCCAGGAGCATTCTTATGCAAGAATACGAGAAACTTTATGTCAAAGACGATGTGATTAGGATGATGTGCGACCTGGACAAGAAGTAATATATATTTCCCTATGTGCCATGAATTTAGGGATATTTTGAATTAAGATATTTAGAAATCTAGGTTAGATATCGAAAGATTTTGTTCTTTACTTCGATATTATGTTTGGCGTGAATAACATCATTGGAGATGGTTGTTCTATACTATTAATTCTGTGCCTCATTGTTAAATATCTGTAGCATCTGGTCTAGAATACGTTTCCTTTTATATAGACATTTTCTAGAGAAGCATGTATTCAAAAACGGGTATGGCAAATTATAAAGCTATGGCACTTCCAATTACGCTCCTGGTCCAGGTAGCATATCAGCCTAACTACGTAATATTTGACCCAATATATCTCGGGAACCAAGCGAGATATAAAAAAATGTTATTCTTTACTTTCGATTTGTTTCTTCGAGTTCTATAAGAATCTATCATCAAATTGTGGCGCCAAGGTAATGATAGGACTACCAATTTCTAAATTATACTCTGGTAGACAGTTAACAGTTTGTCTCTGGAACAATATGGTCGCTAAACGTTGTACATTAATAAGCCAATATTTCTTCTTTACATATCATTATGGTTAAGAAAATCAGTTTTTTTCTCGAAGAAAGATATATGAAAAACAGCTACCATAAATATCAACAGGTAACAATACATTTTCCCCATAATGACTTGTGCGGAACTTAACATATTTCTATGTACGTTTACTCGATTAATATATATTTTGTGGCTATAAAGTGCAAATATTCGTCAGCACTATCGCCCAAGGGAACGTGTGTACAAATTTAGGCTGCTGTTCAAACCACGGCCAGTAAAATAAACTGTTATTTCTACTAAATAAGTCTCATAACCCAGATTCTGCAATGTTTATCGCCATACGTGCTTAGGGTTAATGACGACAGCAACATGTAACCAGAGAAACTAAAAATCAATTACGCATCTTAAAACGTTATGCCACACCGCGTAAATAACAATAAAATTAAATCATCATGCGTTATGCTCTATCAAAGCGAGTCAATTGTCATTCTGGTCCAGGCTGCATTTCAACCTATCCACTAATTTGACTAATGACTACGTTCGTATATCATAGTTTCTGTCATATCCGTATTGATACATTCACTGTATCGTGATCGATTCTTGAAACTTTGGAATTACTTACAGGCGGGTGAACTAACGACATTAGTAATTTGGTGTCACTGAAAACGAATTATAATTCTTATAATTTATGCTGGGCGTACTTTGAATCCTGAAATCCTGTATTACAAACAATGTATTTAGCGATAAATTTCATGCGTTTAAGTGTACCTGCATCGCTTGATTTTGAAGCGGCAATATAAGTATGATTGTGGTTAGGTCGAAATGCAATCTGAACAAGAATGTTCTAGGAACAACAAACGGTATGAAGCATTCAATTACTGTTAATAATTAATAAGCTACTTTAATGATTGCAATGTTAGTGATGAAGTGTAATCACGAAAACAAACCAACCACTGTGCATGTCCATGTCTATATCTCCTTGTGGCAATGGCGACATATTTATTCTGGTCCAGGCCGTATTTCAATGTAACCATTTCGATTTTGAGATACGATGATAAAAAATGGCTAGAAGTTCGGGTGGATGCGTGGAAGTTATAAGTAAAAAATACATTTTATTACCTATGGCATGAGAATGTACTATATATATATAAGGCATACGAAAACTGGCCAGCAATTTTAGATTTGTTGTAAATGCTATCGTTGGAGGCAAAGATATCTTTATAAATAGCAGTTGAATGTACTGTCAAAACTATCGCAGACGGTACCTTTCGTGTCGCTTTATGTCTAAAGTAAAGTACATTTGTTTTTGCATTAATAGGCAGTTTCTATCCTCCGGAAAATGTGTCTCAAATTTCTTATTGGACCGTTAGACATAATGTTTTATGTAGCTTTAATTTCTTATTTTTCATATATTATTTTGTGTTAAAATGTAAGTATAATAAAAAATATCGAACTATAGTAATGAAAACTGAATCTCAGGTAGTAACTAAAAGGAAGGAAAATCTTTAAATGAAATCTATATTTTTTGTTTCTCCAAGTTAATATTTGGTACTAAACTAAAAACGCTCAGAGTAATTCTGTACACGCCAAGACCCGCGTGTGCGAAGCAATGGGTAAATGCTAGTCTCCCTATAATAGTATGTAGATTCTCTTTCTTTTCTTTTTTTAATATTATTTTCTTAACCCTTCCTTACTATAACCCCAGACGTTGCAAGCATATTCAGTATATCAAGGAGCAGTAAATGACAACTTCTGGTTGAGGTGCCAACGAGCTTTCCCGGTTAAGTAGCGGGTAAAGAGCATGGAGCCGAGCACTTACCCTTTGCCTGATGTCCCTGATGTGAGCTCGCCGTGTCAACTTACAGTTAAGTGTTACACCAATGTAGCGAGCAGTTTGTGCCCAGGGGATGGTTTTAATTCCGAGCTGAAGTTGCGGGTGTAGTAGTTGCTGTCCACGGCGTCCTAGGCGTCGCGTTTTGACGGGTTTATACTTATCCGCCACCTTCTGGCCCAGGCTACCTTCTGCTGAAGAGTTTCCTGCAATCGTTTCGTGGCGGTGGCTCTGCTGCGGCTGGATTTCAAGAATGCCGTATCGTCAGCATACGTAGCCGTTTTAACATTCGCAGGTGCTGGAATATCGACTGTGTATAGGGTATAAATAGCAGGGCCCAGCACTGAACCCTGTGGTACACCTGCACGAATACGCCGTCATGTTGACATGGCATCACCAGTCCTGACGCACAAGGTGCACCTCGACAGATAGCTGTGGATCAGTTTCACGTAGTTTCCAGGCAAGCCCCATTCATACAACTTGCAGAGCAGACTGGTTTGCCACACTGAGTCGAATGCAAGGGAGACATCAAGCAACACCAAACCACAACAGCTTCTCTCGTTGAAGGCCCTCGTCACTGTCTCCACTGTCTCGGCTGCTGCGTTGAGGAGTGCCCTCTACAGAACCCAAGTTGGTGATCGGGTATGACGCCTGCAGCCTGGATGTAGGTGTCAATACGCTTCAGTAGAAGTCGCTCGAACACTTTGCTGAGTGCGGTTAGCAGACTGATGGGCCGGTAATGCTGGGGAAAGATTGGATCTTTCCCAGTCTTATGGATACTGACTACTATGGCATGCTTCCATACTCTCGGGAAAGTCTGATTTTCCAGGATGGAATTGACAATCGCGGCAAGTAGTTGATGGCTTCTGGTGGTAGATTTCTAAGTGCCCGATTGCCCACTTGATCGTGCCAAGGTGCCTTTCGCGGATTCAGCCCGGCGATACAGCTAACTACCTCCTAGGGTCCAATCTCGGTGAGGTCATGGTCATCGTTGGTTGACATGTACCGTCGCAGGCGGCGACGTACTGCGGCAATGTGGCGAGTATCAACGTCGTCACCGACAGGCTAGAAGTGTTTCTCAAAACTATCCTTGTCCTCCGAAATATTTCTTTGTGTCATATTGTGTTTCCTGCAAGCCCGGCTACCTTTGGTAGCTCTGCTTCTTTGTGTCAAGTTGTATTTGTTCTCTCTTTTTATGGTTTGAACTTTGGAGGGTAAAACCCTTAACAGGCGGAAAACCTCTTTGTTGTATGTACAGGACAGGATCTGTGGTTAGGTATAATTTTATTTGATTGTATTATTCTGGTTGGTAAAGTATACTTAGGGGGACTTTATATTTGAGCCATCTCTTTGGTTTGTAGTTCCCAACGTCTCTGAAGTTTTCTACTGACTGCATTGTTCTGGTCATATTTTCGTGGAATCTTTCAGTTTGTTGGGAAATAGCCGCGTGTATCCTTGGAATATTTGTCCAATCGTGGAGATCGTCTATTTGTGTATATCTATTTGCTTTTAGTATTATACGTAGGCTTCTATTCTGTATTATTTGTATTTTCTGTATATGGACGTTACTTGCCGTTCCCCATACTTCACATCCATAGAGCAAGGTTGGACGAATTGTGGTTTGGTATATGCGTGTTTTGGTATCTAATCATAGTTCCTTACTGTACAGAATCGGATATAGGTTCATTAGAATACCTAGGGTTTTTTGGCATTTGTCCTTGATGTGGTGATTGTACAGGAGTTTTGAATCTAATATCACTCCTAGATATTTGTGTTTTGCTTTTCAGGGGATTCCATGTCCTGCGAGTTGTAATTGTGTGTCCGGTTTCCTTCTTCTTTTATTGAAGAATAAGGCCGCGCTCTTGTTGACGTTGATACACACTTTATTCGTTGTGCACCATTTCTCTACTTCTTGCAGTTGTCTCTGTATCCTATTAATTATAGCAGTGAGTTGACGTCCTGAACACATAGCTGCTGTATCATCAGCGAACTGAGCTAAGGTGATGCCCGGAATTGCAGGGAATTTGTTTACGTAGACTTTAAAACGTGGTGGTGATATGACTGATCCCTGTGGTACTCCCACTGTCATTAGTCGTTTAGTCGATCTCTATCCTTTTACTGACATGTAAAAGGTTCGATTTGTAAGGTAGTCTGCAATTATTCGTATGTAGCACTGGTATATCTGTGTCTCTTGTTGGAGATTCTTTAAGAGCATATCGTGCCAAACTTTATCGCATGCTTTTTGGACATCGAGGAAGACCACCGCTGTTGACTTGGAAGTGTTGAAACCTTTGCTTATCAATTCGGCCATTCTGTACAGTGGTAGTATTGCTGATAATGTATCTTTAAATCCAAATTGTTCCAGTCGTATTGTATGATTTTCCTCAAGTTGTCGAGTAATTCTTGTTTTATGTTCCCTTTCATAGATTTTTGATAGGCTGCTGAGCAGGTTGATGGGTCTATAATTGGTTGGGTCTGTATTTCCTTTCCCTAGTTTGGGAATGGCTATGATTTTTGCCGTTTTCCAGTTTTTTTAGTAGTTTTAAGTAGCAGTGTAGCATACAGCTATTTATGATTCTTGTTATTAATACTGTTGCATTTCTTGGCAGTTTTTTAAGGTGCATATTCGAGACTTTGTCGTCTCCTGGTGTTTTGTTGCTGCTAAGTCGCCTGATGATTGTTTTTATATCTGTTGGGCTAGTTATGTCATGGTTTACTGAGTCCTCACAATTCCTGATGTTTTCGGCAATTTCCTTTGCTTCCTCTTCCTCTTGTTGTTGGGCGAAGTTTAATTGTATGTCTGGGCACCGGTGTTGTGCCTCGAAGTGGTCTGCCAGTATTTCTGCCTGGTCTAATATGTCAAAGACCGCTCTGTTCGAACCAATGATTGCTTTATTGCTTGGTTTCTGCTCTTTACTTGCTCGTACCAGACCCCATGCGTCTCGGTGTTGGAGGGTTAGTCGGGACATTTCGTCCTCCCATTGTTCGGATCTTCTTTCCTGTAGTCTTTTTCTTATTTCTCTGGCATATTTGTTCATTTCTCTCTTGTCTGCTGGGTCTCTAAATCTTTGCCAGCGTTTCCGGTGTCGATTCTTGAAGTATTTAAGTTGTTCTATTAATGCTGCCTCATGCTCTTCTCTTTTGGTTTCCAGTACTGTCACTATTGAAGCTTGTTTGCCCCTTTTAGGATATTTTTAGTTAATTATTTAACCTGTCTATTGCTGAGTCTATCTGTGTCATGTTATACATTAGCATAGTTTGGCAGATGTTTTGTCGGAGTATGCTAGTAAATTTTTTCCAGTCCACCTAATTATTTTGGTATTTTCCTGGTTGTTTACCCAATTCCTGAGTTGTATTAAAACTGGGTTGTGAACGAATGAGATGTCGCTTATAGTCTCTGGTATTCTGATATCTGGCTGGTGTCCTTCGAAAGTCGGTATACGGGTCGGGTCTTCTGGCCCCATGACTGTTAGATTCATTTCTTCTGGTAGTTCTAGTAATCTTTGCCCTTTCCCATTTTCCACTCTGCTGTGACATATCGGGTGTTTCGCATTTAGGTCACCAGCCATTATAAACCTCTTAGACGCTGACATTGCAATATTTAGGTCGTCCTCTGTTAACTCTTTCCGAGTGCTGCGGTAAGCTGCTATAAATGTTACTGCTCCATCTGTTGTGTTTACACACAGTGCGCTTGCTTCCAAATGTTGCATTTCTGGTATTATTTTTGGCTGGTGTGCGATGGATGACTTTATCATGATTGCCGTGTCGCCATGCCTTTGTCTTTCTCTGTCCTGCCTGTATACTGTCATGTTAGGTATTCGAAAATTATCTGCCGGTTTTAGGTGGAATTTTGGTATCAGCATCAGATCTACTTTTTTCCTCTTTATGAAGTGAATAATTTCCCTTTTTTGATTCCGTTCACATTAAAAATATATACATTGATGTATATTGATATTTTCCCGTGTTGTGAGCCATTACTCCATCATTTCGCTTAGGCCTTTGATCAGCGCAATGATTTTGTCCCATACACTTTTTGCTTCTTTTACTGCCTTAATTGTTGTCATAAGGTTGGTTATTATCTTTTCCAGGGTAAAATTTCCAAAGATGTTTTCCATTTCACAAAGTTCTTCTAAAAATTTGTTTTCTTTTTTCCTCTGATTTCCTCTGCCTCGTTGATTCCCCTCTCGGTCATTTTTTTATTTTCTCTCTTTGCTGCGTTGATTTTAGTTTATCTGTATAGCTTCTTCCTGGTTCCTGTTTTTGGTTTCCTGTTTGATTGGTCCCCTTTTCTCGGTTGTCTTTTTGGTTTTCTTGATTCCTCTTCTTTCTTGTGTCTGGCTGCTTTTCCTGTTTATGGGACTTTGTATTTGTTGGGCGTAATAGGGCCTGGTATGCCTGGCAACCCTTTCACGATGCTGGGTGGTCCCCATCGCAATTAATATATTTTGCTTTCTCCTGAGGGTTCATTTTACAATCTTTTGTAGCGTGTGTGCCAGCGCATTTCACACAGCGACTGGGCATTTGGCAATAGTTCGCCGTGTGACCCAGTCATTGACACCGATGACATTGACTTGGACCCATCTTGGTTTTGTAGCTTTCGACTGTTACTCTAGTCCTGTCATATGATAAATTTCCTCACATTTTTCTCCGGGATTTAGCGTCACACAGTAAGTTGAGTGTGGTATTAGTTCTTTTGTATTTGGGTGACTTTTCTTAAATTAATGAACCACTTGTATGTCGAAACCGTAAGCGACTAATTCGTCTTTAATTATGTCCACTGGAATTTTGGGTGGTAATCCCTTCATCACAATCTGTAACTTCCTTTCCTCAGGGTTTTGGTGAGTGAAGAAATTTATCTTTTCCCTGAAGAAGAAACTTCTAACTTCTTCGTAATCTTCCATGGTCTCTAGATGCTACTTTGGGCTGTCTCCGCGGAAGATCACTTGAAGTTCTCCTTTTATGAAACTTTTTATCTTTTGATTTAGTGCTAGGAAGTTCCTCATTTGGTACGTTAAAATTGGTGGTATCCTTGGGGTGGGGGTCCTTGTTCTTCTGTTTATTATTTTTCTTCTTCTTGTCCTGATTGTGACTCATCATCCATATGCTCCTCTTGATCTCCATCGCTTTCTTCGTAATGGTCTTATAAAACTGCAAATCTGTTTTCCAACTTCAGCTTCTCTCGAGAGTTTTGTCGGATTTCCTGTACCTCTCTTTGTTTATTTTGTGCTCGTCGTCTTCTGTCATACACTGTTCTGAAATTGAACCCTTCTTGCGACACTTCGCCTTCTTGTCCTATGTTACCATAAAATGTTTTCCAATAAATACAAATGCTTGTTTATTTGACTGTGCGTTCGATTCTTGTGTTTTAAGTTGAGTATCCTGGTCGTTCTCTTCCTCCATTACCTCATTGTTTTGTTCTTCTCTCCTTACCCCAGACATTCCTACGGTGGGGGTGTTGCTCTTGCGCCTTGTCGTCACCGTTAGGATTCCCGGCGAAAATAGCAGTCCTAAACCTCAGCGCCCGCGGGATACTACCCAGTGGATAGTCCCTGAGACACAAAATTTCCTAACAGCTAGGAGGGCAGTTAGATGTGGGTTAATGCCGCGCGTAGTTTCCTGAATCAAGTCCGTCACACCACAGTTACTTCCTGACCGCCGAAGAGGCAACATCGGCTCGCGAGCGTGAGTGCCGGTGCAACTTGTTTACTTCGAGTGTCGTACGGAAAGTGATTATAACGTCGCGAAATAATTACATCTAGAATTTACTGAGTGCTGTTTCGAGATCAACCGTTTGCGTGATTTGCACGTTCGGGACTTACCGAGTGTAAATCCCACAGTGTAGCCATAATATGGCAGACCCCCCGGACACAGGTCAAACGAGTAATACGGGACTAGAAGCGTGCTACGCTAATAACATCAACGCTCAGTCAGTGAATTATGTGCCGAATGAAGTTATACAACCACAAGTAGTATCTCTTACAAGTGATCAGCGATTCATGCTGTGCGCCACAGAAGGCCTACAGCAGCAACACCCCCATCTGCAACAACAGCCGCAGCAACAACAACAGCAGCAGAAGAGGCAACAACAGCAGCAGAACCTGCTGCAGCAGCAACAACAGCTACAACAATTCTCTGAAATGGAAGAAGAATCAGGCAGCAATACATCGCAAGGTCCATGCTCTTCTATGAGTACAGCACTGCATCACACAGCCGACACTGCCACGGGTGAGTCGATCCAGCCAGCCAAGCGACTTTGCTTACAATCACGAGTGGTAGAACAGGATGGGGTTACGCCAGTACAAATAGAGCACACGGAGGAAGTGGTCATGCGCGATCCAGTGGGGACTGTCGAGAATACTCTTCCTCCAGCTCCGGTAGCAGATCATTTCGTTCCTATTAACGCTCAGTCTGAGTCAACTCTAACCTATCGCAGCAAAGGCAACAGATATAGCCGTACAGATTGTGGACCATATTATGTTTTTGTGGAGAGCTTAGATAGAAATGTGGGTAATTTACATCCGATGGCAATTGGCAAACTAATATTTAAGCATAATAATGACTTTAAAAGGGATGTAATCAACATCACACGCAACGGGAAAAATCGTCTCAAAATAGAAACGAACACTGCAGGCTCTGCCAACCTAATAGTGCAGCTAGACATCTTCAAAGAAAACGTTTAGAAGCTTATATCCCAAGCTTCCTGATACATAAACAGGGTATCCTAAGAAACGTTGACACTACTTTAAGTGAGGAGGAGATTCTGGAAGAAATAGTATCCCCATTTCCGGTGGTACGCATTAAAAGATTCACCAGAAGGTCGCAGTCAAATCCAGAGTGTGTGATACCAATTCCAGTTTGCTTTGGTATCTTTCCGGTCGCAGAAATTACCTTCCCATGTGTCCATACTTGGAACTCGCTGTACTGTCGAACCTTATGTTCCTCCTGTAACTCAGTGCGGTATTTGTTTACGCTTGGGACATCGACAGGGACAATGCAGATCACGTGAGGTTCGGTGCAACAGGTGTGCAGGCCCTCACTTGGAGGCCAACTGCAACAGTCCTACAACGGTGTGTTGCGCGCTTTGTGCAGGCCAACATTTTGCCTCTGATAGAAACTGTCCGGTATATCTTCGGCACCGTCAAACGAAACTAGCAACAGCGCATGGAACAAGCGCAGTGCTCACCGACAGAGAACTTCAAACTCGAGGCTATGCCCAGGTGGCATCAATTCCACCAAACGTAAGCAGCCATACGGAGTTTCCGCCTTTATCGGCACCAAATCCACAAAGTCCAACTGCTCATCAGTTGATACAGCACGCAAACATCTTTCGTCCACAAATTCAGCAATTACAACAAACACAGCAGACGCAACAACCTTCTTCATCAGTACAGCAACCAGTGGCTCAGGCCAATGTCTCTCTGCCCAGAGGGCACCCCATACATACGCAGGAGGCACCTCCTTCCAACCCAGCTTTCCCTCCGGTTCACCAGCGGTTGTTTATCCCCCAGCAGTTACCTATTTCTCCCATTACTCATAACCCTTACCCACCAAGCCCTCACAATATCCCATCCCACACTCCAACACGGACTGATTTCCTCATAGAAGAAATATTTCAACTGATCATGTCCATTATTACTTCGCCCCAATCAACACTTATCGGAAACCCTCTTGCCATCCGTGAGTCATTATTTGCTCTGTTAAATAGGTTCAATGGCTTTTCGAATACTACAGTGGAATGCTAGATCGGCCATCGCCAACAAGGAAAGTTTAGAATATGAGCTCCATCATAAAGATATAAAGATAGCAGCAATTTCCGAGACGTGGTTTAGAGAAACAACAACAGTGCGCTTTAGGAACTACGCCACAATCCGTTCGGATAGGATGGACGGAAAAGGAGGAGCAGCTCTCCTCATTCATCATACACTTCCCTTCAAAGCAGTAAACGTTACAGAGGTGCTAGATCATGACATCCAAATTGTCGCCGCAAGAATCAAAACTCCTACACTAGAGTTCACTTGTGTCTCCGTCTATTGCAAGCCTCTCAGGACCATATCACAGGAGACGTGGAATAAACTCTTAAATCTCCTAAACCCACCTCTACTTATATGCGGAGACCTTAACGCCCACAGCACTGCATGGGGATGTGCCTTTACTGATAGACAAGGACATAATGTCTTAGAGATGTGCAACGAGTACGGCCTATCTATCCTTAATGACGGATCACATACACTCGTTCCCTCTTTATACCACCGTCCATCGGCAGTAGACATCTCGCTGTGTTCTCCGTCCATAGCCACCATTGCTCATTGGTCTACATCAAAAGACTCACTCGGCTCCAACCACTACCCAGTAATTATAGACATCGACCATTCCCCTCCAAGCGGCCCTCGACCAATCTCGTCAAGCAAGTGGAATATTAACGCTGCTAATTGGACATTATATGCAAAGGCAATACAGCATGAGGTACGCAATTTTCGACACCGCGATTCAGCGATGGATGACTATAACCTCTTCATAGAAGCCATGGAGCGCGCAGCCTTCAGCTCTATCCCTCTTAAGAAGAACCGCGTTCAGAAGAAGAGTACTCCATCCGTATGGTGGACCACAGACTGTTCTAGGCATATCGCTCTCCGACGTGCTGCTCTGCGGGAATACCGAAACCACCCATCCCAAGACTCGTTTCTCCGGTATCAGCAGGTGTCTGCCCGCACTAAGCGGTTCCTAAAAATGACAAAAAGACAGTCTTGGCAAGAATTCTGCTCCTCCTTGAATAGGCAGACCAAAATAGAAGAGGTATGGCAACGTATAAAAGTACTGCGCAACAGAAAATATAGCCCGCAAGAACGCTCCGATGATACTACTTGGCTGGAGGATTTTGCTGATAGAATTGCTCCACCTTCTACAGCCCCTCCTCCATATGACTTCACCGAAGAAGACTCAAACCATTTTCTGTGCACTCCTTTCACCCTTAACGAACTTCGAGCAGCCCTCAAGAACTCCAGCAACACCTCACCAGGCACAGATGACATACGATATCCCATGCTACAGCATTTACCTGAAGAAGCCCTAAACCTCTTGCTCAACATCATTAATAATCTATGGTTAAGAAAGCTGATACCAGAAACTTGGAAGACTCAGATAATAGTCCCGGTATTGAAACCTGGAAAAGTTCCAGGAGTTGTTACGTCGTATCGTCCGGTAGCCTTATCTTCCTGCATAGGCAAAACCGTGGAAAGGATGATGAAAAACAGATTAGAATGGTGGCTGGAAGCTCAATCCCTGTTACCCACCACACAATACGGATGTCCGCAAAGGAAGAAGTACCTATGACAACCACAGCATCCTAGTTACGGCGATTCAGTCAACCTTTATGAAAAACCAATACCTTACGGCGTTGTTCATGGACATATCCGCGGCCTATGACAACGTCCAAATACCAATCCTGATTGATAAGCTCATAGCACTAGGCCTCCCCCAGGACTTTGTAGCCGTAATTTATCAACTACTACGATCAAGAAAGCTGTTCTTCAGATATAAACACGTGCTATTAGGTCCACGACTTACCCAGCAAGGACTCCCGCAGGGAGCGGTATTAAGCCCATTATTGTATGCTCTATATGTGCGGGACTTGGAGAAAATTCTTCCCCCCGAGGTGCAGATCATCCAATATGTCGATGATGTATGTATATTCGCCTCTGCAGCTACTATCGCGATAACCAAGCTCATCCTTAAACAAGCCATCCTCATAGTCATCCACTGGCTCCAGCAACACGGACTAGAATTCTCGACTAGCAAATCCACTGCTGTCATATTTACAAGAAGAAGAATGCACCCCCCGATCTACAATCTAGTTTTGGGTACATGCAGCGTACTGGTCAAATCGAATGTCAAATTCCTCGGCCTAGTCTACGACTCACGATTAACTTGGGCAGCACACGCTCACCAACTCATCCCTAAACTAGAACAAGGACTCAACATTCTACGAACCCTGACACGAGTATGGTGGGGAGCCCACCCATCGATATTACTAATATTGTACCGCGCTATAATCCGATCTAAAATTGAATACGGGAGCATGTTCTATTTCAGTGGCAACAAAAGGAACATAGATAAATTGGAGAGCATACAGAATCAATGTCTCCGCACATGTCTGGGGGCTATGAAATCAACACCGATAAATGCCCTCTACCTGGAAGCCGCAGAAATGAACCTGAAATTCCGAACCCAGTTGCTATCTAACAAATTTTTACTAGCTCGAATACAAGATAAAAATTCAACTACTCTCCAACAAATAACCAACCTCCAGCAGCTGGTGGAAGAACAAGGACCTCGCTCTTACAACCAAAGATACCCACTGCTACAAAGCCTCGATCTTCTGACAACTCTCCTCCCCGAACGGCAATTGCAGGAAGCAGCAACAATACACGACATTCCCTACCAAGAATGCGTGAGGCCAATGTCGGTAAGCTGTATTCCGGCACACCCGAGATCCGGCCAGCCAATCCAACAATTTTGTCAGGGGTATTTAACAGAGCATTGGCCAACTTCAATCCATATCTACACTGACGGATCGAAGATACCCTCAGAGGGAGTAGGGTGCGCCATCTACTGCCCTGAGACGCAGCACGAGCAAAAATTCAGACTACCAAATCATCTTCCAGTTTATTCAGCTGAAGCGGTTGCTATTATTCAAGCCCTTTCATATGCGAGAGAGTTTCCTCGGCGGAACGTCTTAATCCTAACGGACTCTCTCAGTGTACTTCGCACTTTAACAACTCCGGCCATCCTACACCGCTCCAATGTATACCATATTAGCATAATACAGAAAACCTACGAACTTGCGCAAGCGGGTTCCTTTGTGAACTATATATGGATTCCGGCCCATACTGGTATAATATTTAATGAACATGCAGATAAGTTAGCCAAGGAAGCATGCAATTCGGGCCAAGTTCTCATCCCTCCATTCAACACCAAAGATTATCATGCAGCAATATCCAATCACATACATCAACAATGGGCAATGCTCTGGGAGGAAACAAAAAGATTCAAAGGACGGCAATACGCAAAGATACAGCCACAACCACCTCGTCGACCTTGGTTTACAAATTGGAACACGCAACGCAACTTCATAACATCCATCACTCGTATGAGGTTTAACCATGGTGCGTTTCGGGATCATCTATATCGCATCCACGCAGCAGATACACCGCTCTGCCAATGTGATGGGCAATCAACGCAAGATGTCAACCATATGTTCTTCAGGTGCCCCCTATACCGACAGCAGCAGCAATCATTCATCAACTCCCTAGTGAGAGCAGGACAGCCGCTACCAACAAGTATCACCGAACTACTTGCATCTAACAACAGGAAAATATATACTATTATTAGAGACTTTATAAAAAGTACAGAAATATACATTTAATGTAATAATACATGTAATATACACGTAATGTAAGGTAATGTAATGAAACAAAACGAGTGTTTATGTATATTAAGCTGGCTGTATGGTACATCAAATCCTAAAGCCAATAAACAAAAAAAAAAAAAAAAAAAAAAAAGTCCGTCACACGTAAGCCAAAGTTATTATTCTATCTTGAGCGCTCGATGGACACGCCCGCTCGCTACGAGATATCAGCTCCGAATGGGATCGTTTAGAAGATAGTTACTTGAAAGAAATAGCCGCAGTTTTTTTTGTTGCTAGAACCAACCATTAATGGCACACTGACAGCTGACCTCCGAAACAATTTAGTCTTATTAATATATAGTTTAATTAAAACAATTCGACTTCGAAAAGAAAATTATTTTTTGTTGAGTGCGAAACCAAATGGACACTGTGAAGTCCAGGGTCCAAGGGCTAGAATGGAGTGTACAATCTTTTAATATTACTTAATTGCGATGGAGCGCAGACTCCTTTGGCAATTTCGTTAACCCAGCCGTTTTTCCTCTTTTTTTGTTAATAGTAGACCTAATTTCTACAGGAAAGCATTCTCACAGAAATTAATAGCGGTGTATTACTGTGGATTAAATACGATAATTTGTCAAAATGTGTAAAGTTTATTATATCTGTTCAGAAACCATTAATTGTTAAATAGTTTTCTGTAAGAAGTAAAATGAGAGTATGCAAGAGATCATTTTAATCTCTCTCCCAGATAATTTCAATTTTTTAATACAGCTTGTAACTGAATAAGTGAGTTGCGTGGATGCACGCTGGATTTCAATTTGCTACGAAATAGCAGAATACGCACATTCTTGGCTATTGGTTAAATCTTTGTTAGTCATTCAGAAGACTTAGGTTACGAACAGATGAACTAATTCTAAGAACAAATAGTTGCTGGTATCAAACTACTCAGAAACAGTCAAAAATTGTTTTATGTTTTACTTAATGTCAAAAATAAGAAATATATAGGAAAAATGTTTCAAACTGACAAAAACTATTGCTACAGTCTTTTCCCAATTTATTTGAGAGATAATACACAGATTCTGTTGACACAAGTTTTCTCGAGTATTGATCAACATTTTTACGTTCGAAAAACATATGTAAATTTTAAACTACTAGATTATTTTTTGTAATTTACAATCATTCGAAACAGAACCAAACAATAATTACTTATTTTCCGTGGTCAGTTCAGTAATCTCTCGAATATCATGGTAGTCCTACTTCATATTTGGCATAAAGCTTTCACCACCGTAGTTGAAGAAATGATCGGTAAAGGGCTTAATGTTTTTTCGTCCTATGCTATGTGTTGTCAGGCGATTTAGCTAAACACACAACAGATTTTCAATACAAATAAGATAATTCAATGCTTTTAACAATACCCCATAGACCTTATTATTCAGCTGCCAGGCACAATCTTTAGTAATGAGTAATAACAGTAACTCCATAAAGAAATTTAGCGAAAATTTTATAATCATTAACCAGCCCCCAGAAACATAATGTTAACAATTTATACCATGTTCAGAATTTAGACCTTTTCAGGGTTTATAGTAATGTGATACTATTCAGAATATCTTAATTTATACTGAGAAGTGCAGAGTATTACAAATTTTTGTCATCAGCAGCTATCAGTGGTTAATGATTGGAAAGTGCGTTGTTGGAGAGATGGAAAGGAAATATCAAAATGCGGAACAATTTTGAGGACATTTTCTGATGAAGTTTGGTTCGTATTATTATTATCACGTCCAATAACATCTAATTTTTTACGATCGAAATTTCCAGCTGATTTTAAATTAGTTAACACTATTCCTAATTATTAAAATTGTGATGATTCATTGTGCTACAGCTAAAGACATATAATCATAGTTACTGTAATACATATTTAAAGTTTTTGAATCCATTATTAACAATGAAAGTTTATCATGGTTTGAGCAACATAGGAGAGGATTATTTAGATGTCATTTTAATCTTATAAGTGTAACTAAAATAATTGATATTTGAAATGTCAGTTGGAAAGCACGATTTTATAGAGTATTGGAAACATATCTTCTGTGATCCTGGTTATGAGGAGCAGAATTTTGCTATTGCTGTCTAGCATACTGAAGCAAAAGATTTAAAGCACAGCCATCCTCACGCAGAGAAACAAGATAAGCCACGAAACAATTTGACTCTGTTTTTAAGAGGAAATTCGCAGCTAGGGAAATTAGACCGATAAGGGTGATGAATTGCAGGAAGCTAAGAATATTATTTTAATTAGTTTTGTACCGGGAAGAAGGGATCGCTGGAAGTGTTCATGGCATGTATTGCGTAGGTCTGAAAATTACGGATTGGAATAAATTGCCAAGGTAAGTGCTGAACAGTTTATCAAAAACACTGAAAGAATTTAAAATTAATGTTCGTAACGGGTAAAGGTCGGTCTACAGGTAACGTCTTGACTGATGGTTTACTTGATGAGGCAAGACGTCAGGTAAAACTGACCAAAAACTCTCGTCCACACTCTTACGTTTTTGACTTCCGTCTTTAGCTCATTTCTATTGAAATCATGGGTGAAGCATTACTTTTACAGATTATTTCACTATGTCTGATGAGATTAAAAAGTAAGAATAGTCTACTACTCTACAAGATGGTTGCTAAAGAGAAAAAGGTTCTTTCATTTGAATTTGCTTCGGAAATTACTCCATAAACTTGAAGACAGGCGTAATTATTTACGAATGATTTCTGACCCTTATTTGAAATAATCTAATAATCAAAAACAAGACACTGCTGTGAGAAGGAGAATCTCACCCCTTGAGAGATTGACCGTTATGCTAAGATTTCTAGTAACAAGTAGAAACTATGAAGATCTACCATAGTTCACAACTGTAATGTGGAAACAATTTCAACATCTTGAGTTCACAGTTGTAATGTTGCAATAGTCTCTTAACCGCTTTATAGCAGAATCTTGTAAAGTTATATACGAAATGTTGAAACCAGGAAATACACACAACATTCAATTACGAAGACGTGGACTTGTTTTGGAAGATGCGAAACATGTAGAGGATACATTCAAGATGCACTTTACTAACCAAGGATCATGACATTGACAGGACAACGCCGTAACTCTTTTAGGAGAATTTGATACAATAAAATAATTTTGAAGATAATAATTATTTCTTTCGTTTATATATAGCACTACTACTGTCTAGCTATTAAATAAGTCTATTTTATTTTTATATGTACATTTCTATGTACAGTTTCCTGCGGTTAACAACTTACTTAAACTTCTGAATCATCCTCTGTATTGATAATTTAAGAATAAAAGAAGGTCGAAATTCCATAGAGAAGGTTTGTAAATATCATCGGCACCAGCGCCAAAACGTGCCGACTGCTTAATTTTTAGCAATCTTTTATGGAACACTGAACGAAAAGAATTGATTATTTTTTTTTCATCTACGCTTGCTTATTATCTCCAAGATACACTTGCTTATATTTATCAACCAAAACATATGCTTAATTTTCTTGTCGCGGTCGCTGTAGTCATTTGATTTTATCTTGCCGTATACAAGGATTACTAGGATACAACTCTATGAATACCGTAAACAAATCACTGTCATACATTCTAAAAGACCACCACGCAAAATGTTTTCGAAAAGAAAAACAAGAGAAAAATAGTTATTTTAGCTCCACACAAGGTGAGAGACGATTAAAGACTGATGGGAGAACTTCATTCAAGACCGAAAACAATGCTCCCGCCATTCCGTTTTCGGGAAGTCGTCCGGCTTCATCCAGTTCAGGTAAAACGTTCGTTTTGTTGTCCACACATAATGTTTTGTCTGATCAAGTAAAACGTCAGTCAAGACGGTACGTGTAGCCGGCCTTAATAGTAGGTGGATGGAGAACGTACACTCAAAGAATTTAAGATAAAAAAAAAATCAAGAAATTGGAAAATAAGTGAGTAGTGAATTTGAAACCGGAGCATCGCAATAAAATTACAAAAAAATTAAGTAATCAGTTGTGTTTGGAATGTATTTCTTGTGAAAAGATCAATGAATATTGATTCTAATTCTCTCTCAAAAAAAGATTTTGAACGTGCCGTATTTAAAACAGATTACAATTCACTAGAAAAGTAATGCTGAAAGGAGATCGCATTCAGACACTAATACAACCTAAAGTTATGAAATCAGTGAAGTGTATATATATTAAAATAAAAATCTGAGGAGTCTCTGATCTAAAAGACCTACCCGTTAAGCTTTAGAGATTCAATCAATAGGCGAAATTTCTGCCGTGGCTTTTCCAAACGCGATCGGCACTCGTTCTGGCATATTGAAAAACGCCGTTAAGAGAAATTATTTCTGTTGGTCTTTTGATATTCGACCAATACGCCATCTGGCAAGATAAAAATCTCAGTGGCTCAGCTCTTTTATTAACGCAGAAGCTGTATTCTCTGAATCAATTCTGTTACTCTGTCTTTTAATTTAAAAAATAAATTACGTTTTGTTCTGTCTCAATATTGTCATTTATTGGTTTCTTCCATGGATCGCTAAATTTATCTCACTGATTTTATTGACGACTCTCGAATTTTTAACACTATTTTTTTTATTATTAAATCACTTGGTAATTTTCGAATTTGCATACTACTGGTGGCAAAGAAAAATATGGAAATTTTTTAATTGCTACTTTTAGAGCAATTGCGTATTTGGCGTTCTGAAAAAAAATTTGGTTGTAAGTGTTGATGTCCTAGCATGGAACCTTGACGGATGTGTGGGAATGAGGAGTAGGTCTAGCGGTGCAGCCACTGTACCCTGCCCGGGCCCTAGGCCGCCGACCTTTGACCTTTGGAGCTCGGCTCAGGTCGGCTCCAGCTGCTGAATTCCCAGAGAGATGACGGACCCCGGAGCTCGTACATTTCTCCTCCATATATTACCACGCCCACTGCTATATGCCCTCCAATGAATGGCCTATAAAAGAGATGGCGAGGCGTCGAATTCCAACTCTCTGAATGACTATTAATATCACAGCTGGACAATAAAAATTTGACCGTGTGATACTTCGACAACTGGGAACGTAGTCTGAGTATTATTACTACATATTTTTAGATTTTCATACCTTCTGAATGCGTGTCCATCACTGACAGCCTTGTGACATCTGAAAGTATCTTAAAAATTAGTAATTGCTCACCGAGCGTGGTGGTGTAACAGCTAGCGTTCTGGCCTCGCATTCGGGAGGACGGCGGTTCGAATCCCCGTCCGGGCATCCAGATTTGGGTTTTCCATGGTTTCCCAAATCACTCCAGGCAAATGCCGGGATGCTTCCTTCAAAAGGCCATGCCCGAATTCCTTCCCATTCCTTGCACCCTATCCTTTCTCGTCTCTAAAGACCTCGCTGTTAGAGAGACGTTAAGCAGATAAAAAAAAGTAATTGCTCACTAACTTTGTTTTTAATATCCCAACGCAATTATAATGTAAAAAGTTGAAAAATAATTATTTGGATTTAATTTGGGGTTCAAGGGATTGGCTTCAGATAATCTTCATGAAATCTGGCAACCCACCAACTCTGAAAATGTTTGGGATTTCATTTATCCTCCATCCGTACGAGTTTTTGGCGAACAGCCATAACATGACTATTCCTCCATTTATATTCAAAATTAATTGTACAAAAATTCTTTCATAATAGATTGTGAAATTTATCCTCCTAAATATTACAGTAAAGATACAGTGTTCTTTCTTGAAGTTTATGGGTCCCGCAAAAATCATTGAATGAATAGTTTTAACAATTTATGATTATTTTTTAGACTAAAAATGTTATATATCATAGAGATTTTTATAACAAATATGTCGTGAAAATACTTTTTCGTGGTGTTTAAAAATAGTAAGTAGTACTAACTATAATTTTTTAAACTGAATTATTTTTGTATTTAATTTATGTGCGCTATCTGAAAAACAGTTCAGCGAAATGAATAATAAAGTAAGTTTAAAAATTTGATTTCATACACTTTTCATTATATTTAAAAAAAAAAATGCAAAATAATTTTCAATTTATTTGATTTCATACACAATCTGTTTACAAGAACTCTCAGCATGGGGGAGTAATTTCCATTAGATGGGATATTAAGAGTATGTGGAAGGTACATAAATGCATACATATTCGTTCTTAGGTACAGTTTACATGGTCTGAGAACTAAGTATCTCGTTTTCCTTTTTCAAACTTCCGCTATAACTGAAACGTACGTGGTCTGAAGGAATATTTGCCAATCTGTAGAAAGAAGAAATGGAAACGTGGCTAAAGAAGAGTCAGTAGTTATCATCGCGTTTCCTTGGCTCACTGCGGGAGGAAGACAGTGGAGAGGATAACAGACAGCCATCCAGTCTAGTGTCTTGAACCGCATAACCTCCTGGGTCCTTATCAGTAACGGTATGGAGATTGCGTTCCACTTATTGACGGCTTATTTTTTTCTATTTTTCTTTTTATACGGCATTAATTGATACTAATGGCTCTGAGGATGTTTTCATCTGACGTGGCTTCTAACAAATAAAACATCGGATCATTTATTTGGCATGATCAAGGGATTCACGATACGGTTGATTTACCCCAACAAGTTTCATTCTAGATATTCATTTGACAGCAGAATGAGTCAGCTTCGAGGACCGTACCGGACGTTTATTTTCGAGGAGAATTTGACTTCTGATTTTACAATTTGTAACGTAATAGGCCGAACAAACTTCTTTCCTTGTGAATATTCTCTAGATTCTCTTAAACATGCATACACCTTCTTAAGATTTTTCTTATTATGTTAATTCTCACTGATAGTAATATTGACTTTACTGTTTGCAAGCTAATTGCGAGGTATCATAACTCTTACACATTCGAATGGCGACCGAATGTGGTGGGTGAGTGGTGATGCTCTGCCCTCGCATTCGGAAGGACGCGAGTTCGAATCCCCGTCCGGCCATCCAGATTTGGGTTTTTCGTGGTTTCCACAAATCACTATAGGCGAATGCCGGGATGGTTCCTTCAAAAGACTATGGCCGAATTCCTTCCAGTTCCTTGACCCCAGTCCTTTCCCGTTTCTAATGATCTCGACGTCGACGAGACGTAAAGCAGAAAATAAATAAATAAATAATACTGAACCTTCGCCATAAACGCAAGAAAAAGAATTCTATCACGAGTGGCACTCTTGCAACTTACTTCATGCCTCACCAGAGTTCGCGAGCTAACCGAACTCTCCAAAATTAACAGTACAGTTAACACGTCCTTCTAACTACGTGATGAGCTGCGACCGACAAAAAACATCGATTGTATGCGAGCTGGCATAGAAAAATTAGGTTGTGTGAGAAATCAACTGCAGAGATCTAAAGCGCGTTTTCATTAATTTTCTTTTCGTTTTCTAGATGACACTCTGCCTAATAGCAATTCAGTCAACAACTGTTTAATACTCTGATGCTTTCCACGTTTACAAGTCCATAGTATATGTTTAGCCATAGAGTACAGACAACACAAGATGGACACAACACTTAATTAAAACAATCCATAACCAAGTCCGTACTCGAACCAGCGACTCCTCCAACGCGAAGCAAGCACACTATCCCGACGCTGCCAGAGTCGGCTACATTACTTTTTATAACCTCGTTTCACGCAACGCTCTGGATCAGCAAATGACATATTACGGATGAGGAGTCGAGAAGTGGGGCTTTGTTAAAACTACCAGTTTCTACGTGACTACTCTTGTGGAAGACCGCAGTTACCTCTGTTTAGTAAACTTCTTGTCTGATGTTGGCATTAACGTTCGTACCCCTCTACTTTCTGATGTTGATGCTGTTATTGGAGGGCAGTACTACAATAGGTTATACCTCTAGTTTTACACCTTTGTCTGTCTCTATACACAATAACTCCCTTCAAACTAAACAGAAATTCTTCAGATACTGGAGGGCGAACCCCATGGGTAAATTATAGGTCAAATTCTTAAATAATCCTGATTTGATGAATGGATTAAGACCTCTGATCCTTTTATAAATCTATATTATTGTACACGGTGACGTCACCTAAGGGGGCGTTCGAGTATTACGTAACGCAATTTGGGGGGAGGGAAGTCTTGTAAAACGTTACGGCGCGTTACAGAGGCGGGAGGGAGTATTGGAACAACGCTTTACGTAACTTTTTTTTATTTTAATAAAAATCTAGGGAATTAAAATCTCCCAGGTTGGTAACCTTTTTCGTTTGTTTTACGGGGAATCCCTCGACTGTATTGTACGTCATTTATATTTTTGTACTACCAAGTTGGTAACCCTTTGCGTTTATGTTTTACGGGGAATCCCTTGCCTGTATTATACGTCATTTTTGTTTTGTTTTCGTTATCAGTATTCATTAGTGTTTACACAGAAGCAAAACCCACTTCGTCTGCTCTCCGTATGCCAGTAATGAAAGAGTCCGAGTGGCTGGCAAACCCGTGTACAGAGGAGCAGTAATTCCAATTGATTTTTTTAGATATCTATATATTTGATTTAGGGCTAAATAAATTACATATTACTTAAAAATCTCTTTGTTATTTATTATTACTGCAAACGTGATTAAAACAATAACAAAGGTATTTTAGCGGCTTTCCGGTACTTTGCGCAACATGATTGTGACTTTTAGGTAAAAATGGTCACTTTGATGCTACGCAACGTTTAGGGAGGGGGAGGGGGGGTACAGAAAAACGTTACGATGTGTTACATGGGGGGGAAGGAGGGTCTAAAATCTTCAAAAATTGCGTTACGTAATACTTGAACGCCCCATAAAGCTGTAGTCACGTGCCCGACCTTAGTTGTCAGACTAGTAGAGGCCAGAGGTGTTACAACAAAGTCTAGGTTATAAGGAAATGAGTAGCAAGAATACTTTCATTAAGTTTGCTTTTCGTATCATTTCATTTTAAACTAGCTTAAATGCCCGTCTAAAGTGACGGGTATCATCTACGGCGGTAAAAGAAATTTGTTTTGAAAAAGTTTCTAGGGAAAAACGAATGATGGTTAATTATTACCATTTTTTCGATATTTTTCGTAATTTTGTATACTTTCTCTGATTAGATTCTCGTAGTATATAGTTAGGATTTTTTAACTCTAGTTGATTTTATTTGACGAAAATTTTTATTTTAATGAAAAAGTTTTTAAGTAAAGTATAATTTAAAAAAGGAATAAGTATTATTTATTTAATTGATTTAGTTCGTGATTACCTACGATTCAAGAAATTTTTCTCTCAGTTTTAATAAACTTCCCTGTCTTGTTATCTTCTGCAACAACAACGAAAAAAAAAAAAGGAAATCTAAAGAAATAAATGATTATGCTATGTTATTCCAGTAACTTCTACATAGAATACAGCGTAAACGTCGGATGCTCTTCAACTTACATACAATTTCTGTATTTGAATGAACAAAAAACAACATGTAAATGTTTACTACTGTTTTTAATCTCTGCTTCATATTATATATATATAACGTCTCTTCGTATTATTGTGCAGTAACTTTCACAACAGACAATTACTTTTTAGCTAGTATCGCAATTACACATTCGTTTAACAATATAAGTAGAAATAAATTCGATTATATAATCGAAATTTACACTTCCTTTAAACATATAAGCACAAATTAAAACAAATGCAGTTATTAATTTGAAATTTCCGACTAGTCAAGCAGAGCTGTGGTGGCAGTCAGTGTAACTATCATTTCGGGCATATTCGAGACACGCCGAAGGTTGCCGAACTATTTAGGTGAGCGCAGTCTTCAGACAACGTATTTTATTAAATAGGATTGAAAACGTCCATTTAGTTAAATAGATATATTAAAACTTAACTGCTGAAAAAATGTGGAATAAAATTGCATTTTACGATTCAGTGAAGTCCTTATTATTGTTACCATTTTTCAATGAATACTGTTTGCTCGGCCGTCTTTAGGAATTTATTTTGGATATCAGATTTGAGAATAAGGTTATTAAAAGTGTAAAACGTGTTTTTTTATCATACTGAATCTATTATGAAAATTTAAGTTCTTACTTTAGCCAGATTAGGTCAACATGACAATTGACATTAGAAACTGGAACTATTGTATAACCATTACCAAACATTATCAAGGGCTTACACCAAATTACTTAATAAACCTCCTCTCACTCGCATAGGCTGCTAACAACACAAAACATAGAGTGAACATAAATAAAAATTCATTATAGCTGATTAGCTATTAATATAGTGCCCGGCCATCTTTAGGTACTTACACTGAAGAACTAAAGAAACTGGTACACCTGCCTAGTATAGTGTAGGGATCCCCGCAAGTACGCAGAAGTGCCGCAACACGACGTGGCATGGACTCGACTAATGTCTGAAGTAGTGCTGGAGGGAATTGACACCATGCATCTTGCAGGGCTGTCCATAAATCCGTAAGAGTAGGAAGGGGTGGAGATTTTTTCTGAACGGCACATTGCAAGGCATCCCAGATATGCTCAATAATGTTCATGTTTGGGGAGTTTAGTGGCCAGCGGAGGTGTTTAAACTCAGAAGAGTGTTCCTGGAGCCACTCTGTAGCAATTCTGGACGTGTTGGGTCCTGCTGGATTTGCCCGATTCCTTCGGAATGCACAATGGACATGAATGGATGCAGGTGATCAGCCAGGATGCTTACGTATGTGCCACCTGGCAGAGTCGTATCTAGACGTATCAGGGGTCCCATGTCACTCCAACTGCAGACGCCCAAGACCATTGAGCCTCCACCATCTTGAACTGTCCGCTGCTGACATGCAGAGCCCATGAATTCATGAGGTTGTGTCCGTACCCCTACACGTCTATCCGCTCGATACAATTGGAAACGAAACTCATCAGACCAGGCAACATGTTTCCTATCATCAACAGTCCAATGTCGATGTTGACGGGCCCAGGCGAAGCGTAAAGCTTTGTGTCGTGCACACAGCAAGGGTACACGGGTGGGCCTTCGGCTCCGAAAGCCCATATCGATGATGTTTCGTTGAATGAATCATATGCTGACACTTGTTGATGGCCCAGAATTGAAATTCGCAGCAATTTGCGGAAGGGTTGCACTTCTGTCACGTTGAACGATTCTATTCAGTCATCGTTGGTCCCGTTTTTTGAGGATCTTTTTCCTGCCGCAGCGATGTCGGAGATTTCATGTTTTACCGGATTCCCGATATTAACGGTGCACTCGTTAAATGGTCGTACGGGAAAATCCCCACCTCATCGCTACCTCGGAGATGCTGTGTCCCATCTCTCGTGCGCCGACTATAACACTACGTTCAAGCTCACTTACATCGTGATAACCTGCCATTGTAGCAGCAGTAATCGATGTAACGCCTGCGCCGGACACCTGTTGTCTTACATAGGCGTTGTCGACCGCAGCATCGTACTCTGAGTGTTTACATATCTCTGTGTTTGCATACTCATGCCTATACCAGTTTCTTTGCCTCTTCAGAGTATTTTGGATATTAGATTTGAGGGTAGAGTTATTAAAAGTGAAAAACGTGTTTTTTTTTTACTATACTGAATTTATTGTGAAATTTTAAGATCATATTTTAGCCAAATCATGTCAACATGACCTTTGACCTTAAAAATGGGAACTATTCTATACTCATTACCATACTCAAACCATTATCAAGGGCCTACACCTACTTACTTAATAAACCTCATCACGCTCGCGTTGGGTGCCAATAACACAAAACATAGGGTGAACATAAATAAAAATTCACTATAGCTAATTAGTTATTAATATAGTGCAGCAGCTTCACAATGCCGTGGTTGGACCAGCTATCAGTATCAACTAAAAGCTTTTAACCTATAGACTTCAGCACAGTCTTCTTCATAGTTTCAATAGACAAAGCAGTTGCCGTCTTCCTCTTTTTATCTTTGTCAGCTGATATAATAGCAGAGCTACCCATTCATAGAGTTATAGCCTCTTAGTCAAGGTCCATTACAGGCCCCATTAGGCAGACTGATTGGGGCCCTTAAGAATGATTATATGCATATTGCAAGTTCACATTTCACTGGTCCTGAAAGGTTGCAATTGGCTAAAGGTAATAATTTTTTTCCCATTCGAGTGCATGGATTCTTGGAAGAAACTATCAGAGGCCAGAGTTCCTGTCAAGTCAGAATTTTACAAGTCATTGCGAGGGTCTGGAATTATGGAAGCTTATCACGGACAAACGACACAAGTATTGCGCATTTTTCAGATCCAAACCTTGGGTAAACATGTAAGTTTGTGCAAGGTATGTGTCCCTGTGCATCTGTATCTGTATAATTAAGTTCAATAGTTGCTAAAACTCTTTTTAAAATAGATTCATATTGAAAGTGAAAATTCCTATTCTGTCAACCCACGACTTTCCATTATGCAAAATCCTTAGGAGTAAACGAAAAAATGAATTTTCAGCCGAAATAATTATGGAACAACTAATTACAAATAACATTTATTTCTGGCAGTTAACGTCCCGTTTATTTCGACCGAGCGTGTTGGGTGAGCGATGACGCTCTGACCCCGCATTAGGGTTCCAATCATTGTCGGGCCATCTAAATTTCGGTATCTATGGTTTCTCGACATCACTCCAGGCGAAAGTCGGGATGGTTTCACTAAGAAAGGCTATCGCCGAAATGCTTCCCATTCCTTGCCTCCAGTCCTTTTCCGCCTCTAATGACCTCTACATCTACATCTACATCTACATCTACATCTATACTCTGCAAATCACCAATACTGTGGGTGGCAGAGGGTGCTAAGCACCAATCCTAATTCAGTGCATTCCAATCCCGAACAGAACGAGGAAAGAATGAATACATAAATGTATTAGTACGGCATCTTATTTCACGAATCTTATCCCTCCTGTCATTGCGATCTAAATAGGTTGGCGGAAGAAGTATTTCGTTGCACTCGTAAATTAAAGATTTTCGCATATTCTCCAACAAATTCAAACGAAAACGACGTCGTCTGTCCGCCAAACAATCCCAGCCCAACCCGCGTATCAGCTCTGTGACACCTACGTAAGGACTGTAACTAGCAGTCACGAATCGAGCGGCTCTCCTCTGTACTTTCTCTAACATGTCTATCAATCCTTTGTGATACGGATCCCAAATTCCACAACAGTATTCAAAATGCGGACGCACTAGTGTTTTGTACGCTATTTCCTTTGTGTGAGCATTACAACTTCTCAAACTACGACCTATAAATCGTAGTTTAGAATTAGCTTTGCCTACGACGGAAGTTATGTGCAAGTTCCATTTGATGTTGCTTTGTACTGTTACGCCTAGATACTTCAGGGGAATCTACCGTGTCAACAACCGAATTGTTAACTTTGTACTCGTGAGCAAACGGGGTCTTTTTATTAGTTATTTGCATTGCCTTGAACTTTTTGCAGTTAAGTGTAAGCTGCCATTTACGGCACCATTCCGAAATAACATCCAGATCGCGCTGAATTTCTAAGCAATCGTCAGAGCACCTCACTTCCCTATAAATAAGTGCATCATCAGAAAAAATCGAATCCTGCAATTAACGTTGTCACAGAGATCGTTTATAAAAATTAAGAAAAGAAGTGGTCCTATTACACTTCCTTGAGGAACGACCGAAGTAACATCTAGCTTAGAAGAGGCTTCCCCGTCAACAACGACATACTGTGACCGACCAGTTAGAAAATCGCGTATCCATTCGCAAATCTGATCAGATATACCGTATGCTTGAATCTTCGCTAAAAGTTGGTTGTATGGTACAGAGTCAACAGCTTTCTGAAAATAAAAATAAATAAATAAATAAAAAAATAAAAAAATAGCATCAACTTGTGATCCTGTATCAATAACTTTCATTACGTCATGCGAAAATGACCTCATCGTCGATGTCGACGAGACGTAAAGCCACAAGAAAGAAAACATTTACTTTCAATGATTTATTTTCAATGATGGTCGTTTTTAGTTTCCGTTTTTCTAAAATTTTTGGTACGAGTGGAGCAACGCCACTGTGTACACCGAACACTCTATTTTTTGTTTAATCTCGCGATCTCGACTGCAAATGTAAAATTGTAATTAAATCTTAAGGTGTTTCTCGGTCACGATAGGCAGCTGTGAAGATGTTATAATTTACTCCTCTCCAAAAATGTCTGACGTTAATGCAAAATTTGAACTTTCACTTGCGAAAGGCAGAGCGTTTAAGTTGAGGAGGGAAGATTTGCATAATGATATGCAAAATTCATTCTCTTCGCAAAGTAGAGAGCGAAGCACTGCCGGAACAAAATGTTAAAGAGCTTGGCCCTGCATCAGTTGGGGTGCTGAAAAAGAGTTCAGACACATCGATCAAACCTTACACCCTTACTCGACACCGGACTAAAAAACAGTAAAATCTGAGATATTTACGGGGGCAAAAAGAAAAGTTCACGGCATGATGAAAAGATGGAATTGCTATGAAGACATTTTTTTGGTGATGCTGTAACGCGTGTTACAATAACGAACGTTAAGTTTCAAATTGATCTTTTGGATGGTTTTCTATATAAAGCTTTTTAAAGTATGCGTATTGTGTGTGAAATTAATAAACTGTAATATCGTGCCGTGGTAAACTTCTTCGTGTTGGACCGTATATCGCCATCGAAAATTCACCCGAAACTGATATATGTTTACAAGGAGGCTGTTTCTTCATTTCAAACAGTGGAGAAAGGGAAGGCTGAATTTGAACGTGGTCTTACATCTCGTGAAGATGATAATGTTGATGCCATAGTCTGCAAACACAAATGAATATATCCAGAACGAGCAACCGAGCTCGGTGGGCATTGGGAAGGAGGCGAGTTCAAATTTCTGTCCGACCATCCAGATTTCTGTTTTCCATGCTTTCCCAAAATCATTCGATGGGAATGCCGGAATCGTTCCTTCAAAAGGCCATGTCGAAATTCCTTTCCGTTCCATGCCCTCACTTCTCTTTTGCATCGAATGACCCAGACGTCGGCAAGGCTTAAAGTCCGAATGAAAAAAAAAAAAAAGAGAACGAGAGAAGAAGCACAACATCGTTTTGAACGATAGGAGATAAAAGGTATACGACAAACCTGAGGCTATAGGAATATCAAAAGAAAGGGCACTATAAATTTTGCATTAAAAATGGAATATGATAAACTTTTATGCAGGATCGTTGTCGCATTTATTAAATGCTGACCAAAATCAAATGTGAAAGTAAGTTTCTCATCAAAATTTGGACTGCTTTTAAAGAAGATCCTTCCAATTTTGTGAAGCAATTTGTAATTATGGATGAGACGTGCATCCACCACTGCTCATCAGGAACGAAACTAATCAAAACATTGGTGGAAGACGTTCTCTCTCCATGGAAAAAGACGAGGTTCGTTTAATCTCCCAAAAAAATTTGTTACCTATGTTTCCCGGAGACTTTTTTATTGATTACCATGGAAAAATAAAACAATAACTGGTGAATACTATAACCCGTTCAGTTAGCAGAGGCGGCTCAAGGTCAGTCTGCTCTATCCCCATTCCGCTTCCCCTTACTCCTACACGCGGAGGGGACGAAATTTGTCTCTCACCTACTTTTTTTTTAATTGGCATTTGGCTAGGAGGCCATACAGCCAGCACTATGTAATTTTGTAGTTTGCAAGTATGTATTGGATCACTCAATGTATTATAGATTCTCCGTGGTATAGACGACACAAGACAAACACAACACTTAATTAAAACCACCCATGCCCGAGGCCGGACTCGAACCGGCGACCCCTGCAACGCGAGGATAGCACGCTCTCCGCTACACTGCCGGGGTCGACCTCTCACCTACTTAAACAAAGCTGACAGCTTGAAGAGACAGGAAGGCTGGAGATGATGAGGTGAAGAATGTGGCCAGAGAAATATAACCTTGAGCCGCCATTTCGAATTGAACAGGGTATAAGAAAGTCTTTTGACAAACTGAATTTTTTAAAAAAATTGTAAAAGTAATTTTGTTACGTCTCAAATAATAAATATTAGCATTTTAAATACTTGCATAATGTTTTCACGAGTGTTAAGGCTTATTGGAGTGTTAATTTTTCACATAGTGTGTTACTTCTGGGTTGAATTAAGAATATTTGGTGCGTATCGTATGAGTTCAGAACAGATTAATATTTTCTGCTTCAACGCCCGGTCGCCTGAATTCTTAAGACGTGGCACCGATTTTAAGCTACCTTGTAAGCTTTAAAATTGCAAAAATCACATCAAAATCTGTTCGGTAGTTTATGCGTATTGGTGGGATTTATATGAGCAAATATTAGGATTCGTTTTAGTACTGTAATTTTATTTCAAAGGAAGGCGTATTATTTATGGCTTTACGCCTCGTCGACGTCGAGGTAATTAGAGGTGGGATGGGACTGGGAACAAGGAACTGGAAGAAATTCGGCCATGGCCTTTTTGAAGGAAACATCCCGGCATTCGCCTGGAGTGATTTGGGGATACCATGGAAAACCCAAATCTGGATTGCCGGACCCGGATTCGAATCGGCGTCCTCCCGAATGCCAGGCCAGAGTGTTAACCACTCACCCACCACGCTTGGTAGGAAGGCGTAGCACAAAAATTTATTTACTTATAAATCTACGCTTAGGATGATTTTTGAATTCGTCCAGTTGTTGCCTAAGTATGGTACAGTAACAGTTACATGACAGGTTATCAGTAAGTTTCATGAGCTAAGTGTAATGTAGATGTTCAAATTCATTTAGTAATAGTACAAATTAGAAATGCAGTCCAAGGAGAAACTATGATTCTCAGTTAACAGAAATTGGATTGAGGGCTGATAACAGGATACTAAAAATCTACGTGTTTTTAATAAAATGCTTTTTTTTCTCCTTGTACGAGTCTTGGCACTAATTAGTATATTTTGGTGCTAAACTCCTGATGTATGTTACTAGCGCCATCATTTCTGAAATTTAACTTTAAGACGCCTTTATTAATATCCGTAGTGCGCCATATTTGATCCCAAATATCCTTGATTGGAAATATAGGAAGTATTGCAACACGTTACAGTGCCCGTGTTTGGAACAAACGCTCTTCATAAGGCAGTTGAGAGTTATCCTACTGGAAACTTGCAATAAGGAGAGAATTCGAGAAGGATAGTAAAGCCTCTTACACATCTCCTTTAATAACTACACGGATGGTGATGAGACCGAATCGTAATCCGCAAATAATGAAAATGGTCGCGTGGCGATTACCTTGAGAAACGGGGGCCCTCGTACGACCTGGAATTATTATAAACTATTAATCTGACATTTACATATAGCAAAAATGCAATGTTTACACGTATGTGAAACATGGGGTACTGAACACTGTGATCATTAAGGCCACATGAATTTACCCAAAACATAACATTTAACAGAGATGCTCACAGATAAGGTAACTCCGCTGTATCTTAGGGCACGAGAAAGCGATTTAGATGTTATTATATATATATATTTTTGCTTTGGGCTTTACTTGTCGTCGACGTCGAGGTCATTAGAGAGGCAAGTGGTGAAAGGAATTTGATCATGGCATTTTAAAAGAAAAAATCCGGTATTCTCATTGAACGATTTCGGGAAACCATAAAAATCCAAAATCTGGATGACTGGATTGGGATTCGAACCCACGTCCTCCCGAATTCCAAGCCAGAGCGTTACCGCTCACCCATTACTCTCGGTGCAATTATACAATTACACATTCGCTATTGCAATAAATAACGGAATAATTCAAGAGACTCAAACATTTCGTCGTTGTGAAATACATAAAAAAAAGTTAATTTAATTACCGTGCAATTATGCAGTGAATATTATGCAGCCAAAAAATGGCGCAAGTTAGATGGTAGAGTTTGCATGGAGAAGGTAATAATAATGAAAGAGTGCATAACAGAACTGCAAAATGTTAAAAAACCGATGAGAGTGTCGTACAGGATATTTTTCTCTTTTTTTCCCCCTAATCTGGAAATGTGTCATATATGCTGACAGCATGTTGGTCAAGAATCGGAGAATAACATCATCCGTTTTTAAAAAAATTAAATTGAGTAGAAAGATATATGATGTATACATTTTCGATCATTTCCAGTACGGAAATGTCGGTAGCCTCACAAGCGTTGACATCCCTCGAGATGTTATCAAGTCCGAGCAGCAACAGTTAACATAAACAGTTGCCTAGTGCAAAAATAAAATTATTTAAAAAGTATCATCCCTTCTAGTTACTTTCTTATATTGGAGGTACATAGAGTCCTGTGAAAGGTTTGTGTTATGTTTTAATCGCATTTTAATGTACCATGTTTAAAAAACCTGAAGAAATAAAACGAATATAGTTACGTGATAGTACGGTACATGTAACTTAGCCAAATCAATACAAAGAGCAGGAAGAATATCCGCTATTTGAAAAGTCAATGTCAATAACAATATTTTCAAAGAGAAATTGTGATTGCAGTATTGATACACACCCTAAAATTATTTTATAGTTAGACAGTTAACTAGCATAAGTTTAATTAATCTTTTCACATTGTTCCCTACAACTTTAGGTGACAGGGACGTTTGTCTTGTGATGTGATATTACTATAGTCTCTGGATTCATCCTTGTTCTGTTTCATTTTGCATTTGTGTTCCCTCCTTTTTTATTACATAAATATTAATTTTTCCCTTTCTCCCCTTTTCTACGAAATTATTAAATTAGTCTTTTGAAACCGCTTTAATTTAATTTTTCAGTTTCATTTTCTAGTTGATTACATTCGTCTTCTGTGTGTGTCTAATAACATAAATATTAATTCATAATTTCCTACGAAAGTTTAAGATGTGGCATCTGCAACATTATATCCGTATTACGATACAGGATCTTTGTGCAAAACCTAGAGTGGTGGTGTAACGGTTAGCGTTCTTGCCTCGCTTTCGGGAGAATGGCGGATCGAATCCCCGTTCGGGCATCCAGATTTGGGTTTTCAATGGTTTCCCAAATCACTCCAGGCAAATGCCGGGATGCTTCCTTCAAAAGGCCATGGCCGAATTCCTTCCCATTCCTTGCCCCCCATCCTTTCCCGTCTCTAAAGACCTCGCTGTTAAGAGAGGTTAAGCAATTAAAAAAAAAAAAAAAATGTGCAAAACTTAAATGTAATCATACGACTGTTCGGTTTTGTTTAGCAAACAAGCAATTCCATCTTTTGTAAGGAATAGAAAAAATTCGCATTTTTCCGCTGCTTGGTGAACATAGTAATACATTTGCCTTTTGCTTTTCTCCTAGTAGCAAAGAATAAACATTTGTAATGTAGTATCTTTGTAACCTTTACAGAAAATTAAATTAAAAAATAATTGTTATGCTTATTGGAATGTTACTCTTTGATGAAGCGGTTTGTTTAACGTTTTCCGTGTATTCTAACACACTATATCCCAGAAAACTAAAAAAATAAATAACTAAAGTTACGTAGTCTAAAAACAATATTAACAGAACCTAAACAGTGGTGTGTTTATCTGTGTTGTAGCGTGATCTTTGGTGGGTATGTCGTAAAGGTGTGTTAATGTGAGATGCAGTGTGATCTGTGGCGCCTAGCTGTTTTAGATACGAATGAGTTATCATTTCTTGCTCCATTCACAGGCGATGCAAAGTCGTAAGATATACTGTATATTTTAAGCTATGCCATAAAATTTTAAACTGTGAAAACCCCATCCAAATTGCTTCCGAGTTTCTGCGTAATCCTTTTTCAAAGAACAGATAGACACATCCCACTTAGAGATTTATAGTAGTATCGATTTACCTTGAATTATTAGTTTTAATTAAGGAGAATATTAACATGTATGAACCTCAAGAAATATTGTTATGACTTCTGTGCTTCTGTTTTCGTTGCCATAAGAAACAATATATATAAAAATATTGGTGGTGGCTTTGGAAAAATTTGCTTTCATGCATATGCGGGTGAATAGTTGCGTTACAGCATAATAATTTTAATGGTAATGCGAAAAACGCAGCCTGTGGAATTAATTACCCATAAGAATGCGCAAGCAGTGCTTTTCGCGTAAACTGTAGCGATTTGCGGTCGCAAATGGCTGTACGTAAACAGACCGCGATGGCACTGAAGCC
>CM061920.1:370687085-370882884 GCA_031002005.1 Vandiemenella viatica | reverse complement strand
GGACTATCATCCTGTGATGAGAGGGAATGAATCAGAGGAGAGTCTCCCTAAAAGTATAAATGAGGAAACCACAAAATTTGAAATAGATTCTCATGAAATTATGAAGGAACTCAGAAAGCTAAAAATTGTAAAGGGGTTGGTGTAGATAATATTACTACAAATTTATTACAAATTGTGGGATACAATATTGTACCTTACCTTGAAATTTTATTTAAAATGAGTCTTGCTGGTTACCAGAGGATTGGAAAGAGTGATAGTACTTCATAAAGGAGAGGTTACAAATAGGGTATAAAAATTACAGGCCAATTAATTTCGCATCAGTGTACAGGCAAAATGATGGAGATATTGATAAGCAACTATATCAGAAATGTCTGTGAGGAAGGAAACTGGTTTTCAGATCAACAACATGGCTTAGGCAAGGATATACATGTGAATTTCAGATAGTGGGCTATATCCAAGATATTTCAGATGAATTGTACAAGGGAAGCCAGGTTGATAATGTGGCACTAGATCTTTCTAAGGCAGAGTGGGCTATAAATAAACTGAAATCTATTGGATTGGATGAAAAAGTTACTTCTTGGGTGGAGGAATTCTTAAAAGCCAGAAAGCCAAGGGTTAGAGTAGGAAATACGTTATCAAAAAAGGTGGAAGTAAATATGGGAGTGCCACAGGGTAGTGTATTGGGACCGTTACTATTCATTATTCTAATGAATGATTGTGTTGATGGATTACGGTCAGAATTTAAGTTATTTTACAAATGATATAATGGTATACAATAGGATCAAAACAGGTGAATACTTAACAGCTGCAGGGTGGCCTGGATAGAATTTCTAAATGGGTAGTTCAGCATGGATGAAGATAAATGCTAAGAAGAGTCAGCTTATTAGATACACAGATAAAAAAACTAATGGTTAATTATAATTATGGGGTGGGGTCAGAATTGCTTGTTGAAGGATTGAAATTTAAATATCTTCTTATATATAAAAATCAATGTTTGTGGGTTGTTGACTTCTATGCATTCCTATACCATTTATCAGATTGCAATGAAACTTTGGAGAGTTTTCGAGTGAGCATCTGCGAAGGTTCCTGTGAAAAAAATTTCCATAAAGTCACCCCCTATTCCCCATAACACCCCATAATTTAGGCAAAACCACATTTTTTTATCCGATTTAGATAAGAATTTGTACACTTATACTTTAAAACAAACAGAAAAATACCGCCTACGTATGGTTTCCGAATATTCATCCCCTCTCCCCCTTTCCACCCCCATTACGTTTTTACCCCATAATTTGGGGAAACCACATTTTCTATCCGTTTTAGATAAGAATTTGTACACCTATACTTTAAAACAAACACAAAAATACTGCCTACGTATGGTTTTCCAAATATTCATCCCCTTTCCCCCTTTCCAACCCCATTACGTTTTTACCCCATAATTTAGCAAACCACATTTTTTATCCGATTTAGATAAGAATTTGTACACTTATACTTTCAAACAAATAGAAAAATACTGCCTACATATGGTTTCCGAATATTCATCCCCACTCCTCCTTTCCAACCCCATTACGTTTTCACCCCATAATTTAGGCAAACCACATTTTTTATCCGATTTAGATAAGAATTTGTATACTTATACTTTAAAACAAACAGAAAAATACCGCCTACGTATGGTTTCCGAATATTCATCCCCTCTCCCCCTTTCCACCCCCATTACGTTTTTACCCCATAATTTGGGGAAACCACATTTTCTATCCGTTTTAGATAAGAATTTGTACACCTATACTTTAAAACAAACACAAAAATACTGCCTACGTATGGTTTCCAAATATTCATCCCCTTTCCCCCTTTCCAACCCCATTACGTTTTTACCCCATAATTTAGGCAAACCACATTTTTTATCCGATTTAGATAAGAATTTGTACACTTATACTTTCAAACAAATAGAAAAATACTGCCTACATATGGTTTCCGAATATTCATCCCCACTCCTCCTTTCCAACCCCATTACGTTTTCACCCCATAATTTAGGCAAACCACATTTTTTATCCGATTTAGATAAGAATTTGTATACTTATACTTTAAAAAAGAGAGAGAAATACTGTACACATTAATTTCACAAAAACCCAATCCCTCTCCTCTCTTTCCACCACCTTAATTACCCCCTCTTCCCCATAACACCTCATAATTTAAACAAACTAGCAAACCGTTCGTCCAATTACGGTGAAGCTTTGGTGAGTTGTCGACGGGATGACAGAGAAGGTTCCTGTCAAAAAAAAAAAAAAAAAAAACCCACCCCACCTCCCCATAATTTAGACAAAACCACATATTTCATCAGATTTCAATGGAATTTGCACACTTATACTTTGAAACAAACAGAAAAAATACTGCCTGCATATGTTTTCCAAAGCGCATCCCCTCTCACCCTTTCCAACTGAAAATGAATGAAACAGCAGTTTAAAATTTATATGTAAATATTTTTTCATTTAATCTATGTGCCTACTCAAGTCCAGCAATAGTGAAACATTGCCGGATAAGCTAGTCTTAACATAAAGTTTGATAAAAAAAAAAACTCAACTAGGCAGAGCACATTGGGCAAGTGATAGGAAAAGGTTACAAAATTCCTCATTCACTGCAGATGGTGATGAGAGGATGTATCAGAGAAGTTAGGAAATTGAGTTGCAAAACTTTGGTCAGACCATTGGTTGAATATGGCTGTGTAGTTTGTGACCCACATTTTGGTTATCAAATACAGGAGTAGGAGGGTGTGCAAAGAAGAGTAGCTAGATTTGTTTGTGCAAATTATCACAGGTCCCTGTCAGTATTTGATATGATAAAAGAGCTTAATTTGGAATCATTGGAGGACAGGAGGAGGTTGAAGAGAGTGCTGGGAATGTACAATGCACATGTTGGTAATGGGCTTTGGGGGATATTGGTCAAAGAATTAGGAATAGTGCATGGAAGGGGAAAGGCAACCATTACCACAAGCTGGTGATCAATTTCATGTATAAAGGAGAGGGAAAATTTTCTTTTGTTGGCAAGGGTGTTAGGGATTGTAACAAATTACTAAGCGATGAATAATTTTAAGAAATTTAAAATAAAAATTTGTAGATCGGAAAAGTAAATTGGGAGGAATTTAACACCCCAATTATAAAAGAAAATTTAAAAAAAATGAGTAATTAGATGACTAGGGGAATTGCTGCCACAGAGTTAGCTCCATCGCAATTAAAATTAATAATAATAATTATGTCTGTCACATGTTAGCAATGAGTGATATAAAAGTGTACATCAAATTGAGAAGAATCTAGAATATCACAAAATTGAAATATGGCACCGAGTACAACCTCTTTTTCATTCCATGCATCCATGGTCTAAACCTTCCTCAAAAGCCTCATAGGACCTTGCAGAGAAATATACAGACCTATCCCTAGCACGGTGAGCTGCAGTAGAGATGCTGCCAAGTGAAACCTGAATATGCTCATGGTTTCGCAGACTGTCGATGTGCTATGGACTTGGGAATGATACTTTAGCCTTAATATGTTATTGTGAAGGTCCTAACTAATGAGATTTAGTAATTGTAGACAGTTATTTCCACTTTTACTCTATGTATCTATAGGTGTTAAACCTAGTTGCTAGCTAAATGGAGGAAATCTGAGTGTAATTAAAATCAAAGCTATGACTTTACCAGCAACAATAATGTACAGAAGAATAGAAAGATTAATTGAAAAGTCATTATGTAAAGTTTAATGTAGATAATTGAAATGTTGAGGTATGAAAAAAACAATTTTAATGTTAAATATGTTATTAGTTAATGTTACAAATGTTATTAGTAGGAAAAATAAAATAAAAAAGAAACACTGATTTTTTCTGGGTTCATGGATATGGAAAAATGTTATACAATGTTAAATGGAACAAGACTAACACAACTGTAACAGGCTGAGCAGCTATTATAAAAGTAGAAAGTTAAAGGGTACAAACATAAATTAAAAGTATGCGAGATGAGGCTGTAAGTATATCGCAACAACTTCCAACTTGTATGATCTGAAACAAATAAAACAAAATCCTTCTGTTTTGCTCATAAGTTTAAAAAGATCAAGAGTAGGATGTGGTGACATATTTTAACATGTGCAAATAAAAATGAGAAATTATTGACTGTCATAAAGAAACCATAGAACAAGAATATGGATTACATATAAATAGAAGATAAACCTCATAAAGCACAACAGAAACTACAACCAATGAAAATATTAGATATAAGAATTGTAACAGATATGGCTCAAGAAGAAAGACAAAATTATCATTCAGAACAAGAAATTAATCCAAATGCATATTAACACCATCAATTAGATCTTTCTTTCATACTAACATACACTGATCTTTGTCGCAGAAACAATTTTCCGTAACTGTGCCTTGTGAAAGTGAATTTAATAATTTGGGAATAGTAGAAAGAATGAAAATCAAAGAATTTTAAATGATATGCTCTAAAAGGCTGCTGAAAATCAAATAGCCAGATAAAAGTGTGAGATAAAAATATATGTGGTAGAATTTTACAAATACTGCTATGTCACATTTTATCAGAGGTGGGATTTAATAAGCAGTTAGCAATGAGAAAAGTTAAATAAAAGAAAGACAGATTGGGGTATATGAAGTGATAATTGAGGAAATAGGTCATAAGTGCCATTTGGATATAATGAAATTAGTACAGAATAGGAGCAAGTGGATTTAAACCTAGTTAAAAAAAAAACTGACAACACAGAAATGTATAACATGGATTATGTGGGGAAAAATAAAACTAATTTACCAAGCACTGCCAATATTTAATGATAGTTTTAACTCATGAAATGTTTTCTTTTTTCAGTAAAAATCAACTTTTGCAAAAGTTGATTTACATACCTCTCTGCTGAGGATTGTAATTCTATATGCATATAGCTGCTAACAAGCTTATGTTATGCATTTTCCTGACTGTAAAAACCTGTATCATTGGCACACATACTATATGGCTTCAACCAATTATATGAATCTATTAGACAAACTTGCATGAAAACAACAAAATTATTTACTCAGTAAATATCTACATGGCAATTGTTTTGAACAAGATATGTTAGGTACTTTGTTTAATAACTTTGTGTATATATACATATACAGGTATACATTCTCAGGTGTTTCAGCAAGAAAATCCAATTCTAGCAATTCATTGCCTAATATCAAGAATTATTAAATTTCATCAAACCTATTCAAACCAGCTACAAAGTGAGCTGAAATAATTATTTTTGCACATTTAATAAGGTTGCACTAATCAACACAGTTAAGTTTCTAGTATGGATATGAACTACAAAGCAATAGATGCCATTGCAAGTAATATTTTAAGATCAATTGTATTCAAGATTAATGTGTCATTATGCTTACATCTTTGTTGAAAGAGAGTGTAAAATGAACAATTAAGAGTCTTACAGAAAGAAGATACAAGATGGTGGTTCATATTTTAAGACACATGGGATTGTTTAATTTCTTAGGGGAGGTAAAATTATTTTTTGCTTTTGGTTTTTTATCTCATCGAGGTCATTAGAGGTGGTAAAGGATTGGGGGGCAAAGAATGTAAAGGAACTCGGCCATGGCCTTTTTAAGGAACTATTCTGGCATTTGGCTGGATTAATTACTGTAACCATGGAAAACGTAAATCTGGATGGCAAAACGGGGATTTGAACTCATGTCCTTCCGAATGTCTGGCAATAATGTTACCGCCAGGGGCGTAGCTACTATGGGGCTAGGCGGTGCAGTGCACCGGGGCCCTCACGCTCAGGGGGCCCCCAAGCATACCTCAAGGGGCCCCAAAGCGCACCTCTAGGGGCCCTCAAGCGCAGTTTAGAGGGCTCCACGAGCCTTCACGGCAAACTGCCGACCTTTTTTTTTTTTTTTTTTTTTTTAGCTCTACCGTCGTCTAAGGGGCCCCTGAGAGTACAAGAGCCCCTCACTAAGGGCCCTCGCTGTGCTCAGGGGGGCCCCAACCACTGCTCAGGGGCCCCTAAAGAATAATTCAAGGGCTCTCATCCTCAGTTCAGGGGGCCCCTACCAGCACACAAAGCAAAAAAAAAGGTCGCCCGTCTGGCCTGAGGGCCCAAAATAATTTTTTTGCACCGGGGCCCTTGTTGACCTAGCTACGCCACTGGTTACCGCTCACCTACTGTGCTCAGTATGGAAGTAATAGCTCAAGGAAAAAACTGTAGAAGAAGACAAAGATTAGAATATATGAACAAGATAATTAAGATAGTTCATTGTAAGTGGTATGTGAAATGACTAAGTTAATTAAGAATAAGTAGAGATAAAGAATTTATCAAATAAGTAAATGAGACTGATGATGAGAACAATTGATGATTAAATCTATTAACAGTGCAGTACCTCATTATCAAAGGTATAATTTACTGACTCATGTGATGCAAATGAACCTCCCTTATCCAGGTACATTAAATAGACAGAAGGTCTTCAAATGTATACATTACGGAACCACTATGATAAACCATCTTTGGGCCCTGACTCTGTAATATTATTCAAACAAGTCTGGTATATAAAGGCCAAATAACTTACCTTCCTAGATACCACCACATTATTTATGTAATCAGACATACAGGTAAATTCAAAAATTATTATTCCTCACTACAGAAACTGCTGTTGGCAACAACTTTTTGAATAGTTAACCATTTTGCGCTGTCACAAATTCCAATGTAACAACATGCTTATTCATTGGTGATTCATATTTCATCAATAGTAGAGCACTTCTTATTCTGGCAGACAATGGCTTCGCTTTCTTTACAAATTTGGTGGCGACTTTCATTGGCGTATAGTTAAGTATTATTCTGATGAACTTTTAGAGGTACTGCCTCATAAAGGACAGAAACTGTTTAAAATGACTAAAGAGAAAAGGTATGCAGTTAATTAATAATGATTTATATTAAAGGAACTACCCCACTAGGCAAAGAACTTCGAGGCCTAATGTCAATTGACCAGCAAAAAGAAATGAGGAGAAGATGAAACAAATTAAAAAAAACTTCCTTAGAATCAAGATTGGGAGTGCCACAGGGTTGTGTATTGGGACCATTGCTATTCATTACTCTAATCAATAATTGTGTTGATTGTTTACTGTCAGAAACTAGAGTATGACATAATGCTAAGGATCAAAATGGTAGAGGACTGTAAACAGCTGCAGGGTGATCTGGTTCGAATATCTAGTTGGATTTAGTAAACATGGGATGAAGATAAATGCAAAGAAGAATCAGCTTATTAGATACACAGATAAAAAACTATAAGTTGATTATGATAATAAGGTGGGGAAAGAATTGCTTGTTGAAGACTTGAAATGTAAATACCTTAGCATTACATTGGATGACAAGTATAACTGGGCAGGACACATAGGACAGGTAATAGAAAAATAATTTCAAAATTCTGCACTTGTTGGAAGAGTGAAGAGGGGATGTACAAGAGAAGTAAAGGAATTGGGTTAAAAAACTTTGGTCACACAATTGCTTGAATATGGTAATGTAGTATGAGACCCACATTTTGAGTATCAAATACAGGAGTTGGAGAGGCTGCAAAAAAGAGGTGCTAGATTTGTTTCTGGAAATTACTGCAGTTTGCAATCAGAAACAGATATAATAAAAAAAAAGCTGGAATGGGATTCACTGGAAGACGGGAGGAGAGTGCAGAGGGTCATGGGAATGTATAAGGCATATATTGGTGATGAGGTATGGAAAGATATTGGTGTAAGAATTAAAATTAATGCATGGAAGGGAATAGATGACCATTACCACTTGATTTCAGGTACAAGAGTGTAGGAAGATTCTCTTTTTTTTAGGTAAGGGTATCAGGGATTGGAATAAGTTACCAACAGAAATGATGAATAACTTACCAAAAATGTTGAAAGAATTTAAAGTTAAAATTTGTAGAGAGCAAATGTAGATTGGTGCAGGAAAGGGGGAATATGGGCTTGTAGGGAAATTTCCACAGGAGCGAGCACTTCATTGCAATATTAATTAAGTAATAAAATAATAATTGTGGGACTTCGCTTCATGGGTCTAGTCTTATATGACAGATAAATGATATTATCCAGAATATGCAGACTCAGAAGCATATCATTCTGCTACACGATTAATTCAATTTTAGAATACAAAAATGCCTACTGCACACTTGTTTGTATCACCAATATGGACTCTGCAATTTTATAAAAGTGATAACGAAAATACTGTTATTCTATGATAATAAGAAAGGATAGAGCATGTAAGCATGTCATTCAACACAGATAAAGGCAGAAGCACCACGACACGCATACTTTATAATATTTTGATAGAAAAATTTAAGTCATGTTTGAGGTGAGACATTTCGTAATGGGAACAGATGAACAAGGTGTAAAAGGTGGGGATGGCAATGGTATGGCAAGGAATAACAAAAAAAAAAGGAAAGGAATGTATAATTTCTGTAATACCCACTCAAAGCAAAACAAAGTCAAATAAAATAATATAAAGACCAAAAAATGTTTTTGATCAGGTAAAGGATAAATAAATAAAACTTCTAAACATTTAATTGCATATTTATGACAACATAAGTGATATGTTTGTTGGTGGGGTCTCAATGGAAGGCAGAGATTAGGAGGATGCCTGATGTCAAAGATATGTTGGTACGTTAGTTCTGAAGTACCAAGAAAATCTCTGACAGCTCTCACTGTAAAACAGGTGTTGAGACTGTTAAGAGTTGAGTGAAATGGAATCAACTGGCACTGGATGATCTAGGTTGCCAGTGTAAACTGTCTGTAACAGTTGGCAGTGGTGAAGCCAATATCAGAAGCTGTACAACGAAAGCTGCCCCCGCTGCATAACCTTATACTGACATCATCATTATCCAAATATCCATCAGGAACAATGGCCACGGATAAACATTTAATACTGGCAACCTAGACTATACAGTGGCAATCAATGCCAGTTAACACAACTCTGACAAACTTAACAGCAGTTTTACAGCGAGAGCTGTGAGAGATTTTCCTGATACTACTACCCCTTCAGAACTAGCCTACCAACATGTTTCTGACACCAGGTGTTAGGCGGAAAGCTATTGCTGGGAGCTAGCAACACTTTGCCTAAACTGTGAACAATTAAGTTCATGACCTGTGTAGCCTTCTGGTACCTTAATATTTAACAATACAGTCGCCACATATTCGTGTTATAAACCCCAAACATGAAGGGCACAATAAATAAGTTCACTTGACACAGTTTTAGGATCACAAAATACTTATATTTTTGAAAAATTTCTCTCTTACATTGTCGGTACCAAAATTGTGAGTAAAGCATCGGACAACAGTTCCATTGCAGATTGTCAAATTAAGCACATTCACTCGAGAAGACAAACACTCACAGCACGTTAAGATGTGTCACAACAACGATCCATGTGGAGCAGTTCGCTCGGTTTAAAATCATTTTCAAGATGGCTGCAAATACTTTTATCAACTTTTCAATTTCTATGACATCAGCAAAATATATCAAAAATTAATATCTCCCAACATACTTGATGGTTTAACTTGCAGTTAATACATGGACTTCCTGATATCGTATTCTATCCATCTTAATTTAATTCAACTTTCAGAAGAGCTTCTATAAGATTAACCTTACATCATTGGCTTGCCACGACTTGTTTCACTTCCTCAACAATTCACAACAATCTCTTTCCAAATCTTAATTATCTTACAGAAACCAAGGTATACTTTTAATTCTCTAAATTTAAGCTATCTTCTGATATAATTATTTCAATTTTATCTCTTTTAGTTTATATCTTTATTTTTTCTTTTAATTAGAAGTGGTAAATAAATTTGGCCTAATTAGTTGATTCTTGGCTGTCCGGGAGATGCCGCATCATATTTCTTGTAGCCGACATTTCGACCATCCTTCTGTGGTCTTCTGCCCTGGAAGAAAACCACAGAAGGATGGTCGAAACGTTGGCTACAAGAAATATGATGCGGCATCACCCGGATAGCCAAGAATCAACTAATTAGGCCAAATTTATTTACCACTTCTAATTAAAATAAATAATAAAGATATAAACTAAAAGAGATAAAATTGAAATAATTATATCAGAAGATAGTTTAAATTTAGAGAATTAAAAGTATACCTTGGTTTCTGTAAGATAATTAAGATTTGGAAAGAGATTGTTGTGAATTGTTGAGGAAGTGACACAAGTTGTGGCAAGCCAATGATGTAAGGTTAATCTTATAGAAGAAGGTTGAATTAAATTAAGATGGATAGAATACGATATCAGGAAGTCCATGTATTAACTGCAAGTTAAACCATCAAGTATGTTGGGAGATATTAATTTTTGAAATATTTTGCTGATGTCATAGAAATTGAAAAGTTGATAAAAGTATCTGCAGCCATCTTGGAAATGATTTTAAACCGAGCGAACTGCTCCACATGGATCGTTGTTGTGGCACATCTTAACGTGCTGTGAGTGTTTGTCTTCTCGAGTGAATGTGCTTAATCTGACAATCTGCAATGGAACCGTTGTCCGATGCTTTACTCACAATTTTGGTACCGACAATGTAAGAGAGAATATTTCAAAAATATAAGTATTTTGTGATCCTAAAACTGTGTCAAGTGAACTTATTTATTGTGCCCTCCATGTTTGGGGTTTATAACACGAATATGTGGCGACTGTATTGTTAAATATTAAGGTACCAGAAGGCTACACAGGTCATGAACTTAATTGTTCACAGTTTAGGCAAAGTGTTGCTAGCTCCCAGCAATAGCTTTCCGCCTAACACCTGGTGTCAGAAACATGTTGTTCTGAAGGGGTAGTAGTATCAGGAAAATCTCTCACAGCTCTCGCTGTAAAACTGCTGTTAAGTTTGTCAGAGTTGTGTTAACTGGCATTGATTGCCACTGTATAGTCTAGGTTGCCAGTATTAAATGTTTATCCGTGGCCATTGTTCCTGATGGATATTTGGATAATGATGATGTCAGTATAAGGTTATGCAGCGAAGGCAGCTTTCGTTGTACAGCTTCTGATATTGGCTTCACCACTGCCAACTGTCACAGACAGTTTACACTGGCAACCTAGATCATCCAGTGCCAGTTGATTCCAGTTCACACAACTCTTAACAGTCTCAACACCTGTTTTACAGTGAGAGCTGTCAGAGATTTTCCTGGTACTTCAGAACTAATGTACCAACATATCTTTCAGGCATCCTCCTAATCTCTACCTTCCATTGAGACCCCACCAACAAACATATCACTTATGTTGTCATAAATATGCAATTAAATGTTTAGAAGTTTTATTTATTTATCCTTTACCTGATCAAAAACATTTTTTGGTCTTTATATTATTTTAATTGACTTTGTTTTGCTTTGAGTGGGCATTACAGAAATTATACATTCCTTTTTTTTTTTTTGTTATTCCTTGCCATACCATTGCCATCCCCACCTTTTACACATTGTTCATCTGTTCCCATTACGAAATGTCTCACCTCAAACATGACTTAAATTTTTCTATCAAAATATTATAAAGTATGCATGTCGTGGTGCTTCTGCCTTTATCTGTGTTGAATGACATGTTTACATGCTCTATCCTTTCTTATTACCATAGAATAACAGTATTTTCGTTATCACTTTTATAAAATTGCAGAGTCCATATTGGTGATACAAACAAGCGCGCAGTAGGCATTTTTGTATTCTAAAATTGAATTAATCGTGTAGCAGAATGATATGCTTCTGAGTCTGCATATTCTGGATAATATCATTTATCGGTCATATAAGACTAGACCCATGAAGCGAAGTCCCACAATTATTATTTTATTACTTAATTAAAATTGCAATGAAGTGCTCGCTCCTGTGGAAATTTCCCTACAAGCCCATATTCCCCCTTTCCTGCACCAATCTACATTTGCTCTCTACAAATTTTAACTTTAAATTCTTTCAACATTTTTGGTAAGTTATTCATCATTTCTGTTGGTAACTTATTCCAATCCCTGATACCCTTACCTAAAAAAAGAGAATCTTCCTACACTCTTGTACCTGAAATCAAGTGGTAATGGTCATCTATTCCCTTCCATGCATTAATTTTAATTCTTACACCAATATCTTTCCATACCTCATCACCAATATATGCCTTATACATTCCCATGACCCTCTGCACTCTCCCCCCGTCTTCCAGTGAATCCCATTCCAGCTTTTTTTTTTTGTATTATGTCTGTTTCTGATTGCAAACTGCGGTAATTTCCAGAAACAAATCTAGCAGCTATTTTTTGCAGCCTCTCCAACTCCTGTATTTGATACTCAAAATGTGGGTCTCATACTACATTACCATATTCAAGCAATTGTGTGACCAAAGTTTTTTTAACCCAATTCCTTTACTTCTCTTGTACATCCCCTCTTCACTCTTCCAACAAGTGCAGAATTTTGAAATTATTTTTCTATTACCTGTCCTATGTGTCCTGCCCAGTTATACTTGTCATCAAATATAATGCTAAGATATTTACATTTCAAGTCTTCAGCAAGCAATTCTTTCCCCACCTTATTATCATAATCAACTTATAGTTTTTTATCTGTGTATCTAATAAGCTGATTCTTCTTTGCATTTATCTTCATCCCATGTTTACTAAATCCAACTAGATATTCGAACCAGATCACCCTGCAGCTGTTTACAGTCCTCTACCATTTTGATCCTTAGCATTATGTCATACTCTAGTTTCTGACAGTAAACAATCAACACAATTATTGATTAGAGTAATGAATAGCAATGGTCCCAATACACTACCCTGTGGCACTCCCAATCTTGATTCTATGGAAGTTTTTTTAATTTGTTTCATCTTCTCGTCATTTCTCTTTGCTGGTCAATTGACATTAGGCCTCGAAGTTCTTTGCCTAGTGGGGCAGTTCCTTTAATATAAATCATTATTAATTAACTGCATACCTTTTCTCTTTAGTCATTTTAAGCAGTTTCTGTCCTCTAAAAGTTCATCAGAATAATACTTAACTATACGCCAATGAAAGTCGCCACCAAATTTGTAAAGAAAGCGATGCCATTGTCTGCCAGAATAAGAAGTGCTCTACTATTGATGAAATATGAATCACCAATGAATAAGCATGTTGTTACATTGGAATTTGTGACAGCGCAAAATGGTTAACTATTCAAAAAGTTGTTGCCAACAGCAGTTTCTGTAGTGAGGAATAATCATTTTTGAATTTACCTGTATGTCTGATTACATAAATAATGTGGTGGTTTCTAGGAAGGTAAGTTATTTGGCCTTTATATACCAGACTTGTTTGAATAATATTACAGAGTCAGGGCCCAAAGATGGTTTATCATAGTGGTTCTGTAATGTATACATTTGAAGACCTTCGGTCTATTTAATGTACCTGGATAAGGGAGGTTCATTTGCATCACCTAAGTCAGTAAATTATACCTTTGATAATGAGGTACTGCACTGTTAATAGATTTAATCATCAATTGTTCTCATCATCAGTCTCATTTACTTATTTGATAGATTCTTTATCTCTACTTAGTCATTTCACATACCACTTACAATGAACTACCTTAATTATCTTGTTCATATATTCTAATCTTTGTCTTCTTCTACAGTTTTTTTCCTTAAGCTATTACTTCCATACTGAGCACAGTAGGTGAGCGGTAACATTATTGCCTGACATTCGGAAGGACATGAGTTCGAATCCCCGTTTTGCCATCCAGATTTACGTTTTCCATGGTTACAGTAATTAATCCAGCCAAATGCCAGAATAGTTCCTTCAAAAGGCCATGGTCGAGTTCCTTTACATTCTTTGCCCCCCAATCCTTTACCACCTCTAATGACCTCGATGAGATAAAAAACCAAAAGCAAAAAAATAATTTTACCTCCCCTAAGAAATTAAACAATCCCATGTGTCTTAAAATATGAACCACCATCTTGTATCTTCTTTCTGTAAGACTCTTAATTGTTCATTTTACACTCTCTTTCAACAAAGATGTAAGCATAATGACACATTAAGCTTGAATACAATTGATCTTAAAATATTACTTGCAATGGCATCTATTGCTTTGTAGTTCATATCCATACTAGAAACTTAACTGTGTTGATTAGTGCAACCTTATTAAATGTGCAAAAATAATTATTTCAGCTCACGTTGTAGCTGGTTTGAATAGGTTTGCTGAAATTTAATAATTCTTGATATTAGGCAATGAATTGCTAGAATTGGATTTTCTTGCTAAAACACCATCATTATTACCTGAGAATGTATACCTGTATATGTATATATACACAAAGTTATTAAACAAAGTACCTAACATATCTTGTTCAAAACAATTGCGATGTATATATTTACTGAGTAAATAATTTTGTTGTTTTCATGCAAGTTTGTCTAATAGATTCATATAATTGGTTGAAGCCATATAGTATGTGTGCCAATGATACAGGTTTTTACAGTCACGAAAATGCATAACATAAGCTTGTTAGCAGTTATATGCATATAGAATTACAATCCTCAGCAGAGAGGTATGTAAATCAACTTTTGCAAATGATTTTTACTGAAAAAAGAAAATATTTCATGAGTTAAAACTATCATTAAATATTGGCAGTGCTTGGTAAATTAGTTTTATTTTTCCCCACATAATCCATGTTATACATTTCTGTGTTGTCATTTTTTTTTAACTAGGTTTAAATCCACTTGCTCCTATTCTGTACTAATTTCATTATATCCAAATGACACTTATGACCTATTTCCTCGATTATCACTTCATATACCCCAATCTGTCTTTCTTTTATTTAACTTTTCTCATTGCTAACTGCTTATTAAATCCCACCTCTGATAAAATGTGACATAGCAGTATTTGTAAAATTCTACCACATATATTTTTATCTCACACTTTTATCTGGCTATTTGATTTTTAGCAGCCTTTTAGAGCATATCATTTAAAATTCTTTGATTTTCATTCTTTCTACTATTCCCAAATTATTAAATTCACTTTCACAAGGCACAGTTACGGAAAATTGTTTCTGCGACAAAGATCAGTGTATGTTAGTATGAAAGAAAGATCTAATTGATGGTGTTAATATGCATTTGGATTAATTTCTTGTTCTGAATGATAATTTTGTCTTTCTTCTTGAGCCATATCTGTTACAATTCTTATATCTAATATTTTCATTGGTTGTAGTTTCTGTTGTGCTTTATGAGGTTTCTCTTCTATTTATATGTGGTTTCTTTATGACAGTCAATAATTTCTCATTTTTATTTGCACATGTTAAAATATGTCAACACGTCCTACTCTTGATCTTTTTAAACTTATGAGCAAAACAGAAGGATTTTGTTTTATTTGTTTAAGATCATACAAGTTGGAAGTTGTTGTGATATACTTACAGCCTCAACTCACATACTTTTAATTTATGTTTGTACCCTTTAACTTTCTACTTTTATAATAGCTGCTCAGCCTGTTACAGTTGTGTTAGTCTTGTTCCATTTAACATTGTATAACATTTTTCCATATCCATGAACCCATAAAAAATCAGTTTTTCTTTTTTATTTTATTTTTTCCTACTAATAACATTTGTAACATTAACTAATAACATATTTAACATTAAAATTGGTTTTTTCATACCTCAACATTTCAATTATCTACATTAAACTTTACATAATGACTTTACAATTAATCTTTCTATTCTTCTGTACATTATTGTTGCTGGTAATGTCATAGCTTTGATTTTAATTACACTCAGATTTCCTCCATTTAGCTAGCAACTAGGTTTAACACCAATAGATACATAGAGTAAAAGTGGAAATAACTGTCTACAATTACTAAATCTCATTAGTTAGGATCTTCACGATAACATATTAAGGCTTAAGTATCATTCCCAAGTCCATAGCGCATCGACAGTCTGCGAAACCATGAGCATATTCAGGTTTCACTTGGCAGCATCTCTACTGCAGCTCACGTGCTAGGGATAGGTCTGTACATTTCTCTGCAAGGTCCTATGAGGCTTTTGAGGAAGGTTTAGATCATGGATGCATGGAATGAAAAAGAGGTTGTACTCGGTGCCATATTTCAATTTTGTGATATTCTAGATTCTTCTCAATTTGATGTACACTTTTATATCACTCATTGCTAATATGTAACAGACATAATTATTATTATTAATTTTAATTGCGATGGAGCTAACTCTGTGGCGGCAATTCCCCTAGAATTACTCCTTTTTTAAAAATTTTCTTTTATAATTGGGGTGTTAAATTCCTCCCAATTTACTTTTCCAATCTACAAATTTTTATTTTAAATTTCTTAAAATTATTCATCGCTTAGTAATTTGTTACAATCCCTAACACCCTTACCAACAAAAGAAAATTTTCCCTCTCCTTTATACATGAAATTGATGGTTGCCTTTCCCCTTCCATGCACTATTCCTAACTCTTTGACCAATATCCCCCAAAGCCCATTACCAACATGTGCATTGTACATTCCCAGCACTCTCTTCAACCTCCTCCTGTCCTCCAATGATTCCAAATTAAGCTCCTTTATCATATCAAATACTGACAGGGACCTGTGATAATTTGCACAAACAAATCTAGCTACTCTTCTTTGCACACCCTCCTACTCCTGTATTTGATAACCAAAATGTGGGTCACAAACTACACAGCCATATTCAACCAATGGTCTGACCAAAGTTTTGCAACTCAATTTCCTAACTTCTCTGATACATCCTCTCATCACCATCTGCAGTGAATGAGGAATTTTGTAACCTTTTCCTATCACTTGCCCAATGTGCTCTGCCTAGTTGAGTTTTTTTTTATCAAACTTTATGTTAAGACTAGCTTATCCGGCAATGTGTCACTATTGCTGGACTTGAGTAGGCACATAGATTAAATGAAAAAATATTTACATATAAATTTTAAACTGTCTGTTTCATTCATTTTCAGTTGGAAAGGGTGAGAGGGATGCGCTTTGGAAAACATATGCATGCAGTATTTTTCTGTTTGTTTCAAAGTATACAGTGTGCAAATTCCCATTGAATCTGATGAAATAATGTGGTTTTGTCTAAATTATGGGGAGGTGGGGTGGGTTTTTTTTTTTTTTTTTTTTTTTTGACAGGAACCTTCTCTGTCATCATCCCGTCGACACTCACAAAGCCTTCACCGTAATTGGACGAACGGTTTGCTCGTTTGTTTAAATTATGAGGTGTTATGGGGAAGAGGGGGTAATTAAGGTGGTGGAAGAGAGGAGAGGGAGTGGGTTTTTGTGAAATTAATGTGTACGTATTTCTCTCTCTTTTTTAAAGTATAAGTATACAAATTTTATCTAAATCGGATAAAAAATGTGTTTGCCTAAATTATGGGGTGAAAACGTAATGGGGTTGGAAAGGAGGAGTGGGGATGAATATTCGGAAACCATATGTAGGCAGTATTTTCTATTTGTTTGAAAGTATAAGTGTACAAATTCTTATCTAAATCGGATAAAAAATGTGGTTTGCCTAAATTATGCGGTAAAAACGTAATGGGGTTGGAAAGGGGGAAAGGGGATGAATATTTGGAAACCATACGTAGGCAGTATTTTTGTGTTTGTTTTAAAGTATAGGTGTACAAATTCTTATCTAAAACGGATAGAAAAATGTGGTTTCCCCAAATTATGGGGTAAAAACGTAATGGGGGTGGAAAGGGGGAGAGGGGATGAATATTCGGAAACCATACGTAGGCGGTATTTTTCTGTTTGTTTTAAAGTATAAGTATACAAATTCTTATCTAAATCGGATAAAAAATGTGGTTTGCCTAAATTATGGGGTGAAAACGTAATGGGGTTGGAAAGGAGGAGTGGGGATGAATATTCGGAAACCATATGTAGGCAGTATTTTTCTATTTGTTTGAAAGTATAAGTGTACAAATTCTTATCTAAATCGGATAAAAAATGTGGTTTGCCTAAATTATGGGGTAAAAACGTAATGGGGTTGGAAAGGGGGAAAGGGGATGAATATTTGGAAACCATACGTAGGCAGTATTTTTGTGTTTGTTTTAAAGTATAGGTGTACAAATTCTTATCTAAAACGGATAGAAAATGTGGTTTCCCCAAAATTATGGGGTAAAAACGTAATGGGGGTGGAAAGGGGGAGAGGGGATGAATATTCGGAAACCATACGTAGGCGGTATTTTTCTGTTTGTTTTAAAGTATAAGTGTACAAATTCTTATCTAAATCGGATAAAAAAAATGTGGTTTTGCCTAAATTATGGGGTGTTATGGGGAATAGGGGGTGACTTTATGGAAATTTTTTTCACAGGAACCTTCGCAGATGCTCACTCGAAAACTCTCCAAAGTTTCATTGCAATCTGATAAATGGTATAGGAATGCATAGAAGTCAACAAACCCACAAACATTGATTTTTATATATAAGAATATATTTAAATTTCAAGCCTTCAACAAGCAATTCTGATCCCACCCCATAATTATAATTAACCATTAGTTTTTTTATCTGTGTATCTAATAAGCTGACTCTTCTTAGCATTTATCTTCATCCATGCTGAACTACCCATTTAGAAATTCTATCCAGGCCACCCTGCAGCTGTTAAGTATTCACCTGTTTTGATCTATTGTATACCATTATATCATTTGTAAAATAACTTAAATTCTGACCGTAATCCATCAACACAATCATTCATTAGAATAATGAATAGTAACGGTCCCAATACACTACCCTGTGGCACTCCCATATTTACTTCCACCTTTTTTGATAACGTATTTCCTACTCTAACCCTTTGCTTTCTGGCTTTTAAGAATTCCTCCATCCAAGAAGTAACTTTTTCATCCAATCCAATAGATTTCAGTTATTTAAAACCATTTATAGTCCACTCTGCCTTAGAAAGATCTAGTGCCACATTATCAACCTGGCTTCCCTTGTACAATTCATCTGAAATATCTTGGATATAGCCCACTATCTGAAATTCACATGTATATCCTTGCCTAAGCCATGTTGTTGATCCTGAAAACCAGTTTCTTTCCTCACAGACATTTCTGATATAGTTGCTTATCAATATCTCCATCATTTTGCCTGTCACTGATGCCAAATTAATTGGCCTAGTAATTTTTATACCCTATTTGTAACCTCTCCTTTATGAAGTACTATCACTCTTTTCCAATCCTCTGGTAACCAGCAAGACTCATTTTAAATAAAATTTCAAGGTAAGGTACAATATTGTATCCCACAATTTGTAATAAATTTGTAGTAATATTATCTACACCAACCCCTTTACAATCTTTTAGCTTTCTGAGTTCCTTCATAATTTCATGAGAATCTATTTCAAATTTTGTGGTTTCCTCATTTATACTTTTAGGGAGACTCTCCTCTGATTCATTCCCTCGCATCACAGGATGATAGTCCCTAGTTGCCTCACTAAACCAGTCACTCAATATCTCTACCATTTTAAAATATTCAGTGACTTCAACTCCATTCTTATCTACAATAGTCTGAATATCTTCCCTTCCCCTCCGTTTTTTAATATAGCCATAGAAATTTCTAGATGCATTGTTCATTTGCCCTCCTACACCACTAATATTCTTCTCAAACTCATCCTTTGCTTCTATCTTTGCTCTGATTAATTGCTTTGTTTATTTGTTTTAGGTATTCGCTACTGCCTTCCTGTCTCGTAACTCTGGTATGTTGGCATCTCACTAGCCTCTTTAACCTTCTCACCTCCCTATGGAAGTATGTAGGTTCTGTACTTCTCTTTATTTTCCTCGCTCTTTTTTTACTATCTTCTTAAACTCTTCCCATTTCATGTCCACTGTACTTGTGCCATCCTTCCATTTGCTGAACCTTTCCCTGAAATATCTCTTCACTTCTGAAATCTGTGCCTTTTTTTATAATTATACCTATTTCCTTCATTCTATTTTGGCCACAGGTTTACTGAATCCCCTAATATCCATCAGTACTGCATTGTAATCACTTATTCCATCAGTAATTTGACATCATACAAGATTTTCATCAAGCTTTATTAGAAATATATGCAAAATGTTTGGTCCCCTCGAATATTGCTTTACAGCTTGCGTAAAACTTCCTTCCCTTACTAAGGTATTTGCAAATCTGTTTCCTTCTGTTATTTATCTTATTTCCTTCCCAGTTGACACCTGGTAAATTTAAATCCCCTCCAATAAAATCAATTTCTACACTCTCCTCTGAATTGTGAATGTGAATTTAATTTCTCTACAAGAATCTCATCTCCATCATTCATTCTTCCATTACAGTAAGCAGCCAATTCCCTGATTTTTTTTTTTTTTGCTTTGTTTTTAGCACCCCAAAAATCTACCCCTAGTAGCTCATGGTAATGATCTATGAACACTAGAGAATTATAGTAGTCTTTGCATAAAATCTTTTCGAGCTTTCCACCGGGATAGCGCGTCAGTGAAAGTACAACTGATGTGCTATCCCGGTGGAAAGCTCGAGAAGATTTTATGCAATTTGACTCACCGAGAAAGCCTCCATTCTTTCATTATAGTAATCTTGGCTAACCAGTATGAATACCCCTCCATCGATTGCTACTCTGGCTCTGCGGTACACTCTGTAACCTTCAAGGAAAACCTCATTGTCTAGTACTCCTTCTTTTAATGTTAGTTGGTAAGCCTACGTTGTGGTGTTGTATATGCCACAACAGCTGGTTACTGCTGTCCCAGTATTTCTTGGACTCAAATATAATATTGTTTGTATCTTCCCCAATCTCCCCATCACATTCATCTATTGGTGAACTGGTTAATCAAATTCACTGTAAATGTTTCAGGAAATAGCCATGAACGAATCTATACCTCAATATGATTGTCAGAAGTTTTCTTTATGGTTCGTTAATTTGAGGGCACTTGTATCCTGAAGTGAAGCAGGTGATAATGACTGCCTTTCTAAATGTAGCTAACATCCAGGTCTATATCCTGTTTTCCCAAATAATAATAAAAATATTAGAATGAGGAAGCATCTGATGCCAGCCTTCACATTTTTAAAATTTGCAGAATCTCTTCCATTTTGTGGAGTTCTGGCTATTCCTAGTGATTTAGATTACAACAGAATCATACTGGATTTTCAGGTTTCCTTCCTTTAAATTGCATCTTCTGCATCACCAATATCAACAGCTTCCTCTTTTTTAACACATTACAGTCTATATTGCCTGCTGATTTCATGTATGATATTAAATGGTTGACAGTAAAAGTTTCATCACATATTCAGTATCACAACTCTTGTATACCCAACTGCTTGATATTCATATAAAATTGTTTATGGGATGTTTATTGTTGTATGTTTCAGATTTTGAACCATTTGACCTGGAAGCTTGGTGGGGCAAACGAGTTGTTCAGAACTACAAACACTCCCAATCCTCCTCATAGTAAAATGAATGTGGTGTCATAAATTCAAATACCTGAATACGTTTGAAGCAAAGAGTGAGGAGCAATTTGTTGATTTCATCTTATAGACATGCAAACATGTCATGTTTAAATATTCAAAATTACTAAAACTTGACGAAAGTGCTAGATTACTTTTGAAGATTTTTTAAAATACTTATGGACAGAGACAAGTTTAGTCAGCAATTTTTTTGTATGATCAGAGAATTTTTCTGCACTTGCAAGTGTTGTGGGATTTTTTTTTTTTTTTAATTTTATTTTGTCTGCTGCAGCAGTTTTAATGAATATTTGGTTGTTGTGAGATTTTGTAACATTCCTTTTCTTTTCAGTTGATACATTAGACTGTTTTCTGCTCTATTTTTGTAATTTTAAAAAACTGTAATCTGTGGTCTATTTATTTAATAATCTGCATATTATTAATGTAATATGACAGTATTTAGTACTTCCTGGTCATGTGCGAATTAAGTTAATGATTCTTATATATTGTGATCTATAACATAATTCTCTACAAATTGTGCCTTTTGTAGGCCAAATCAAGATTCTTCGCATGGTTGAGCAGTATGTATCAACTCATTACTAAGTAATGGAGATAGGTGAAACCAGCTGTTTGTGTGTCTGATTACTGATAATGTTCCATTAGACAGTAAACATTAAGATAAGAGTGATACATTTTTAGAAATTGTTAATTTTGTAATATATAAACATAGCAATAAGGTATTTTTTTAAAATGTCCTTGGATTAGGTAGGTTATAGCTTTTCACCAGAGAACTGTTCATTAGACTGTAAGGATGTTTTGATATTACAATCTAGAACACCAATGCATTATTGAAAAAACTTACTTCATTTTAACATCTGGACCAGGTTAGCTCTCTACATTTATTCCAAATTATTATTATAGCCTAGTACTTTAATCAACTGTACTAAAATTTCTATTAAACTCTTTTTTTTTTTTAAAAAAAAAGGTGTTGTTTATTCTTTCTACTGTTATACCTTTTATGGAAATGCTTTTGTTCTCACCATAAATATTTTCTTATGTCATTGTGTGTTTTAAAACAGTATTTTAGAGATTTCAGTCGCATTATCAATCTTGGCTAATATTTTCTTTGGAGGAAGAAAATATCGTTCAAACTTATTAATTTTAGTTGTTTTGAAACTAAAGATTAATTCTTTGGCAATTTATATTCAGTTTTTCTATCAGTAGAGTCTTACAAAACCCAGTAGCATTTACAGAAAAATTATATTAAGTGGCTGCAAAGGGAGCATCCATAAACCACTTAGCTCCATTTTGGCCTCCTGTGAAAACTTCCCCCCTTCCCATGTAACCTGGCATAGCTTTTGCCTGTAACCCGGTTGGCGGTTTGTAATAGGATGAAAAAGAAACCGCCTCCTCGTAGCAGTTGCTTATTTGTTTAGAGTAACAGGTACGTAACAAAATACTTACAACATGATACAAAACAATTGGGGCAAATTTTTGGACACATAAAACATGTGCGACAAACTGTGTCTAGTCTTAACAAAATCAGAAAAATGCTGAACAATTTACCTTAAACACTGAAAGAGTTTAAAATAAGAATTTGTATAAGGCGAAAGTAGATGAGTATCCTAACTCCCACCTGGGCATATGCTACATTGTAGTTCAAAGAGCAATCAGTTTGACATCAGTGGTAGGTAAATTAATGGAAAGATTGATATGCAACCACAACAGAAATATATGTGAGGAAAGTAAGTGCTTTTCAAGCAGGCAACATGTGTTCAGGCAAGGATATTGATGTGAATCTCAGTTGGTGGGATATATGCAAGATATTTCAGATGAAATGGACAAGGGAGGCGAAATTGATATGTGTAGCACTAGATCTGTCAAAGGCGTTTGACAGAGTGAGCCATAAAATGGTAGTAAATAAGGTAAAAACAATTGGAGTGGATGAGAATTGGGTAGAAGAAGTTTTAAAAGGTAGAAAACAGAAAGTTAGGGTAGGAAATGTAGTATCAAAAGAAGTGGAAGTAAAAATGGGAGTGCCGCAGGGTAGCGTATTGGGACCATTGCTATTCATTATTCTAATGAATAATTGTGTTGATTGTTTACTATCTGAAATTAGATTGTTTGCAGATGACATAATGCTATATAAGAGAATCAAAACGATAGAGTATTGTAAACAGTTGCAGGGTGATCTGGACAGGATATCTAGTTGGGTTAGTTAACATGGGATGAAGATAAATGCAAAGAAGAGTCAGCTTATTAGATACACAAATATAAAACAAAAGGTTCATTATGAATATAAGGTGGGGAAAGAATTGCTTGTTGAAGACTTGAAATGTAAATATCTTGGCATTACATTTGATAACAAGCTTAACTGGGCAGGACACATTGGACAGGTTGCTGGAAAAGGTTTCAAAATTCTGCACTTGTTGGAGAGAGTGATGAGGGGATGTACGAGAGAAGTAAAGGAATTGGGTTACAAAACTTTGGTCAGACCATTGCTCGAATATGGTAGTGTAGTATGGGACCCTCATTTTACGTATCAAATACAGGAGTTGGAGAGGGTGCAAAAAAGGGCTGCTAGATTTGTTTCTGGAAATTATCGCAGAATGCAATCAGTGACGGATATGATAGAGGAGCTGAAATGGGATTCATTGCAAGACTGGAGGAGGATGAGGAGGGTCATGGGAGTGTACAGGGCATATACTGATGTTGAGGCATGGAAAGATATTGGAGTAGGTATGAAAAGTAGTGCATGGAAGGGAAAAGATGACCATGACCACAAGCTGGCACTCGATTTCATGCAAAAGGGTGTGGGAAGATCCTCTTTTTTAGGTGAAGGGTGTCAGGGATTGGAATGAGTTACCAAGAGAAGTGATAAATAATTTACCGAAAACGTTGAAAGAATTTAAAGATAAAATTTGTAGAGGGAAAATGTAGGTGGGTGCAAGATAGGGGGAAGATGGATGTGTAGGGAAGTTGCCGCCGGAGCCTGTGCTCCATTGGAATTAAATTAATTATTATTATTATTAGTAATTAAACATGTTTCCGACATGACTAAAGGAAGATTATCGTAATGGCATTGCGGCGACAGTTCACTTTCTCAAATCTCACGCAGCAGATCGTATTCAGCGTCTTCCCATTGTTGGCACAGATCTGGGCATAACCTTCGGAACGGTTTTACAACGTGCTAGCAGATACTGTACATTACCGCGTTCATGTTATAGATTGTGCTGTAATGAACAGTGATTGTTTTTGAAGCAATTTTTCGTGTGTCTATGTCCGTCTGCTCTATGGCTGGAATTGAGGAACAAAATTTTCAGGATTTTAAACTTTTATACTTGATTTGCAGTGCTCCCTCATGTTTGGAAGAGATTACACCGTTGTCATAATTTATGGAGTGTCTTTAATATTTAGAGAGCCAAGTTCGCAGATCCGTTGAATTTTGAAAATTCGCACTGTTGTAGTATCGCGCCGGCATTGAGAGATTGGCTCCAGCTCTTTATAGATCGCGCCCGCGCTATTACGATACGCACGCCGCTGCTACCCTCTGCCGACTTTCATGGGCAGCTCCCCGGCTCTTGTAGTGCGGGTTGCCCCGTCAGTGCGCGGGGCTAGGCGCCGACAGCACGACCTCATGGCCAGCAACTGGTGCGTACCAAACACATTGTATCAGCTTGCAGTTTTACGTTTCTCATTCAAGGTCAACGAGAGACATTTCTCAGTTATATTGACTCGGAATCGTATATACGTATTTTCCGTTTTGTTTCTTGGCTATAATTTTATGATTTATAAATAATGTTACTTTTCTCATCAGCTCAATTTATTTGTTGTGTGGCCGGTTATGCCTTCAGCTGGACCCATCCACCAATTTTTGTTCCGGGTACTACTCTTCTAAGTTTGTACACTCTTAAACATGTCCCTATATTTCATCCACGGCCCTCCTCTTCGTCTATGGTTGTCCAGTACATTTTTATAGGTATTTTTGCAGCATCATTCTTCGAGTATACCAGATCCACGTAAGTCAAAGCACGGTTATTTCCACTGTGTAAACTATGGAAAAATCTCTCGTCTTCTCACTACATACCTTCTTGTCTTGTCAATCAGTATTCTGACAAATCTCGTCTCCGGTGTCTGAATACTACTCATGTTTTTCTTTCGCACAGCCCTTGTCTGATAACCATATATCAAAACTTATAATTAATAATTTTATTTGAATTTCTGTGGGATTTCCCTGTTCTATATTTTACACATGAAAAAAATTTCTCTCATTTTGGTAAGTTCTTTATTAATGAAACCACTGGCTGTTACTGCTATTTTAAAGACACTTAAATCTACCGTCCATCTACAGTAATTTCACTTCCTGTTCAAATACAACCTACAAACTTCCCATTTGTCTACAAAAATATCACGTTTTCTGTCTGAACTTGACATCTGTTTCTTTTGTAGTCTTTGTCTAACCGTTGATTTGGTCTCATATCTCTGATCGCAACTCTCGCAGTTCAAGGATGTTTTCATTAAATGATATGGCTTTTATTTTGTCTTTGCCAATAGAATAACTTATCCGTTGTTGAATCTCGTTCATCACGGCAGCAGAGAGAAGGGTTGACAAAACTCCACCTGCAATAAACCTACTCCATATTCTAAAGTGTTTTGTCATCCTACTGACGTTTTAAAACAACCTGTATTGTCCTGAGATGTGCCATGTCACAATTTATACTGGTGTTCCTCAGCATGGGTAAAACTCTGTGTCTACACATTGTTTTGATATAGACCTACACATAGTTCCTCTGTCTTCTTATTTGTTCTAAATAAATTTCCGATTTCCCCAGGGCCGGCGTTAGGAGGGGGGAGGGGGGTTATCCCGCGTGACAAGTTGTAGAGCTTTCAAAAATAGGTCACCTATTTGGTCTGAGGGAGGGCCCTAACCTATGAATTGGCCAAGGGCCCCCCAACTGGTTACGTGACTGCTAAGAAAGCTTATCTCAGGCCCCAAGATCCTAGCGCCGGCCCTGGATTTGCCTTTCTTGAATCTTTACCGCTCGAAGGCTAGATTTCCTCCTTCAGTGGTATTCAGTGCAGTGCGTTGTAACTCGTGCCCTAATCTGGTGACTAACCAGGCTTAATGTCCCTACCAAATGTTACGAATCGCGTATACTAAATGCATTTACCTTGCGAAGAGGTTATTATACAAACTAGCTTTGTTTTGTAGTCTGGTTACAAGAATCTACCACGTTCAACAAGTACCGGCGACTACTTCAGGGGTGGCGGGTGGCAAAATTGTTTGAAGTGGCGCTAAATGACTAATTCGTGTGGTGGCGATCCTCTTTTTAGCTGTATTGCTCCGAGCGGCAACTATCAAGGGGTCGGTAAAATCGAAGAATAGCCCTGTATTGCGGCAAATTCATGTTTGGAGAGGTGGCAATCTCAAGTTTTTGCCCCAGCTCTACAAATTCGTAGATCCATCACTGTAAATAGTTTCTTCTATTTGTTACCGGCTTTGCCAGTAATAACAACAGTGGACATGTTTAAACCCCGGCCCAGACGTACAGACTGTAACGACCATCTTTTGATCAACTAGGTGAATGCAGCAATGGCATCCATTTCTCCCTCTCAGAGACAGAAGAACACCACACTATTCAGAGAAAGGTGGTAGCACTCGCTATTTCCTGTATATTAGTTCGCCTTTAATGATCCCGACATCCACAGGATGTAAATCCCATGTCAAAGAAAGAAATGTTTCGAAGAATCACAGACTTCAGCTGGTGAGAAGCCTGCTGATATTTTACTTTGGTTTCTGTCACATTTTTACCTATTACAAAGAGTTCAAGAGTCATAAGTTGGATATGCGGTTATTTTTTTTCCTCGAATGGCACTCAGATTAGAATTTTAATGAATTACACAGCGCTGAGTGAATTTGTTGAGAAGAACCACGCGTTCTATTGAACTTAGGTGATGAAAATATACTATTCGATTTGCATTACTTTGTCGTATTATTGATCTATTGGCTTTATGGATGTATGATTCCGGATTAAAAAGACCTTGGTTTGATCCCTGGTCTCGGCTGCTATTTTTACTGACCTTCACCTCGCAAAAGTTTTTACTTTGTTCATACCAATTACGCTATGACGCTTCCGTGGTTCAGATTACACGTTAAACAGTAGATTACTGGTATAGGTTTCGTGACCATAGCAGATACAAATAGTCACTTTTGTGGCCGTTAAAATACCGTACAGACCGCCGGGGCAAAGGTGTAATACGATATTTATTTTGTTTGTTTGTTTTGAATCAAGTAAAAAACAGAAGTTATACCATTTGAAAAGACCCACTTAGTAGTAAATGTCTGGCAAAATAATTTTTTGATGTCAAAAGTAATTTTTGTCGCCCGGTTTGTCTGCCGGCCTCTAGCTCGTTAACGGAGTAAGTTGCAGACTTTAACTATACTCCCGCTGTCAGCAGTGAACAAACTAGGAATTTACCGAGCCCGGGCAAAAACTGAGAGATTGCCGCCCCTTTGAACACTATTTAGCCGCCCCCATTGTCGCCGCCCGGGGCAATAGCTTTTGGGGGGGGGGGGGTGCGTGAGCTCCGGTTAGCGGCCCCCTCCCCCTCCTAGATCCGGTACTGACGCTATGTGAGCCTTTCACCCAAAAACGGAATATTGTATTTAAAATTTTATAAGATGCAATTGAAGAGGACAGACATATTTTTCTATTTCAGCGTGTGGGTTACAAGTTTCTTTTACAACCCTTCAAATAGTGGACTACGATTTTTTTCCTTGTCGACAAAGTTGTTAATTTTAGGCTACCAGGCATTTATCCGAAACGTTACTACGTAGAAACTTGAAATTTTTCCACAATCGACCATATCCTATACTCAAACAACAAATACTGAGAGTACCTATCAACACTATTACAAATCTATAAGCTGGCTGCGTCTGTCTGTCATTTTGTCCAGGAATCACGAAAAAACTATCAACTAACTACCATTTCGGATAGGGTTGAAAGCTTAGTATCGCTTAAAATCTGCGATTTATCCTGTGACTTTACTTTATCTGGGAATGAGGTAAGAAAGATAATTAACTCGCACAAAGAACAGATAGACACCACTGCATCTCAGATTTACGAGATACCAACCAAAGATCACGCTGCGACGCAGACGAACACTCCAACCTTGGAATTCTGTCAATATATATATACTTCGTAACTTTGGCAATTTATTTCTCGGAAAAGATTAATTAAACCACTACATCAAAGATTAACATTCCAATAAGCGTTACGCTATTGTAGGATTTAGTTTACGGTAAAGATTACAAAGATACTATCTCTCAAAAGACATTACTACCTTCAATGTCCCTGCGGACTAAGCAGCGAGAAAATGCTAGTGTGCAATGTAATTTGTAAATAGCGACCAAAACAAGGAAAATGTTTTGTGTTATTTTTTTTGCCAGGTATTATCTTACTTGTAATTGCTCTAATTCTGAGTGCGTTGTCTTAATGGATACAACCTTTTTATAAATTTTCATTGTATTGAACAGTTGCATGTAGAATGAATGATAACTTGGTGAGGCGTTGAAGAGTCGGGAAGTGGATTTGGATTCCTAACCCTGAGAGAGAATAAGTAAACTATTGGTATTTGGTCCAAGTGACTGCCGTCTGACTATACCACATCCATAGCTGCTAATTTAATTTGAGTGCGGATGCCCAATTACGCAATGCTCAACGCGAACCTGCCAGATTTATATCGTAATTTTGGCAATAACTCTATATCTCTCTATATTGGCTACCATATGATTACAATATTATCTTTGTTTAACAAAAGACGACTCGAAGGGAGTAGTTGTGGAGGTATCGTATGGATCAATATTCTTGCAATACCGAAACTACTGTCACTATTCAATCTGAATACGTCTCTGTTTGGGTATAACATCCAAATGGTTTGATGTTAGATGTGCGTCTTCTTGCGATCAATTTAAAAGGCAGACTGCGTACTTAACTGTCGACAGAACCACAGGATAATTAAAGGAAATGTTTACTTTATTGTTGATAAAATTCTTATAGTTGCCTCTTGGAATATCGAAAATTTTCAATAATAAAAAATTGCTAGTTTTGTGTTAAGGTTCGTGCATATTCATTTAATGAAATACAGAACTTTATCGAGAAATTTAAACAGAAATTTTCCAGAGCCAATGTTCTCTCCAGAAATTGTACGGACTTGTACCCAACTACAAATTTTCAAAAAAATGATCTATTGAACAATAAGCATACGGTAGAGAAAACATGAAGTATGCATTTAAAACCAGCAAAAGTGTTTCCGTGCGTGGTTTATTTTTATGTGCTGTTCGTTTTTCATATCCTAGTTTTTTAGCAGCAAGATTTTTGATTAAAACAGCTGTTTTAATTATAAACAATGGTCACTACAGTAAAAAATAAATAGATAAATAAAAAAATAGAAAATTGGAAAAAAATGTGTTTGAGTCAGCTAGAAATTTAGGGATTGTAAAAAATATCTTCTATATTATAAAGTCATGTTTGGTACTGTTTTTGCTATAAGAAGATTTGATTACTGGCAAACTATTGGAAAATTTTAGTTCCATTATTTTGCTTCCTTTATCTATATCTTGTATTAGGATTGGACTTATAACGAAGGTCGCATTTACGGAATATTCCTAACAAACTGAAGGAAAATTTAATTTTAAGTGCGAATGTTTGATTAAGTTTCGATTTGACAAGAGGTTTATAATCCTTATATAAATGTCAGTTTAACTCATCGTCATCAAATGTGTGCATATCCTGTTACATCAAATTTTTCTACATCAACATAGAATATATTACTACAGATGTCTAGATTTTCGACGCAAATCCTGCGAATACTGTAGCAGTTGCGTTTAAGAACAACACTGTAATCAACGACTAGTTCGTTCCTTCTCAGCTGAATGATAGCAATTAATCTTTTTGAGTGGTTAACGGTTGGGTCTGGTATTCGGGAGGACGCTGGTTCGAATCCTCTTCCTGCCATACTGATTTCGATTTTCCAAGGTTTCCTATAATCAGTCAATTCGGTGGTTACTTCAAAATGTCATGACCGAATTAATTCCCGTTCCTTGTCTCGTATTCAACCCGACATAGACGAACCGCGAAAGCTCACCCTCCTCCTTCCCCAACAATACCAACCACATTTACTGACATTAGCATATTTCCGTGAAACATAACATGGACCTGACGAACTACATTTCGTGATGATATTGATATAGCGTAATTAAGTGCTCATGTTTTGCACTGCTATTATGAAGGTGACGTCATCACCATACTGGGCGAATGGCTTACAAAAAAATTGTTTTTTTTTTTTCTAATTAACGATGAGAGTGCCATAACATTTAAGTTGAAAAATCTAACTGGTTATGAATATTGACATGGAAGGAATTAAAATGAAATTTCATGAGAATATAATGATTAGTTGTCTTCCCAGAGAATCTGAGCAGGAGTCACACATCACCGAGGATGGAGTTGACATATGACATTCAGATGAGGCAATTGATTTTGATGTTCGATTAGTTGGCGGGGCCATATCAGGTCATTCCCTCTGTTATGTATACCCCGCAAATTTGTCTCTCTGATGAATTGCTTAATTGCCCGACCAGCTGGTACCTCTGGAAAAGTATGTTATCTTCGCTTCTGCAACGTAACAGATGTGAGAGGAAAGTAAAATACAACCCAATTAATTTGCCCCATTTATCTGTATATTTCCCACGGTAATGTTTTTTTTCTTTTACAAATATTGAAACTAACATCAGTATCATGTATATGAATTTTTTTATTTGAAATTTTAATTGTTGTAAGATAGGGATCCTTTTTATGTTTAAGAAAATTGTAGAGATGGGATTACAAACTTTCGCAAGCCCTATTATTTACTAACACCAGCAAATAGTCGTATTTGTCTGTTCCTTATGCCAGTAATTACTCATCAAACGGGGAGTTTTTACTGTTCTTGAGTAGCGCTATGTGTTTTGAACTTTGTCATTGCTATTATATAAACGTCCTCATGTGTTTTTTGTAAATGGTAAGAACTTGTAAAATAACATCTTTTCATCTACAAAGCTACTAAACATTGATAAATTACATCAAAATTAAATAAAATAGGTACTATGAAATTTTCTAATTGCTTCTAGTGAGATGATACTTGTCAAACTAATTGTAATAATTAAAAAAAGGGTAACGTCACGTGAAGTAAAAAAAACTAATTTAAAGCACTCAACTGGCGTAAGAAATCTTCAGTTTAAGCATGATTACATGTAACCATCGAAGAGCGTTTGATATTTACTGTATTCTCATTTTAATTTTTTTATCTGGGGGAAGATCTAATAGGCCTATAATCAGATGAAATTACGACTTCAGGTTTTCAGAACACATTTTTGTTCGGTGAAGATTGAACGCCCTGTAGGAAAATTGTGCTGATTATGAAAGCTAATGGAAGGAAGGAGTGTAAACAGTCTCAGTACTGAATTGATGGTCGTTTAGTTTTAGCCTAAAAAATTAAACACAATAAAAGAGCAAATGCTGGTAGCACTGCCTGTAAATTTTTTATATCATTTTAGTTTAACGCAGAAACTCGTGTTGCCTTTTACTTTGTTATTTCGGATGATTCATTTAGAGTTTTAGGTTCATTCGTTTCTGTCTAATCAGCTGATATTAAATTGCCAAGGGAATTGATGAAACCAAAAACGCTGAAAGAATTAAAAATTCAAAATTGTTTTGGGCAAAAGCAGGTGGACATAAGAGAAGGGAGAAATGGAGATGTAGAGGATTGGCACTGGCGTTCCACCACAATTAAATTAAACTTAATATAAAAAATATTGGTAAAAAATAAAATATCTGCTAGTCCTATGATATGAGGAAAATCACGTAGTAGGAATATTAGTCTATTAAAAATTAGTGAATGATTTGTAGGTGATAAATCCAAATAAATTGCCTTGATGCGTATCATTATACGAAATGCAACTATATTCTATAGTACAAAAAGCTTTTATCTAAAACTTTGCATGATGATTTTTTTGTCTCCTTTTTACAATTCTGCCTCTTAGAATCAAAAAGAATTCTGACGGAATTGATTTATTAGATATTAAATACCTTGTAATAATAATTCCGTGTGGTCGGAATTACCTGGTGACAGGGTTTCTATTGGCTGCGCATTCCGCCCCTGTCGTAGCCGCCTTAACCTAACCCGGCACAGGGACTTACGGTTTAACGTGGAATCCGAACAACGGAAGCGTTCTAGCGTACTTCACATTACACAGCAAGCTGTGCCAGAGGTGAAGGCCGGGTTAAGGGCCTATAAAAATCCCCGCCGAGACATTGATTCGAACCAGGGACCTTTCGATCTCCAGTCAGACGCCTTAACTACTGAGTCATCAGAGAGCTCATTAAATGCCTTAAACGGCCTGGAGAGTCGAAAAGAAACAAATTAATTTTCTGAATAACTGATATTATCAAGTCCGATATCTACACTTTACAAAAAAACATCCAAAGCCGGTGAACCGGTATCGAGAAATATGTTTTTCCGGACTATTCATTCACTGTAACTTACCTGACATTTCGTGCGAGACGCCAATTAGAACTGGACGTAATCAGCTGCGGAAGGGGCTACGTTCCTGCAGATACGGCGTGTTGATGTTTCCGAAAAAGAAGTCGTTATGGTTATCTTGTTAAAAGCAAGACAGATTACCTCAAACGTCCGTGAATTTTGTTTTTCCTGAGCCAGATGACAGCAGAGCAGTCTTAAGTTTCTTAACTGAACGTGATCGCATGACAGCCTATGAGATCAATGAGAGAAAAGTGTGATTGCAATGCGATGACATGAACAACTGTTAGTTTCCAGAGAGGCTTAATAGGAAATGCAGTCGATCTCAGCATAATGGTAGCCTATAATCTATTCAATTAGAAAGAGATATCATTAATTAATATCGGACGCCGTTGCTGCGACATCATGCACACGACAGTGAAAGTTATGAAGATACTGAATAGCTGCGGATTTACCTGGTGGTCTATTAGAGGTCTTAATTACACGTCAGTACGTCATCCTGCACCACGTTTAGCAGTTAAACAATTTCCTAATAAAAATTGTTAACACATTATCATTTGAAGTGACTGTGGAATTCGAGTGAGGATGGTATTCTAAAGCCTCGCATTCGGGAGGACTGCGGTTCGAATCCCCGTCCGGGCATCCAGATTTGGGTTTTCCATGGTTTCCCAATCACTCCAGGCAAATGCCGGGATGCTTCCTTAAAAAGGCCATGGCCGAATTCCTTCCCATTCCTTGCCCCCATCCTTTCCCGTCTCTAAAGACCTCGCTGTTGAGAGACATAAAAGAGATAAAAAAAGGTATTCTAAATTTATTATATCTACAGATGTTATACTTTGAATTGAGGTATTTCTCACCAAAAAAATTGATTTACAGCCCCGTCTAAAATTTTCGCTAGCGTGTATATAGATCAAGAAAAGTTTTTTAAAAAATAAGCTGTAATTTAAAACAATTTCGCTCCTATTTTTTTTTTTTTTTTTACAGAGGGATAAAAATTAAATGCCTCATACATGAATTCTTATAACCAATTATCTTAGATAATTAAAATGAGTAAAAGAACGTTGAAATTATAAAATACGAGAATATTCAGAAACGTATCGCACCTTGTTGTCTGACTTAAAAAGTTCGTAATCTATATGTAAAGCTCCGATTAAAGGCCCATTCACACTAGCGGTCAGCTCAGCTCAGGTAAAAAATCGCTATACACGTAATCCAATGGGAGCATTCACACTACGCGGTCCGCTCAGGTCAGGGCAAGGCAGGTCAAACTGAAGATCGTCCGCCACCGTCAACAACGGTCAAGACCTGAACTGAGCTGAGCTGACCGCTAGTGTGAACATGCAACGGTCAGGTCAGGTCAGATCAAATGGGCGCCGAATGTCTGAAAACTATGCTCGTAGGTAAAAAAAGGGTAAAAAATAAATATTTTAACGGTATGTTATTTCTGTTTATTATAAAGTCGGCAAACTTATAAAATTCAAACATTATTACACATTTTAGTACTGCAAGGTACAGATCCTGTTTCCGAATAAAAAAAAAAAAAAAAAAAAACTATTCTGAATTTATTTTTTGTATCAAAGGCTTTGTACGAGCGTTAGAATACAAACAAAGAATATTTGTAAAATAGGGTTTCTCTCGCTCATCCTGAAAGCGCACTTCCTGCAAAGCATGAAATTTTATCCTTCCGTAATAATTGTGCAAAATAAATGTTACTAAAATTATGTTATCAATTAATTCTGGAGCAGAATTAATTTTTTTGTAAAATAAATTCGAGATCTTTGAGTCCTAAAATATCAAAAGCATTTTCCACCACTTGTCTCTCACGGCATAGCCGGTAGTTAGCATTTTCTTTTCTTTGATCTGTTTGCTCTTGAAACTCTGGATGTACCCAGAACCATCCTCTTTTTGATCTTGACGTATTTTTAGGCTCTTGATCCAAAATCATTGTGATGTAATTGAAGTTGGAGTTGAAAACGGCATTGTTCACTATGAATAAACTGAAATGATATGGCCTCGTCTACGACTTGATCTGACCTGACCTGAGCTGAGCTGACCGCTAGTTTTGAATGCTATCCTGGATCGTGAGCTGAGCTGACCTGAGCTGAGCTGAGCTGAATTGACCGCTAGTGTGAATGGGCTTTACGGCTCATATTTTCGATCGTTGAGAATCAACAACAATTTAAAAAAACAAAAACAAAATCCAGGCAAAAAAGAAAGAGTTGGGGTGAAACCAAGAGGCGGGTGGGGGAATTCTATGAATTCATTAGTCATTCTAAACTGACTGTTGGATGTAACCTAATATTATTTCTTGTAGCTTTGTTGTGATAATCTTCATTCGTTACTTGCAACAGACATGGGTATTGTCGATAGTTTTAAATAGCATCGAGAGCAAAATCACGTTTGCTTGAAGAGGTCATACTTTCCGACTCGACGTCTGATTTCACACTCAAAGGATTTTGGATCGGGGATTGCACATACACGATGGGTCCAGCGGATTCGTGGGTGTTTGGACGAGACGAAAATCCAACCGGACCTGCCGAGCCACATCAATCCTTCTGAGTTCCCCCACACGTGGGTGAGTTTTGAATAGCCGCGGGACCATTTGGCCTTTTGCCTCACTCGTGTATGGCCACCTTAATGTTATCCTTATAATGAATACCAAATTCGCTAAGCCTGAGTAAGTGCTCGTCATCCGTGGCCTCACGCTCTTGAAATCTGCTACTTTTCTAACTCTGCTTACGGTTGATCTCGCCGGGAAGAGGGCGTAGACGGTAAAAAGTTCACCAAATGGCTCGCTGCACTACCTTTGACACCAAAGAGTTCACCAACCAACTTGACCCAGTTTTTTTGTTAAAAAAAGAGTGCCTTAGGGAGGTGGAAGACGACGCCACTGAGTAGCGAAACTTAAATCGTGGTACGAAATCGTGAATTGTTCGCTGGCGCTTTGAAGTTCGCAGACCGGAAGGATAAAAGGACTGGGCGTTCCTGCCTCTGGTGCAAGTGCGCGTAACGGCCCGGGGGAACAAAGACAGGGCTTAAGACCGACAACTAAATAGCCACTTTCACATTGCAGACACGTTCTTTCTTACCTAGATTCCACTGTCTCATGGCGATGGTCTTTAAATTAAAGGCACACTATTATTTTCACGGTTCAATACGTTCTGAAAAAAAGTGGAAACCTTGTAGGATAATTCACTTGTCAATCTTTAGAAATATTATTTTAGTTTTTTGTACTCTAAAAACAGCGATAACATAAAATTTGAAAAAAATGTGGTTTAAAATAGTTGTAGGGGATTATTGGTGGAGGTGTGAAGGATAGGATTATATATATATATATACAGGGTGAGTTTTTTATCTTGAGACAACTAAATATCTCGAAAACTACAAATCCGATCAAAAAAAGTGGGTAATAAAAATTGTTCGTCTCGACGGGGGACATCCGATGATACCAAATTTGACTCCCCACCCCCACCCCCTAGGGGTGGGGGAAGGGGGAGAAAAAAAACTTAAATAGGAACCCCCATTTTTTATTGCAGATTCTGATTCCCCGGAAAAAAACTACCCCTATTTGACCCCCAATTCGAGTCATTTTGGTCGATAGATGGCGCTGCATTTCTCAGAGTTTTCTCATTACTTGATGTACTTCCATTGCGTTCACATCGTCGCTCATTTCTCAGAGTTTTCTCATTACTTGATGTACTTTCATAGCGTTCATAACATCACTGATTTATTTACTTCGTTCTGTTGCACGTGTCAATGAGAATGCAGGCTATAACGTTGCAAGAAAAAATTGAAATGGTCTACATTTATGGAGAATGTCGCAAGAATATCGATAATGCTGTTGATCTTTATGCTCATCGTTTTCCAGACCAGCCTCGATCGCGCGCTTCTTTTTACCGTATTATCCAACAGTTCACTCAGGAGGGAAGTGTTTGTCAGATTTTGCATCGTAGAAAATACCATCCGTTCCATGTTTCGTTGCATCAAGAACTTCACGGCAATGATTTCGATAATCGATTGACATTTTGCCGATGGTCGCTACAGAAAATACAAGAAGAACCCCATTTCTTTGCTCGAGTACTGTTTTCGGATGAATCCACTTTTACTAACCACGGCACCATTAATCGACACAACATGCATTATTGGAGTGTGGAAAACCCGCATTGGTTACGCCAAGTTGAACATCAGCGTCCGTGGAATGTAAATGTTTGGTGTGGGATAATTGGGGACAAACTTATTGGTCCACATTTTATCCATGGACATTTCAATGGGAGAAATATCAACAACTCTTAGAGGACGTACTGCCAACATTGCTTGAAGACGTACCCTTAGACGTGCGACAAACAATGTGGTTTCAACATGACGGTTGTCCAGCACATTTTGCTGTAAGATCGCGGGAAGTGTTAGATCGTCTGTACAATCGTCGATGGATCGGAAGAGGAGGTCCAGTGCCGTGGCCTGCAAGATCACCAGATCTCACTTCGCCTGATTTTTTTTTATGGGGATACTTGAAGAATGAAGTTTACAGTGAAGTGCCAACAACGCCTGAAAACATGATTGAACGAATTACCAACGCTTGTCAAAAAATCACGCCGGATATGCTTCTTAGTTGCGTCGAATCATTCCAAGAGCGGGTAAATAAATGCATCGATGTCGGTGGTGATATTTTCGAGCACTTGCTTTAGAATTGTTGTTAGAAACAAACACGTGAGAGGCGAGGGGACTCACCAAAAACAAGCACCCCGATGGTGAGAGGCGAGGGGACTCACCAAAAACAAGCACCCCGATGGTGAGAGGCGAGGGGACTCACCAAAAACAAGCACCCCGATGGTGAGAGGCGAGGGGACTCACCAAAAACAAGCACCCCGATGGTGAGAGGCGAGGGGACTCACCAAAAACAAGCACCCCGATGGTGAGAGGCGAGGGGACTCACCTAAATCTAGCACCCCAAAGGGAACAGAAAATTACTACGTCCACGTCGTTGTTCCTGGGTAACGCAAAAAGTAATGTTTGACTTTCGCTATCTGCTAAAGAATTTGCATCAGTGCATTTTGAAATAATGTCCATTCCCATCCCTCAAGTTTGGAGGTGGGTGGTGTTATTGAATAGTTTTTGAAAAATATCAATCACATTAACTTGTATTTTGCTGATCTGATGTGTATTTCACGAGATATCCTCATTTTTAAATGAATTTTTGCTTATTTTGATTTTTGTCGATTGCAGCGCCATCTATCGACCAAAATGACTCGAATTGGGGGTGAAATAGGGGTAGTTTTTTCCGGGGAATCAGAATCTGCAATAAAAAATGGGGGTTCCTATTTAAGTTTTTTTTCTCCCCCTTCCCCCACCCCTAGGGGGTGGGGGTGGGGAGTCAAATTTGGTATCATCGGATGTCCCCCGTCGAGACGAACAATTTTTATTACCCACTTTTTTTGATCGGATTTGTAGTTTTCGAGATATTTAGTTGTCTCAAGATAAAAAACTCACCCTGTATATAATCTTCGTGAGTATCAAATAAAAGCTGAGATTCCACACACTCTCAAAATATGTGAATTTTAAAAATACTTTGCACGAATTTTTAGTAAAAACAATAATAAATCTGTTTCCCTTTTTATTGCCAATTTTTTTTAGTTACAGTAGTACATGTAAAGATTACTGGAAAATTGTAGCAATCGTTCTGGAATTATTGGTTTGAGGAAGGAAAGGAAATGAATTATTTTAGCAAATCTGATACTGCAACAGAAAACCTTAAAATTCGTAGAGATATTCGAGAATTTGAAAATAAATATGTCGTTATTTCAGCTTTTACCAAACTAGATTTTTTTAACGAATTCAATTTACTGTTTCGTTTTGACTTCTCGGCTCGTTGACGTCGAAATCATTAAAGGCGGGAAAGGAATATATGCAGGGAACTGAAAGAAAATTGGTCATGACCTTTTGTAGGAACCATACCGTCATTCGATTGGACCTGTTTGGGGAAACGATGTGAAATCCAAATCTCGATGGTCGGACGGGGATTCGAAACCGCGTTCTCCCGAATGGGAAGCCAGAGCGTGACCTGTCATCCTATACGCTCGGTGAATTTAGTTTGTACACAGTCTGGGTACTGAACCATCAGAGCGCAAGAGTAACTCGCACTTGGTTTTAATAATTTCATATATCACATCATTTGGATCGCTATAGACTAAGACAGAACACTAACATTTGCTTACTATAGTAAGAAATATTACGTTTCATATACGCATGTGATGTTTTGATGTTGATGTCACCCTTAAAAGAGTGGGACGCAGTCATAAATTTGTTGAGAATATAATGGAAACTAAAGGAAGAAATCGGATAATGCTTTGTGCAATCAAGTATTCCATATTAGAAATTGTGTGAACTATATGACTAGATCTTTTAAAGTTTCAATGCAAGGAAACTTTTGTTTTTTGGCACATATGAGGACACAACGACAAGGCGTACATAGCTTAGATTAGTGGTTCCCAATTAGTGGTACCCGTACTCCTAGGGGTAGGTGAGGTTAATTCAAGGGGTACGCGCGTTAATCTCTCGGATAAGGTAATCACTAAGTTTATTTAAAAAAATGTACGCTAACATTACTACCGCCAAAATATATTTTAAGACAAACTGCGTGTGCGTGAATTATATTACTGTAAAGCTATGGCTATGCGAAGCATTCGACTGGGATTAGCGCATTTTTATGTGTAATTTCAGCTATAAGGGGTACGCGAGGGTGAGCTATTTCTTAAAACGACACTCGGAAAAACTTATTTGGAAATCACTGAATTAGATCAATCAAACAGAACGTGTACAGTAGTAGAATATCTCCTTATAATCTATTAGATGCTAAGATGGACGAAATTTCCGAATGGTCTGAACTGTCAAGTGATAAAGTACAATCCTCTCGTGTGTTGAGCCGGATGATATTGTATAAAAACAACGTTTCGACAGCTAGGTCTGCTGTCTTCATCAGGTGTCAGGTCTCTTCCAGCTGTCGCAAGTTGGCTGTCACTGCTTAGACAGCTGTCGAAACGTTGTGTTCATACAACACCATCCGGCTGGGCACCCGAGAGGATTATACTGTATCAGTACGCCGGGAAATCCTCCTCTCACACACAAGTGATGCAGTTTCTATGAATTGCGGAATTCACTTGTAACACCAGCATGAATTTATTCAGGCTGAACCAGGGAAGCCTTTTAGCATGCTCCTCATAAGCAAAACAAACTGATCCAGGAGTGAAGGTCCGGAATTCGTAGTTGGAATCTTTCAGTTTCTAGGTCAGAGGCCATTCGCAACGATAGATATATGCAACCCTAACATCATGCAAGAGAATATACTCCATGATATTGCCCGGGAAACATCATTAAAGGAAATGCTTTCAGTTAACTCAGTAGAAGAAATCATTTCGAAATTTTACTGCTAATTATGAAAATAATAGACGACTTTTGTTATTTTGTTCTTATATTTGTCAGCTAGTTAACCGTTGTAACACTAATACATCAAACATGTGGTACCGCAAGGAAAGAAACATTAGTGAGTAGAATATTTCTTTTAACGAGGTGTCAAGGTAATATAATTCTGCAAAAGAGAGGAAAATTAATCACTTGCTTAAGGACGTAATCTAACAGTGGTACACAGGGAAAGAAGTCTAAACTTAGATCTTAAAACTCTCCTACTAATACCTGATACAGATCCTGGACAGAAAAGATATTACTTAATCATACTGCAGGTAACAGCAATAGAAACTATCTCAAGCAAAGCTAAGTTGAGGAATGATAAAATGGATAGCAGTTTAAGTTCGAGCCGTTTGAAGAAATAACGAAGAAAAGATAGCAATGACTGGGACATGGAGGAAGTAAGAATGCCAAAGATAGCGCTAGTGAGTTAGGAGAAGTGGAGTTGGCCTATCGGAGGACCACGGGCAAGATGGATCGACCTGGCGCAGAAAGGCGTAGAGGCCGAGGAAGTGAACAGCAGACAAATGGTTGAGAAAGAAACCTGGAGAGATCGTCTTAAACGGAGGAGGATATGCCAGACTGCTCGCCGAAGCAGAAACATAACATCATGATGGGTTCAATGCTCAATGAAATCACAGTAGGGGACAGGAATAATATTTGATTTTATCGATTTTTACTGTTATCTAATTATTTGATATTCTAACTATTCGAAATTTCAGTGAATTTCTTTTTCACGGATCTATATGATTCATTTCGAGTATTTTAGGTTTAATTCGTGCGGCTACTATATTTATTGCTAAACTGGCGGTCAGAGAACGATAATTCGGAGAAGGAGCGATCTGGTAGGTTCCTGGTTCAAATCCTGGTGAAGGGGGCTTTGCTTTGATCATTAGAGTATGCTATGACGGTCTGTGGTTTGGTTTTCATGTTAAGCCGTAGATCCAACCATGGCACAGCGGAATGTCCGGCATGTCGTAAACCGCATGTTTTCGTCAACATCTGGAAGGAACTCCCCACATCCAGGCCCACTCACGCTGCTTTCCAATGGGTACCGGAAATGTAATTCGTAGGGAGATGAAAACCGTCGGATCATGACGTTGGCCGATATAGGGTCAAAAAAGGGAATATCGATCTCCATCTCCGCGAATCCACGCTAGTCTTTATACCGAAATTGCAGAAACAGTATTACTGAATCAATTCTCATGAAATTTCATATAGTACATTATATTTCTGTTTAAAATTGTAACGATTTATTTGGGAAAAATCATGATACAGAAATATAAAGCTTTATGTACATGCAGTAGAATAAGTAATTGTATTTTGTTAAGAAATGAGATTTCAATAACTCAGAGACATGCTAAGATGTGAGAAAAATAACACTGGTAAGAACCGCAATCACAGATGATTCAGCTGCAGATATCACCTTAATGAAGACAAATATTTGAATTAAATAGTTGCGAGAGAGATGGTAAAGGGTATGTGAAGACAGTAGTAAATAAAATTTTCTATAATGTACAATGTTAAATTATGTACTGTTTTCTATCTAGACTGTGGAGAACGATTTATTTTCTTAAATTAGTTTCCCTTTTCTCTCTCCATCCAACTCACAGATGTCAATAACAACACAGCTGATAAACAATAAAACTACTTGAGCTATTCGTTTATTTATCATTAAAGGTTATCCAGGAAAAATTTGTCGACCCTGTTTTATGAGTTTGAATGGCTTGGGCTCTTTATATGACACCGTGATTTTTGACAGCTTATCTGGGAATAAACTGTAATGTAACCATAGGTGGGCACAGCTAATCGAAACGTTAACTTTGTTAATCTTTAATCCACTACTTGAAAAGTTAACTTCGATAATCATTATAGCGTTACATTTTTTGCAAATTTAACGCATGTATAAGTTAACCGTTAAAAGTTAACCATCCGAAAGCGGATCTAATGTTTATGTATTGCAATAGGTATTACTGCAAGCACTACCATGGTGCTACGTACAGTGATGTGAATCGATAATACATCTACGCAATGTCCTTACTGGGGTTCAACGTTTTGACCAGCTGCTTAAACGTATCGGAATCTTCAACATATAGTGGAATTATGTTGGAAACGGAAATGTTTACAGTACATCAGTCGACACCAGCTTTGAAAACGATGCCAAATGTTTTATTGACATAAGCTTTATTAGCAGATGGAGATGAAAACAAATTAATTATGCTGCTATCTACATCAGAAGTAGCCACAACACTTGAAGAAAGCTTTGAATTATTTTTCTTTTTGGCCTTGCTTTTACTATATCTTCAAACTGTTCATCTTTGGATATATGCATCCTCTTCATATGTTATTTAAGATTATTAAGGCAAGAGACATGATCTTTGACTGTAGAAAGTTTAGGCAAACACAGTTGGCATTCATATATCAACTGTTCTCCCAGTCTTGATTTAAATGCAACATAATCGCATAAATTTGGCCAAGGATTTTTCATATTCTAGTTGCTATTGTTAAGGTGCTGCTTTCACTAACGGATTTAAGAGCTTCAGTTTCCATGACGTAATCGAGTAACGAATGTCAGTTTAAATTATTTTACTAATGAACACCAAACCAATACCAACTAAAGAGAGACATTTTCCTGGCAATAAAAAAGTTAGATTATAAAAATACAAAAATCAATCATCGATCGAAGTGGAAACGAGTAGTGAGCGCCGGTTTGCATACGTAAAATAGAAACGCTCCAAAACTCTAGCTTTGCTGCCCACATCCACACCATGCCTAGCATAACAGTTGTATACGTATCACACTCGCACATCGTATCACCTAATCCGTTTGCCATCCGACTCGCCAAACGCATGAACGTGGCGTGGCGCGCAATTCAAACACACCAAATGATGTGAACTACCAATGTAACGGACTAAAGTTAACGGAAGTTAAGAAGACCGTTAACGATTTTTTAAGTTATTTTTTTTGCAATTTTGTTAACTTGGTTAATTAACGATTAACAGTTTTCTGCCCAGCTGTGAATGTAACCCAACATTTATTTTACTTTCTTATATCTGTTCCAAAGATAATTTTATTGCTGTGCGAAAATCAGTTGTACGTACAGTTTAGTGCGTATTCGGTTGCTTGGTCATGTAAATGTGATTCTAATCCAAGTGAACTGATACTGCTTATTATCTGCGAATATTTAGCACTGGCATTTTCTTAATCTTTTAATCTAAACTTCAGTCGATATAATCATATATATTATTTCTATAAGGTATTTTTTTGTCACAAGCCTATATCTTCGTTCATACTTAACCGAAATCAATGAATGAGGTGTCATTTTAATGCTTATGGTCTCCACTTTGGTTAAATCGTATTTTAAGCAAGAAAGTTTTCGGAATTCGACCCTTAAAGGGCAAAAATGTAAATTTTTCTAAAATGCTGTTTTCTGTGTTACGAGTCAGTTACCTCCCTGGATACCTATCTGAAACCGTTTTATGAAGTATCGTTTTAAAGATTAAGATCTCCGCTTTAGTGACGTCATATATTAAGCCAGAAAGTTTTCGGAATTCTACTCTTAAAGGGCAAAAGTATGAATATTTTTGCAATGCGTTTTTGTGTCACGAGCGATTTATCTCCCTTAATATCTAACCGATATAGATAAATGAGGTATCATATTAAAGAATAAGGTCTCCGCCATGGTAACATTATATTTTAAGAAAGGAATTTTTCGTAATTCGACACTTATAGGGCAAAAATGTCACTTTTTCTAAAATGCGTTTTTTGTATCTCGAGCCATTTATCTCCCTGGATATCTAACCAAAATCGATAAATGAGGTAGGATTATGAGGAGTAATGTCTCAGCTTTGTGACATCATATTTTAAGAAAGAATGTGTTTGGAATTCAACCCTTAAAGGGAAAAAGTGTAAATTTTTCTATAACGCATTTTTGTGTCACGAGCAATTTATCTCCCTTAATATCTAACCGATATAGATAAATGAGGTATCATATTAAAGAATAAGGTCTCCGCCATGGTAACATTATATTTTAAGAAAGGAATTTATCGTAATTCGACCCATAAAAGGCAAAAAAGTCACTTTTTCTAAAATGCGTTTTTTGTATCTCGAGCCATTTATTTCCCTGGATATCTAACCAAAATCGATAAATGACGTAGGAATATAAGGAGTAATGTATCAGCTTTGTGAAATCATATTTTAAGAAAGAATGTTTTTGGAATTCAACCCTTAAAGGAAAAAAGTATAAAATTTTCTATTACCGATATTTGTGTCACGGGCGATTTATCTCCCTTGATATCTAACCGAAATAGGTAAATGAGGTATCATATTAAAGAATAAGGTCTCCGCCATGGTAATCATTATATTTTAACAAAGGAAGTTTTCGTAATTCGACCCTTAAAAGGCAAAAATGTCAATTTTTCTAAAATCCGTTTTTTGTATCTCGAGCCATTTATCTCCCTGGATATCTAACCAAAATCGATAAATGAAGTAGGAATATAAGGAGTAATGTATCAGCTTTGTGAAATCATATTTTAAGAAAGAATGTTTTTGGAATTCAACCCTTAAAGGAAAAAAGTATAAATTTTTCTATAACCGATTTTTGTGTCACGAGCGATTTATCTCCCTTGATATCTAACCGATATAGATAAATGAGGTATCATATTAAAGAATAAGGTCTCCGCCGTGATAACATTATATTTTAAGAAAGGAATTTTTCGTAATTCGACCCATAAAAGGCAAAAAGTCAATTTTTCTAAAATGAGTTTTTGTGTCTCGAGCCACTTATCTCCCTCGATATCTATTCAAAATCGATAAATCAAGTACGATTGTGAGTAATAATGTCTCAGCTTTGCAGACATCATATTTTAAGAAAGAAGTGTTTGGAATTCAACTATTAAAGGGAAAAAGTATAAATTGTTCTAACACGTATTTTTGTGTCACGAGCCTCCTATTTCCCTTGATATCTAATCGATATAGATAAATGACATATCGTATTAAAGACTAAGGTTTCCGCCGTGGTAACATTATATTCTAAGAAAGGAATTTTTCTTAATTCGACCCATAAAGCGCAAAAATGTCAATATTTCTAAAATACGTTTTTTGTGTTTCGAGCCTTTTATCTCCCTGGATTTCTAACCAAAATCGATAAATGAAGTAGGAGTATGAAGAGTAATGACTGAACTTGGTGACATTATATTCAACCTCACTATTCATCGCATTTTATTCGCGAAATTTTCGCACGGGTCGTCTAGTTAGTAATAATTGTATTATTGACTTTAATCGATAAATACCTCTTCCGATATCTTATTAGCATGAAGGAAAATATTTCGTTAAATTCTCCTGTAAACCAAACTAACAGTCTAGCGTTTGTTAAACACGGTATAAGGATATATATATAATTTTTTCTCATATTTTTCTGCACACAGTTAATGAGAATCTGAAATAATTACACACTTTCCAATCAGTGCTACTCTTTTGTAGCTCAAAACGCTGTGGCCAGTACCTGTTGCATGCAGACACTTGTGAACCACTGCGCATCTGTTGAGGGCTGTTGAGTACCGACACGGGCGGTGTTCCAATTCTCATCACACACTCACCGTTCAAACGATTCTCCACACAACATTTATTGAAGCGAAACTCACATTTAAAAACATAACGATGATGGCACGGTTTATGGCAATTAGTTCCACAATAGCGGAAGTTCTTGGCTGTTGCTTACACCTCAGCGAAGCCAAAGTTTGCGACTTTCATCTTGGGAGCGAACAAGCAAAGAGGAAACTTTACGTAACGAGGCGACAAACAAAACTGAAGCCTTGCGACACTCTCGAACACTTTGGCGTGAAACTGAATAATAGCACTGCATTAGTTTGTTTTTCGTGTTCCGAGTGGAAAACGTGGAACTGACGAAGAATATTCCGTGCTGAATTCGGCATTCAATTCTGTTCGTATATTACAGTGGAACAAAAATCAGTAATGGATCATTCATTCTGGGTAAGACAATGTTTATGATAACTCATTACAGCAATTTTTTTTACCATTTTTATAAAAGTAAATCTATCACGCGTAGACTATCCATCTGTGTATGAACCGCGAGAAGAGTCTTAATTTTGAAATTGAAATATTTTGAATGTAAATCTTCGTACGAAACTAATAAAAGCGAAATTTCATGTGAATCAGATTAATAACTACCCTCCTAAATAATCAAATTAAGGACCACACTTAATCTGAGATTAAGTTGACACTAGAAATTCTTCTTCTTCGGGTGCCGTGTAACCGATTGGCTGTGGGTCTTAGTCGGTTAGTAATCAGGATGGTTCGAGTGGAGTGCTACCCTTACTACGTGGCACTTACTTGGCAAAATCTCTCTTCTTCAGCGCTGTCCCCCAGAGTCTGCGACTGTTAACTGCAACTTCACGGCACTGTAACTGCTTTGCCAGGTTATTAAATAAGTAGAAGTCTTCAAATACATTTTCATATTTATTACACCCGTGAGAGTTAGGCTACAATGCTTGTAATCCCCGCAAGCAATTATCCAGGTGCACTTAGAGCTGACTAGACTGAATACGTTCACTTACAATCCAACTTTTTCTCGGAGGGACCTGGCTGGCTTTCCTAAGTGCTGGTGTCGCTGCTTAATCCAGCATAGCGGCGGCGAAGTATTGGTTCCACACTCTAAGGACGAGACGCTCTGTTGCCCCCATTTTTATAACCCTTCTCACACGGCTATGCGCGTGACTTCAGTCGTTGCCCCGCAAATGTTCTCGAAAAACGCCGCGTGACTCCCCTTTTGGTCACGTTTATGTTCGGCCACTCCACTTTGTTCGCGCGTGACTGGTACGCACTTCTGCTCATCCATGCGCCGTCAGCGTTCCACTTTATGAGGCTACTGCCCAGCTGTACCTTTAACGCCTGCTTTCTATTTCCGTACTTTCAACAATATTAATTTATTCCTTTTTAATTATTTGTTTCTTAAAATTGCCTATTACATCCGTAGACGATTATTATGGAAGGGGGCGGGGATGTTTACCTCTCCATGGTAACGTCCTGGGGAGATGAACTGGGATGGTTTCCCGTTGCAATTCCAAGTGTGACAATGCTCATAACTGTAGTTGTAAGTGCGTTCAGTGTAGAGTGTTGTTTGTAATGAGAGCTGAAAGCCGGTACCGACCCACTCAGGCCTACTCTTCCTAAAGACTCCAGAGGGACCGCCAAGCTTAACGTTCCCAACTACAGTGTCGTATGCCCTCATTCTGTACGGACTACGGAGAGATTTTGGATTTAACGCAGGACTTTGGTACGTAATTTGGTGATGATGAAAATTTCTCCCATCACCAGGACTCGAACCACCTAACTCAGTGTCAGCGCCAGACACCACCACGGTGCCTCAACAAGCTCAGTCTATGGGGTGGACACAATATGTGTGGCAATTGACTGCAATGTTTGATTGAACAGAGGAGCCGAGTCAGGTTAAGAAAATCCCGCGAATCGGTTGGTTGCCTGCTCCCATATACTGCCCATTATAATACAACGTAGGTGGTAAATAATATATAAATGAATTAATTTATACCATTTTCCTATACGTTACTTATGAGAATGTTCGTTTAGTAAAGAAATTTGTAAACTAAGATATTTTTGGACCATGTTAATATGAAATACACTCATTATTATAATTATTTTCGTACCCAGAATGAATGATCCAATTTTCCGAAAAGGAACAAAGTTTGTGCACAGCACCATTACGGGTAATACTGCAACTAATTTTTGTTCGACTGCAATATACGGACAGAACTGCCACACCGAGCCTGATGGTTGAGAGGTAACGCGGTTCAAATCCTCCTCTGATCATCCAGATTTCGGTTTTGCATGGTTTCCAAAACCACTCGAGGGGAATGCCGCGATTATTCCTTCAGAAATCCCTGGCCGAATCCTTCTGTAATGACCTCGACGGTTGTAAGGTTTGCATCAGTGAATAGGAAGCATGTATTGGTGATATACTTAAAGAGTTTGAGAGAGACTAGTTGTTTAACTTGGGAAGGTAGAGTGATAGTTCCGTTAAGTTGCCCGCCACCCTGAAGGTATCTGACAATGCCTTGCGACTGTGTTGGGAGCAATAAAACTGTGAGGTGACACGCACTTGATGGGAAGGGTCAAACGGGATGATCATGTCATCTTTCGACATGTGAGAACTCAACCATCATCCAAAACGTAGTGTCATTTCTAGAGGCACCTATTTCGAAACGCACTATCGCAAGGGGATATACAAAAAAAAAAAAAAAAAAAAAAACTGCGTCCCTAAGTCGTCAAGATTGAAGCTTCGACATCAGCAATTTCGTAGGCAGTAATTTTTTTTTTTGTTTTGGTTGTTTGTTAGTGGATCGTCAGTGCACTAGTTGGGCCTTAATTATTGATTGACATGTCTCCAGTCCAGAACTGGTGCCATCATTGGAGTAATCTCCTGTTATTCTCAGTATTTCCTGGCAGTTATGAGGAGACCACTGACGGCACAGAGATTCTACAGCCTCAGGTGCTTCTATTCATAGTACAACTACAATGGGCCATTTTCAACCGGTTAGTGCCTGTCTACATGCAGCATGGGTTTGTCAGGATTGCCTTCGTCCTGTCTAAGCTTTTTTTTTTACTTACGGCTTTACGCCTCGTCGACGTCGAGGTCATTAGAGGCGGGATGGGACCGGGGACAAGGAACGGGAAGGAATTAGGCCATTCGGACATGACCCTATTGAAGGAAGCGTCCCGCTATTCATCTGGAGTGATTTGGGGAAACCATGGAAAACTCAAATCTGGATGCCCGGATGGGGATTCGAACCAGTGTACTCCAGAATGCGAGGCCAGAGCGTTAACCGCTCACTCACCACGCCCGGTCCTCTAAGCCTTTTCCTTGGCCCGCCTGTTGAACATGTTTGTGAGCAGCTGGGATAACAGCTTCAGTCATCAACGGATCTTCAGGATCTAGAACGGCAGTTACAACATCATCTTCCACAAGATTACGTTAGATGTTTTTACAACTACTTGGCATACTGTAGCTCCTTATGTATCCCTCACGCACCCACACTACGTGGTGTAATAGGGCGTTAATGGTACTTGTAAACTGCCCTAATAAACCACTCATTTGGCTTGACGTTGTAATAAGTTATTTTTTACACTGTTACCATTGTCTGTACCAAGTTTCAATTCATTTTGACACTTTATTCTGAATGTGCTAATTTTTGTGTCAATGGGTGATAATGGTTAGAAGTTTCGTGTTTTATTTTTTTCAGTGTTCCAATATTTCGTTGACTTGCGAGTGCAGATCTTCGTTTACTCACACTAACACGTACCTTGTGTTTTGAAATTTTCTTCCTCGCTACCTCCCCCCCCCCCCCAGCACGGTTGTAAAAGTTCTCACCTATTTGATTGCTGCAGTAAATTTTACCAGTGGCCGGTATGACATTTTGAAATTCCGAAGCTATTAAACGTTGACAAACCAAAGTTTGTACCTTCTATAGTAGGAGAAAACAAGGAATGAAGAACCTCCACGCCCGGCCTGGCATTCTGCTGATACCCTACTGCCGCAATCCTGATTTATATTTTCCATGGTTTCCGAAATCACACCAACAGAAAATGTCGGGATAGTTTTTCTAAATGTCATGGCCGAATTTCTGCCCGTTCCTTATCCCGGCTCTCACGACCTCGTTGTCGACGAGTCGTAATACACTAATTACAAAAAATGCACTTCTTCTGTATCATTAGGCCAGAGCTTTTCACTTTTCTTCTTTTTCATTTAATTTATTATGTTCCAAAACACGTTATCTTAACAATACTTTCTTCATGCATTCTGCTTTAGTATTTTATATTTTGTTTTAACATCGTACTTTACATCGTACTTTCGTATATCTATAAATATGTCTAACTATATTAGTAGTTATGAGATCTTACTTATTATATTACTTAGATATAACGAAATAGTTACTTAGCTAACCTAACTTTACTGACCTAATTGCTGGAAGAAATGTTACTGACCTGGGTATAAAAGGTATGTATCAAACAACGCAGTTTCTGTAAAATATTTCATTTTGACTTTAAAGTCATAAAGACTTTATTAACATGATAAGAATTATGACTTCAATTATCAAAATTACAGTTTATTGAACGTAAATATTTTCCATCTTTTGTTTTTTATTTTTCGATCTTTCTTGCATACGATTCCAGAATTTTCTCTGATTAAATTCTATACAAAAATTATCTCGTTTTGACATAAGTGAGGAATACAGTGTTACTAGATGGATGCCAAAGTGGTGCACGTTATTGACTGCACAGATACAAGCTTATTTCAGTGGGGTAACTGTCCACAATACGTATGGCGCGTAGCCGCTGTATCTTAAAGCGTCGGAAAAGGGTGGTGAAACTTTAAACAGCTTTGCGGAAAGTCTTTCCAGCCTGTTGCGGCAAGGACGAGTTAGTGACTGACCTCCAACTTCCTTACTCGCTCTTCAGCTTGTGCTTTAAAGAGGGAAAGAGAGTGGAGCCAAGGAAGGTTTGCAACGAAAGCTTTTCAGATTTTCCGAAAAAAAAAGTAACGGATACACTTCAAAAGGCACAAATATGTCTCTTAGTCAATTTTCGCTTATAGCTCATCAGAGATATAATTTTGATGACATGTTTAATTTACAAAGAACATTTAATTTACAAAGAACATTATTTCCAGGAAAAGAAGTGAATTTTTTCCTCACGTGTCTATATACAATTTACTTATCGTCGACGTCATTAGAGGAGAAAAAGAACTGGGAACAATAACGGAAGGGGATTCGGCAATGGCTTTTTGAAGGAACCGTCCTTCGTTTCGGCTAGAATGTTTTCGGTAAATCGTGAAAACCGAAATCTGGGATTCGAGCCCACGTTCTCCTACCACGCTCCTTAAAACGTTTGAAATTTGCTTCATGTACGCATACTGCTTTAGAAGTTTTGCATTTACTCTAACTTAAGATCGTATATTTTTAACAGAAGTTATTATCTACAAAATTTTTTTCGCTGTCTTGTTTAGTACTGAAAAGAATAAGTAACTTTGGCTACTACGCTTCGTCAAATAAAGCCGAAGTTCATGTTTATATTTTTAAGGTGAGAAAGAGGGAAATATTATGACTTAACAATGCTCTGGAAAAATCTGATGTTTTCAGTGTGTACGATATGAAGAATGGCGTTTTTATTTTCGAGTAATGTTAGGAACAAGATGTTTATGTTAACCTAATATCGCGCTATATAAACCAGCTTAAGGTAAGTGTAAACAAAGTTGAAACTATTCACTAATAGTGCTATGAATAAGGAAGTAAAGAGTAATGAAAACATTCAAAGCCTCCACTCTAACGTTAATGTTTGTATTCAAAATGGAGCTGGAGTTTAAAAAAAAATTATAATAGTGTTAGTCCTTTAATATATCGTTCTGATTTGTATTAAATGTCATCGTTTAGTGTTTTAGAATAATCCATTTGACGAAAAAACATAGAAAATTAAAACTACCCATGCCTGAGACAGGATTCGTGACGACACTTGAAACTACAGTGCTAACCACTACGTTTCCGTAGACTATCTACAAGGAATTTAAGTACCGTAATAGCGAAGAAGGAAGAGCTAGTCACTTACCAATGTCAATTACAGCTCAGCACCGTCAATAAGAAAACATTTTTATGAAATTGACGTTGAATAATACGAAGTAATGTGAACATATGAACTGCAAAAATCGTATTCCGTGTAAGGCAACGTGGTTGCGCCGTTGGATTTTTTTTTTTTTTTTTTTTTTTTTTTTTTTTTTTTTTTTTTTACGGCGTGTGGACAATCAGGCCATTAGCTCCCTTCCGCTACCTAACGTGAAAATCTGTCAGAGTTGATTTTTGTGCTAACCGACCACCGCCTGACCTACCTCATGCAAGGTACATTACATTTCATATATTACGATATGGAATCCTTAATATGCGAGGTACGACTGGCACTTACCAGGATTATCTTTTATAACACTCTGGAGGTTGGGAGACATGCTCAATTGTCCGGAATTCGAGGACATGAAAGCTGATTTTTAAAACATTTCCTAGGTTTGACTTATAGAAAGTATCATGATATTTCAAGGTTATGTTGTCTATCAAAGATACACAGAAGGGAATGAATAAGTGTAATGGTTAAAAGTTACTCTTATCTCATCTTGTTTGTGTGCCATAATAGTTTCCTCATCTCGCGTTGGAAATCACATGAAAAAACTCACCTGCAGGACAGGTAAGAATCCAGTGACCGATATTTTGGAGCCATGACATCTGCGTCGTTTCAATACCTCAGGTTACCCAGTTATACATTCTGTGATGGTTTAGGGAGGATATATTTTCCTCCTCTCACAACTTGACTTTTAGACATCAAAAGTTGGTAGTTCTGGCAGTCCCAGAGAATTTCAGTAGCTTGCGACTTTGAATGCCTACGGCCTCTTAAAGCATTTCATATTAATTTCCATAGCTCAGTCACAATTAGAGGAAGAGAACATGCATAAAATTTGACGATATTCTGTAAAAGATTGATGTTTCACAAAACAGTCAATTCATAAAATAAAAAGTCGGACAATTGAGTTTAGTTTGACATTCTAATTTTTACATTTCTCTCTCTCTCTATATATATATATGTATATATATAATATATATATATCTTGAGTTCTATGTCTGTCTGTCTGTTCATTTTAAATGGCATCGTGCAAAAACTACCGAACTGATTTTTACGGCGGTTTTACAGTTTAGATGCTTATAGAGTAGCTTAAAATCTGCGCTATGCCATGATATGATCTATGTGAAAGTGCTCCGAAGTAATAAATGATAATCTGTTCTTAACGTAAACAGATGCTCACCAAAGAACCTTAATACAATCGCGATCAGAGATTGTACACACCAACGCAGATAAACATTACAATCACCTTAAAAACTATAACAAAATAACGCAAATTATGTTTTATTCTGCTATTCGTTGTTTTTGGCAATAACAAAACGTTTGCAACTTTACATACTGTGATTTTTCTTTATCGAATGAATTTTCGTTGTTTCGATGTTTGGATTCGACTTGAAATAATCTGAAGCTTACATTAGTATTTGTTCGCCTCTATTGACGGATAATTTTCTCCTCAAACATTTTCCGAAAAACGCGGACGGATTGTTGGAAAGTGATTTTTTCTTTACGTTAAATGTTACAAAGATACTATAGTACACAACACATATAGAATCATAGCCAAAGTTTCGGCTTTGTATAGATACTTAAAGTTGATAGCATCTTTTTTTTTTTTTTTTTTTTTTTTTTTTTTTTTTTTTTTTTTTTTTTTTTTTGTAACATAATGTTTAGGACTTTTTCCTGCTCTGGGTTAACAATAGCTACTCGAATACAAAAAAAGCTAACCCTTCACTCTTTCGTCCACAGACCTATGGCCGCTCGTGCTAATTTGTTGGCATATGGTTATTAAATCTATTGGCAGTTTACATTTGTTCTCCATCTATTATCAATTGTACACTATCGCATGGTGAGCGGCTAAAGATTATAAATCTTTTGTCTGATGTATGGTCAGACCATTTCCTTACTGATTCGGCTATTAGTGTTCAGAACTTTGCTGAATCTCATCATTACACACACAGCCGTGATATCCGCGTAATCTCAAATCGGCAGTTGGCTTGCAAGTAAATCAGTACAAGTGTTTAAATAATGTCCAAAATATAATTTATAGTTACATAAAAGGTGATGAGGAGGACAGGAAATGAATACTGTCAGTAATGCCTCTCCCAAGACAAGAAATCCTTCTTCTTGGAGCAGTATCTCGGTTATAAGTTTCAAATCTCTGTTAGTCACTACACTAGGGGGTATGTATGTGCCTATCAAGGTGAAGCACTGTTCACGATGCCTAAGAATGAACACCGGTTTCAGGACGGAGTTGTAGGCTTGTTTGTAACCATCGATCAGCTAGCCCACTCGAACACTTTGTCGGCTTCTGAGATACGTCACTTACACGCCACCCATTCTCCTTATTCGGTACCTATAACACCAAACACACAGACTTTGATTAATATTGACTATTAACTCAGCTGTTATTCCCTGTTTGTATTTTAGTTGTGCCTTTTTTTCATCTTTATGTATAAAAATTAAGATTCCGTTTGTTTTGTGCTTTTAAACTCGAAAACTATCGGTCGATTGACTTGAAATTTTTGGAGAATGTGGTAGTCGGCACGAAGAAGGTTTTTCAAAAATAAAAATCTAAAAACCACCCCCTCTCTCCCTTTACACCCCTTAATTTTTATACAAACTCACATATTTTATCCGATTTCGATGGAACATTGCACACGTACACTTTAAAATAAACAGAAAAATACTGTCAACCCCATTTGGTTTGCAAAAACCCGACCCCTCTCTGTCTTTCCTCCCTTAATTTTTGTTAATATTCTTTATACATACCCACAGTTTTTATCTAATATTGATTGAACTTTGCACATGTAGGCCTTAAAACAAACAGAAAAATACTGTTTACATTTGGTTTTCAGAAATCCAGCTCTTCTCCTTCTTTCCATACCCCTTAATGTTTGTTAATGTTCTTTATACAAAGTTACAGTTTCTATCCTGTTTTGAAGGAACTTTGCACACGTATACTCTAAAACAAAGAGAAAATTACTGTCTACATTTGGTTTCCAGAAACCCAACCCCTCACCCCCTTTAACTTTTGTAAGTATTCTTTATACAAAGCTACGGTTTTTATCTGATTTGTATGGAACTTTGCACACTTATACTCTAAAACAAAGAGTTAAATACTGTGTACCGTAGGTTTACAAAAACCCATACATTCTCACCAATCACCCTACTTAAACAAAATTTATATTCGAAACCATCCAGTTTTCTTGCAAATATCTCGAAAATAGTAGGAAAATTGGCCAAAGTGGATAGAGAGATTCTGAGAGCCCATAACTTTTCTTGTCAAACGTAGTTGGACTGATTCCGATCGAACAACTGCTGATTATTAAATTGGAATCTGAAATAAGATGAAAAATGATTTTATGTGAAAAAAATATAGCATAGTCACAGCAAGCAAAGCTGCGTGTTAAATTGAATGATGTGTTTCCTCGGCGAATCTATGTTTGCTAGAATACTTTTATCTACATCCCTATTCGTTTCATATCAGACTGAACCACAGCGAAGCGTGGTAGGATTTAGCTAGTAATGTTATAAGATTCCTTACTTATTTTTATTGTTTCTTGAAGTTCTACGACGTTTCAATTCCAACCTAGGATCTTCTTCAGGGTTTCTTCTGCTTACCGAAACTGCTGCAAATGGTTTAATAATAATAATAATAAAATCAATACAAATTTTTAAGCAACTACGAAACGTATAACATCAGCCTTTTGTAACAAGCATATCTCAGGCTGCTACTGAAATGACGGTAACAAAGAAAAAGAATGACATACAGGCAGCAGGAAAACTCGAAAATTCATTACATCTGCATAACATGACAGTTGTGAGAAGTATAAAAACTGTTTAACATGCTCATTTAAGGTCGTCTGCAAAAGATACGATGGATTGATGAGTTCAGTAACCAACCTTTGGCCATTTCGATACACTGTAAGCCCTTATAGTTACATGCAAACTGGATGGATTTTTCACATAAGACTTTCACATTAATATTACTTGATAAAATCTATGTATTATAACCTTGCATTCTGATCCTGTCAGGATCAGAGTTAAGTCATATCAGTAAAATGACCTGCAGAGCGATATCCCATATGTCAGCAGCAGCAGAACAAGCTTACTGGACTTGCGTAATAGGGAACACGAGAAGGGTGTGGCTTCTGAATGCTTCTGACAGCTGAGAGCTTACACATCTGTCAACTGCTGGGTAGCGCAGGCTTCTGCACCTGTTCCCAGCGTACATCTATTCTTGATCGTCTAATAATTCGCAATTCATGTAGTTTCCTCTTATGATGTTCAAACTACTCACTGTGGTATTTAAGCTTTTCTTGCGGTTGCGTTACAGTTAAATATGGTCGCCTTTTGATAATTAATTTTCCTACTACATGAAAAGGGCTAAATTTCTTAGCTATTAATGAAAAATACGTAACTTACAAATTGCAGTTACAGTTTATTACCACATTTATAAATATTGTCATCACAAAGTTCGATATTTAAACAACAAGACAGCTGCAACAGAATGAATGCAGTATATATAAATTTACAAATTATCAGTTATATGGGAACCATAAGAAGAGTAAGAATAGAGAAGGTTTTCCAATCCGATTAATGTTCTGCTAGGTCAGAAAAGGATTTAGGTACTTACACGAGTTCCTCTATCTCTGCGGATTGCTCCGCGCGCCACTTTCGCGTGTCTACGGAATTTCTCTTACCGTATTATCAACGTGGTTGCAATTAGATCACTATAGTCTGTCATTGATTATTGAAGCGCTATGTAAGTACTACCTGTTACTGACAATTTGAGTCAAATTGTGGATTCAGAAAACTGTCTAACGGTTTGAAAAAAATTTCAGATTTAATTTAAATGCTGGATCACTCCGTTGCTTTTAATCCCACAACTCTTTTTTTTTTTTAATTAAGAGCAATCGACGATATTTCTCTCGGGATACCCGAGGGCGTTCGCCGGGTAAATAAAAAAAAAAACGGACTTTTCCAGATAGTGCAAATATGACTACTATTAGTTTATTCGTCAGTTACCTAAACAGAGTTTACCTCACCATTTAAAAGAATGTACCAATGGTTCGTTAGATCGGTCGCTCGAGCTATTCCGATTCCTTACGAACCCATTAGAGACTTCTGGCTTGACAGATTGGCACTCAACCATAACGCTACCGTGGGCTGCCCCTTAAAGACTATCACGCCGAGAGTGGTCCGGCATCATCATAGATCATCATCATCGATTATCATCATCGAGATGCCCAAGCCATTCAGAACTCTGATGAGTTTACGAAAATGGTCTGCCGAAGCAGAAATCTGAAGATTTTTGTTGAGCACCCGTGTGCTTCGGTTCCCTCATCAAATTTACATGACTCCCCAAAATCACCGGACTCGTTGCCTCTAGAGATCCTAGCTGAATAATGCGTCTTATTTAGGGAAGAGGGGCTTGTACTGCTAATTCTTGCACTTTACAACGGCTTCTGCTCACTCAGCTGCACCTCTGTTCCACGCTGCCCTTGTTCTGCTAGCCGGACGCAGGTGGGCTGAAAATAATCCCTGCCTGTCCCTCCAACTCGAAGGTCGGATGCTGGAGAATTCAATAACCTCCAATTAATTATGACTACCGCCAGTAAGTCCTTTATTAATGACAAAAACCACTGACATTAAGAAAAAGCCCACACCGGGACTCGTCTAATGTTTCTGAACCCAAGAATTCAATCATCGCGCAAAGAAATGCACGGGAAGGCAGAGGTACGGTCACTTCGTAGGTGAGCAATCCCATAATTCCTGTACAAAACCAATAAAAGATGCTACTCTCTGGAACTGCGGTGGCTGTCACGCAGCCTCCTTCGGCTGCTGCGTAGTACGAAAGCAAAGGCTATGCGGCGCCAAAGCACGTGGTCGCCAGATGCGGCCCACAACGGCGGTATAAGAAGCCTACCACCTCTGGAGGATTAAAATAAACAATACTAAATCTCAACAAATTCTATTAACCTCAAAAATAAAACTACCTGACATCAAACTGCAAATCGCAGGAGTTAATATTGACTGGGTGGATAATGTCAAATACCTGGGACTGGGACTACATAAAAGGCTGACGTGAGGTAGACACATTGCAGAAGTAAAAAATAAATCACGTGCTAAACTATCTTACCTCTATCCGTTGCCGAGACGGAGACTAAAATCCTCCTTTACTGTGCGATCATCCAACCCACCTTCATGTAAGGATCGGAAATATGGAGCATGGTGGCTGACTGTCATGTTAAAAAACTCCAGGCGCTGGAAAACAGAGCGCTGCGCATCATCCTGGACGCTCCTAGATAGCTGCCAAACACGGAAATCAGAAGAGCGCTCAGTTTCCTAACATCAGATGAAATAATAAAAACTAAATCAATCATCTTCTATAACCCACTCATCACAGCAACTGCCGATGAGTCCGATGTGATGAGGGAAGTTAAACGCCCAAAGCTAACCCCAACCAGGCAATTCAACATAAAACTCCACTTTTACACCAACAACCCAAGCCACACAATAGTTTGCAGTTAGGTCCCTCAACAGTTATGATGTAGGTCCCAAAACAAATGATGTATAACAATCAGACCACCCCACTAGACTGTAAGTAGGCCACTGTAAAAGTAACACCCATCCTTAGTCTAAATACGAGGGTTGGAACTTAAATTGTGGTAACACTGCTGTGGAGACACTATGCAATGGAATCAACTATTGTCGCTGATAGCACATGTTGTTGACATACCTACCTTACCTTCGAGCAAATGGACTCGCCCGTCCCACGTTCCCGGCCTTCGCACAATCGAGGGAAACGCAGTCACTTGTGAGCGAGCGGTCTAACGTAACGGTGTCACTATGTTTTCGAAACAGGAACAACGGATGAAGATTGAATGAGCCAAAGGTCGTACAGCACGACAGTGTCATCAAGGTCTTCAAGAGGCGTGCGGGGAATCGGCATTGCCGTACAGAACAGTAGCACGTTGGGTAAAAGCCTTCAACGAAGGTCGGCAAACTGTGGCAGACATGCATCGGGCAGTTCGTCCTAGCGTGTATGAAGAAGAAGTGCATACTGTTGTCGCGTTAGTGGACAGTGATCGACGCCAGACGATTCGTTAGCTCGCCTACGAAACCGGATTAGCGGATACGACTGTGCTTCGCATCCTGAAGGAACGCCTGGGCATGCGAAAAATTGCATCATGATGGGTTCCGCATGAATTGACGGAAATGCAGAAATGGATGCATTACGACGCTGCTCAGACGCACTTGGAGACTTGGGACTGGGAAGTACTGTACCATCCAACATACTCCCCAGAGGTAAGTCCTTGTGACTTTGGTTTGATTCAGAAGATGAAGGAACCACTTCATGGCATTCGCTTCAGAACTGTTCCAGAGATTCGACAGGCAGTAGACCGCTCCATTCGCACTATCAACAGAACAGGCTCTGCTAACGGTTTACTACGCCTTCCACATCGCTGGTAACGAGTTCTACACAACTCTGGTGACTACTTTGAACGACAGTAACAGGTGCAAACATGTAACGCTTTTTTATCGGTTGTGAATAAATAGTTGCCACTATTTAAGTTCCAACCCTCGTAGATTAACACAAATTAAATTAGGATCCTTTGTAAATATTAAATTGTAATGAACCCTCCTTTAGCATTAGGGGGAAAAAATTCAAAATACCTAAACATGACTTAAGCATAAAGTGATTTCAAAATATTAGATTTAGACAAGTAGGGTACCCTGGCTCACGAAACACAGTATGGGTTCTGCCGAACCAGATGACGATGAATGGATGGACTCGCCCACCACCACAAGCAACTTATCGTCAAACATCCGAAAATGCCACAGCGACCCGAGAGACCTACCGTTTAACCAGCCTCGTTATACCAAGAAAAAAACCAACGTTCCAAGCCTCCCACAGAGCCCCAACAGCAATCACACAGGATCGTTTACCCAGCGTTGATTACTGTTTCCGGCACTGCTACAGCCATAATGTAGCAGAAAAGCAATAGGACTCCAAGTTAACTTCAGTCATTGAGGTCTTAACACAGCTCATCATAAAACTCACCATTATAAACAACAACTCTCCACAAGGATTCCGATCATCGTACAATGAATCTTGCCGTTTTACCGAGATGCCGTTCTTTTCAGCAATACTCAACGTCGCCTACCCAAGCGTGTCATATTGTGCGTTTCTCGTTTGTATATTGCTGACAAAACCACTGATTATTGATAAGGAACGAAACTAGTTTTCAATTCGACAGCATTTCTTTAGGCAAGAATATTTTTGTGAATCTCAATTAGTAGGAATATGCAAGATATTTCGGATGAAATAGATAAGAGAGGCCAAACTGATAGTGTAGCACTAGATCTTTCTAAAGCATTGACGGATTGATCTATAAAATGATGGTAAATAAGGTAAAAACTATTTGAGTGGATGAAAAAGTGATTTCCTGGTAAGAAGAATTCTTAAAAGATAGAAAGCAGAAATATAGGGTACGAAATACAGTATCAAAAGAAGTGGAAGTGAAAATGGGAGTGCCATAGAGTAGTGTACTACGATTATTGCTAATCGTTTTTCTAATAAATGAATGTGTTGTAGGTTTACTGTTAGAAGATAGGTTGTTTGCAGATGACAAAGTTATATAATAAAAACGGAGAAAACTGTGAACAGTTGCTGGTTGACGTGGTTAGGATTTCTAGCTGGTAGGTCAACATGGGATGAAAGACGGGATGCAAAGAAGCGTCAGCTTATTACGCACGTTGATAAAAACTAAAGGTTGATTATGATTATAGGGTGGGGAAGGAAATGCTTGTTGAAGACTTGAAATACCTTGGAATTACATTTGACGATAAACTCAACTGGGCAGGTGGTAGGTAAAGATTTCAAAATTCTTCAGTGATTGGAGAGAGTGATGAAGGGATGTATCAGTGAAGTAAGGAAACTGCCTTACAAAACTTTGATCACACCACTGCTTGAATATGGTGGTGTAGTTTGGGACACACATTTTTGGTATCAAATACACGAGTTGGAGGGGATGCAAAGAAGGGTTGCTAGATTTGTCTCTTGAAATTACCTTATGGCACAATCAATAACTAATATGATAAATCGATAAATGAGCTGGAATGAGATTTACTGGAAGACAAGAGGAGGGCGAAGAGAGTGGTAGGTGTGTACAGGGCGTATATTGGTGATGAGGTGTGGAGAGATGCTGGGGGATGAATTAAGAGAGGTGCATGGAAGGGAAAAGATGACCATGAGCGCAAACGTGCACTCGATTTCAGGCATAAGGATGTGGGAAAATGTTCTTTCGTAGATAAGGAAGTCAGGGGTTGGAATAAATTTGCATGAAAATGATCAATAATTTACAAAAACCCTGAAAGAATTAAAAATTACAATTCGAAGAGCAAAAGTATGCTGGGAAGATTGGGTGTGTAGGTAAAATGTGACCGGAGCGTCAATTTAATTCATAGTTGCAATTTGTATCGTTGTAATACAGGGTTCCATCTAGTATTAGTTGTTTAATTAATAGATAATGTCTAAGTTGGTAGTCTGTGAGATTCTGTGTTAATAATAGTATGTGTTGACCGCGCGTATTGCATTGTCGTGGCTGTAGCTAGCAGCAACGTCTATCGTGTTTTTGTGTCAGGTGACTGGTAGTTAAGCAAAGTCTCAGCAGCGGTTATATGTGAGCCGACAATTAACCACCACGAATAATTAATATAAATGAATATGGTTTTTGTATATTGAATAACTATAAATTGTTCTAAACGTTGTGTGTTTTTTTGTTTTTTTTTTTTACGAATAAAGCAAGTTTTTTTTTCACAATATTGTTTCATGACATTACCCGCCTCAGCATATGCTTTATGAATTGATCAACTATTATTTAGTAAAGTGGTTATAATTGACGTGCTGATTTGTCTTTTGGAGTGCAAGTGGCGAAATCTTTACCAAACAGTTCAACATAATTAAAAACCTAAGTGAGAAAATCACTTCGAAGAATAGCTCATACTTTTCAGAAAGTTTATGTAAGAAAGAATTCTCAAGTTTAGTTGATAAGTATGCTGGACAGGTGTAGTGAAATGTTAATAAACCACATCGGGATTGCATATGCAGCCAGTTTCTGCTCTTATCGGTAGAGGTGCGAGTGTCCCGACTTGCCTTCTTGTATTATTTATCCAATCTCTCGAGCCATGTCGGATCCTTCATCAAAGTTAGGACAAAACTTTGACAATGGATCTAGCTTCACTGGGCGACCCATAGGTATGACGACTAACTACGAACTGCAAACACCGTTGAAGCTGAGTATTACCATGGAAAGCTGAATGTTCATAAAAGATCCTCTGTTCCACTCAACCTGTTTGGAATTATTATCCTGTAGATACACTCCTTGAGGTAAACAGGACAGGAGTATTACACGAACTGCATACTAGTCCCCACTTTTCTCGAAAGGGAATGTGTAGCTTTACCTCTCCCAGGCATACCCTGACGCTCTCTATGGTTTCGATATATTTCTGACTCATTTAGCAGGTCTATCTCCATACCACGGTATTGCTGAATAGTGATACCTGATAGTTATCGCACAAAATATCAGTTTAAATATTTGAACGCACGTTATCAATTTTCACGTTGTAGACTTTCTGAACATTTCCAAAATAGTTTTCATTAATGTTCGGTACCCGAAAACTTTTGTTATAGCTCCGCTGTCTATCCGTCTGACACAAGCTAGCTCGTCAGCAGAATAAATTGCAGACTTCAAATTTGCAGATTTAATGTTTCACATTGAACCAAAATCGAATATCACATTTAAGATTATATTCTAGGAAGAGGTTTTTCGTACCACGCCCCCCCCCCCCACCCCTCTTAATACCTCCCCATTCCAACCACAATTTTATTATTAATAAGGTAAATGTCTACTATTCAGTATTAACAATGGCATTTCAGAAGAAAATCATTAAGTATGTGGTGTTAGCATAACAACGCTACTACCCTGGGGACATAAAATTTATATCACATATCAGTCACATCCTGTATTTAAATTAAAAATACTCAAAATTCTTACATATAACATAGTTTGTAAATTACGAACAAAACAAACGAAAAGTTTTGTTTTCAGGATATTATATCATATATTAATACAATTTTATTGAAAGTGATCATAGTTCAGCGTGCATTAGACTTAAGTGGATGGGAGAGATACTACTTATAATAAATTTAATTGGAATTAAACATTCAAAATAGTGGCTCGTGGCTATTGGTGGGTCGTTGAGCAGAGCCCTCTACCTAATATAAATGTATGATAGGCACTTGCGTTACTGACTTACCATATCCATATCATCATCATTGTTAGACGTTTCCACTTTTTCAGGTCATCCCGCTCATCCTCTTCCATATCTGACAGTCACTCCAAGATTTTTTCTCCATAACTAGGCTCCAAACAAGTCCCTTAGCCTCAGGGTCTTTCTTCACTTGATCCATCCTTCTTGTCTGTGGTCTTCCAATTGGTCTCCTTCCCTTCCTTCTGTTTTTTTTTTTTTTTTTTTTATTCTGCTTAACGTCTTTCTAACAGCGAGGTCTTTAGAGACGGGAAAGGATGGGGGGCAAGGAATGGGAAGGAATTCGGCCATGACCTTTAGAAGGAAGCATCCCGGAATTTGCATGGAGTGATTTGGGAAACCATGGAAAACCCAAATCTGGATGCCCGGACGGGGATTCGAACCGCCGTCCTCCCGAATGTGAGGCCAGAACGCTAGCCGTTACACCACCACCCTTGGTCCTTCCTTCTGTTCAACAGTGCAAACTTTGGCATTCTTCTCCTCTCCATATCAGTAAAGTCTTTAATTTAATTTAATATAATTTTATTACGATGGAGCGCATGGTCCGGTGGCAATGACTCTACACACACATTTTACCCCCTTTCCTGTACACACCTACTTTTGCCCCCTACAAATTTCAACTTTATATTGTACAATATAAATTGGTAAATTATTCATTAATTCTCAACATAAATTATTCCAATCGCTAACCCCCTTACCCACAAAATAAAATTTTCTCTCAACCTTGTGCCTGAAATCGAGTGCTAGCTTGTGGTCATCTCTTCCTTTCCATGCGTTACTTTCAATTCTTTCACCAATGTCTCTCCACGCCTCATTATCAATATACGCCCATTACATTCACATGACTCTCTTCACCCTCGTCTTGTTGTCCGATGAATCCCATCCCAGCGCTTTTATCATATCCGTTACAGATTGTATTCTACGGTAATTTCCAGAGACAAATCTAGCAGCCCATCTTTGTACCCCCTCCAACTCTTGTATTCGATACCCAAAATGTGGGTCCCATACTACACCACCGTATTCAAGCAATGTTCTAACCAAAGTTTTGTAACCCAATTCCTTTATTTCTCTCGTACATCCCCTAGGCACTCTCTCAAACAAGTGAATGATTTTGAAACCTTTTCCTACTACCAATGTGTCCAGACCAGTTGAGATTGTTATCAAATGTTTTGCCAAGATATTTACGGCTGATGTCTTAAACAAGCAATTCTTTCCCCAACTTATAATCATAATCAACGTTTAGTTTTTTATCTGTGTATTTAACTGGCTAACTCTCCTTTCTATTTATTTTCACCCCGTGTTTACCAACCCAACTAGATATCCTATCCAGATCGCCCTGCAGTTGTTCGCTGTCCTCTACCGTTTTGACCCATTTACATAGCATTGTCATCTGCAAACAATCTAACTTCTGATAGTAAACTATCAACACAATAATTCATTAGAATAATGAATAGCATTGATCTCAATATGCTACTCTGTGCCACTTCCATTTTTATTTCCACTTCTTTTGATACTGAATTTCCTATCCTAACCTTTTTCTTTCTACCTTTTAAAATTTCTTCTACCGAGCAAATCACTGTCTCAACCACTCCAATACCTTTACCTTATTTACCACCATTTTATGGCTCACTACTTCAAAGGCTAGTGCTACACTATCAATTTTCCTCCCTTATCAATTTCATTCGAAATATGTTGTATGTATCCTATTAATTGAGATTCGCATGAACATTCTTGCCTCAAGCCATGTTGTCGACTTGAAAACCACTTACGCTCCTCACATATATTTCTTATGTGGTTGCATATTAATGCCTCAATTTATTTACCAACCACTGATCTCAAACTGATCCTCCGGTAAGTAGCAAGTATCCAGACTCAGTTTAAATAAGTTTGAAGATAAGGTACTGTACAATGTCACATACTGCTATCATGAGATATCTGTAGTAATATTATCTACACCAGCCACGTTTTTGTTTCTTCAGATTTCTTAGTTCCTTCATGATATCCTTAGCATGAAATTCAATTTTTTTAGTCTTCTCATTTCTAATTGTGTTGTTAAGCTCGTTCTCCGATTTACGCCCTCCAATTTCTGATTCATTGTTCCTAATGGTTTCACTAAACCATTTACTTAAAATACCTGTTTTTTCCAAATCCTGAATAACTTTTTCTCCACCTTATCTATTAGCATCTCAACACCCTCCCTTCCCCTTAGTTTTCTAACATAGCCATAGAAGTTTCTCGATGCATCAGTCAATAGTTCACCTGAACCGATAATACTCTTCATAAATCCATCTTTATCCACCTTCTTTGTTATTATTAATTCCTTGTTTAGTTGTTTCAAATATTCCCTATTACCCTACAGTCTCTAAAGTCTTTTATGTTCTCATCTTACCAATATCTTTAGTCTCCTCATCTATACTATTATATATTTGTAAGCAAGCTGCGTGTGTCTCTTTACTGGAACGGGTATCACGCAATTAGTACCGCAGCAATTTGGATGTGGATTTCAAGTTTTTCGAGCTAATGGTGCCAGTCAAAATCTGGGAAAATAGCTAATGACTGATATGTACTGAATGAAACTGGAAATATTTAAATTCATTTCTAGATCGGTAATTATAATATACGGTTCACACTGTAGTTGAGATGTTCACTCCTTGCAGAATAACTGACAATAAATACACAATCTCCTTTTTTAAGATCATGTTTCGTTTCTTGACTTCAGCTATTTATCTAATCTATTATCCGAAATTTAAAACATTAATATTAACGGAATATCTTACTCAAATGTATCAAGTGTCATTAATACATAATTTACTGTAAGCGCAGTCGCTATGATTATTAACATATTTGACAATTACAAACTTTTTATCTGGTACGACATGTTTCTAATTTTGCTGAATGCCGAACAATATTAACGAAAAACGCTAATATGTGATATGAATGCGGAAATCAGTTTTTTCTCGAAGAAAGGTTGGCTACAAAAACATTAAATGGTAACGGTACCTATTTCTTATGTGCAAATATTCCGTAATAATATCGCAAAAGAAACATGTGTAAAATTTTTTACTGCTGTTCAAACCACAGCCGGTAGAATAAACTGTTATCTTTATTAAATAACCATCATACCCCTATTTACGCCGCAATTTGATGATGTATTTTTATATAATTCGATGAGACGTTTCCAGACTTCGCTTAGTCCTGGAGATGTAGTATGTAACACATAGATTGTGTGGTTAGGTCGAAATGTGGCCTATATCAGAAGAAAAAATTTTACGATGTTTTCTTAAGGCGAGACATTTTGCTTAGTTCTAGCCAGATCGTGTATCAAAGGTTTTGTTAATTTTTTTAAATGTGGCCAGGAGCATTCTTATGCAAGAATACGAGAAACTTATGTCAAAGACGATGTGATTAGGATGATGTGCGACCTGGACAAGAAGTAATATATATTTCCTGTGTGCCATGAATTTAGGGATATTTAGTAATCTAGGTTAGATATCGAAAGATTTTATTCTTTACTTCGATATTATGTTTGGCGTGAATAACATCATTGGAGATGGTTGTTCTATACTATTAATTCTGTGCCTCATAGTTAAATATCTGTAGCATCTGGTCTAGAATACGTTTCCTTTTATATACACATTTTCTAGAGAAGCATGTATTCAAAAACGGGTATGGCAAATTATAAAGCGATGGCACTTCCAATTTACCTCCTGGTCCAGGTAGCATATCAGCCTAACTACGTAATATTTGACCCAATATATCTCTAGAACCAAGCGAGATATAAAAAAATTTATTCTTTACTTTCGATTTGTTTCTTTGAGTTCTATAAGAATCTATCATCAAATTGTGGCGCCAAGGTAATGACAGGACTACCAATTTCTAAATTATAGACCTACTCTGGTAGACAGTTAACAGTTTGTCTCTGGAACAATATGGTCGCTAAACGTTGTACATTAATAAGCCAATATTTCTTCTTTACATATCATTATGGTTAAGAAAATCAGGTTTTTTTCTCGAAGAAAGATATATGAAAAACAGCTACCATAAATATCAACAGGTAACAATACATTTTCCCACAATGACTTGTGCGGAACTTAACATATTTCTATGTACGTTACTCGATTAATATATATTTTGTGGCTACAAAGTGCAAATATTCGTCAGCACTATCGCCCAAGGGAACGTGTGTACAAATTTGGCTGCTGTTCAAACCACGGCCAGTAAAATAAACTGTTATTTCTACTAAATAAGTCTCATAACCCAGATTCTGCAATGTTTATCGCCATACGTGCTTAGGGTTAATGACGACAGCAACATGTAACCAGAGAAACTAAAAATCAATTACGCATCTTAAAACGTTATGCCACACCGCGTAAATAACAATAAAATTAAATCATCATGCGTTATGCTCTGTCAAAGCGAGTCAATTGTCATTCTGGTACAGGCTGCATTTCAACCTATCCACTAATTTGACTAATGACTACGTTCGTATATCATAGTTTCTGTCACATCCGTATTGATACATTCGCTGTATCGTGATCGATTCTTGAAACTTTGGAATTACTTACAGGCGGGTGAACTAACGACATTAGTAATTTGGTGTCACTGAAAACGAATTATAATTCTTATAATTTATGCTGGGCGTACTTTGAATCCCGAAATCCTGTCATTACAAACAATGTATTTAGCGATGAATTTCATGCGTTTAAGTGTATCTGCATCGCTTGATTTTGAAGCGGCAATATCAGTATGATTGTGGTTAGGTCGAAATGCAATCTGAACAAGAATGTTCTAGGAACAACAAAAGGTATGAGGCATTCAATTACTGTTAATAATTAATAAGCTACTTTAATGATTGCATTGTTAGTGATGAAGTGTAATCACGAAAACAAACCAACCACTGCGCATGCCCATGTCTATATCTCCATGTGGCAATGGCGACATATTTATTCTGGTCCAGGCCGTATTTCAATGTAACCATTTCGATTTTGAGATACGATGATGAAAAAATGGCTAGAAGTTTGGATGGATGCGTGGAAGTTATAAGTAAAAATACATTTTATTACCTATGGCATGAGAATGTACTATATATATATATGGCATACGAAAACTGGCCAGCAATTTTAGATTCGTTGTTGTAAATGCTATCGTTGGAGGCAAAGATATCTTTATAAATAGCAGTTGAATGTACTGTCAAAACTATCGCAGACGGTACCTTTCGTGTCGCCTTTATGTCTAAAGTAAGGTACATTTGTTTTTGCATTAATAGGCAGTTTCTATCCTCCGGAAAATGTGTCTCAAATTTCTTATTGGACCGTTAGACATAATGTTTTATGTAGCTTTCATTTCTTATTTTTCATATACTGTATTATTTTGTGTTAAAATAAAAGTATAATAAAAATATCGAACTATAGTAATGAAAACTGAATCTCAGGTAGTAACTAAAAGGAAGGAAAATCTTTAAATGAAATCTATATTTTTTTGTTTCTCCAATTTAATATTTGGTACTAAACTAAAAACGCTCAGAGTAATTCTGTACACACCAAGACCCGCGTGTGCGAAGCAACGGGTAAATCCTAGTCTCCCTATAATAGTATGTAGATTCTCTTTCTTTTCTTTATTTTATATTATTTTCTTAACCCTTCCTTACTATAACCCCAGACGTGGCAAGCATATTCAGTATATCAAGGAGCAGTAAATGACAACTTCTGGTTGAGGTGCCAACGAGCTTTCCCGGTTAAGTAGCGGGTAAAGAGCATGGAGCCGAGCACTTACCCTTTGCCTGATGTCCCTGATGTGAGCTCGCCGTGTCAACTTACAGTTAAGTGTTACACCAATGTAGCGAGCAGTTGGTGCCCAGGGGATGGTTTTAATTCCGAGCTGAAGTTGCGGGTGTAGTAGTTGCTGTCCACGGCGTCCTAGGCGTCGCGTTTTGACGGGTTTATACTTATCCGCCACCTTCTGGCCCAGGCTACCTTCTGCTGAAGAGTTTCCTGCAATCGTTTCGTAGCGGTGGCTCTGCTGCGGCTGGATTTCAAGAATGCCGTATCGTCAGCATACGTAGCCGTTTTCACATTCGCAGGTGCTGGAATATCGACTGTGTGTAGGGTATAAATAGCAGGGACCCTTTGGTACACCTGCACGAATACGCCGTCATGTTGACATGGCATCACCAATCCTGACGCACAAGGTGCACCTCGACAGATAGCTGTGGATCAGTTTCACGTAGTTTCCAGGCAAGCCCCATTCATACAACTTGCAGAGCAGACTGGTTTGCCACACTGAGTCGAATGCAAGGGAGACATCGAGCAACACCAAACCACAACAGCTTCTCTCGTTGAAGGCCCTCGTCACTGTCTCCACTGTCTCGGCTGCTGCGTTGAGGAGTGCCCTCTACAGAACCCAAGTTGGTGATCGGGTATGACGCCTGCAGCCTGGATGTAGGTGTCAATACGCTTCAGTATTGCGGCCCTCGTCACTGTCTCCACTGTCTCGGCTGCTGCGTTGAGGAGTGCCCTCTACAGAACCCAAGTTGGTGATCGGGTATGACGCCTGCAGCCTGGATGTAGGTGTCAATACGCTTCAGTAGAAGTCGCTCGAACACTTTGCTGAGTACGGTTAGCAGACTGATGGGCCGGTAATGCTGGGGAAAGATTGGATCTTTCCCAGTCTTATGGATACTGACCACTATGGCATGCTTCCATGATCTCGGGAAAGCCTGATTTTGCAGGATGGAATTGAACAATCGCGGCAAGTAGTTGATGGCTTCTGGTGGTAGATTTCTAAGTGCCCGATTGCCCACTTGATCGTGCCAAGGTGCCTTTCGCGGATTCAGCCCGGCGATGCAGCTAACTACCTCCTAGGGTCCAATCTCGGTGAGGTCATGGTCATCGTTGGTTGACATGTACCGTCGCAGGCGGCGACGTACTGCGGCAATGTGGCGAGTATCAACGTCGTCACCGACAGGCTAGAAGTGTTTCTCAAAACTATCCTTGTCCTCCGAAATATTTCTTTGTGTCATATTGTGTTTCCTGCAAGCCCGACTACCTTTGGTAGCTCTGCTTCTTTGTGTCAAGTTGTATTTGTTCTCTCTTTTTGTGGTTTGAACTTTGGAGGGTAAAACCCTTATCAGGCGGAAAACCTCTTTGTTGTATGTACAGGACAGGATCTGTGGTTAGGTATAATTTTATTTGATTGTATTATTCTGGTTGGTAAAGTATACTTAGGGGGACTTCATATTTGAGCCATCTCTTTGGTTTGTAGTTCCCAACGTCTCTGAAGTTTTCTACTGACTGCATTGTTCTGGTCATATTTTCGTGGAATCTTTCAGTTTGTTGGGAAATAGCCGTGTGTATCCTTGGAATATTTGTCCAATCGTGGAGATCGTCTATTTGTGTATATCTATTTGCTTTTAGTATTATACGTAGGCTTCTATTCTGTATTATTTGTATTTTCTGTATATGGATGTTACTTGCCGTTCCCCATACTTCACATCCATAGAGCAAGGTCGGACGAATTGTGGTTTGGTATATGCGTATTTTGGTATCTAATCATAGTTCCTTACTGTACAGAATCGGATATAGGTTCATTAGAATACCTAGGGTTTTTTGGCATTTGTCCTTGATGTGGTGATTGTACAGGAGTTTTGAATCTAATATCACTCCTAGATATTTGTGTTTTGCTTTCCAGGGGATTCCATGTCCTGCGAGTTGTAATTGTGTGTTCGGTTTCCTTCTTCTTTTATTGAAGAATAAGGCCGAGCTCTTGTTGACGTTGATACACACTTTATTCGTTGTGCACCATTTCTCTACTTCTTGCAGTTGTCTCTGTATCCTATTAATTATAGCAGAGAGTTGACGTCCTGAACACATAGCTGCTGTATCATCAGCGAACTGAGCTAAGGTGATGCCCGGAATTGCAGGGAATTTGTTTACGTAGACTTTAAAACGTGGTGGTGATATGACTGATCCCTGTCGTACTCCCACTGTTATTAGTCGTTTAGTCGATCTCTGTCCTTTTACTGACATGTAAAAGGTTCGATTTGTAAGGTAGTCTGCAATTATTCGTATGTAGCACTGGTATATCTGTGTCTCTTGTTGGAGATTCTTTAAGAGCATATCGTGCCAAACTTTATCGCATGCTTTTTGGACATCGAGGAAGACCATCGCTGTTGACTTGGAAGTGTTGAAACCTTTGCTTATCAATTCGGCCATTCTGTACAGTGGTAGTGTTGCTGATAATGTATCTTTAAATCCAAATTGTTCCAGTCGTATTGTATGATTTTCCTCAAGTTGTCGTGTAATTCTTGTTTTAAGTTCCATTTCATAGATTTTTGATAGGCTGCTGAGCAGGTTGATGGGTCTATAATTGGTTGGGTCTGTATTTCCTTTCCCTAGTTTGGGAATGGCTATGATTTTTGCCGTTTTCCAGTTTTTTTAGTAGTTTTAAGTAGAAGTGTAGCATACAGCTATTTATGATTCTTGTTATTAATACTGTTGCATTTCTTGGCAGTTTTTTAAGGTGCATATTCGAGACTTTGTCGTCTCCTGGTGTTTTGTTGGTGCTAAGTCGCCTGATGATTGTTTTTATCTCTGTTGGGCTAGTTAGGTCAGGGTTTACTGAGCCCTCACAATTCCTGATGTTTTCGGCAATTTCCTTTGCTTCCTCTTGTTGTTGGGCGAAGTTTAATTGCATGTCTGGGCACCGGTGTTGTGCCTCGAAGTGGTCCGCCAGTATTTCTGCCTGGTCTAATATGTCAAAGACCGCTCTGTTCGGACCAATGATTGCTTTATTGCTTGGTTTCTGCTCTTTAAGTGCTCGTACCAGACCCCATGCGTCTCGGTGTTGGAGGGTTAGTCGGGACATTTCGTCCTCCCATTGTTCGGATCTTCTTTCCTGTAGTCTTTTTCTTATTTCTCTGGCATATTTGTTCATTTCTCTCTTGTCTGCTGGGTCTCTAAATCTTTGCCAGCGTTTCCGGTGTCGATTCTTGAAGTATTTAAGTTGTTCTATTAATGCTGCCTCATGCTCTTCTCTTTTGGTTTTCAGTACTGTCACTATTGAAGCTTGTTTGCCCCTTTTAGGATATTTTTAGTTAATTAGTTAACCTGTCTATTGCTGAGTCTATCTGTGTCATGTTATACATTAGCATAGTTTGGCAGATGTTTTATCGGAGTATGCTAGTAAATTTTTCCCAGTCCACCTGTCTAATTATTTTGGTATTTTCCTGGTTGTTTACCCAATTCCTGAGTTGTATTAAAACTGGGTTGCGAACGAATGAGATGTCGCTTATAGTCTCTGGTATTCTGATATCTGGCTGGTGTCCTTCGAAAGTGGGTATACGGGTCGGGTCTTCTGGCCCCATGACTGTTAGATTCATTTCTTCTGATAGTTCTAGTAATCTTTGCCCTTTCCCATTTTCCACTCCGCTGTGCCATATCGGGTGTTTCGCATTTAGGTCACCAGCCATTATAAACCTCGTAGACGCTGACATTGCAATATTTAGGTCGTCCTCTGTTAACTCTTTCCGAGGGCTGCGGTAAGCTGCTATAAATGTTACTGCTCCATCTGTTGTGTTTACATACAGTGCGCTTGCTTCCAAATGTTGCATTTCTGGTATTATTTTTGGCTGGTGTGCGATGGATGACTTTATCATGATTGCCATGTCGCCACGCCTTTGTCTTTCTCTGTCCTGCCTGTATATTGTCATGTTAGGTATACGAAAATTATCTGCCGGTTTTAGGTGGAATTTTGTTATCAGCATCAGATCTACTTTTTTCCTCTTTATGAAGTGAATAATTTCCTGTTTTTGATTCCGTTCACATTAAAAATATATACATTGATGTATATTGATATTTTACCGTGTTGTGAGCCATTACTCCATCATTTCGCTTAGGCCTTTGATCAGCGCAATGATTTTGTCCCATACACTTTTTGCTTCTTTTACTGCCTTAATTGTTGTAATAAGGTTGGTTATTATCTTTTCCAGGGTAAAATTTCCAAAGATGTTTTCCATTTCACTAAGTTCTTCTAGAAATTTGTTTTCTTTTTGCCTCTGATTTCCTCTGCCTCGTTGATTCCCCTCTCGGTCATTTTTTATTTTCTCTCTTTGCTGCGTTGATTTTAGTTTATCTGTATACCTTCTTCCTGGTTTCTGTTTTTGGTTTCCTGTTTGATTGGTCCCCTTTTCTCGGTTGTCTTTTTGGTTTTCTTGATTCCTCTTCTTTCTTGTGTCTGGCTGCTTTTCCTGTTTATGGGACTTTGTATTTGTTGGGCGTAATAGGGCCTGGTATGCCTGGCTATCCTTTCACGATCGCAATTAATATATTTTGCTTTCTCCTGAGGGTTCATTTTACAATCTTTTGTAGCGTGTGTGCCAGCGCATTTCACACAGCGACTGGGCATTTTTCAATAGTTCGCCGTGTGACCCAGTCATTGACACCGATGACATTGACTTGGACCCATCTTGGTTTTGTAGCTTTCGACTGTTACTCTAGTCCTGTCATATGATAAATTTCCTCACATTTTTCTCCGGGATTTAGCGTCACACAGTAAGTTGAGTGGGGTATTAGTTCTTTTGTATTTGGGTCACTTTTCTTAAATTGATGAACCATTTGTATGTCGAAACCGTAAGCGACTAATTCGTCTTTAATTATGTCCACTGGAATTTTGGGTGGTAATCCCTTCATCACAATCTGTAACTTCTTTTCCTCAGGGTTTTGGTGAGTGAAGAAATTTATCTTTTCCCTGAAGAAGAAACTTCTAACTTCTTCGTAATCTTCCATGGTCTCTAGATGCTACTTTGGGCTGTCTCCGCGGAAGATCACTTGAAGTTCTCCTTTTATGAAACTTTTTATCTTTTGATTTAGTGCTAGGAAGTTCCCCATTTGGTACGTTAAAATTGGTGGTATCCTTGGGGGTGGGGGTCCTTGTTCTTCTGTTTATTCTTTTTCTTCTTCTTGTCCTGATTGTGACTCATCATCCATATGCTCCTCTTGATCTCCATCGCTTTCTTCGTAATGGTCTTATAAAACTGCAAATCTGTTTTCCATCTTCAGCTTCTCTCGAGAGTTTTGTCGGATTTCCTGTACCTCTCTTTGTTTATTTTGTTCTCGTCGTCTTCTGTCATACACTGTTCTGAAATTGAACCCTTCTTGCGACACTTCGCCTTCTTGTCCTATGTTACCATAAAATGTTTTCCAATAAATACAAATGCTTGTTTATTTGACTGTGCGTTCGATTCTTGTGTTTTAAGTTGAGTATCCTGGTCGTTCTCTTCCTACATTACCTCATTGTTTTGTTCTTCGTCGTCTGATTGTTCTTCTCTCCTTACCCCTGACATGCCTACGGTGGGAGTGTTGCTCTTGCGCCTTGTCGTCACCGTTAGGATTCCCGGCGACTAGAGCAGCCCTAAACCTCAGCGCCCGCGGGATACTACCCAGTGGATAGTCCCTGAGACGCAAAATTCCCTAACAGCTAGGAGGGCAGTTAGATGTAGGTTAATGCCGCGCGTAGTTTCCTGAATCAAATCCGTCACACGTAAGCCAAAGTTATTATTCTATCTTGAGCGCTCGATGAATACGCCCGCTCGCTACGAGATATCAGCTCCGAATGGGATCGTTTAGAAGATAGTTACGAGGAACGAGAAAGAAATAGCCGCAGTTTTTTTTGTTAGGACCAACCATTAATGGCACACTGACAGCTGACCTCCGAAACAATTTAGTCTTATTAATATATAGTTTAATGAAAACAATTCGACTTCGAAAAGAAAAATCTTTTTTGTTGATGCGAAACCAAGCCCAGGGTCCAAGGACTAGAATGGAGTGTAAAATCTTTTAATATTACTTAATTGCGATGCAGCGCAGGCTCCTTTGGCAATTTCGTTAACCCAGCCATTTTTCCTCTTTTTTGTTAATAGTAGACCTAATTTCTACAGGAAAGCATTATCACAGAAATTAATAGCGGTGTATTACTGTGGATTAAATACGATAATTTGTCAAAATGTGTAAAGTTTATTATATCTGTTCAGAATCCATTAATTGTTAAATAGTTTTCTGTAAGAAGTAAAATGAGAGTATGCAAGAGATCATTTTAATCTCTCTCCCAGATAATTTCAATTTTTTAATACAGCTTGTAACTGAATAAGTGAGTTGCGTGCATGCACGCTGGATTTCAATTTGCTACGAAATAGCAGAATACGCACATTCTTGGCTATTGGTTAAATCTTTGTTAGTCATTCAGAAGACTTAGGTTCCGAACAGATGAACTAATTCTAAGAACAAATAGTTGCTGGTATCAAACTACTCAGAAACAGTCAAAAATTATTTTATGTTTTACTTAATGTCAAAAATAAGAAATATATAGGAAAAATGTTTCAAACTGACAAAAACTATTGCTACAGTCTTTTCACAATTTATTTGAGAGATAATACATAGATTCTGTTGACACAAGTTATCTCGAGTATTGATCAACATTTTTACGTACGAAAAACATATGTCAATTTTAAACTACTAGATTATTTTTTGTAATTTACAAGCATTCGAAACAGAACCAAACAATAATTACTTATTTTCCGTGGTCAGTTCAATAATCTCTCGAATATCATCGTAGTCCTACTTCATATTTGGCATAAAGCTTTCACCACCTTAGTTGAAGAAATGATCGGTAAAGGGCTTAATGTTTTTTCGTCCTATGCTATGTGTTGCTTTTAACAATACCCCATAGACCCTATTACTCAGCTGCCAGGCACAGTCTTTAGTAATGAGTAATAACAGTAACTCCATAAAGAAATTTAGCGAAAATTTTATAATCATTAACCAGCCCTCAGAAACATAATGTTAACAATTTATACCATGTTCAGAATTTAGACCTTTTCAGGGTTTATAGTAATGTGAGACTATTCAGAATATCTTAATTTATACTGAGAAGTGCAGAGTATTACAAATTTTTGTCATCAGCAGCTATCAGTGGTTAATGATTGGAAAGTGCGTTGTTGGAGAGATGGAAAGGAAATATCAAAATGCGGAACAATTTTGAGCACATTTTCTGATGGAGTATGGTTCGTATTATTATTATCACGTCCAATAACATCTAATTTTTTACGATCGAAATTTCCAGCTGATTTTAAATTAGTTAACACTATTCCTAATTATTAAAATTGTGATGATTCATTGTGCTACAGCTAAAGACATATAATCCTAGATACTGTAATACATATTTAAAGTTTTTGAATCCATTATTAACAATGAAAGTTTATCATGGTTTGAGCAACATAGGAGAGGATTATTTAGATGTCATTTTAGTCTTATAAGTGTAACTAAAATAATTGGTATTTGAAATGTCAGTTGGAAAGCACGATTTTATAGAGTATTGGAAACATATCTTCTGTGATCCTGGTTACGAGGAGCAGAATTTTGCTATTGCTGTCTAGCGTACTGAAGCAAAAGATTTAAAGCACAGCCATCCTCACGCAGAGAAACAAGATAAGCCACGAAACAATTTGACTCTGTTTTTAAGAGGAAATTCGCAGCTAGGGAAATTAGACCGATAAGGGTGATGAATTGCAGGAAGCTAAGAATATTATTTTAATTAGTTTTGTACCGGGAAGAAGGGATCGCTGGAAGTGTTCATGGCATATATTGCGTAGGTCTGAAAATTACGGATTGGAATAAATTGCCAAGGTAAGTGCTGAACAGTTTATCAAAAACACTGAAAGAATTTAAAATTAATGTTCGTAACGGGTAAAGGTCGGTCTACAGGTAACGTCTTGACTGATGTTTTACTTGATGAGGCAAGACGTCAGGTAAAACTGACCAAAAACTCGCGTCCACACTCTTACGTTTTTGACTTCCGTCTTTAGCTCATTTCTATTGAAATCATGGGTGAAGCATTACTTTTACAGATTATTTCACTATGTCTGATGAGATTAAAAAGTAAGAATAGTCTACTACTCTACAAGATGGTTGCTAAAGAGAAAAAGGTTCTTTCATTTGAATTTTCTTCGGAAATTACTCCATAAACTTGAAGACAGGCCTAATTATTTACGAATGATTTCTGACCCTTATTTGAAATAATCTAATAATCAAAAACAAGACACTGCTGTGAGAAGGAGAATCTCACCCCTTGAGAGATTGACTGTTATGCTAAGATTTCTAGTAACAAGTAGAAACTAGGAAGATCTATAGTTCAAAACTGTAATGTGGAAACAATTTCAACATCTTGAGTTCACAGTTGTAATGTCGCAAAAATCTCTTAACCGCCTTATAGCAGAATCTTGTAAAGTTATATACGAAATGTTGAAACCAGGAAATACACACAACATTCAATTACGAAGACGTGGACTTGTTTCGGAAGATGCGAAACGTGTAAGGGATACATTCAAGATGTACTTTACTAACCAAGGATCATGACATTGACAGGAGAACGCCGTACAATAAAATAATTTTGAAGATAATAATTATTTCTTTCGTTTATATTTAGCACTACTACTGTCTAGCTATTAAATAAGTCTATTTTATTTTTATATGTACATTTCTATGTACAGTTTCCTGCGGTTAACAACTTACTTAAACTTCTGAATCATCCTCTGTATTGATAATTTAAGAATAAAAGAAGGTCGAAATTCCATAGAGAAGGTTTGTAAATATCATCGGCACCAGCGCCAAAACGTGCCGACTGCTTAATTTTTAGCAATATTTTATGGAACACTGAACGAAAAGAATTGATTATTTTTTTTTCATCTACGCTTGCTTATTATCTCCAAGATACACTTTCTTATATTTATCAACCAAAACATATGCTTAATTTTCTTGTCGCGGTCGCTGTAGTCATTTGATTTTATCTTGCCGTATACAAGGATTACTAGGATACAACTCTATGAATACCGTAAACAAATCACTGTCATACATTCTAAAAGACCACAGCGCAAAATGTTTTCGAAAAGAAAAAAAAAAAGTTATTTTAGCTCCACACAAGGTGAGAGATGATTAAAGACTGAAGGGAGAACTTCATTCAAGACCGAAAACAATGCTCCCGCCATTCCGTTTTCGGGAAGTCGTCGGGCTTCATCCAGTTCAGGTAAAACGTTCGTTTTGCTGTCCACACATAACGTATTGTCTGATCAAGTAAAACGTCCGTCAAGACGGTACGTGTAGCCGGCCTTAATAGTAGGTGGATGGAGAACGTACACTCAAAGAATTTAAGATAAAAAAAATCAAGAAATTGGAAAATAAGTGAGTAGTGAATTTGAAACCGGAGCATCGCAAAAAAAATACAAAAAAATTAAGTAATCAGTTGTGTTTGAAATGTATTTCTTGTGAAAAGATCTAATTCTCTCTCAAAAAAAGATTTTGAACGTGCCGTATTTAAAACAGATTACAATTCACTAGAAAAGTAATGCTGAAAGGAGATCGCAGTCAGACGCTAATACAACCTTAAGTTATGAAATCAGTGAAGTGTATATATATTAAAATAAAAATCTGAGGAGTCTCTGATCTAAAAGACCTACCCGTTAAGCTTTAGAGATTCAATCAAAAGGCGAAATTTCTGCCGTGGCTTTTCCAAACGCGATCGGCACTCGTTCTGGCATATTGAAAAACGCCGTTAAGAGAAATTATTTCTGTTGGTCTTTTGATATTCGACCAATACGCCATCTGGCAAGATAAAAATCTCAGTGGCTCAGCTCTTTTATTAACGCAGAAGCTGTATTCTCTGAATCAATTCTGTTACTCTGTCTTTTAATTTAAAAAATAAATTACGTTTTGTACTGTCTCAATATTGTCATTTATTGGTTTCTTCCATGGATCGCTAAATTTATCTCACTGATTTTATTGACGACTCTCGAATTTTTAACACTATTTTTTTTATTATTAAATCAGTTGGTAATTTTCGAAGTTGCATATTACTGGTGGCAAAGAAAAATATGGAAATTTTTTAATTGCTACTTTTAAAGCAATTGCGTATTTGGCGTTCTGAAAAAGAATTGGGTTGTAAGTGTTGATGTCCTAGCATGGAACCTTGACGGATGTGTGGGAATGAGGAGTAGGTCTAGCGGTGCAGCCACTGAACCCTGCCCGGGCCCTAGGCCGCCGACCTTTGACCTTTGGAGCTCGGCTCAGGTCGGCTCCAGCTGCTGAATTCCCAGAGAGATGACGGACCCCGGAGCTCGTACATTTCTCCTCCATATATTACCACGCCCACTGCTATATGCCCTCCAATGAATGGCCTATAAAAGAGATGGCGAGGCGTCGAATTCCAACTCTCTGAATGACTATTAATATCACAGCTAGACAATAAAAATTTGACCGTGTGATACTTCGACAACTGGGAACGTAGTCTGAGTATTATTACTACATATTTTTAGATTTTCATACCTTCTGAATGCGTGTCCATCACTGACAGCCTTGTGACATCTGAAAGTATCTTAAAAATTAGTAATTGCTCACCGAGCGTGGTGGTGTAACAGCTAGCGTTCTGGCCTCGCATTCGGGAGGACGGCGGTTCGAATCCCCGTCCGGGCATCCAGATTTGGGTTTTCCATGGTTTCCCAAATCACTCCAGGCAAATGCCGCGATGCTTCCTTCAAAAGGCCATGCCCGAATTCCTTCCCATTCCTTGCACCCTATCCTTTCTCGTCTCTAAAGACCTCGCTGTTAGAGAGACGTTAAGCAGATAAAAAAAGTAATTGCTCACTAACTTTGTTTTTAATATCCCAACGCAATTATAATGTAAAAAGTTGAAAAATAATTATTTGGATTTAATTTGGGGTTCAAGGGATTGGCTTCAGATAATCTTCATGAAATCTGGCAACCCACCAACTCTGAAAATGTTTGGGATTTCATTTATCCTCCATCCGTACGAGTTTTTGGCGAACAGCCATAACATGACTATTCCTCCATTTATATTCAAAATTAATTGTACAAAAATTCTTTCATAATAGATTGTGAAATTTATCCTCCTAAATATTACAGTAAAGATACAGTGTTCTTTCTTGAAGTTTATGGGTCCCGCAAAAATCATTGAATGAATAGTTTTAACAATTTATGATTATTTTTTAGACTAAAAATGTTATATATCATAGAGATTTTTATGAAACGGTTAACAAATATGTCGTGAAAATACTTTTTCGTGGTGTTTAAAAATAGTAAGTAGTACTAACTATAATTTTTTAAACTGAATTATTTTTGTATTTAATTTATGTGCGCTATCTGAAAAACAGTTCAGCGAAATGAATAATAAAGTAAGTTTAAAAATTTGATTTCATACACTTTTCATTATATTTAAAAAAAAAATGCAAAATAATTTTCAGTTTATTTGATTTCATACACAATCTGTTTACAAGAACTCTCAGCATGGGGGAGTAATTTCCATTAGATGGGATATTAAGAGTATGTGGAAGGTACATAAATGCATACATATTCGTTCTTAGGTACAGTTTACATGGTCTGAGAACTAAGTATCTCGTTTTCCTTTTTCAAACTTCCGCTATAACTGAAACGTACGTGGTCTGAAGGAATATTTGCCAATCTGTAGAAAGAAGAAATGGAAACGTGGCTAAAGAAGAGTCAGTAGTTATCATCGCGTTTCCTTGGCTCACTGCGGGAGGAAGACAGTGGAGAGGATAACAGACAGCCATCCAGTCTAGTGTCTTGAACCGCATAACCTCCTGGGTCCTTATCAGTAACGGTAAGGAGATTGCGTTCCACTTATTGACGGCTTATTTTTTTCTATTTTTCTTTTTATACGGCATTAATTGATACTAATGGCTCTGAGGATGTTTTCATCTGACGTGGCTTCTAACAAATAAAACATCGGATCATTTATTTGGCATGATCAAGGGATTCACGATACGGTTGATTTACCCCAACAAGTTTCATTCTAGATATTCATTTGACAGCAGAATGAGTCAGCTTCGAGGACCGTACCGGACGTTAATTTCCGGGAGAATTTGACTTCTGATTTTACAATTTGTAACGTAATAGGCCGAACAAACTTCTTTCCTTGTGAATATTGTCTAGATTCTCTTAACCATGCATACACCTTCTTAAGATTTTTCTTATTATGTTAATTCTCACTGATAGTAATATTGACTTTACTGTTTGCAAGCGGATTGCGAGGTATCATAACTCTTACAAATTCGAATGGCGACCGAATGTGGTGGGTGAGCGGTGATGCTCTGCCCTCGCATTCGGAAGGACGCGAGTTCGAATCCCCGTCCGGCCATCCAGATTTGGGTATTTCGTGGTTTCCACAAATCACTATAGGCGAATGCCGGGATGGTTCCTTCAAAAGACTATGGCCGATTTCCTTCCAGTTCGACGTCGACGAGACGTAAAGCAGAAAATAAATAAATAAATAATACTGAACCTTCGCCATAAACGCAAGAAAAATAATTCTATCACGAGTCGCACACTTGCAACTTACTTCATGCCTCACCAGAGTTCGCAGCCAATCGAACTCTCCAAAATTAACAGTACAGTTAACACGTCCTTCTAACTACGTGATGAGCTGCGACCGACAAAAAACATCGATTGTATGCGAGCTGGCACAGAAAAATTGCGTTGTGTGAGAAATCAACTGCAGAGATCCAAAGCGCGTTTTCATTACTTTTCTTTTCTTTTTCTAGATGACACTCTGCCTAATAGCAATTCAGTCAACAACTGTTTAATACTCTGATGCTTTCCACGTTTACAAGTCCATAGTATATGTTTAGCCATAGAGTACAGACAACACAAGATGGACACAACACTTAATTAAAACAATCCATAACCAAGTCCGTACTCGAACCAGTGACTCCTCCAACGCGAAGCAAGCACACTTTCCCGACGCTGCCAGAGTCGGCTACATTACTTTTTATAACCTCGTTAAACGCAACGCTCTGAATCAGCAAATGACATATTACGGACGAGGAGCCGAGAAGTGGGGCTTTGTTAAAACTACCAGTTTCTACGTGACTACTCTCGTGGAAGAACGCAGTTACCTCTGTTTAGTAAACTTCTTGTCTGATATTGGCATTAACGTTCATACCCCTCTACTTTCTGATCTTGAAGCTGTTATTGGAGGGCAGTACTGCAATAGGTTACCTCTAGTCTTACACATATTAAACAATTATCTATTTTTCAACGAGGGCTGTCTCTGTCTCTATGCACAATAACTCCCTTCAAACTAAACAGAAATTCTTCAGATACTGGAGGGCGAACCCCATGGGTAAATTATAGGTCAAATTCTTAAATAATCCTGATTTGATGAATGGATTAAGACCTCTGATCCTTTTATAAATCTATATTATTGTACACGGTGACGTCACCTAAGGGGGCGTTCGAGTATTACGTAACGCAATTTGGGGGGAGGGGGGGTCTTGTAAAACGTTACGGCGCGTTACAGAGGCGGGAGGGGGTGTTGGAACAACGCGTTATGTAACTTTTTTTATTTTAATAAAAATCTAGGGAATTAAAATCTCCCAAGTTGGCAACCCTTTTTGTTTGTTTTACGGGGAATTCCTCGACTGTATTGTACGTCATTTATATGTTTGTTCTACCAAGTTTGTAACCCTTTTCGTTTATGTTTTACGGGGAATCCCTTGACCGTATTATACGTCATTTTTGTTTTGTTTTCGTTATCAGTATTCATCAGTGTTTACACAGAAGCAAAACCCACTTCGTCTGCTCTTCGTATGCCAGTAATGAAAGCGTCCGAGTGGCTGGCAAACCCGTGTACAGAGGAAGTGTAATTCCAATTGATATTTTTTTTTTTTTTTTGCATACCTATATATTTGATTTAGGGCTAAATAAATTATATATTACTTAAAAATCTCTTTTTTATTTATTATTACTGCAATCGCGATTAAAACAATAACAAAGGTATTTTAGCGCCTTTCCGGTACTTTGCGCAACATGATTGTGACTTTTAGGTAAAAATGGTCACTTTGATGTTACGCAACGTTTAGGGAGTACAGAAAAACGTTACGGTGCGTTACATGGGGGGGGGGGAGGAAGGGTCTAAAATCTTCAAAAATAGCGTTACGTAATACTTGAACGCCCCCTAAAGCTGAAGCCACGTGCCCGACCTTAGTTGTCAGACTAGTAGAGGCCAGAGGTGTTACAACAAAGTCTAGGTTATAAGGAAATGAGTAGCAAGAATACTTTAATTAAGTTTGCTTTTCGTATCATTTCATTTTAAACTAGCTTAAATGCCCTTCTAAAGTGACAGGTATCATCTACGGCGGTAAAAGAAATTTGTTTTGAAAAAGTTTCTAGGGAAAAACGAATGATGGTTAATTATTACCATTTTTTCGATATTTTTCGTAATTTTGTATACTTTCTCTGATTAGATTCTCGTAGTATATAGTTAGGATTTTTTAACTCTAGTTGATTTTATTTGACGAAAATTTTTATTTTTATGAAAAAGTTTTTAAGTAAAGTATAATTTAAAAAAGGAATAAGTATTATTTATTTAATTGATTCAGTTCGTGATTACCTACGTTTCGAGAAATTTTTCTCTCAGTTTAAATAAACTTCCCTGTCTTGTTATCTTCTGCAACAACGAAAAAAAAGAAGAAGAAAAAAAAAGAAATCTAAAGAAATAAATGATTATGTTATGTTATTCCAGTAACTTCTACATAGAATACAGCGTAAACGTCGGATGCTCTTCAACTTACATACAATTTCTGTATTTTAATGAACAAAAAAAAAAAAAAAAAAAAAAAAAAAAAAAAAACCATGTAAATTTTTACTACTGTTTTTAATCTCTGCTTCATATTATATATATATATACCATCTCTTCATATTTTTGTGCAGTAACTTTCACAACAGACAATTACTTTTTAGCTAGTATCGCAATTACACATTCGTTTAACAATATAAGTAGAAATAAATTCGGTTATTTAATCGAAATTTACACTTCCTTTAAACATAAAAGCACAAATTAAAACAAATGCAGTTATTAATTTGAAATTTCCGACTAGTCAAGCAGAGCTGTGGTGGCAGTCAGTGTAACTATCATTTCGGGCTATTCGAGACTCGCCGAAGGTTGCCGAACTATTTAGGTGAGCGCAGTCTTCAGACAACGTATTTTATTAAAGAGGATTGAAAAACGTCCATTTAGTTAAATAGATATATTAAAACTTAACTGCTGAAAAAATGTGGAATAAAATTGCATTTACGGTTCAGTGGTTCCTATTGTTACCATTTTTTCAATCACTACTGTCTGCTCGGCCGTCTTTAGGAATTTATTTTGGATATCAGATTTGAGAATAAGGTTATTAAAAGTGAAAAACGTGTTTTTTTATCATACTGAATCTATTATGAAAATTTAAGTTCTTACTTTAGTCAGATCAGGTCAACATGACAACTGACCTTAGAAACTGGAACTATTCTATAACCATTACCAAACATTATCAAGGGCTTACACCAAATTACTAAATAAACCTCCTCTCACTCGCATAGGCTGCTAACAACACAAAACATAGAGTGAACATAAATAAAAATACAATCATCATCATCATCTAGGACAGCTTCCAGCCACTGGCCAGGTCTGCTGGGAACAAAAGCCTCGCCAGCGCTTCCTGTCTAACCACCATCTCTCTTCTTCCACTGACGCCCAATTTCCTCCTCTTTCCTCCACACATTTCTTAACACCTTTCATCCATCTGTCCCTCGGTCTTCCTCTAGGTCTCTTCCCTTTCAGCTCCATGTCCAGCATCTTCCTTGGTAGCCTCTCCTCTCCCATTCTCTTTACATGCCCGTACCACTGTAGCCTAGATTTTTCAATTCTTTGTTGTAGCGGTTCTTCCTTTATCATCTCCCTGATTCGCTCATTCCTTATTCTGTCTCTTCTTGTTACTCCCACTCTACTCCTCTGAAATTTCATTTCCACCGATTGTACCCTCCCTTTGTCTCTCTCCTTCATCACCCATGTTTCTGCTCCATATGTTAAAATTGGTACAAAATATGTTTTATAAATTGCCTCCTTACTCTTTTGTGGGACATCCCTACTCCATACCAGGCTCCTAATACTTTTAAAAAATCCATCTGCACATCTTCCTCTTTCGTTTATTTCCATCCTGTTTCCTCCATTTTCTTCAATACAGCTTCCCAAATATTTAAAACATTCCACTCTATTTAGTTGCTCCCCTCTAAGTGATATGCCTATGTCCGTCCTGTTCTTCTTTCTTGTTGTTATCACCACTTCACTTTTTCTCGCAGAGAACTTCATACCATAATCAGCAACTACTCTCTCCCACACATCCAGCTGATCCTGCACCTCTCTTTCATCCTCTCCCCAAACTAATAGGTCGTCTGCAAATACCATTGCTTTCATTTTTCCTTCCCCAATGCTCTGCACCACCTTCTTCAATATTTCATCCATAGCTACAATAAATAAGAGGGGTGATAGGGCACTTCCTTGTTTTAGTCCATTTTTCAAATGGAACCATCCAGTCTTATCCGTTCCCACTTTGACACAGCTCTTACTACCCTCATACATATCCTTCACTCTTTGCACTATCTCCATTTTTACTGACTTTTTTCTCAGTCCTTCCCACACTTTGTTTCGGCTGAGGCTGTCATATGCCTTTTCAATGTCCAGAAAGGCCATCACAAGATCTTTCCCATACTCGTAGTGCCGTTCTTGTAGCTGTCTTATTGCAAATATAAGATCGATAGTTGACCTTCCTGGTCTAAATCCATACTGTTCTTCCCTTAGCTGCCTTTCAACCGCTCTTCTTATTCGGCTTTCCAAAACTTTCTCATATATCTTGGCACAGTGGCACATCAGGGTAATACCACGGTAGTTTTGGCAGACAGTCTTGTCCCCTTTCTTAAATATGGGTATTATTACCCCTTTCCTCCAGTCCTCTGGAATTTTTCCCGCCTTCCACACAGCCCGCATCACCCTATAGAGCCACTGTGTGCCCATTACTCCAGCAGCTCGTATCATCTCCACGCTCACTTCATCCACTCCAGGTGCTTTACCTCCCTTCATTCTCTTTACCGCATCCTCCAATTCCTTCCATGTAATATCTTCCTCTTCCTCTTGATACTGGTCCTGTTCTTCCTCTGTACTCTCATTTTCATCACTGGGTCCTGAAGCATTCAACAGATCCTCAAAATACTCCCTCCAGACTTCCTTTATGTCGTATTTCCCGTCCACCAAGTTGCCATTCTTATCCTTTATACTACCTGCTTCCATTCTGCTCCTCCTCCTACTTTTTACCATGGAATACAACACCTTCTTACTGCCCTCACTATCCTCTTTTAGCATTTCTGTCCATTTTTCCATCCATTTCCTCTTTTCTTCCTGTATCACTGTTTTTGCTTCTTTCTTTTTGCAGCTGTACACTCTTTTGCTTTCCTCTGTTCTCCTTTGGAACCATTCCCTGAAGGCTTTATTCTTCTGTAGCACAGCATACTTTGCCCTTTCATTCCACCATGGAGTTTCCCTTTCTCTTCTTCTACCAGCTGTCCTACCACATACTGCTTCGGCTGTTTTTACCAAGGTGGTTTTAAAACGTTCCCATTCCTCCTCCGCTGACTGCAAGTCGTCCCTAGGTATTTTCTGCACAAGCTGCTCTTGGTACTCCCTCCTGCACTCCTCATCCTTCAGTTTCCACACTCTTATTCTTCTTTCCTGGTTTTCTGATGTTCTTGCTCCCTTTTTCTCTTTCAGACTGGCTATTAGAAGTCGATGGTCACTATCTAAGGCTTCTGATGGGATGACCTTTATATCCACAATACTCTGTCTCAACTCTGCTTCGATTAGGAAATAGTCAACAATCGACTTCCGAGACAAGTCTGTACTATACCATGTTATCTTATGACTTTCCCTCTTCTTGAACCACGAATTACCCACAATCAAACCATTCCGTTTGCAGAACTCCAACAGCTTTCTTCCTTCTGCGTTTCTGCTGCCCCATCCTTGTGTTCCAAGGACCTCTTCATACCCTTTCCTTGCAGTACCAACATGAGCATTAAGGTCCCCCATTATAATTTGGTTGCTCCTGCCAAGCTGCTGCTGCAGATAAAATACAATATAGATGATTAATTATTAATATAGTGCCCGGCCATCTTTAGGTACCGTACTTACACTGAAGAACCAAAGAAACTGGTACACTTGCCTAATATCGTGTAGGGATCCCCGCAAGCACGCAGAAGTACCGCAGCACGACGTGGCATGGACTCGACTAATGTCTGAAGTAGTGCTGGAGGGAATTGACATCATGCATCCTGCAGGGCTGTCCATAAATCCGTAAGAGTAGGAAGGGGTGGAGATCTTTTCTGAACGGCACGTTACAAGGCATCCCAGATATGCTCAATATTCTTCATGTTTATGGAGTTTAGTGGCCAGCGGAGGTGTTTAAACTCAGAGGAGTGTTCCTGGAGCCACTCTGTAGCAATTCTGGACGTGTGGGGTCCTGCTGGATTTGCCCAATTCCTTCGGAATGCACAATGGAAATGAATGGATGCAGGTGATCAGCCAGGATCCGTACGTACGTGTCACCTGTCACAGTTGAATCTAGTCGTATCAGGAGCCCCATGTCTCTCCACCTGCATATGCCCCACATCATTACAGAGCCTCCACCAGCTTGAACAGTGCACTGCTGACATGCAGGGTCCATGAATTCATGAGGTTGTCTCGATACCCGTACACGTCCATCCGCTAGATACAATTGGAAACGAAACTCGTCAGACCAGGCAACATGTTTCCTATCATCAACAGTGCAATGTCGATGTTGACGGGCCCAGGCGAAGCGTAAAGCTTTGTGTCGTGCACACAGCAAGGGTACACGGGTGGGCCTTCGGCTCCGAAAGCCCATATCGATGATGTTTCGTTGAATGGAACATATGCTGACACTTGTTGATTGTCCAGAATTGAAATTCGCAGCAATTTGCGGAAGGGTTGCACTTCTGTCACGTTGAACTATTCTATTCAGTCGTCGTTGGTCCCGTTTCTTGAGGATCTTTTTCCTGCCGCAGCGAAATCGGAGATTTAATGTTTTACCGGATTCCCGATATCAACGGTGCACTCGTTAAATGGTCATACGGGAAAATCCCCACCTCATCGCTACCTCGGAGATGCTGTGTCCCATCTCTCGTGCGCCGACTATAACACTACGTTAAAACTCACTTAAATCGTGATAACCTGCCATTGTAGCAGCAGTGATCGATCTAACGCCTGCGCCGGACACCTGTTGTCTGACATAGGCGTTGTCGACCGAAGCGCCGTACTATGAGTGTTTACATATCTCTGTGTTTGCATACTCATGCCTATACCAGTTTCTTTGCCTCTTCAGTGTATTTTGGATATTAGATTTGAGGTTAGAGTTATTAAAAGTGAAAATCGTGTTTTTTTATTATACTGAATTTATTGTGAAATTTTAAGATCATATTTTAGCCAAATCATGTCAACATGACCTTTGACCTTAGAAACGGGAACTATTCTATACTCATTACCATACTCAAAACATTATCAAGGGCCTACACCTACTTACTTAATAAACCTCCTCACGCTCGCGTAGGGTGCCAATAACACAAAACATAGGGTGAACATAAATAAAAATTCACTATAGCTAATTAGTTATTAATATAGTGCAGCAGCTTCACAATGACGTGGTTAGACCAGCTATCAGTATCAACTAAAAACTTTTAACCTATAGACTTCAGCACAGTCTTTTTCATAGTTTCAATAGACAAAGAAGTGGCCGTATTCTTCCTCTTTTCATCTTTGTCAGCTGATATAATAGCAGAGCCACACTTTCATAGAGTTATAGCCTCTTAGTCAAGGTCCATTACAGGCCCCATTAGGCAGACTGATTGGGACCCTTAAGAATGATGATATGCATATTGCAAGTTCACATTTCACTGGTCCTGAAAGGTTGCAATTGGCTAAACGTAATAATTTTTTTCGCATTCGAGTGCACGGATTCTTGGAAGAAACTATCAGAGGCCAGAGTTCCTATCAAGTCAGAATTTTGCAGGTCATTGCGAGGGTCTGGAATTACGGAAGCTTATTACGGACAAACGACACAAGTATTGCGCATTTTTCAGATCCAAACCTTGGGTAAACCTGTAAGTCTGTGCAAGGTATGTGCCTCTGTATCTGTATAATTAAGTTCAATAGTTACTAAATCTCTCTTTTTAGAATAAATTCACACTGAAAGTGGAAATTCGTATTCAGTCTCCCACGACTTTCTATTATGCAAAATCCTTAGGAGTAAACGAAAAAATGAATTTTCAGCCGAAATAATTATGGAACAACTAATTACAAATAACATTTATTTTATGGCATTAGGGTTCCAATCATTGTCGGGTCATCTAAATTTCGGTATCCATGGTTTCTCTAAATCACTCCAGGCGAAAGTTGGGATGGTTCAACTAAGAATGGCTATAGCCGAAATGCTTCCCGTTCTTTGCCTCCAGTCCTTTTCCGCCTCTAATGACCTCTACATCTACATCTACATCTATACTCTGAAAATCACAAATACTGTGGGTGGCAGAGTGTGCTAAGCACCAATCCTAATTCAGTGCATTCCAATCCCGAACAGAACGAGGAAAGAAGGAATACATAAATGTATTAGTATGGCATCTTATTTCACGATCTTATCCCTCCTGTCATTGCGATCTAAATAGGTTGGCGGAAGAAGTATTTCGTGTCACTTGTAAATTAAAGATTTTCGCATATTCTCCAACAAATTCAAACGAAAACGACGTCGTCTGTCCACCAAACAATCCCAGCCCAACCCGCGTATCAGCTCTGTGACACCTACGTAAGGACTGTCACGAATCGAGCGGCTCTCCTCTGTACTTTCTCTAACATGTCAATCAATCCCTTGCGATACGGATCCCAAATTCCACAACAGTATTCAAAATGCGGACGCACTAGTGTTTTGTACGCTATTTCCTTTGTGTGAGCATTACAACTTCTCAAAATACGACCTATAAATCGTAGTTTAGAATTAGCTTTGCCTTCGTCGGAAGTTATGTGCAAGTTCCATTTGATGTTTCTTTGTACTGTTACGCCTAGATACTTCAGGGAATCTACCGTATCAACAACTGAATTGTTAACTTTGTACTCGTGAGCAAACGGGGTCTTTTTATTACTTATTTGCATTGCCTTGAACTTTTTGCAGTTAAGTGTAAGCTGCCATTTACGGCACCATTCCGTAATAACATCCAGATAGCGCTGAATTTCTAAGCAATCGTCAGAGCACCTCACTTCCCTATAAATAAGTGCATCATCAGCAAAAAACCTCATCCTGCAATTAACGTTGTCACAGAGATCGTTTATAAATATTAAGAAAAGAAGTGGTCCTATTACACTTCCTTGAGGAACGACCGAAGTAACATCTAGCTTAGAAGAGGCTTTCCCGTCAACAACGACATACTGTGACCGACCAGTTAGAAAATCGCGTATCCATTCGCAAATCTGATCAGATATACCATATGCTTGAATCTTCGCTAAAAGTTGGTTGTATGGCACAGAGTCAACAGCTTTCTGAAAATAAAAAAAAAAATAAAAAAAAAAAATAGCATCAACTTGTGATCCTGTATCAATAACTTTCATGACGTCATGCGAAAATGACCTCATCGTCAATGTCGACGAGACGTAAAGCCACAAGAAAGAGAACATTTACTTTCAATGATTTATTTTCAATGATGGTCGTTTTTAGTTTCCGTTTTTCTAAAATTTTTGGTACGAGTGGAGCAACGCCACTGTGTACACCGAACACTCTATTTTTTGTTTAATCTCGCGATCTCGACTGCAAATGTAAAATTATAATTAAATCTTAAGGTGTTACTCGGTCACGATAGGCAGCTGTGAAGATGTTATAATTTACTCCTCTCCATAAATGTCTGACGCTAATGCAAAATTTGAACTTTCACTTGCGAAAGGCAGAGCGTTTAAGTTGAGGAGGGAAGATTTGCATAATGATATGCAAAATTCATTCCCTTCGCAAAGTAGAGAGCGAAGCACTGCCAGAACAAAATGTTAAAGAGCTTGGCCCTGCATCAGTTGGGGTGCTGAAAAAGAGTTCTGACACATCGATCAAACCTTACATCCTTACTCGACACCGGACTAAGAAACAGTAAAATCTGAGATATTTACGGGGGCAAAAAGAAAAGTTCACGGCATGATGAAAAGATGGAATTGCTATGAAGACATAAGTTTCAAATTGATCTGTTGGATGGTTTTCTATATAAAGCTTTTTAAAGTATGCGTATTGTGTGTGTCTCGATGAAATTAATAAACTGTAATTTCTTGCCGTGGTAAACTTCTTCGTGTTGGACCGTATATAGCCATCGAAAATTCACCCAAAATTGATATATGTTTACAAGGAGGCTGCTTCTTCATTTCCAACAGTGGAGAAAGGGACGGCTGAATTTGAACGTGGTCTTACATCTCGTGAAGATGATAATGTTGATACACGGCCATAGTCTGCAAACACAGATGAATATATCCAGAACGAGCAACTGAGCTCGGTGGGCATTGGGAAGGAGGCGAGTTCAAATTTCTGTCCGACCATCCAGATTTCTGTTTTCCATGCTTTCCCAAAATCATTCGATGGGAATGCAGGAATCGTTCCTTCAAAAGGCCATCTCGAAATTCCTTTCCGTTCCATGTCCTCACTTCTCTTTCGCATCGAATGACCCAGACGTCGAGAAGGCTTAAAGTCCGAATGAAATAAATAAATAAATAAAACAGAAAGAGAGAAGAAGCACAATATCCTTTTGAACGATAGGAGATAAAAGGTATACGAAAAACCTGAGGCTGTAGGAATATCAAAAGAAAGGGCACGATAAATTTTGCATTAAAAATGGAATATGATAAACTTTTGTGTAGGATCGTTGTCGCATTTATTAAATGCTGACCAAAATCAAATGTGAAAGTAAGTTTCTCAACAACGTTTGGACTGCTTTTAAAGAAGATCCTTCAAATTTTGTGCAGCAATTTGTAATTATGGATGAGACGTGGATCCACCACTGCTCATCAGGAACGAAACTAATCAAAACATTGGTGGAAGACGTTCTCTCTTCATGGAAAAAGACGAGGTTCGTTTAATCTCCCAAAAAAAATTCGTTACCTGTGTTTCCTTGGATGTAAAACGGAGACTTTTTTTTATTGATTACCTTGGAAAAATAGTTTAATAACTGGTGAATACTATAATCCGTTCAGTTAGCAGAGGCGGCTCAAGGTCAGTCTGCTCTATCCCCATTCCGCTGCCCCTTACTCCTACACGCAGAGGGGACGAAATTTGTCTCTCACCTACTTTTTTTTTTAATTGGCATTTGGCTACGAGGCCATACAGCCAGCACTATGTAATTTTGTAGTTTGCAAGTATGTATTGGATCACTCAATGTATTATAGATTCTCCGTGGTATAGACGACACAAGACAAACACAACACTTAATTAAAACCACCCATGCCCGAGGCCGGACTCGAACCGGCGACCCCTGCAACGCTAGGCTAGCACGCTATCCGCTACGCTGCCGGGGTCGGCCTCTCACCTCCTTGAACAAAGCTGACAGCTTGAAGAGACAGGAAGGCTGGAGATGATGAGGTGAAGAATGTGGCCAGAGAAATATAACCTTGAGCCGCCATTTCGAATTGAACAAGGTATAAGAAAGTCTTTTGACAAACTGATTTTTTTTAAAAAATTGTAAAAGTAATTTTGTTACATCTCAAATAATAAATATTAGCATTTTAAATACTTGCATAATGTTTTCACGAGTGTTAAGGCTTATTGGAGTGTTGATTTTTCACATAGTGTGTTACTTCTGGGTTGAATTAAGAATATTTGGTGCGTATTGTATGAGTTCCGAACAGATTAATATTTTCTGCTTCAACGCCCGGTCACCTGAATTCTTAAGACGTGGCACCGATTTTAAACTACCTTGTAAGCTTTAAAATTGCAAAAATCACATCAAAATCTGTTCGGTAGTTTTTGCGTATTGGTGGGATTTATATGTGCAGAGATTAGGACTCGTTTTAGTACTGTAATTTTATTTCAAAGGAAGGCGTATTATTTATGGCTTTACGCCTCGTCGACGTCGAGGTAATTAGAGGCGGGATGGGAATGGGAACAAGGAACGGGAAGGAATTAGGCCATGGACTTTTTGAAGGAAACATCCCGGCATTCGCCTGGAGTGATTTGGGGATACCACGGAAAACCCAAATCTGGATTGCCGGAATCGTATTCGAACCGGCGTCCTCCCGAATGCAAGGCCAGAGTGTTAACCACTCACCCACCACGCTTGGTAGGAAGGCGTAGCACAAAAATTTATTTACTTATAAATCTACGCTTAGGATGATTTTTGAATTCGTCCAGTTGTTACCTACGTATGGTACAGTAAAAGTTTCATGACAGGCTATCAGTAAGTTTCACGAGCTAAGTGTAATGGAGATGTTCAAATTCATTTAGTAATAGTACAAATTAGAAATGCTGTCCAAGGAGAAACTATGATTCTCAGTTAACAGAAATTGGATTGAGGGCTGATAACAGGATACTAAAAATCGACGTGTTTTTAATAAAATGCTTTTTTTTCTCCTTGTACCAGTCTTGGCACTAGTTAGTAAATTTTGGTGCTAAACTCCTGATGTATGTTACTAGCGCCATAATTTCTGAAATTTAACTTTAACACGCCTTTATTAATATCCGTAGCGCGCCATATTTGATCCCAAATAACCTTGATTGGAAATATAGGAAGTATTGCAACACGTTACAGTGCCCATGTTTGGAACAAACGCTCTTCATAAGGTAGTTGAGAGTTATCCTACTGGAAACTTGCAATAAGGAGAGAATTCGAGAAGGATAGTAAAGCCTCTTACACATCTCCTTTAATAACTACACGGAGGGTGATGAGACCGAATCGTAATCCGCAAATAATGAAAATGGTCGCGTGGCGATTACCTTGAGAAACGGGGGCCCTCGTACGACCTGGAATTATTATAAACTATCAATCTGACATTTACATATAGCAAAAATGCTATGTTTACACGTATGTGAAACATAGGGTACTGAACACTTTGATCATTAAGGCCACATGAATTTACCCAAAACATAACATTTAACAGAGATGCTCACAGATAAGGTAACTCCGCTGTATCTTAGGGCACGAGAAAGATATTTAGATGTTATTATATATATATTTTTTTGCTTTGGGCCTTATTGTCGTCGACGTAGAGGTCATTAGAGAGGCAAGTGGTGGAAGGAATTTGATCATGGCATTTTAAAAGAACAAATCCGGTATTCTCATTGTACGATTTCGGGAAACCACAAAAATCCAAAATCTGGATGACTGGATTGGGATTCGAACCCACGTCCTTCCGAATTGCAAGCCAGAGCGTTACCGCTCACCCATCACTCTCGGTGCAATGATACAAATACACATTCGCTATTGCAATAAATAACGGAATAATTCAAGAGACTCAAACATTTCGTCGTTGTGAAATCTTATATATATATAAAAATAGACGTGTTTTTTCCTATATTTCACTTTTCAGCCACCACTACCTAGCACAGATCACTGATGTTTGTGGGTGGAAGTAGCATGGAGTTTCCTGTCATGCACAACGTTGGCCGAATGCCGATAGCTGTGAGGATGTGGGAGATATAATGATTAAAGTTGGTCAGTGCAGGGAGTTTTCATATTTCGACCAAAAATTCGTATCTCCGTATACTTCACTTTCCCGCCACAACTACATAACATAGACCTTTGGTGTTTGTGTGTGGTAGTAGAATCGTCTTTCCTGTAGTGCACTATGGTTGTTAGATGTCGGTAGCTATGGGGGTGTGGGAGATATGGGGGTTGAAAGTGGTCGACCTGTGGCAATTTCATACTTCCGCCAAAGACAAAAGTGTCATGGTGTATCACTTTTCAGCGAAAACTGTAGATCACAAATAACTGGCGTTTGTGTGTAGTAGTAGCACAGAGTCACCTTTCGATCACAACAGCGGCCGAATTTCAGAAACTGTGGTACTGTGGTAGATATGGTGGTTGTAAGTGGAGGACCAAGGATATTTTCGTATTTCGACTGTCTCCGCATATGTCACTTTTCTGCCACAACTACATAGCATAGAGCATTGGTGTTTGTGTTTGGTAGTAGAATCGTATCTCAGTGTAGTGCACTATGGTTGTTAGATGTCGGTAGCTATGGGGGTGTGGGAGAAATGGGAGTTGAAAGTGGTCGACCTGTGGCAATTTCATACTTCTGCCAAAGACAAAAGTGTACATGGTGTATAACTTTTCAGCGAAAACTATAGATCACAGATAACTGGCGTTTGTGTGTAGTAGTAGCACAGAGTCACCTTTCGATCACAACAGCGGCCGAATTTCAGAAACTGTGGTACTGTGGTAGATATGGTGGTTGTAAGTGGAGGACCAAGGATATTTTCGTATTTCGACTGTCTCCGCATATGTCACTTTTCTGCCACAACTACATAGCATAGAGCATTGGTGTTTGTGTTTGGTAGTAGAATCGTATCTCGTGTAGTGGACTATGGTTGTTAGATGTCGGTAGCTATGGGGGTGTGGGAGAAAACGGAGTTGAAAGTGGTCGACCTGTGGCAATTTAATACTTCTGCCAAAGACAAAAGTGACATGGTGTATAACTTTTCAGCGAAAACTATATATCACAGATAACTGGCGTTTGTGTGTAGTAGTAGCACAGAGTCACCTTTCGATCATAACAGCGGCCGAATTTCAGAAACTGTGGTACTGTGGTAGATATAGTGGTTGTAAGTAGCCGACCAAGGATATTTTCGTATTTCGACTGTCTCCGCATATGTCACTTTTCTGCCACAACTACATAGCATAGAGCATTGGTGTTTGTGTTTGGTAGTAGAATCGTATCTCGTGTAGTGCACTATGGTTGTTAGATGTCGGTAGCTATGGGGGTGTGGGAGAAATGGGGGTTGAAAGTGATCGACCTGTGGCAGTTTCATACTTCTGCTAAAGACAAAAGTGTCATGGTGTATCACTTTTCAGTGAAAACTATAGATCACAGATAACTGGCGTTTGTGTGTAGTAGTAGCACAGAGTCACCTTTCGATCACAACAGCGGCCGAATTTCAGAAACTGTGGTACTGTGGTAGATATGGTGGTTGTAAGTGGCCGACCAAGGATATTTTCGCATTTCGACTGTCTCCGCATATGTCACATTTCTGCCACAACTACATAGCATAGAGCATTTGGTAGTAGAATCGTATCTCATGTAGTGCACTATGGTTGTTAGATGTCGGTAGCTATGGGGGTGTGGGAGAAATGGGGGTTGAAAGTGGTCGACCTGTGGCAATTTCATACTTCTGCCAAAGACAAAAGTGTCATGGTGTATCACTTTTCAGCGAAAACTATAGATCACAGATAACTGGCGTTTGTGTGTAGTAGTAGCACAGAGTCACCTTTCGATCACAACAGCGGCCGAATTTCTGAAACTGTGGTAATGTGGTAGATATGGTGGTTGTAAGTGGACGATCAAGGATATTTTCGTATTTCGACTGTCTCCGCATATGTCACTTTTCTGCTACAACTACATAGCATAGAGCATTGGTGTTTGTGTTTGGTAGTAGAATCGTATCTTGTGTAGTGGACTATGGTTGTTAGATGTCGGTAGCTATGGGGGTGTGGAGAAATGGGGGTTGAAAGTGGTCGACCTGAGGCAGTTTCATACTTCTGCCAAAGAAAAGTGTCATGGTATATCACTTTTCAGCGAAAACTATAGATCACAGATAACTGGCGTTTGTGTGTAGTAGTAACACAGAGTCACCTTTCGATCACAACAGCGGCCGAATTTCAGAAACTGTGGTTGTGTGGGAGATATGGTGGTTGTAAGTAGCCGACCAAGGATATTTTCGTATTTCGACGATAGGCATGTGTCTCCGCAGATTTCACTTTTCTGCCACGACTACATAGCATAGACCATTGGTGTTTATGTTAGGTAGTAGAATCGTGTCTGTTGTCGTGCACTATGGTTGTTAGATGTCTGTAGCTATGGCGGTGTGGAAGATATGGGGGATTAAAATGGTCGACCTGCGGCAATTTCATATTTCTGCCAAAGACACATGTGTCACGGTGTATCACTTTTAGGTGAAAACTATCAATCGCAGATCACTGCCGTTTGTGTGTGGTAGTAACACAGAGTCTCCCATCGATCACAACGTTGGCCGAAATTCGGTAACTGTGGGAGTGTGTGAGATATGGTGTTTGAAATTGGTCGATCATGAATTTTTTCGTATTTCATCCAAAGACTTGTGTGTTTCCGTAAATTTTACTTTGCTGCCGGAAGTACATAGCGCAGAAGACTGGTATTTGTGTGTGGTAATAGTATCGAGTCTCCCATCGTGCACTATGGTGGTTAGATGTCTATAGCTGTCAATATGAATTCTTTACAATCACGAACGAAGTCGTGGGTACCAGCTAGTATATAAAAAAAAGTTAATTAAATTACCGCGCAATTATGCAGTGAATATTATGCAGCCAAAAAATGGCGCAAGTTAGTTGGTAGAGTTTGCATGGAGAAGGTAATGTACCATATATGCTGACAGCATGTTGGTCAAGAATCGGAGAATAACATCATCCATTTTAAAAAAAATTAAATTGAGTAGAAAGATATATGATGTATACACTTTTGATCATTTCCGTACAGGAAATGTTGGTAGCCTCACAAGCATTGACATCCCTCGAGATGTTATCAAGTCCGTGCAGCAACAGTTAACATAAACGGTTGCCTAGTGCAAAAATAAAATTATTTAAAAAGTATCATCCCTTCTAGCTACAGTCTTATATTGGAGGTACATAGAGTCCTGTGAAAGGTTTGTGTTATGTTTTAATCGCATTTTAATGTACCATGTTTAAAAAACCTGAAGAAATAAAACGAATATAGTTACGTGATAGTACGGTACATGTAACTTAGCCAAATCAATACAAAGAGCAGGAAGAATATCCGCTATTTGAAAAGTCAATGTCAATAACAATATTTTCAAAGAGAAATTGTGATTGCAGTATTGATACACACCCTAAAATTATTTGATAGTTAGATAGTTAACTAGCATAAGTTTAATTAATCTTTTCACATTGTTCCCTACAACTTTAGGTGACAGGGACGTTTGTCTTGTGATCCGATATTACTATAGTCTCTGGATTCATCCTTGTTCTGTTTCATTTTGCATTTGTGTTCCCTTCTTTTTTATCACATAAATATTAATTTTTACCTTTCTCCCCTTTTCTACGAAATTATTAAATTAGTCTTTTGAAACCACTTTAATTTAGTTTTTCAGTTTCATTTTCTAGTTGATTACATTCGTCTTCTGTGTGTGTCTAATAACATAAATATTAATTTATAATTTCCTACGAAAGTTTAAGATGTGGCATCTGCAACATTATATCCGTCTTACGATATAGGATCTTTGTGCAAAACCTAGAGTGGCGGTGTAACGGTTAGAGTTCTTGCCTCGCTTTCGGGAGGACGGCGGTTCGAATCCCTGTCCGGGCATCCAGATTTGGGTTTTCAATGGTTTCCCAAATCACTCCAGGAAAATTCCGGGATGCTTCCTTCAAAAGGCCATGGCCGAATTCCTTCCCATTTCTTGCCCCCCCTCCTTTGCCGTCACTAAAGATCTCGCTGTTAAGAGAGGTTAAGCAATTAAAAAGAAAATGTGCAAAACTTAAATGTAATCATGCGACTGTTCGGTTTTGTTTAGCGAACAAGCAGTTCCATCTTTTGTAAGGAATAGAAAAGATTCGCATTTTTCCGCTGCTTGGTGAACATAGTAATACATTTGCCTTTTGCTTTTCTCCTAGTAGCAAAGAATAAACATTTGTAATGTAGTATCTTTGTAACCCTTACAAAAAATTAAATTAAAAAATAATTGTTATGCTTATTGGAATGTTACTCTTTGATGAAGCGGTTTGTTTAACGTTTCCCGTGTATTCTCACACTATATCTCAGAAAACTAAAAAAATAAATAACTAAAGTTACGTAATCTAAAAACAATATTAACAGAACCTAAACAGTGGAGTGTTTATCCGTGTTGTAGCGTGATCTTTGGTGGGTATGTCGTAAAGGTGTGTTAACGTGAGATGCAGTGTGATCTGTGGCGCCCAACTGTTTTAGATACGAATGAGTTAAAATTTCTTGCTCCATTCACAGGCGATGTAAAGACGTAAGATATACTGCATATTTTAAGCTAGGACATAAAATTTTAAACTGTGAAAACCCCATCCAAATTGCTTCGGAGTTTCTGCGTGATCCTTGGTAAAAGAACAGACAGACACATCCCACTTAGATATATATATATATACTTTATATATATATATACTAGTATAGATTTAACTTGAATTATTAGTTTTAATTAAGGAGTATATTAACATGTATGAACCTCAAGAAATATTGTTATGACTTCTGTGCTTCTGTTTTCATTTCCATAAGAAACAACTTAAAAAAAAAAAAAAAAAAAAAAAAAAAAAATTGGTGGTGGCTTTGGAAAAATTTGCTTTCATGCATATGCGGGTGAATAATAGTTGCGTTACAGCATAATAATTTTAACGGTAATGCGAAAAACGCAGCCTGTGGAATTAATTACCCGTAAGAATGCGCAAGCAGTGCTTTTCGCGTAAACTGTAGCGATTTGCGGTCGCAAATGGCTGTACGTAAACAGACCGCGATGGCACTGAAGCCCCCGGCAAGCTGTGGCTGACTCAGTCAAATTGGATTTACATGCGCAAGACTAATTAGTTTCCGCTGCTTAATACTCGAGCACGCAAAATTAATGCTGCCTCCACGCAACTCGCCAGCACACGAAGGGACGCGATCAAAAGAAATTACTGCGCTTCAAACTGTGAATTTCATATTCGGAAACTGCTCATTAGTGTTTCGTTTCGTTTGATCCCCATTAAGTACACCACAAAAGTTAAAAATCACTTTGTATGGATGGCTAGTGGAAATTAAATATGTTTTGTTAATGTCATAAAATTTTATATATATATGTATTAGAGGATTAAATTTATATCTAGTATAATACTTTTGTTCATTTGAATCATATTCATTCTAGGCTAGAAGACACGTAAGAAAATTTGGAAAATACAATGAATAGTAAGTAACTTTGGGGGTTTGTAAAAGGATGAAAGAAGAATCGCATCATTTTTTCAATTGTTTATTTGTTTAGTGTAATAGGCCAGTAACAAATGTCGACGCCTGTGAAGCAGTTTATTAATATCTCTGTGATATGTCATACTGCTGTCTAGCGGCTTGGGTCTGAACTGTCTCATACGCGCGACATTCACAGTTATTACTTTTGCTTTTAATTGGCCGAATCAGAGACCTTAATCTTTAATAAGATAGTTCAAATATCTGTTTCGGTTCGATAAATGGCCTGTGACATAAAATTTCGTTTTACTCTTTAAGGGTCGAATTTCAAAAATCTTTTCTTAAAATATTATTTGTCCAAAACGGAGGCCTTAATCTCTAAAATTATTCCTCATTCCTCGATTTCGGTGTTAAATACGTTATGAAAATAACTATAAATTTGACCTTTAATTACTTTCTTAAAATATGAAGTGACCACGGCGGAGACCTTAATCTTTAAAGTGATACATCATTTATCTATATCGGTTAGATATTAAAGGAGATAAATGGCTCGTGACACAAAGATGCGTTGTATAAATATTGATACATTTGCCCTTTAAGGGTCGAATTCCAAATAATTCCTATCTTAAAATATGATGTCACCAAAACGGAGATCTTAATCTTTAAAATGATACTTCATTTAAAGGTTTCAGTTAGGTATCTAGGGAGGTAAATGGCTCGTGACGCAAAAAACAGCATTTTAGAAACATATTTTTAAGTAGCCCAAGGCTTTCCTTTTAGATAAAATATTCATTGGTCCAGGCAATAATTTTTTTAACGTCCTCACGGGATTTAATATTTGTTTTAATTGACATGACAGTACATTATAGGTGAATGAGAACGAAAGGGCCTAGTGTATATTAGGATCCTGGTTTTATTCCTTGTCCAGGCTTAAAAATTTCGATTATTTTTTTATGATTTCCAGGGAATGTTCTAATAAATAATGAGTTAATTCTTTTATAAATTCCATTGCGGATTTCATTTCCTCAACTTGTCCAAAAATTTTTACCATCTCCAATTACCATGGCCAGACGATTTGATTTTGGTGATCATGGGGTGATGGTAAATGCTTTCATGTTTATAATTAAGCGTCGAGAACGAGGTCATTAGTACCAGGAGACAATTTTGGACAAAAAACAGAAGGAATATCGGCCAAGGTTTTTATGGAGAAATCATTCAGGCATTCAGTTTGAGTGATTTCTTTGAACCATGGAAATATAAGTGTGGTCGGACATGGAATGGAACCCACCTCCCAAGTAACAGACCTTGATCATTGGCGTTCACCACGGAGGTCCATGCAATATGTTGAGGCTATTTCTATCTCGCTTTTTTCTTAATAGTGTAACTATCACATCAAAGTCCTATCTGTTTAATCGTGAGTAGGTTGTAAAACTACACCGATACCAGTTCTATCATATAGCTGTAACCTTTAACATTTTCAATTGTAAAAATACATATCTTGTTTTAAAACAATATTCGTGTTTATTTTTTGTGATAAGTAATTTTATCTATACGGAACCTCCAGAAAACTTATAAGATTATTAGGTACTGAAATATCGGAATGTAAACCAAGCAATGTCATGCAGTAGAAAATAACTCTGTCACTTATTACTTCAACCAACAACAATAATATCTAGTTTTTTTTTCTGGCTGTCGTATGTTGTTACTTTGATTGTACTCTGCCGATAATATTTCCTCGATCTCCTCTTGCGCTTATTGTTTTTGGATTTTAAAGAAGATGGCGGATGTACGCCACGTTTTGTCATTATATTAGTGTGTAAGGTAAGAACGTTTGCTTCGGTCAGCCATGCGCAGGGTCTTTGTATTAGCAGAACTGAGGCATTCTGCCGTGCTCACATTCTCCTGGTAAAAGCGAATGCCGAGTTTCGCTTTGCACAAAAACACGGCTCGTCATAAATTATATTTAACTTGCTCGATTTTATATTCCTTTTATCCATTTTAGTTTTCTTGCATTTCGCTTTCTTTGCTTGTATCTGAGATAAAGTAATATTTCCCTTTGTGACAGTCGTATAGAAGAATGCACAGTCCAGCTTAGTTCCTCTGTCTATGTATAAGAAATTCTAGATTTTTACTGATAGTTTGTTTAAGTGAAGTTTTTTTATTTTATTATTATTATTATTATTATTTTTTTTTTTTTACCAATGCTGAAATATATTCCTTTCTTTTTACACCCGCGCATAAAACGATGTTATATCGGATTTTTTCTTATATCTGAGGGTTTTTAAACTCTTCCTATTTAGTCAGCGCAACTTCAGCATTCAATATAAAGGATCTAACATCTTTCTTGAGCAGTGTGCATCTAACAACGGATCGATCCCCGTCCGGGCATCCAGATTTGGGTTTTCCATGGTTTCCCAAATCACTCCAGGCAAATGCCGGGATGCTTCCTTCAAAAGGCCATGGCCGAATTCCTTCCCATTCCTTGGCCCCATCCTTGCCCCACATCCTTTCCCGTCTCTAAAGACCTCGCTGTTGAGAGACGTAAATACAATAATAATAAAAAAAACAACGGATGGACCATACTTTATCTTACTAATGAATCACCTTTCAATTTACTGATAGACTTGATGTTATAATTCGACATTGATTGTAAGTGATTTATTTGGAATGTATCAGTTCTAACTGGGATGTAAAGAGAAAACAATGAACAGGACAAAAAACATGCAAAAATTTTTAAGACTTGAATTTTCTTATGTTTTGAAGTCATGAGGCTCTTTTAAAGTAAGTTAAACATGGAGTTATAGGGCAGAAAGTTCCACTAGTTCAATAATTGATGTCATTCTACCCATCTTTAGCTGTGCGATCAGCAGGTGGCAGATATATATATATTTTTGCCCTTATGCCTTGTCGACATCGTGATCTTCCCCGCATTCGCCTGCAGTGGTTTCTGGAAACCATGGGAAACTGAAAGCTGCATGGCCGGACAGGGATTTGAACCATTGTCCTCCCAAATGCGTTACAGCCTCACCCTGCACTCGGTACTATTGTGGAATGCGTGCTGAACACAATGGCTGGGATTTAGCCGTCGCTGTTTTCCGTGTAGAGAAAGGCAGCTGACTAGTGCCATGTGTAACATGGTAGCAGGGTGAGAGCTGGTCCAGAATCCGCCGAACGAATTATGTTTCTCCCACTGGCTATTGATTCGAAGTCCTTCTTGGTAAGAGCAACTTAATCTGTTCCAGGCGTCTTCTCAACATGATAACCTGATAACTAGGGTTGGATCTTAATGACAAAAAAAATAATAAAAAAAATTAAAAAAAAGAGAAATATGGAGAAAAATATGACCTTAAAAGAGGGGAAGCATAACCTAAAAATATCAAAATATGACCAAACATTTGAATTTACTAAACATCAAAACATGCTAAATTATACATCATTTATTTTAACTAGTAGGGTCACTTTCATGTAGACACCATAATTTCCTTCCGTGCACTCACTGCACCATTGAGATATTAAATTTTAAATCGTTTTGTTGAAGTCACTTTAATTTCATATAATTTACAGAAAAGAACTCTTTCATCTGTATTAAATTTGTAGCTCCGTAACTTAGAACTTACAGAAAATTTGTTTGCGGCATGTCGGTACTCACTGACACATTGCAGATTAACGATGACTGAGGATTGTTTTCAAAAGTATTTCTTTGAGACGTTGATTGATGCGGATCGACACAGGCATGCTGCTGTCGAGATTAAAAGGCGGGCGGAACATCACTTCTAGAGACTGGCAATAATGTATAACTTTAATTCTTGAATGGTGAATTCTGACCAATTCAGTGACAGTTAGTTTAGTATTTACCTCCAATGAGTAAGAAGGGTACACTTCTGTTATTTTAATTTCTACTTATCTTTAACTTCTTGTGAATTCTCGGTACTATTAAAAATTACCAGATTTTTTCCTCAAAATATGACCATAAATATTATCGTAATATGACCAAAACTAGGAAAATGGCCTGAATATGCATTTATATGCTATATAAAATACATTTAAATACAACCAGAAACGTTTAAGCAGTGTTTAATTCAGCATTACAGCCCAAAAAGAAGTGAGGAAAAAATATAAATTATCCTAAAGATCGGAACCCAACTGTTAAGTCTGAGAGAGGGTCAGCGAAACGATTATTTACTGAGCAATCACATGCATTCTTTTTATCAACAAAATTTCACTAATCCACAGAAAATATCTCATTGGCTTGGTTGTAAACATTGTGAGTTTGATTCACTTCTGTTAAGCTGGGGATTACAGATCCAGCCATGAAGTGAAACATTACTAAAATGTCTGACGCTCTCTCGTAGTCCGGGCAGAACATCCGAAGGAAAGCGGAAGTCTGCTTTCGGTTGCGTCTGCTTCTTGATGTTATAATAGCCTCTATAATTAATAGCTTTTGTATTAAAAGTGACTTAGCGGTTTGGGAAAGTCTCACCACAAGTGCTTGAAAATCCTTGCCTCTGGTGATAGAAAGGTGCCTGCGTGCATGTTCAGTAGAAACTTAACAGTATTTATTATAATTTTGAATAATACTAACAATACCAACCCTGGTTTGTGAAGTTCTTAAATATCTTCGACGAATGTAAATGGCGAGTTATCGAATATGAAGTTCTTCTCGGAACACTCGTATTCATTTTGAACAGATATCTTTTTTTTTTTCCCAGCATCAATTCTCTATAAGAATTTCTTGGGCTTCCGGCCGCATAACTACTGACCAAAATGCTATTCCAACTTTCATATCGCTGCGATATTCCTCAAATACCGAATTATATTTTAGCAATAACGTTGTTCCTCAGTAATACATTCTAGTGATAGTAGCAGTGTAAGCCAAAGGGATTGCTGAGATTTGCGTTATGGTATCGAAATCTTCAATGATGGCTGAAGAATTAAATTGCTCTCTGTTTTATCGATCTCGCGTGATAAAAAGTCCCCACTATCAGGAAATCAATAGCGATGCAATGAAGGATTCCTCTGTTGTCAGTGCTGAAATTCTGTACTATTCATTGTTGATTCCGCCATTACGAGTGCCGGATATTTCGGCATCCCCAGTCGAACTGCGTGTACGAGTAACGGCGATACTCGGACAACACGCGACAATCTCTGTGTACGAGCCACGTATATTCACCTCATCCAAGCGACTATCTCTGTGAATGAGCTTGTTGCTTGGATACCGAATGTAATTGAGTTTCCGCTTAGTGTCTGCTTGTTTAAAAAACAATTCTAGGATCTTCTCAGAATGTTAACAGGGAGTCAGAATAGATTTAATTTCAAAAGCGATACCGAGCGTGGTGGGTGAGCGGTAACGCTCTGACCTAGCATTCGGGTGGACGCGGATTCGAATCCCCATCCGGTCATCCAGATTTAGGTTTTCCACAGTTTTCACAAATTACTAAAGGTGACTGCTGGGATAGATCCTTCAAAAAGGCCGTGGCCGAATTCTTTCCAGTTCCTTGACTCCATTTCTTTCCCGCCTCTAGTGATCGCGACGTCAACGAGGAATAAAGCAAGTCAAAAGCGATAAAAATTCAAGAAAATGATTCGAACCCTGAAAATGAAGCTAATTTCCGATTTCCTAAAAGAAGAAGAGCAACATTTATTGCATTTCAGAATCATAAAAACAGCTAATAAAGATGCTAATGACACAAGTGAAATTAAATGGAAGCCAAACTATCTCATTACAAAATTTAATGAATTTACAAACTGAATATTCTTGTCGGTGATCAAAAATTACTGACTAATTTCAGCTAGTCGTTTCTCAAAAGCGATTTTTTTTGCATGGTGTTTTAAATTAATTTTAAATTTAAGATAGTTAAAGACGGGATTGGTAGGAGCTCAAGGAATGGGAATTAATTCGGTCACGATCTTTTGAAGTAACCAGCTCGGTATTCGCCTGGAGTTATTTCGAAAACTACGGAATACCGAAATCTTAATACCGGGACGGTGATTTGAACACACGAATTTCAGAACAAAGGTAGAATCCATTTCGAATGTAACGATGGGATACGAAAATTATAAATAATTTGGAACATCCAAAAAAAATAGTAGTAAACAAATTATATTGTTTTTACTGTGTCATTACTAAAAAGACACACAACCAGAGTACTAGCGTAAAGGTAGGTTTCAATGGAGAGAAATTTATGGAAAAATTACATCGTGACACATCATACATTTCATCATACGGAACATTATCGATATAATCTTTCAGTGAATCATTTCAGCTTTAGTAACACCTATTTTTTTTTTTTTTATGAAAGTTTACTTTTGTACAGAGCATGGCTGCCTTATAAAGAATATTCGTATTTACCTTCAAATAGATGAGTCGTAATTCTTTGCGACTACAAGGGAGGATATGTACAAGATAATGGAAAAATCTGGAACAACATTATTACCACTTTTACATGGTTAAGTAACAGTGCTTCTGCGGAATTGCCGTTAAGTAGAGGTTAAGTGCATCTAACATCTTTTGTTCCTTTTTAGATATTTGTTGCTTCAGCTTTAAAGCGTCTAATAACAAATCTGTAAACAGACGCATCTAAACAACGTAAACGGACAGAAACGCTTCGTGATAATAGATTAACATACTGTTGTACCAAATCCCAGATTGCTAGATTCAAGATGAGCTTATATTTAGTGGATTATCTGTTAGTTTTACTGTTGTGGTCATCGGACAGGCTAAGACCTCTATCGAAAGCAGTAACAGAAGGAAAATGTGTAATAAACGAATACACACAACTAACATTTCAAGCACTACAAAATAGGAAATAGTCATCAACACAGATATGACACTGTTAAAAAGGGACACATACAACACAGAGAAAACAAACATGAACATACACGTTTTCAAAAATACGTGCCGAACAGCAAATAAACAATAGAGCCACAAAACAAAGCAACCCCACACAGCATTATACATTATAAACGTAAACAAATAAATACCCACTGTTTGATAACCAGAAATTGAGTGATAAATATACAACAAGCAGAAAATGACCACCTACACGAGAACAGTGATAAAATCACTGATGCCAGGAGTGAAGTGTGGATATAAATCAATTTCAAGGGAAAATGTAAGTAGATCATAAATTATACCATATTCAAAATGTAATGCCAAAATCGTATAACGTTATTTACACTTATCAAATAGGAAAAACATTTCAAGATACTTCTGTGAAAGAAGTGAAACAAAGAAGAGAACGAATTTTCTTCCGTGCTCAGTTATTAACATCAAAATGTTCTCTGAACTTTCTCATTGCTGTTGTTCCCATGAGCTCGGCACCGAACTGGGTGATTGAATGGTAACGTTCAACCTGACATTTTGTATGACCGGTGCGATTCGCTGAATTCACGAAATAACTCCAGGGGAAATCCTGTTTGTATCCTCAATACAGGACATGAGCGATTGCTAACCCATTCTCTATGAACAATTGTATACTGGCTCTAATGAGCTTGCTGTTTCACGATCCTGAAAAAAATGAATGAACTCCACTTGTCGCACGCACATTACACTTTAACGCTACTGCTTCAGCTAAGCGGAAGCTTGACTATGATTCAATCATTTAGCAGACAGTTTCGTCTTCTGCTACTTTTTTTTTTTGGCATTCGCCTACATAGGCCATACAGCCAGCTCAGTGTGATTGTAATTACTCTTCCAGTGTATTGTTGCAACTAAGTATGTACACATGGACACCAAGGACGGACAAGACATTCACATATACAACACTTAAACACCCATGCCCTCGGCCGGACTCGAACCGGTGACCTTCGGCACGCGGAGCCAGTACTCTAGCCCCTACGCTACCGAGGCCGGCCTTCTGCTACTTGGTCAGATGTTGCCGTGGTGAATAAATGATGTGGATGCATATATTACCTTTAATTTTTTACTCTACCACCTATAGCACTGATCTCTTTAACTGTCACCTGTTTCAGGTTCGTCGAATATAAGAGAAGCTCTTTTTAATTTCTTTGCTGTTAAGTACTGTCATTTACTGTATCAAATAGTAGCCCAGAACGGCCCGTATCAGCCTCTGTACCACAACTACTCACTGTCTCCCAACTACTCCTGTTGGCGGATCCCAGCCGCTCAGAATGCCCATCTGTTTGAACCTTCGAGAAGCGAGGCAGGCCCGTCTCTCCTAAAAGCTCCAGGTACTGCTTAGAAGGGATCGTTGACCTGTGTTGGAGAGAAAGAACAACAGAAGATACGGCAATTCAGGCAATACCTTTAAACTACGATCTCCTTAAAATTTCAAGCAATGGTGCCTCAGAAATGCGTACTGTGTAAACATATTACAGAAATTGCTTTGCATTTTAAATCAGATTGCTTCAAGATAAATGACTTTGTATATCTTTAATTAAATAAGGTCAGAAAACCTTTTACCGATGCACCAAATTTGTCTTTGAGTAAGGCCACCTCAACAGTCTCACAAAATTTTTTAGTTTTATTTAAACCAAAGCCTTAGATCACCAAAAGCAAGAAGTTGAAGGGTTTAAGAGTAAATTACAACAAAAATATTGTTTTTTATTAAAAATTCATATTTCATGCAGAAACAACAGCATTTAAAAATATCCTGAAGTAAAAAAACAGGCAAACAGGCGAGTCTAATGTGGAATGAATCTATACAAAAATTGATTAAGAGTAGTTTTTACTCTTCAACAGTCCATTATTTTTGTAGTTAAGAAAATTCAATAGCAATACCAATCTCTTACAATCAGAACGATAAAACAAAGAAATAATAGCTACCAACTTCATGTCGTCTGAATGGAATAAATTCAAGCACAAGCTTCCTTGTGTGATTCGTCGACATTGTTCGCCAGATGAAATATCTCCATTCTTTCTGGAAAATTTATGAATGTGGATAAAACCAAAATGATATTTAAAAAAATAATGTCATTTTGTTCATAAGGCACACAACTAGCAACATGCTTTACTTATTTTCTAACATGTTTACATCGTGTCACTACGTTTTTTCTACCAGTATGGACAAATCATGACCTACACAACATGCACATGCCCTGAGCAGGACTGGAAACAGCGCACATTGAAACCCAATGCACTAATCTTTAAGCAACCATGGCGAGAAAAAGGAATTATTGGAATATTCTGTCAACTAATAAATCTTGGATAGAAGAGTTTCGATCTCTGTGACTGAATATTATCTATGAATTTTGATTCATCATTGATATCAAAAGTCGTCGCATGCGCTGGACTCCAGAAAGAGAAAAGTCAGATACTGATTTAAACAGTTATGCTGTAAAACGTTTCGAGAGTTTTTGTCTATTGGTTACGCAGTGTAGGTAATTTGTAATGCTACTGTGCTATTTAGTTCTGAAGAATATTCAAATAAGAGTATGAAGCTATATTGCGACAAATACTTTTATTAGTGAAAAGTTATGTCTTATTGTGAGTATAAATTGAGGAACACTGAGTTAGGTGCCGATTTATAACTTTTTACCGGTCTTGTTACTTCTTTATAATCAACGTTTTTTTTTTAAAGAAAGATATTTTATTTTAACGATTTCCACAATTTTAATGGTTTCATATTTTGGAATTAACATTAATAACTGTCTCCTAATTTTTCAGGTTTGAACAGAAGAATCTTGAAGGTACAGTAACTTAAAAATAATAGATGTGCAGTACCTTTCTGTTAGCCAATTTTTCTCTTCTGGCTAATTTTTTTAATTTAGTATAGCTTCGTCTTTTTTGTGAGCTTGTGTCATTACTTGGCGTGAACAAACTGGCATGAACGTTATTGAGACATTTCAAACCAACACTGCTATACGGAACAGAATATTAGGCTACATACAAATATAGACAATATGATCACAATCGTCTAGATTGCTGATGTAGGTGGGAAATCTGAGTAAGCGACAAATATCAGGTATTGACTCCGCCGAGTCATTTTTGCTTAAACATTATGTCGAAAAGAAATATTATATAGAAGTATAAAGAAATGGTTTAAATTCGTATGGATTTTTGATTAGCAACCAATAGATAATATCCGTAGATAGCAACGAAATACTCTGTCTAGTAGTTTCATGTTTCGGTGGTAACAATCACTAGGTCAACGGTTACAGCTTTAGAATCAATCGTCGGAAGGTTTTATTTTTCAGTATCCTGACGTTTAACCTCTGATAAAATTATTTTGCGTACATGAAATATTCCGGGAGTACTAGGTGGGTTTGATTACATGCTAGGTTGGTATCACTTATTACAGTTACAACATGATAGGCGCTGAATGATTGGAAATTTGAAAGTGTTACTGTTTAAGGCTACACGAACGAATTATAATTACTCTGACTATCAGATATCGTCTTTACTTGCTGTCAAATCTATAATCCATAAATATACAGAAAATTGAAGTTATTATCGATTAATTTTCACGTCTTCGAATGCACTACACCTTACCATTCATTGAGCAGTACATTAATAGCGATGTGATCTCTGTGATACAGATATCACTACTGTTAAACTGTCATGACTCATTTCATTATCACCTGATACTCGCAACATTCATGATTCTAATGCTACATACGAAAAAAAGACTTTGTTTCTTTTCGTTCTTCGGATTTTAGGCCACGTCAACGTTGAGGTAATAAGAAGCAGGAGAGGAAAAGGGCGAGGAATAATAAAGAATTCAGACATGGTCTTTTGAAGAAACCTCGACATTCGCCTTAAGTGATTTGGAGAAAGCGCGGTAAACCAGAATCTCGATGACTGGACAGGGATATGAATCCGCTTACTCCGAAATGCTAGGCAAATTTTAATTAATTTCACTATAAATAGAATATAACAGAAGGTAAATTTGTTGAAACTAGGTCTCTTCAGAACCTAAATTTGTGTCAGTTTATGCTGCAGTCTATTGCTATAGATTCACTGTTCCACTTCAAGAACAACGTCAACCGTGTTTTCGGGGAGGAGGATGTGCAAACAAGAAAGGCAAATAGAGGGGACCTGTTGGCTTCTGCTGTGTCGTTGGAGAGAAAAAGTGGGTGCATTATCGGCAAAGAAACGGTTAATTTAATGGACACTTAACAGCATTCTTCTTCGATTTTATTTTAGTTTCTGCGCATTACTCATTTCTGTGATGACTCCACTGAACAGGCAGAACCTGAATCCATACGTAATTATAAGTTCTGCTAAGAACTTTCCTTCCACCTTCTCTAACAGTGACAACATCCGCTGCAAAAGTTCATGTCGAATTTTGTTCTCAGACGTGGTCAACATGAGCGGAATACATCTTCCTGGCATTTTTAATGTGTGGAATTGTTTAGCACTAATTTCAGCACACAATTCCTTAAATAAGACCAACTTCCTTCATCTTACATTGGTTTAGTCGTTATTCGTATTTTGTCGAAGTGCCCCCCCCCCCTTTCTTAATTGTTCCATGATGTGTTTCGGCGTCTTCTTGTGAGAAACATGAGTTTATTTGGAAAATTTCCCCTCTCTCTCAGAACACTGACGTGTGATGAATTGTCATCAATATGAGATCCCTTCATGTAATCGTAGTTACAGTTGGGTCACTTTTCAGAAATAGAAACTGGTTGAATTGTTGATTTTAATTTTGTCCTTGGCAGGTCTTATTTGACCCACAGAAATTGTTATAGCGAAGTAATTAGGTTTGCTGTTCGAACAAAGTTTTTGGTTCTAGTCCCCTATCTGTACTATTGTAAATCTGTAAACGTGTTGCATTTGTCCCCTTGTCGAGGCATCATCCAGAACTACGTATTTTGATGTGGTTTTCATAAACTGAAAGTATTTAGTCTAACTTAAAGTATACGGTATATATTATGTCTACTTGAGCGGGCAACGGAACAACAAAATGATAATTCGTCCGTACCAAGAACACAGCTCACATTGCATTCAAGATGAACACTCCTTTGCGACATGCTGATTAAATATCCCGTTACAACACAGTTACACACAACACCCTTTGGATTCTGTTAATATTGTTTTCTTGTAATTGAGTAATTTTTTATTTATTTCTAAAGTGTTCTGAAATATAGTATGTTATAATAAATGGAAAGCGTTAATTAATCCACTAATCAATGATTAACAATCTGATAAGTTTAAGTTATGTTACTTAATCTACGGTAATTGTTACAAAGATACTGCATTAAAAATGTCTATACTTTGCTCCTAGAGAAAAACCAAAAGGCACACGCGATCCTTTACACACCAGAATCCGAGCCGGCGACGCATCGGGAAATTGCTTAGCGTAATATAAAGTCGGAACTAATTTTAAGAAACGAACAGGTGAAAAATTAATTAACCATCACAGACTTCTTGCAGGAAAACTGATGTTTTGTAAACATGTAAAAATTAATTATATTGAGAATAAATCCAGAAAAACCTTAATGTTGTTATTAAATAATTAAATATGTTTTCAATAATAGTGTATCAAAGGTTTAAATGATACATATCATGGATAACGAATACATTAACTAAAACACGGTTGATTTGTGTAAATTTGGAGGAATAGCTGGTATCACTTTGCATGACAGTATTAATTGAATTGAAAATATTACTCACTTATCTAGCAGCAAAAAACTTTTGATTAATCAGTCTTGGAAAACAGTGAACAAGCATCATAGGATATTTTACAGACGATTAACAAAGAACGTTAGAAAGTCACGTAAAGGTCCAGAACATTTTTGTAACTAATTGATACAGCTCATACTATAGTGGTGATAATCTTTTAATCGAGTGAAATTGGGGAGTTTGAGAGAAAGTCAAGTAAATGTCGAACAAGTATTCAAGAGCTTACAGTTAAGGCTGAATATATTGAGGTAAAACTTTCACTGCATTGACTCTATGAAAAAGACAAGCATTGTGTGGGTAAAAATTTCTCTAACAAGGCATTGCTTGGTAAGGAGTTATAAAACTTCAGTTAACAGTTTATGCTACATTTTGAATTAAGAGATTCAAAGTCAGTATGAAGATATTGAATTCAGGAACATAATTACAAAAGAAACACAGCTGAGAACGAAAGTTGCAACAGAAACTTGGATACATAAATTATTTGTGTAAACGGTAGTAACACATTAGTTTTTGATACTAAACTGCTTAAACGAAACACATGGTCTACAGGAATAGTTATAATCTGAAAAGGTGTTACAGTGATTGGAACGAGAGTTACATACCAACCATAATCTACAACATTAGTATACACGGTTTACTACATTCGCGCTTTTATTGTTTCAGTGTCTTATATGTCTGTTGCGGATTTAGTATCTGCTTTAGCTTTCTTTGTTATTATGTTTTGATGCGTCTATTTCTACTTCTTACCCTTATGTGTTTACCATCGCTTTCAGGAATGCTTAATGTTTTTCTTTTTATGGTACAGAATCTATTTTCAAGTCATTTTGATGTTTAGTGTTTTCGCTCTATATGTTTTCTTTTCCATGATTAATTTTTCTCACATATCGTCATTTAAAGCAAAAGGTAAGTTTAATTTATCTTTTTTCCTCTTGTGAATGGTTTTTCCACCTTCTTAACCGATTTTGAACATAAAACTAATACCCTGAAAAGCACCTTGTGTTTTATTTGTGGTTTTTCATACCATACTATTAAACCATGGAATATTACAAAAAATGCCTATAAAAAGGCTAGATGTAGGATATTTAATGTTCCTTGCAACAGTTCTCGTCTGAGGGACGTATGAAAATATTAAGATGAGAGTTGAGATGAGAAAACATACGGAGTCCAATCTATTGAGAAACAGTGAAGTTCCTGGCCATATCACCTGAAAGTCGGTGACAGACTACTATGTCTCAACAATAACATAATAGAAATTTTTTGCACTGGAATAGTTTTTCACTGTGTTGGTAGATGGCTCTAAGTCGTATAATGTACTGTGTGTTTTGTATACGATGAAGAAATCGATAGTATGAAAAAAAGTGGTGCTGTATACTCTTATTCCCAAAGTGTTTTGGAGACGTTTTGGGGTCAAACCACACTTTTATTACAAAATATTATGATTGGGAATCACTTACCTGCCTCCATTCTTGACCAAGTAAAAATTTCTTCCACCAGACCGGCGCCAATCAAATAACTTCGGGATGAGCAAGAAGGTGTTTTATTGCATTTTAGTGACCACGGCAACGAGAGTAGTAAATGCACCATATACGAGTTCATATTCTAGAAATCATTCTAGCGTGATGCTTATAAGTAATTAATGTTCATTAGCGTCTTTAATAACCAGTTAAAAAACTCGTCGAAAATTACTAATATTTTTATTACTCTGTAAATGTTTCTAGAGAAAATTCCAAAAAGGAATAAAGATTAATTACTTTCTTATCTTACTTTTTTGCATAGTGTTATCCTCAACAAACATAACAACGATATCCTATACTTGTTGATATATTTCGTGATGCTTATTGTCATATTTCGCGATAACCTACGCCTCGCGCAAACTTTATCTGATTGTTTAATACATTTTCCTGTTTTTCATCATAAGTCAAGAAAAGAAAAAAACTATTAGGTTATTTTGTGATATGATTCTAGTAACTGCTACAGACAATCTTATATATATATAAAAATAGACGTGTTTTTTCCTATATTTCACTTTCAGCCACCACTACCTAGCACAGATCACTGATGTTTGTGGGTGGAAGTAGCATGGAGTTTCCTGTCGTGCACAACGTTGGCCGAATGCCCATAGCTGTGGGGATGTGGGAGATATAGTGATTAAAGTTGGTCAGTGCAGGGCGTTTTCTTTCCTGCCACAACTACATAACATAGACTTTTGGTGTTTGTGTGTGGTAGTAGAATCGTCTTCCTGTCGTGCACTATGGTTGTTAGATATCGGTAGCTATGGGGATGTGGGAGATATGGGGGTTGAAAGTGGTCGACCTGTGGCAGTTTCATACTTCTGCCAAAGAAAAAAGTGTCATGGTCTATCATTTTTCAGCGAAAACTACAGATCACAGATAACTGGCGTTTGTGTGTAGTAGTAGCACAGAGTCACCTGTCGATCACAACAGCAGCCGAATTTCAGAAACTGGTAGATATGGTGGTTGTAAGTGGCCGACCAAGGATATTTTCGTATTTCGACTGTCTCCGCATATTTCACTATTCTGCCACAACTACATAGCATAGAGCATTGGTGTTTGTGTTTGGTAGTAGAATCGTATCTCATGTAATGCACTATGGTTGTTGGATGTCGGTAACTATGGGGGTGTGAGAGAAATGGGGGATGAAAGTGGTCGACCTGTGGCAATTTCATACTTCTGCCAAAGACAAAAGTGTCATGGTGTATCACTGTTCAGCGAAAACTATAGTTCACAGATAACTGGCGTTTGTGTGTAGTAGTAGCACAGAGTCACCTGTCGATCACAACAGCAGCCGAATTTCAGAAACTGGTAGATATGGTGGTTGTAAGTGGCCGACCAAGGATATTTTCGTATTTCGACTGTCTCCGCATATTTCACTATTCTGCCACAACTACATAGCATAGAGCATTGGTGTTTGTGTTTGGTAGTAGAATCGTATCTCATGTAATGCACTATGGTTGTTGGATGTCGGTAGCTATGGGGGTGTGGGAGAAATGGGGGTTGAAGGTGATCGACCTGTGGCAATTTCATACTTCTGCCAAAGACAAAAGTGTCATGGTGTATCACTTTTCAGAGAAAACTACAAATCACAGATAACTGGCGTTTGTGTGTAGTAGTATCACAGAGTCACCTTTCGATCACAATAGCGGCCGAATTTCAGAAACTGTGGTACTTTGGTAGATATGGTGGTTGTAATTGGCCGACCAAGGATATTTTCGTATTTCGACTGCCTCCGCATTTGTCACTTTTCTGCCACAACTACATAGCATAGAGTATTGGTGTTTGTGTTTGGTAGTAGAATCGTATCTCATGTAGTGCACTCTGGTTGTTAGACGTCGGTAGCTATGGGGGTGTGGGAGAAATGGGGGTTGAAGGTGATCGACCTGTGGCAATTTCATACTTCTGCCAAAGATAAAAGTATCATGGTGTATCACTTTTCAGCGAAAACTACAGATCACAGATAACTGGCGTTTGTGTGTAGTAGTATCACAGAGTCACCTTTCGATCACAATAGCGGCCGAATTTCAGAAACTGTGGTACTTTGGTAGATATGGTGGTTGTAATTGGCCGACCAGGGATATTTTCGTATTTCGACTGCCTCCGCATTTGTCACTTTTCTGCCACAACTACATAGCATAGAGCATTGGTGTTTGTGTTTGGTAGTAGAATCGTATCTCATGTAGTGCGCTATGGTTGTTATATGTCGGTAACTATGGGGGTGTGGGAAAAATGGGGGTTGAAAGTGGTCGACCTGTGGCAATTTCATACTTCTGCCAAAGACAAAAGTGTCATGGTGTATCACTTTTCAGCGAAAACTACAGATCACAGATAACTGGCGTTTGTGTGTAGTAGTAGCACAGAGTCACCTTTCGATCACAACAGCGGCCGAATTTCAGAAACTGTGGTACTGTGGTAGATATGGTGGTTGTAAGTGGCCGACCAAGGATATTTTCGTATTTCGACGAAAGGCATGTGTCTCCGCAGATTTCACTTTTCTACCACGGCTACATAGCATAGAGCATTGGTGTTTATGTGTGGTAGTAGAATCGTGTCTGTTGTCTTGCACTATGGTTGTTAGATGTCTGTAGCTATGGGGGTGTGGAAGATATGGGGGATGAAAATGGTCGACCTGCGGCAATTTCATATTTCTGCCAAAGACGCATGTGTCACGGTGTATCACTTTTAACTGAAAACTATCAATCGCAGATCACTGGCGTTTGTGTGTGGTAGTAACACAGAGTCTCCCATCGATCACAACGTTGGCCGAAATTCGGTAACTGTGGGAGTGTGTGAGATATGGTGTTTGAAATTGGTCGATCATGAATATTTTCGTGTTTCATCTAAAGACTTGTGTGTATCCGTAAATTTTACTTTGCTGCCGGAACTACATAGCGCAGAAGACTGTTACTTGTGTGTGGTAATAGTATCGAGTCTCCCATCGTGCACTAGGGTGGTTAGATGTCTATAGCTGTCAATATGAATTCTTTACAATCACGAACGAAGTCGTGGGTACCAGCTAGTAGTGAATAAAAAAAAACTATGAAGAACGATGTATATTTAAACATAATACATACCTCTCTTTATGGCCGGTTTGCGAAGTTAAAACATATTAAATCATTATACACTGTTCAGTATTTAACTCAAAGACAAACAAGTAATCTTCATTCTTTGTTTGCTATAACAACGTCATATATGGACAGAAAGTATAGAGAAAACATCCGCAGACGGCCGATCATCTTAATAATCAACATGTAGATTTAGACGAAGTAAGTGCGCTTCTTTGTGTATTGTTTTCTATTTTAATTTAAAGTAAAAACTTATCAAACCAACAAACATAAACTAATGACCTTCCTTCCTATCTTGTAATAACAACGACTTCTATGGTCACACACAATCTTTATCTCTCCCGTTTTGAAGGAAAACTATGAGAAAGTAATAACAATCAGTTGTATGGTGAGATTTAATCTTTAATAAGTGTGCGTAGTCAATTTTTGATCAGAAAAATGCTACAATAATGTGCCAATAAACGCAGCAAAATATCAAGACCTTATTGTTATCCATTAATAATGTTTCCCCATTCATGGAAAGGAGGAGAGAAAGATAGAGAGATTACGAGCTGTGGAGGCAAAGGAAACTGCTCGATAGCTCTCAGATGGAAATAGACGGCAGTTGAGGAAGGATGTAGTTTTACAAAGTCAATAGAAGTTGTATTCAGTTGGAAACAGATAGCAGTGGGAGATGGTCAAGGGTTTGTTGTGAAGAGAAGTACTTTGCAGTACAAATGTTAGTATGGACGCATGAGTTGCTTCCAATACGCAATTTCTCCCTTTCTCTGATTTCTTGAGTCATTATTGCTGACTACATAGTTTCTAGAACTACTGCCATGTATTCCGTTTTTTCCTGTACACGAATGAATTAATCACCTTTGAAGACATCACTGAGGTGTATTTCATCTCAGGGACGGATGCTTTGGAAAGTCAAAAGTTTTTATACAGATCTGAATGTACGTTTTTAGCAAGTTTTTCTTTACTCTAGAAACCTGTGCTGTGGACGCGCGTACCACAAGTTAAACTCGTTAGCAGCTGAAGAGTTAACTAGCAACAAGTAGTGCGAGGACTTCGCACTGGAAACTACTTAAATAAGTTTTCTTGCAGTTATTATACAAACATCAGTAATTAAAAACTTAAATTTTAAAAATGCAGTGCGTGGGGTCATTACCGCAGGAGCTACAGTATTTACTTATAAACCTGTTACTGCGAGTAATTACTTTTAAAACAACGTTACTTCAGAGACTTGGTCACATTCTCTAGGGGAAACTTCATTGGTATAAAATTTGAAATATGTAATGGACAATAGGCTATATACCACAAGGTTGGAATGAAGCCCTAATCATACCAATTTTTAAAAGATGACAGAAATATTTGTACAACTACTGAGATATCAATTACTGAACTCTGGATGTAAACTATATCAGGAAATGTTAACCAGACTACTTAACGTCGTATGAGAGCATATGTTAATAAATGAACACCATGGTTTTAAAAAGGCAGATCATAATCGATTACATTTTCATTATACAATTAACCTAAAACGATATGGATTTTTATAAACTTACAACAATAAGTTATGTATACCCTGTCAAAGCCTTCGCCAACATTAGGAGATAGGAAATTATGGAAGGAAAACAACAATTTGCGAAATGTGTTAAAAGGTCTATATAAACAAATAAACAGAAATGGATATACAACTATGAAAATAACAATTAACATGAGAAGGCTGACCTTTGTCACTCACAATTATTTTTCACATAGACTACACCCTCCATAAATGGAAAGAAATGTTATTACGAAATACAGTAAAGTGATCAACCGTGAATTTATTATTTTCAGTCAACTATTTATATTAACCGAGAGAATATTGTTTAACGATCAATTCACGAACTGCACTATTTGTAGTAAAAAGTAAAATACTATGTATTTGCTGCTTCTGTAGCCCTTATGTAAGTTTGGAGCAGGGTTACAAGTGCAAATTCGAGGGTATTAGAAAATTTATTGGGTATTGTAGAAAGCTCGTACCAGTAGGTTATACGGATGAGAAGGCGACAGGTGTGATTACAAAATGAGCATTTGGAGTTTTATTGACAAAAAGTCTTCTCAGGTATTCTGCCGGAAAAATTCTGTCCACAATGTTTCGGCAGCAACCTCCGCTGCCTTCATCAGATTAGACGTCATAGTGAAGTTTTGTTATTTAACAAACGTAGCATAATAATTTATCACAAAATCTAAAAAGCTATTTTTGTTGTTATTGTTAAAATATAGTAATAACAATTGGATAGTAGGTAACAACCGTTAGTAACAACAGCATACATTAAAGTTTTAGAGTCACTCCAATCTCGAAAGAAAAACGCTGATAGTGAAATGCATACAAAAGTGCTTGATTTTTTCTTACGGATGTATGCTTCGTTGACGTCGAGGTCATTACAGGCGGCGAAGGACTGGGGTAAAGGAACGGGAAGGAATTCGGCCATGACATTTTGAAGGAACCATCCCTGCATTTGGCTGGAGTGATTTCGGGAACCTACCTTTCACACACCACGCTCAGTGCAAGAATTTGAGTTGCTGATTGCTCTCCAAAACAATGACTTTTTTCTGATATCGAAAATTAGCTAGCGAAACAAGCATAATTAATCAGTTCAAATGTCGGTAACTTTAAGCGCAAAAAAACTGATTTGTTCGATATATGGTTTCCTCTTCTGCAAGAAAATAAATGTGAACCGAAGAAGAACTTAAATAACATTAAAAAAAAAAAAAAATGTGTCGAGTTCCCTTCGGTCTTGTTTTGGAATAAATCTATTGACACTCGTCATAAACTCAACTAAGATGTGCTGGTATTATTTTAGTCATATTGTTCATTTATTGTACTAAAGGAAAACGAATCGGTGCTTCAGAAAATTGATTTTGAGAAAAGCTTAGTAAAATAATTGAAGAAAAGACTACCTGTGCGATTTCGTATACGCTGTGAAACACAAAATTCGTACGCCAAAGAGTTTCATGCAACCGGAATTTGTTTTTATTTGAATCTACGACTAACACAGTGCCGATCTTTCAGAATTGAAAGACATCATAATGTCAGATCACTAGGATCAAGACAAAAAACGAAGAACAAAGGATTTAAGACTTGTTCAAATGTAAATGAATAAGCATCTTTTTTTGGCTCGGACTCAACAATGTGCATTGAACAAATAACGTAAAAGATTTTTTTTTTGCTGTCGTCAGTCTTTCGACTGGTTTGATGCAATCCTCCAGCCCTTCCTATCCTGTGTTAACCTTTTCATTTCTACATACTGTAATAGTACAATTTGGGTGAAGCGTGGGTGAATATCAGTTGCATAAAAAGGGAGGGGGGATTTATAATTAAATCCTGAAAAATGAAAAATACATATAATAATGATGCTAAAAGGGGATCTAATAGGTTACTAACTAGAACCATGAATTTCAGACACAAAATAAAACCTCATTTATTGAGTCTTATGGCCTTACAAGGTCGGGTAGTAATTAACGTTACGTTAAACACAATTAGATCAGCAAAAACAAGCAATACCCGACGTTTACAATTCGCCGGAGTAAGCAAACAAAACTGAATGAAATATCTCAAACAAGTAATAAAAACAGCAAAGTTAACATTGAAATCACATGGCAACACAGGCCATCAAATTGAAGCTAACATTTTACTGTACAAAGGAAAATACCAGGGGGCGCCGTATAAAGTGAATGAAAAGCATCAAAATTGAATTAACAAACAGCAAGATGCTTAAGAAAAATTGAATTGAAATATAAATCCAGCTAGCTCAGAATTTAAGTGGCGGGAGCAGAGTCTTAACCCAGGCGTCGCTTAAGGGCACATAAGTCTGTTAAAATCCACTGGATAGTGACCGTCGTTTCTGGTACATTACCATAGTATCATCGCCGTGATGGTGAGCGACAAACACAATGCCACTGCAGCAATGGAAGCTAAATAAGCGGCTACGACCGCGTTATTAGCATAACTTCCGAATAATGGCAAGCATGCCACTCGACATCTCGCTTTTCCCAAAGCAAGAAATGATCAACCACAATGATCATCAGAAAGCGTGCCGGCTAGCACGTCTGTTCACCAGCTCGTCTTGGACCCAAGTCACGTCTGCTCATCAGCTCGTCTTGGACAGAAGTGTTCTCAAAAAAATGGCTCCTTCCTCTTCCTCGTCTAGTTGCTCGCCACATGTAAAAGAACTCCATGGAATTAGTCTTGTAGCCCCCAATAAATGTTCAGGATTGGCTAGCTACACATTTCCGTCGTCACGTGTTTAATATCACGCGTCGCATTCGCTGACTTCTTCGCGCGTTTCCTAGCGTGGCCTCCGGACAGTAGCAGTAGTGGGAGAGGTCGTTGTCCGGTTTTCTAACGGTACTGAAGGCCGGCCGGAGAGGCGTCGCTTTGTCGCCTCCCTCGCTCCTTTGTATCACTCCCAACGGTCAAAATGGCAGTTTCTAGCTTTCAATATTCACCCATCTGAGCCATGAGTTTACAGAAAAAATTAATTTATAATAAACTATACCTTTGGCCGCCCTGGTTTAAACATACATTTAACCTATCCAGACAACCCTCATTATTTACAATTAATTTACACGTTCCAAGATTAAATAATTAATAAACTTGAATATAATAAAAAGGACAAAAAAAGAAATATGAATATAATTAATAATGATTTGATTATATTCATTGTGGGTGACGCTGTCACACCACAATATTATTGTGGTGTGACAGCGTCACCCACAATGAATATAATCAAATCATTATTAATTATATTCATATTTCTTTTTTTTTCCTTTTTATTATATTCAAGTTTATTAATTATTTAATCTTGGAACGTGTAAATTAATTGTAAATAATGAGGGTTGTCTGGATAGGTTAAATGTATGTTTAAAACCAGGGCGGCCAAAGGTATAGTTTATTATAAATTAATTTTCTGTAAACGCATGGCTCAGAACGCTTAAATATTGAAGGCTAGAGACTGCCATTTCGACCGTTGAGGGTGGAACAATGGAGCAGGCGAGGCGACAAGGTGACGCCGGGCCAGCCCGGCTTGAGTCCCGTTGGAATTCGGTCAACGAACTACCCCACCTTGCTGCTATCCCGAAGGCCAAGTAGGAAACGCGCGAAGGAGTCAGCGAATGCGACGCGTGATATTAAACACGTGACGACGGAAATGTGTAGCTAGCCAATCCTGAACATTTATTGGGGGCTGCAATACTAATTCCGTGGAGTTCTTTTTCATGTGGGGAGCAACTAGCCGAGGAAGAGGAAGGAGCCATTTTTGAGAGAACACTTCTGTCCAAGACGAGCTGATGAGCAGACGTGACTTCTGTCCAAGACGAGCTGATGAGCAGACGTGACTTGGGTCCAAGACGTGCTGGCGAACAGACGTGCTAGCCGGCACGCTTTCTGATGATCATTGTGGTTGATCATTTCTTGCTTTGGAAAAGCGAGATGTCGAGTGGCATGCTTGCCATTATGTGGAAGTTATGCTAATAACGCGGTCGTAGCCGCTTATTTAGCTTCCATTGCTGCAGTGGCATTGTGTTTGTCGCTCACCATCACGGCGATGATACTATGGTAATGTACCAGAAACGACGGTCACTATCCAGTGGATTTTTAACAGACTTATGTGCCCTTAAGCGACTCCTGGGTTAAGACTCTGCTCCCGCCACCTAAATTCTGAGCTAGCTGGATTTATATTTCAATTCAATTTTCTTAAGCATCTTGCTGTTTGTTAATTCAATTTTGATGCTTTTCATTCACTTTATACGGCGCCCCCTGGTATTTTCCTTTGTACAGTAAAATGTTAGCTTCAATTTGATGGCCTGTGTTGCCATGTGATTTCAATGTTAACTTTGCTGTTTTTATTACTTGTTTGAGATATTTCATTCAGTTTTGTTTGCTTACTCCGGCGAATTGTAAACGTCGGGTATTGCTTGTTTTTGCTGATCTAATTGTGTTTAACGTAACGTTAATTACTACCCGACCTTGTAAGGCCATAAGACTCAATAAATGAGGTTTTATTTTGTGTCTGAAATTCATGGTTCTAGTTAGTAACCTATTAGATCCCCTTATAGCATCATTATATAAATGTTTTTCATATTTCAGGATTTAATTATAAATCCCCCCTCCCTTTTTATGCAACTGATATTCACATCTGGAGCACCCAAGATTGTGTTATATTACCCTTACAGCCCACGTCCTCAATTATCTGCTTCATATATTCTAATCTCTGTCTTCCTCTACAGTTCTTACCTTCGACTGTTCCCTCCACTAACAAATTAAACAATCCAGCATGCCTCAAAATATGACCTACCAAACTGTCTCGTCTTTCTGTAAGCTTCTTCCACAAACTTCTTTCCTCACCCATCATTTCCAAAACTCGTTCATTTCTTACTTTGTCTGTCCACTTAATTTTCAGCATTCTTCTGTAGCACCACATTTCAAATGCTTAGAGTTTCTTTCTTTCCGGTATTCCCAAAGTCCATGTTTCGCTACCATAAAGAGTTTTAAGAAGTTCTTTATAATTCCTGGATCAATGAAGGCTCTTTTGCTAGTGCTCTTTTAACGTCATTCCTGCTTCGGCCATCAGTTGTAATTTTGATTCCCAAGTAACAGAATCCACTTACTTCTCCTATTGCATCCGATCCTATTTTTATATTTAATCTACTAGTATTGGTATCATTTCTGCTACATTTAATCACTTTTGTCTTGCTTTGATTTATATTCAGTCCAAAATCTTCCTTCAGTATTTTATTCATGCCATTCTGTAACTTCTCAACATCCTCAGCATTCTCTGCTAACAAGACAATGTCATCAGCAAATCGTAGCATACTGATTTTTTCTCCCTGAAAACTTATGCCACATGGAAATTTTTCTTTGACTTTCTTCATTGCTTCTTCTACATACAACATATTAACGGGGATAGACTGCAGCCTTGTCTCACACCCGTTTTAACTGATGCATGTCTCTCGTGATTCTCTACTTTTATTATAGCCACCTGATTCTTATATAGTTTATAGAGTATTCTTCTATCTCGATAATTTAAACCTGACTTCTTTAAAATTTTGAACATCTTGTCCCACCTAACATTATCAAAAGCTTTTTCTAAATCAACAAATGCCATAAAAGTATCTTTGTTTTTCTTGATCCACCCTTCAAGTATTAATCTTAAAGACAGAATTGCTTCCCTTGTACCGCGATTTTTCCTAAACCCAAACTGATCTTCACCTACTATCTCTTCTACTACCCTTTCCATCCTTCTGTATATTATTCTAGTATGTAATTTTGAAGCATGTGTTGTTAGACTAATGGTGCGATAATTCTCATATTTGTCGGCCTGTTCTTTCTTTGGAAGTGTGAAGATGATATTTTTATTAAAATCAGTTGGAATTTCTCCTGTTTCATAACGGTTTGATATCAGCTTGAATAATCTTTCGATTCCTTCCTCTCCTATGGATTTAAGAAGTTCTGCAGGTATCTCATCAATTCCAACTGCTTTCTTTGCTTTCAAGTCATTCAGAGCTTTATTAAACTCTGTCCTCAAAACAGGATCTCCTAAGTCATCACTGTTGACATCGCCTTCCTTCTCTATTACGCTATTGTACAAGTCGTCCCCATCATACAGTTTCTGAATGTATTCCATCCATCGGTCAGCTCTATCATCTGAGCTTAAAAGAGGTTTCCAATCGGCAGCTTTAATGTTCATACCTCTTTTCTTCATTTATCCAAAATTCTGTTTGATCTTTCTATATGCAACATCTACAGGGCGTTCGCCGGAAAACGCTACCCTCCCAGTCTGTTGCCGTCGGCAACTTGCTCGGTCAGTGGACCCAGCAGTTTCCGCCAACCGGCACCGTGAATCACCGCACTGTTTAACACCTCCGCTGCCCCAACAGTGCATTGCAGTGACCCTTACATTGTTAAGAACGGTTTCTTTGCATTGTAGATAGTTTGTGACTTCAGTCTCTTATTAATCAGTGTTGTGAATAAACGTTTCTTTGCGGTTTGGCTGGTTTGGGGCTTCATACTCTTATTAATCTGTACCGTGTTTGAGTGTGAGTATAATTATGGTACGTTACAATTTGCAACAAAGAATATTTCTCTACGATACATATGTGAAGAAGAAGTCGTTTAAAAAGTGTCGCAGTAAATTTCGTGGCGAATTTCCTGGCGCTTTACTGCCAGCTAAATCAACAATTCTGATATAAGAGAAACGGGTTCATTTTTTAACAAAAAGAGACTGTCGGTCAACCGTATTCTCACAGAGGAGAAAATTAACGATATCGCTTTTCGACTAGAACAGTCACCCAAAAAATCATTAAGTCAGTTAGGGCAGCGTGTGTCTCGAAATATGTTCAGAAGATGTGAAATGTGCATTACACAAGAGGGTCAACACTTCCAGCATCTTTTATAAGGTAAGCTAATGAATTACGCCACATTTAAATGCTTAGCACACAAGTTTATGAAGTTTATGAAGCGTAATTATTATGAAATAGTCCGCGGCCGACGGTCGAACAATGCCGGAAACTGAGCGCTCGCTCGCCGGGAGCAGTTTCTTCCTTGTAGCGCTAACAGTGGGTTGCGTTTCCCGGCGAACGCCCTGTACTTTACCTACCACCATTTCCTTTTCTACTTCTTCACACTTTTCTTGTAGCCATTTTTCTTTTGCTATTTTGCATTTCCTATTTATTTGATTTCTAAATTGCCTGTACTGCTCTCTTCCTGCTTCATCCTGAGCATTTTTGTACCTTCTCCTCTGATCCACCACCTCCAAAATTTCTTCTGTGATCCTGGGTTTTCTAGTAGCTTGTTCCCTAAAGCCTAATGTTTCTTTACCAGCATTCATTATTTCGGTCTTTAATGCATTCCATTCGTCCTCGGTTGAGCTCCTTTCAGATTTACTTCTTAGACCTAAATCTACCATTTCTGCAAATTTTTCTCTCGTGCTAGATTGTTTCAGTTTATTCACTTCCAGTCTGTTCTGTTTATACTGCTTCCTTATTCGCTTAAATTTCAGCCTACACTTCATTATTATCAAATTATGGTCAGAGTCTATGTCTGCTCCTGGGTACGCTTTACAGTCTAGAACTTGATGCCTGAATCTCTGTTTGACCATGATATAATCTAGCTGATATCTGCCTGTATACCCTGGACGTTTCCAGGTGTATATTCTTCGAGCATGGTTCTTAAACAGTGTGTTTGCCACTACTAGCTTATATCTTTCACAAAATTCTAGCAACCTGTTTCCACGCTCATTTCTTTCTCCTAGACCAAAGCTTCCTACAGTATTCCCTCTTTTCCTTCTCCCACTATTGTATTCCAATCACCCATGATTATTAGATTTTCCTCCCCTTTCACATATTGGATTAATTCTTCAATTTCAGCGTATATACTTTCTATTTCTTCGTCATCTTCCTGTGACGTTGGCATATACACTTGTACTAATGTGGTTGGGACGGGCTTTGTTTCTAACCTCATCAAAATAATCCTGTCACTAAACTGTTCATAATAGCTCACCAGTTTCCCTACTTTCTTGTTCATTATAAATCCTACACCAGTAACTCCATTGACAGCTTGTGTGCTAATTATCCTGTGTTCCCCAGACCAGAAATCCTGTGCGTCCTTCCATTTAATCTCACTAATCCCAACAACATCTAACTTAAGTTGTTCCATCTCCCTTTTTAAGTTTTCTAACCTACCTGCCCTATTCATACTTCTAACATTCCACGCTTCGACTCGTAGAATGTTTCTATCTATTCTGATGACTCCTACCTGAGTAGTCCTCACCCGGAGATCCGATTGGGGGACTATTTTACCTGCGGAATATTTTACCCAGGAAGAAGCCATCATGATATATGTAATTTGAGAGGATTACATGTCCTCGGGATACCCTTTGGGTCTTTAATGCAGTGGTTTCTCGTTTCTTTCTACATCCCCATGCCGTTGATCATTTCTGATTCATCCGCCTTTAGGGGCCGTTTCCAACCCCAAGGGCACGAGGGTGCCATGAACCGCTCCCCGCTCTTCCGTCCTCATTTCGGAGGCCGTTGGCAAGCAGTGGGTGATTTCTTATACCGGGAATCTTTCAGTCGCCAGAGCCTCGTCCGTGCAAACAGGGTGCACCACGTGAAGGAGAGGTTGACATTTGGTTGGAAAAGGCTAGTATAGCCTCTCCCAAAGCCTTACACCCCAGGTAAAAGATAGGAAGTGTTATAAATTTACCATTTAATTTTATCGTTATGAAACTAGCGGAAGAAGTTATGGGTTGAACTAATTTCTATTGAAATAATAGGCAATTAATAATAATAAATAATATTGATGTCAGCATTTTGAATTCCAGTTATGATACATTGTCTGTGAAACAATCTAAAAAAGATAAATTACGGTTATGAAATCGGCCGGGTTAAGTGCCTGTGAAAATCCCCGTCAAGACAGGGATTCGAATCGAGGACATTTCGCTCCCTCGTCAGACACCTTATCCACTGCGCCACCAGACCGCTCTTGTAAGTGCACTAAAAAGGTGGACTTATTACTGTCGCTCATGAATCGTTTCGGTACGGCAATAATGGGGCATTACTGAGGAAAACATTTACGAGCAATAAGAGCCCATCCACCAGTTTGTGAGCTGGAAAGTTATTGTGTTGATATGAGTACCACTGGAAGTGCTCCAATCAAATTCTGCCTAGAGTCGGAAAGCGCTCAAGATGATGCTAACGGTGAATACGTCTTTTAGAAATAAATAAATAAAAATGAGGGGTTCAGATATTGGTGAAAAGAAGGATGTTGAAAATTAAGTGGACAGATAAAGTACGAAATGAACTTTTTTTGAGTTGGAAACTGTAGTTGAAGAACGAAGTTTTTGGAAGAGATCCACAGAAAGAAAAGACAGGTAGTCATTTTAGAATTTTCAGAATTGGTTATTAATGGAAAGAACAGTGAAAGGAAAGAACTGAAGAAGAAGAATATCTGGAACGCTGGTCCTGGGGCAGTTTCATCGATCTATTCGATAGAAGCCCCGCTGCGTCTCACGTTTTGTTCCCTAATAGGAATGTGTGAGATGAGATTAGACCCGTACTTAGGAAACCAGCCCAGGCAGGAAGTATGCCGAAGCTATTCGTGATGTTAAGACAGCAAGGGACAGATATCTACATGTTGCAGAAACATGGAAACAAGGAACACAATTGGACTATAGGTATGACTTTTGTAAGAAGCAGGTTTACCGATAGTAAAGAAAGTGAGAAAGCGGACAGTGTGTTGGTAAATAAAAAACGGCTATAACAAAAAGGAAAACTCGTTGCCAGATTACAGTTCCGTCCAAAAATTGTGCAATAAATTGAAATGACGAATAACAAAAGATTGTTAAATTGAGTTTACTATAAGTTTTTTATTTTTTCAGTGGGATATATAAATGAAACACCAAAATAATTTACATGGAAAAAATTATGATGGGTAAATGAAATAATTTTGAAAATTCAAGAGAAACAACACATTTTCGTGACATATTTCTATCCGATCATTATATATTCTGTCGAATGATGTATATGATATTTGCCGAAATATATTGTCTACCGAAGAATAAAATTTGTTAGTATTACTCATTTATTTATTTTTCGGTCGCTACAGTTTTCCTGTAATCTTCAGGAAGCTACAAATCGCTATAAGGATAAAAAAGATTTGTATCGGTAGCTTCGGAAATAAAATGAAGAATTGGATTTTTTTAATGGTTTTCGCCAAAATTTAAAAAAAAAGTGGAATAATATAAATCTGAACAAGATGAACCTACTCGTATATGGGTTGAGGAAAGTTGGAGTGATAGGATGCAAAGAATCAAAGTGAATAATGCAATTATCAGGAGAGAACGAAGTGAGAACAAGTGTGCCATAAGGTTGTGTGTTGGTACCATTAGTGTTGATTTCTCTACCGAACGATTCTGTTGTTAATCTATCTTAAGAGGTTAGCTTGTTTGTGGATTACATAATGTATGAGAAAATATCAAGGGATCCAGACAGGATATCTAGTTTGTGTAGTGAAGCTGAATGCCAAGAAGAGTCAAACTATTAAGTATAAAGATAAGAAAATAAAGTTTTTTTTACGATTATTCAGTGGAATTACAATTGCTTGTGGATTACATAATGATGTATTTAAGGATTATATCGAGAGTGTGAGAAAATATCAAGGGATCCAGACAGGATGTCTAGTTGATGTAGTGAAGCTGAATGCCAAGAAGAGTCAACCTATTAAGTATAAAGATAAGAAAATAAAGTTTTTTTTACGATTGTTCAGTGGAATTACAATTGTTTTTGGATTACATAATGATGTATTTAAGGATTATATCGAGAGTGTGAGAAAATATCAAGGGATCCAGACAGGATGTCTAGTTGGTGTAGTGAAGCTGAATGCCAAGAAGAGTCAACCTATTAAGAATAGAGATAAGAAAATAAAGTTTTTTTTACGATTGTTCAGTGGAATTACAATTGTTCGTTGAAGGAATAAAATGTAAGTACCTGGGAATCTTAGTTGACAGTAAGCTAAATTGGCCAGGGCACGTTGGGATGGTTATAACAACCTATTAGGGTAAATAAACATTTTTGAGCCGCGTTTTATCGTCGTGTCAACTACCATCCTTATTAAGGAGGATCTAGCCTAATGAAAGTTTATGAATATTGCCATCTATCTATGAACCATGCAATCTGAGTTCAGTTGTGCCTCTTAAAAATCTGTTTCTTTAAAGTGTAGATTTTGAGGCAAAAAAGGGACACCATACAAACATTCAGATAAGTGATTATCGAAAACCGCCTATAATCTTGGCATGGCAGGTATATCGTAGTACCAATACGAATTTATGCCCTGTTTATCTCCGACCGTCCTATATATTGGTTTCCTAATTGTATATACACTTTACTTGGAAGCATTGCTAGGTAAATTAATTCACAAGGGAGGCGGAATGTGATGCAAATTTACAAACCTGCTGGGGAAGCTGCTAAACCTTCGGGTCTAGCATTCGGGAAGATGCGGGTTCGCTCCCCGGTCCAGCCATTCATAAGGTTTACCTATATCACTACATATGAATGCCTTCAAATGATCCTAGAAGAATTCCTTCCATTGGTTGTTCTTGAAGTAGCAAAAGTGAAAACATATACTGATGTGAAGTTGGACTACTTGCTTATGTATGACGAGTATTGACTTTTTCCCCAAGTATTATGACACGTAACAGCTGATATCCTTCGTCCAGATACTATACCTTTTTGTTCCAACTAAAAACAGTAACTATTTTTCTTCTTGCACGCAATCAAGAATCTCCTTTTTTACTCTCTGTTTGTACTGTACAAGTTATACACAACATACATCTCGTAGGCATAGAGTTCCTTTAGCGAGAGTCTAGATTTCAGTTCCGCATAACAGTGTAAAGAATAAACAACATTAACTCATTAGATTTCTGAGTTGTGGGTGCTTTGTCGAGGTCTGACAAAGAATTTTTTCGTACTTACGAATCTTCTTCTAGAGTGCTCATTATTATTGAACAAAATGCCAGAATCAGTTTGATTATTCGTCATTATGAATAACTGGTAGAAATATTTTCTCAAGTTATGCTGCCATATTGTTATCTCGTCCAAAATATTCAAAAACGTAAAGGTCCTCAGAAAAATGGAAGTTATGAACAAACGCATTGCATACGCATTTCTATGCAAAACAGATTATCTTCGATCGAGGCGTAAGTGACCACTCTTAAAACCTTTCGTGGGGTAAGTGGGGGTGAGTGGTTAGGTGCGAGGCAGGCGCACGTGACGTCTGGTAGCCATAGCAACAGGCTCGCGTATCGACCGCCAGCCGACGCCCAGCTGACGGACCCGCTGGCACTTGTTGAGGGCTGCGCGTCTTGGTGACACCACATGCTACCCACCGGCGCTTAGATGTAAAGGGAGAACAAACAGTAACAAGGAGCTGGGCTTACAGTCATTGGAAGACAGCATGCGGATGGGGCATATCGATCCTGGGTAGATGCTAGGCTAACAATTAGGAATCATATGTGGAAAGAAATAGAGGACCATCACCGTAAATTATCTCTTAAGTTGGTCATAAAGTCGTGAGTAGTATCCATTTGTGGGTAAGAGAATCAGGAATTTGGTTACGTTGTCAAAGGAGCTGTTGAAAAACTTGTCTCAAACAATGGAAGATTTTAATGTAAAAATTATCGTTAAATGAGTTTGTAGGTAAATTGCTACCACGGTGTAGGCTCCATCGTATTTAAAATGATGTTTTTTTCAAGCGAGATGTTTTTGACGTCGGTCCCCTGCTAGTTAGATGGCATTTTAAGTTAATATCTTCATCTCTGCATTCATATTAAATTCCACCTCCTCAATCATCTGCTCCATATATTCTATTTTTTTTTTCTTCCACTATGGTTATTCCGTTCGTCCGCTCTTTTCAATAATCAATTAGCCATAAAACATGTCGCACAACTTAGGTTGTTGTTTACCAAACACTTCCATACACTTCTTTAATTATTATTTATGAAACATGTTTAATATGTTATTTATATGATAACTTCAATTACGACACCCTTCTTTGGTATCACAGGTCAAATGCTTTCTAGTACTCCTTAAGTCCAATCATCACTTCCGCTAAGTGCTGTGTTACGTAGTTGCAGTTTTAGAAAGTCTTTACAGAGTTCTATACTAAGATTAAAATACTTTTGAGAAGGCTCTTTCCGCGACTGCTACTATGTTTTGATTTTTTTTTTTTGTTGTGATTCTGGCTTTACGGCTTGTCGACGTCGAGGTCATTAGAGGCGGGAAAGGTCTGGCGGCAAGGAACAGGAAGGAATTCGGCCATGGCCTTTTGAAAGAACCGTCCCGGCATTCGCCTGGAGTGATTTGGGGAAACCATGGAAATCCCAAATTTAGATGGCTGGACGGGGATTCGAACCGGCGTCCTCCTGAATGCGCGGCCAGAGCGTTACCGCTGACACTCTATTCTCGTTCCTGCTTTTGAGATCGTCCTTGTATCTGTCATAAATTTTTTAACATGATACACCAAACTTCTTCCTCCTATAACATCGCATGAGGTACGAGCAGTTAATTTCAAAATTAACTCTGTACACAACATGAATTTTGGTTGGATTCTCTAGAAGGAGGCGTACTTGCACAATGTGTCAGTGACAGGACGGTAGTTCCTTCCCCCTGGGACCTATAGTATAATCCAAACTACGGAGTGAGCTCAGCGTATTTTGCATACGAAAAGTAACTTTTGAAGTGCTAAATGTCATGTAAGAGGCTGTGAAAACAGGGGGCTTCCAGGATTACTCTTTAGCAATGAAATAGTGTATCACTCTATAAATCATTCCCATTTACAATAAGTCTACTGAGAGACGGAAAAATGCTGCGAGAAACAGGCTGGGTTGTACGTTCCATTGAGGCCTCCACTGTGGCGCCCCGTTGGACACTGCTGGCGCGCTCCTAATTCCATCGGGCCGCATGTGAAAATAAAGAAGCGTGTTTTACAACATTCTGACTTAATACCACTAATTGTGTTGTAGAGATGAGAAGTCAAACGAAGTTGACGTTTCCTATGCTCGTATGGAGAAACATTTCATTCAAGATACAGACTAGTAGAAATGAGAATCGAAGGTGTATTGGAGACATGGAATTCGGAAGTAAGTGTTAATTAATTTCAACATTTGTATTTCCTTAGATAAATCCGTTTAGTATGTTCTAGGTTGGAATCCTGGCGGAACTGGGATTTCATGTCTCCACGTACCATATGTGAAAAACAGTGTGATCGCCGCGTGACTCCGATTCCTTGGAATATTGCACGTCCAGATACTACAGAGTCTGAATTTGTAGAAAACAGAATTTTACTCAGTAGGTGGAAGAATTATACTACGTTTTAAAAATTACTCTCAATCATTGAATTCATAATATCGCCATGAAATGTTTTCGCCCCGTAGTCAAGCCTGAGTCAATATCAAATTAAATGGATACTTGTTTCCTTTAAATACTCATATCTGACGGCGAAACTTGATTAATTGCGCTGTTTCTAACAATATGAGGGGATCTGAATACACCTCACTCTTCTCATTAACTTTTTCGGACGAATGTAATTTCGTGAGCCTTATGAAAATTTTAGCGGCACAAAACTACGAAGATAACTTTGGGAGACAATGGAAAAACGAAGGTTTATGCAAGAGCATAGAAAAAATTACAGACGCAACGTTTTTTTGTACAGTTATACACAATGGACACGGTTGACCAAGAAAATATTCTACCTCATCTGCAAATTAAATGATTGCTAAAAAAAAAACAAGAGGAGTTTTGGGAAGACGCAGAATCATGGAAGACTTTATAAGACATCATTAACAACAAAGAAGATTGATTGACACTGCACAATTTCCTGTATTCCAACAAAAACTACAAGCCTAGAAATTGATGTCATAGGAACGTAGGCAGGCAATCAGCATATTCATGAAGTTCTGGGAAAAGGAGAAAGAAAAAAGGACTGCACTGTAGTCTTAGATTGCAAGCGGTCTATAAATCTCAAGTTCTAAATAGTAATAGTAAATAAGTCTTAAATTCGACTCAGACCTATTCTCTGAGTACAATGAAAGCATAGGCTGTTACAAGAATTGTTCATTAACGCATTCTTAAAAATAATTGATTTACAGTCACTGATGATACACAATACGTTTAATAAATGAAAACGAAATACACCTACAACACTTGGTATTTTTTTTCTTTCTATTTCAACATCTGTTCAATGAATCAGGTGAGGAAACAAGGTCTTAAATCGTATTGTAACGCCTGTATTTGCTTCGAATGTTGTGCAAGAGTTGATATAACAATTAGAATAAAATCAAAAGGAAATATTCATAGCACTGTTTCTCTGTCATGAATATCACTATGCTCCTGTTTCGTCTTAAAGTCACTTGGTATAATCGCTTAATTTTGGTACAGAGTTCGAGAAGATACCGTTCCTATCTTGGAAGTATTTTTTCCTCGTTTTACAAGTAGCAATTCAGATGAATGGAAGGATGATTCCTTTATAACAGCGATTCTCAGCCTATTGTCCGCGATGCTAGTACAGGCGATCCGAGGGCAGAATTTGGAAATGTGATTCTTTTTCGTTTAAATATATCATAACGGAAATAAATAAATTGGTAAAAATTGTTCATACAAAAAGGACTCAATACTCGTATTGTATAAGGCTTTAAGAGAATGTCAGCCACAAACCTATAAAACAAACTTTCTAAAAACCACAAATATTTTAACGACTAGATATATCTGAAATTTCCGGTATATGAGGATATATGATAAAACAGATTTCCAGTTGATATTAAACAGGGTGGCGTTCTATTATGAATTAAATTCACAACTGTTTTAGGAGAGCGTTATTGCAGGTTTAGGTCCATAACAAACCGGGCTACGTACCTATTACAATTCGTAGGGCTGCACACAGGGGTATTTGATACAAAAAGCCGATCAAGAGTCAAATTTGTTTTTTGTAAATTCCAAGAACCCGTATATACCTGACTCGAGCCAAATGTCTATAGAATAACAATCAGCTATATTTTTTAGATAAGCTTCATTCCCCACCCTGTGAACAGTCATCTTCTGAGCACTTTCCAAGACCCACGTACTGTTACCAAGCAAATACAAGAAACTTATAAGTTGTACCAATTTAATTTGTGAGTGATGTTAAGTGAGTAGTGGTCATTTTAATCATGGATATTGTTCAGCCAGGTACCTAGAACTGAAATAATAGTAACATACATCCAAAAGTATCGCACAACTTTATTTCTGTACATTTTTGTAAGCTGACTCATTTTGTACTGATTTTTTTTATTACGAAAAGTATTAAAGAGTGATTTTGTTATATTTACGGACCTTTCCCGAGTCTGATTTCTTGTATGGTATTATTTTAGTGTACTATCTTGGTGTTTCATTGGAAATTAGGTGCCAAAAAGTGCCAAACGTCTATTTATTCGAAAAAAAATTCTAGATTATTTACAATGAAACAAACCTACTTTTCTTCCGTCACATTAATTCATCTAAGATTTTCTTTGTTATGGGCTCTTCTGGTATCATGCTCATGACCCGAAAAGTTATTTATGATATGATTAAATATTAGAAAGGAAATGATTTCGTGCAAAAGTTGTAATTAGTCGAGGAAAATATTTTAAATCAACCGACATTCACGGTCGAACAAACGCAACAGCAAGAAACAAAAGTTTTCAAGGCTTAAATTTGAAATTAAAAGAAAATGGCAGGCTGCGAAGAGAACTGAGAGTGTGTTTTTAAAGAAATACCATGATTGTTTCAAAAGATGTATCGAAATCCCCATAAAATCCAATCCGACCACTGTGGGTCGGCCTGGAAAATCTTTCGATGATTTGACCGATTTTAGCAAATGATGTCCACAGAGATAATTGGTATTAACAAAACATTGATTGACAGGTTTTATACTATTATGTGAATGATATATAGTGGGCACAAGATTATATATATATATATATATATATATATATACATATAAAATACTCCCCACTGCCACGAAAAATTTAAGATGTACTGTACACTGAACTGTACGCTTTGCATACAATGTCACATATACAAGAAGTATTGATTGAGGTCCCACTTATAATAGAGTATGCACTTTTGCCGATAGGCAATCTGTCAGAAGCAGCAGCAGAAGCTAGAAACAAATATTTTCGACGATTTAGGGAGACACTCCACAAAACTTAGTTGGGTTTAGTGCAACACAGATGTCATTAATAGGCTTTCATTAACTTAGGATCCGTATTTGAGCTTCATCAGGCACAAAAATCCCAAAACATCTAGAAACTATTAAAATATTACTTTAATGGGACCCGACTACTCAAGAAGAGAACGAGCCATAAGGTGAAGGTTCCGACGACGAAGGATGGGATGATATTTTAGTGTACAGTACATGTATGATTATTGTTTAGGTATTCTGTAAATATTCGCTTAATATGTTATAAAGTGTATGAACACAGTACGTGTTTTTTTATTATTACTCCTACTTCACAGTTATAAGTTCTAATACACAAAAGAAGCGAAACAAAAACCAAAATTATGTAGAAATAATTTTGATCGACTTTTTGTGTCAAATACCCCTGTGTGGGCTGGTTGATAATATACACACAAGTAAAACTTTAGGCCACATAAGTTAGTGTCCGTAAAATTATTTTTGACATTTTACTGGTCCTTGGATTATAAAAGGTTGACAAACGCTGCTTTATAATTAACGAGGTCGATTTCATTGCCGTTGCTGCCAGCGTCCTGGACTCCGTGATATCGATGGAGACGAGTGGCAAAATCAAAAGAAGCATGAACTTCGGCAGTGAAAGCTATCCCGTATATTTTGAGCAATATTCCAAAAATGGGTTAGAAGTATTTCCTGTGACTGAATCCAAAATAGCAAAGAGCAGTTACGAAAAATTAGTTCTTGCTCTTGAAAAATAAGTAATTAGGACCAGTACTGGAAAGCTCTTAACATTTAGGCCGAGTAAATACTGTGAACAAACACGACGTTTGAGCGATCAATGCCTCTCTCGTCGCTATCGGCTGACGTCCTGTCGGGAAGTTTGTTCAGTGAATTTGTTCTGCTTTAATCCTGAGAACATTTCCTTAATGAAAAACGTCGAGATGGATATTCTTCTTACAATTTTCGCCCAATTAATTATGTTATATAAAGACATTGCTGCTAGAACCATTGGCTGGAACCTGGTTGCGTCATTTACCTAGCTAATGCTGTTAGGATCTAGTTATGTCCGTGAAAAGGGTTAGTCTATAACAGAAAACAGGTATAAAGAGAGCGAAGCGAAAGCTTATACTCGGTAAGAAACAGATAATAGTAATGAATGGAAACAATGACAGAATTACTGACAAAGATAAAATTTTGAAATACATCAGAGGTTTTTATAGTAACCTATATGGCAGTTTAGAGGAAACTCCGATATTCTCTACCCCCTCCAATGTATCCACAATGCAAGAAATACTTCCATCTGAAGTCAATTATGCTATAGATAACATGAAAAAAAAGGAACGGCCGCTGGCGACGACGGAAAGTTGATATTTTGAAGATAATTCGTGAAGAAATTATCAATCACTTGGCTAAAGTCTTCTTTTACTGCCTGCACAATGCATCCATCCCTTCTTCATGGAATGAAGTTAAAAAATCATTCTGATACACAAAAAGGGAAGTATTCATAACATCAAAAACTACTGACCTGTATGCTTATTGGCTGTTCTGTGCAAAGTTTTTTTTTTTTTTTTACAATGATCTTGTTGAACCGAATCAGTTCCACTCTTGATTCTGCCCATCGTATTGAGCAAGCAGAATTCAACAGAAGCTTTAGCACAATCGACCACATTCTTGCTCTCCGAGAACTAATTATGCCTCTTTGTGTAGCATTTGTATATTTCAAAAAGGCATTTGATTCATTAAGTCGTAAGGCTGTCCTGCAAGCCTTAACTTCACATCTATGTCACCTCCTCAGTGTCAACGTTAGAGATCCAACCATTGAGTTTCGAACCGAAAGAGGTGTTAAGCATAGGCGATCCCATCTCTCCAAAATTATTTTCAGCTGTCTTGGAGATGTCAATGTCAAAGCTAGAATAGACAGAAAAGGGAATTGGAATTAATGGCAGAAGACTCAACAACATGATATTTGCTGATAATATTGCGCTTGTTTCTAATGACCTTGATGAACTCCAAACCTTGGTTACCGACCTCGTTTCCGAGTGTAAAGCAGTTGGCCTAAGAATTAATATTTCAAAAACAAAAATTATGTCTAATGAATGGGTTATAGAGAGGAGTGTACAACTAGATAATGAATCTTTAGAAAATGGCAGTGAGTACATTTTTCTTGGCCAGCCTTTAAACATGAGAGGTGATGTAAGACCCGAAATTTTCCGTCGCATCAAGCTGGGATGGCAAGCATTTGGGAAACTTTTTTGCTATCCTGAAATCTAATATTCCCACATATCTAAAGCAAATAGTTTATGACCAGTGCATTCTTTCTATGTCGACGTACGGCTGTGAGACCAGGACTCTAAATGAATTTACAAAGAGCTAGGGAAAGGTCGCTCTTTTCTAGACAATAAAAGACAAGAAAAGAGCGACTGACGTTAGGTCAGTTACGAACGTCACTGTTATAGAAAACAGCATCCTTGAAGTGGCAATTGTCCGGCCATATTGCGCGCAGAAAAGACCAAAGATGGACAAAAACAATGTTAGAGTTGTAACGAGCCGCGCTGTCGCCACGTTACAAGGTGCATTTTATTATATATGTAATAATATAAGAGTAATTTACATAAATCTTGGGCGACCACCTAAATAGATTTTGTTGTAATTTTCTAAAGTACGCAAGATTCCAAGTGAGGACTGTAATGAAATGATGAACATACAATGCATCTTGGTAAAGCGAATATTCAAGAATTATTGAGCTATGTAGGCTAGAAGCTAATCTTGGTCTTTCCGAATCATGGCGACGGGACGTCGCGGATTTGGGGTTTTGCCGGACCACACACTCTGCTCCCTGGGGATAGGTCACTCACCGAGTGGGAAAAGCCTGCCGTCCGAAACCCGAATGTTCTTTCGCCCCGGCGAACTTAGCCGAATATGTCCGACCTCTGTTGGATACATTGGCCAAATCACATATCGAGGATATCACGTGACATTAGGTATCGACCTGAAGATCCAATCAAAATGAGCGTATAACTCAAAATCCTGGGAATTTCTGTTGTATGTGAGCTTCGAGACTACAAAGGAGCGGAGCGAAAAGTTTCCTCGTGGACTGAAGAGCGAGGAGCTGGTGATTCTAACTTCGATCTTCGAGTCCAAGCTATGCGAGTCTAGTCTGAGGTGGACTTGGAAAGTTGGCTTCTCTCGCCAACTGCCGCTGTACGATTTCTGGCTGCCAGCTTGCCTTGCTGGAGCAAGCTTATCGCAGCAACTCAGCCGGTAATGCGATGATGCGCATTGTCAGACCAGAGATGCCTATAACCGACTTGTGAGATAATCTCACATATCGTGGGTCCGCTACAGTCACCGCAGACATCAGACGCAGGACTACAATGGTAATTTATTACGACCAAGCCATCTGATTGTGCATTCCGTGAAACAGAACCCGTAAGCGACTTTGAGAGGATAGGTCCATGTTCTCACTTTGTAATTGTAAAAACCCCTGAGCTAGCGGCATAATTTGCCAGAACTAGTTATTTTCGAATGATATATTGTTCATTCTGGCGCCCATGATTTTCTTTTTTAACTGTAAAGTCACAGTATTATGATACCTTTTGTCTGAAGTCGTCATAACTTGTATTTTTATTGTTCCAATTGTCATTATTTCTTGCATTTTGATTCTGAGATATATTTAAAAGTAAATATACAGTTGTTTGCTTGCTCATGACGGCTAATTGTAACTCTGAGCGTTGCTTTTATGATTTTGCCAATTTGTGTTAATGTTAACGATAAATTCGCTCAGACTTGTAATCGCCAGTGATAAGAAAATAAATGTCATATTGTGACAATTTTTCCTAAATTCCAACTAACGTCGAGATTCTTGCAAAATTAATAATTTTCACTCCTTCATAAAAATTAAAATTAAAAATCCACAATTATTAATCATAAAGGTATGAAATATAATTGTAACGTGGTTTGCCCACCAAGGCACCCACCACAGAGTGGAGCCCAAGAGATCACCAGACCCATGGGACCAGGACATACGCAGGGTTGTCGGGGTTAACTGGCAGAGGATCACCCAAGATCGTTCAACCTGGAGGAAACTGCTCAAGTTCTACCTTACAACATGATTTTAAGAGGCCACATCAGTAAAAGATTGAACTGGCTGATAATAATAATAATTATAATAATAATGTCTATGACTCTCTTCGGGGTTTAGTCAGAAAGACTAATTGTAGCTTAAGCATGGGAAGATTTTGAAATCGTATTTTTTTTTTTTTAGCGATTAACAGTAACAATACAAAGGTTAACTATATACGTAATAACGTCTCAGGTACCTTGACTGAGCAAACCCTCTCTGCATAACGGATCTTCATTGATGAGCCAAATCATTATGATAAAGCCCAACCCGAGATTGAATGCCGTCTGGTTACGTTGTGGGTACAACATGTGGTTGTAGCAGCCCCAGGGATTTTTCTGCTAAAGTTGGGCAATAATTATGATTTCGTACAAGCGCCAGACGAAGGAGGCCAGTTGCAACAGTGAACGAAAACAGTTGCAGGCCTTGGAATATGGCGATGCAGAAGGCAATGGTAATAAAGCAGGTCAAGTGTCAGCAGATATACGCTGAAGCGGGACAGCAGTTGGAAAAAAGAAGGGAGGGAAGCAGCCGCCACGATTGGTGGAGGAGCATCCCTACCACTGGTTCCATGGAGGGGAGCAGTGAGTAAAACCTGGGTGCACGGGCCAGAGAAGGATCTTCTTCAAGGGAACTTTTGCAGCGATGGAGCGATGTAACTAGTCAGAGCTAGGTGCTAGTATGCAATCAAGAGATTGTTCCAGAAGAAAGGCTGAGTGGGACTTAGCGGCGAGCAGCAGTCTACAATGGGCGCAGCCAGGAGCTTACGCCAACAATAGGTCATTATAACAGGTGGGAGAAATCCATTAGAACAACATAACTGGGTAGTCAAGCAGTAGAACCAGTAATGGGAATCTTGCCTATGAAGAGGTTCAAGGGAATTAGGGATGTTTACTTATGTACATAACCTTGGTGTGAATAAATTGTAGATGTGTATATACTTTACTGAGAGAATCATTTACGAGTACTTGGGAAGTGGCAAGGCGAAAACAAAAAGATTCGCCAGTCGACTACATGGTAAAGAAAGTACATAAACGGAAAAGAGACAAATGGGGTGTCATTCTTGTCACGATACGTATGAAAATGGGTAATTCCATTGACGTAAGTAACTTTGGCAAAGGGCAGACTGTTATGGCCCGGCGCATGAGAACAAGCATCTCTCAAGCGGTGAGGCTGATCGGCTATTATACCACGAATAGGCGACAAGGTGGTAGACGTCCACGCCTTGTCACAGAACCTGACGATCGGAGGCAGGATAGGGGGCGATTTGTGTCAAATCTGACTGCAGAGTACAATGCTGGTGTAGGCACAAGTGTTTTGGATCACAGCGCCAGCGCACATTTTTGAACACACGGCTACTCAGTAAACGGCCCCTACGTGTTCTAATGTTAACCCAACGACATCGTCAACTGCGATTGCAGTGAGCTCGATATCAGCAAGATCGGACCGCACATCAATGGAAACGTGTCTCCTGGTCGGATGAATCACATTTCCTGCTACTCCACATCGATGGTCGTGTCTGTGTAAGATGTCTTCCAGGCGGACATTCACCTGGGCTTCCATGGGACTTGCCGTAGTGATCGAAGGCACCAGGACAGTTGTGAACTATTTGAAAATTATTGTGGATCAATTGGATGGCATCTTCCAGCAGTATAACTGTCCTTCTCACAAGATCAAAATCGTGTTACAGTGGTTTGAGGAGCATGATATTGAATTTACGTTGATGTTTTGGCCAGAAAAATCACTTGATCTCATCCTGATAAAACACATCTGGCACACTATCGGACGTCAGCTCCGCCCCCTCAAACCACATGCTCTTAATTAAAAGGAATCGCGTGGCTTGTGCGTAGACATCTGGTGACAGATACCCCCTGAAACCTACCAAGGGCTTGTTGAATCCATAATATGCGGAATCGCTGCTGAATTGCGTAGGCCTACCAATGGCGGACCAACACGTTACCAAGTAGATGGTCATGATGTTTTGGCTCATCAGTGTAGCTCTCTGTAGGCCAGATTACGCATAAATGATTTCATGTTCACAGTTAAAAACAGATATTCTCTGTGGGATCCGATTATTGCGAAACAAGTGTTAGCTGATAGTCAACATTCTCTAGTTTCAGCCTGAAGTGAGTTCGAGTGATACAATGACCATTATCTTCTAAATTTGTAGTGAGATCGGGTGGCACAATGTACATTATCGTGTAGAAATTTATTGGTAAAAATGTAAGGATGATGACACATATGGCTAAAAATACAAATCAAATCAATGCAACTACTATCGCTAGAATTAGCAACTCGAGCCGAATCCTGAGATAAGCTGTAGATAATGTGTGCTTAATAGTAGACGTCTTAACGGGAGCATGGAAGGAAAGTCTTTTTTTATGACCTCTGGACCCTGAATCATTCAGCCGGATGCAATTATTTTGTACGAGGCTAAGTCGATTATTATAAGCAACTTAGTTATATTATTTTACCGAGCGTGGTGGTGTAACGGTTAGCGTTCTGGCCTCGCATTCGGGAGGACGAAGGTTCGAATCCCCGTCCGGGCATCCAGATTTGGGTTTTCCATGGTTTCCCAAATCACTCCAGGAGAAAGCCGGGATGCTTCCTTCAAAAGGCCATGGCCGAATTCCTTCCCATTCCTTGCCGCCCATCCTTTCCCGTCTCTAAAGACCTCGCTGTTAAGAGAAGTTAAGCAGATAAAAAAAATTAGTTATATTTTTGTTTAAGTTGGTAGTACTATCATGTTACGTAGCTGAGGCATGCGTGGTTTAATTGTTGTTATATCTGTGCAGGGTTGATGCTGCTAGGTTAATTCCATTATCGGTGCCCTGCCGTTAACCATGGCTGCTCCGCTTTCTGTTTGCACCAAAGAAGAGCAAGGTTCAGTGATCCGATTATTGTGGTCGGAAGGTGTATCAGGGGCCGACATTTATCGAAAACTTTGGGTTCACGGTGTGTTGCCGCAATGGAGTGTCTACAAATTGATTTAAAAATTAAAAAAAAAAAAATGTCGCACGAGTCTTATCCACGACGAAGGGGCCGGATAATCGTTTACCGCCACAAATGGGAAAAACATTGAGCATGCACGTGACATGGTTCTGTTAGAAAGACGAGTAACAATTGATGAAGTGGCACATCATCTGTAAATTAGTCATGGTTCTGCCTACGAAAACATCCGCAACAGACTTGGGTTTCATAAAGTCTTTGCAAGATGAGTCCCAAAACAACTCACACAGTTGCTTAAAAAACGCGCTTGGACATCTGCCAAAACCTTTTGGATGGTTATGGTAATAAACCTGACATCTTGTTAAAAACATCACTGGTAATGAAACATGGATCCATCATTACGAGCCGGAGAGCAAAGGGCAGAGTATGGAATGGAATGGAAGCATCCAAATTAGCCCTGCAAGAGATAGTTCAAAACCCAAACATCCGCAGGAAAACTGATGCTTACAGTTTTTTGGGACTCACAAGGCCCAGTACTGGAAACATTATCAGGAAAGGGGCGCAACAATAAACAATGCGCGTTACAGTGAGATGCTTACTGACAAGCTGAAGTTTGCAATTCGAAGCAAACGCCGAGGACTGCTGTCGAAATGTGTTGTGTTGTTGCACGACAATGCCCGTCCACATACTGCAGCCCAAACTGCTGAAACGCTTCAGAAATTAAATTTTGAAGTACTGGCTGGTCCTCTGTATAGTACTGATCTAGCCCCTTTGGTCGACTCAAAAAGCTTTAAGGGGCCGTCGATTTACTTCGGACGAAACAGTGAAAGATACGGTGGATTCCTGGCACTCAGATCAATCGAAAACCTTCTTTAATTAGGGCATCAGGAAACTTGTGCAACGATGGACCAAGTACGCTGAGATGCAAGGGGAGTATGTTGAAAAATGATGTGCATGTAAGTTTTCTATTTGTATTGCAATAAAATTTATAGCTACATTGCGGATCATAATTGGCATACCCTCCTATTAACTGTTGTATTGGGCTTAGGTAATTTCACAAGACGTACACAACACTTAATTGAAACAATCCATGCCCTCGGCAGGACTCGAACCGTCGACCCTTTCAATGCGAGGTGCTAGCCCCTACTGCCAGGGCCGGCAATATCGTTTTTGATTCATAACTCCGGAGTTGGCTGGAAGCGTTTACACTGGAAGACCACCATATGCGCAGAGCGCTTGCTCACTATGCTCTGAGTGCTGGCTGTGGAGATTCAATTAGGCCGTGTAGCTTTTAGCGGGAGCTGCTTTATTAAAACGATGCAATGTTTCGTCGACCATATGCATCAGACATCAGAGAATTAAATTCGACATGCCGCTACGAAACTTAGTTATTTACAAAAAAGATAAATTGTATCTTAGGGCGTTTACAACAGTCCATACTGTGTTTGTAACTAAGAAATAATTATAAATCTGAGAGCATTTGAATTTTGCTTTAAAACATATTTTATATGTCCTCTCTAAATATATAAATATTTAAGGCCGTGTGTTCGGGGATATATTTCTTATCGGTTTAAGAAATAACCTCCTAACGGAACTTGATGGGCTTTTTCAGTTTGAAAGCTTACTATCTAACTTAAATCTGCGGTATGTCTCAACTTCATAAGACAGGCACCAAAGGTTCTTAATACAATTCAGAGATCACGCGCTCTATCAAATATTAACATTAAAATAGGCGTAGACATTCGTAGACGACATTATGCAATCTTGAGCATAGCCATTATTCGTGTTTTGTGGGATAAGAATATTAATTTTTACAAAAAAATACCTGGGTGATCGATCTTCACTCAGCATCTTTAGATTTCTGTGCAATATCCAAGATTTCGAGTACAGATTGATTTAAGTCAAAGGCTTGAAGGCTTCCGAGGTGCACAGTTAACCAAAGAGAAGCTTAACTAACATCAGTAGGCTTACTGGTACCTGAACCTTCTACGTAATAAGGTTAGAGCCGTTTTCGAGAAACCAAGTACAAAAATTGCTCCTTTTTTTAAAATCTTGTTAAAAACTTGAAAAGCAAAACGTTATCTACATATGATATTTCATCCAAATTGCTAGGTCCATTTGCGAGACCGCCTCATAAATTTCCAGTCAGGGATTAATTAATGGTGCGAGATTTGGGGTAATTCAGGGGGTTCTACGATAACCCTTGATGGTGGATTCTTATGTAATTCGACGAGAAAAATTGAAAGTAAAAAATGTGTGTGTGTGTTTGTTTTTAAATATCGCTCTTAGTTCTAGAGATATCGTATCTCAAAATCGACGTGGTTGGTTGAAATGCAACCTGGACCAGAAGATAAATTTCGCCATAGCCAAGTTTGATAATGAATTCGCATGAATCTCGTAGAGACAAATCGAAAATAAAGAATTTATTTTTCTGATATCGCGAGTGAAGAGGTTAGGATTAGATCCGGACTGGACCAGAAAACAATCCGCCAAAACCACTATGTCTATACGGTGGAAATGTACTTAGAATGGTTTATTTTGTTCCTAATGGTTGTTGTTAGGTAGAAATACGGCCTGGACCTGAAGAAACGTCACCAAAAGCACAAGGAACTATATCTCGAAAACCAAGCGAGATATCAAGAACATTTATTCTTTATTTTCGATATGTTTCATCGAGTTCTGGTAATGATAGAACATCATCAGTGCTAAATTCATTCACTTCGATAAAAGAATGCTCATACCTCGCGTGGTAGTATTTAATGACAAACTAACAACCACTCTTTACGGTCAAAAAGTAAACGATGATCATAACTGGTACCGGTTATATTATTTTCAAAGAAGTTTCTGTAAAGTATTTGACAAAACCAATGATAAATTTTTAATTATCTTCCTTTTTAAATGTTTTACAATTAAACTTGCAGTGCTAATATTTCCACTGGTCAGCCAGTATACAATAATTGTTAGTTTAAATATTCTTTGAAATCAAGGAGAAACTATTTGTAGGCTTTCTAGTACATGAATTGGCTACGAGATGGCGTTAGTGCCGTTTTCGAGATACCGAGTGAAAAAATTGTTTATATTTTGTAAACTCGATATTTTGTTGGGAAGACAACTATCTAAATTTCAAATTGCATCCAAATGGCCATAGCCGTTACCGAGATCCGAAATATATATATATACAAGAATTACTCGTTTAAAGATATAAGATTATCACGTTGCACTTCAACTGTTTAATGACAACGGAATTTCGATTTTGATATTCAGATGCTATTAATTTTGTCGTTGAATTGTGTATACAAAGATTATTGTAGTTTTAAATTCTGACAGCAGTTTACAGGCATAAAATCTAAACCCGGATATTATTATTGATAAAATTTTCTTCAAAATTACACGTTTGACGAAGAAGACAATAAACACAAAATCCATTAGCGAAACTTTACACGGTCTATGGGCAACTGGGTGGCAACACTTCACGAATTTGTGTTTTCCTTTAGGTTTGGTAATGCTTGAGCGGATATTTAGTAAAAAATTGTGGTATAGGCTGGATTTCAACATGTGCACAGCCTCTGTTAATAGTACTGCCTAAAAATCAATAGATCTACTGTTTCGTACGCGTTTAACTAGGTTCACGAGAGCGAAGCAGCCGGTAAATGCTAGTTTTTATCTACATGTGTTGTAAAACTACTGGCCATTGTTTAGAACGAGCAAGTAAAGATCTGAGTGGTCATGATGGCTACCAGTCGCTTTATTCCAACTTAAGTAATACATCCACGTGTAGTCCTCAAGCACAATTACCCGTTAACTTAAGAACAAGCGGACGAAATATACTCTTTTCTGTGGTGATAGTAAAATGTTCTGATATTTATGTTATATCAAATTTAATGAAGTTCGGTTGAGAGGATGAACAAGATAAATAGCGAAGCAATTTACTTTTAAGCATGGTGAGCGTGGTGGGTGAACTGTAACGCTTTGGCCTTAGGGAGGACGCGCGTTAGAATCCCCATCCGGCAATCCAGATATGGGTTTTCCATAGTTTCTCCACATCACTCCAAGCTATTGCCAGGATGGTTCCTTCAAAAATTCTTTCCTGTTTCTTGCACCCTCCCTCCCAGTCCTTCCCGTCTCTATGTTCTCGACGTTGACGAAGTGTAAAACCATAAACAAAAAACTTTTAAACATCTTGTATTTTTTAAACTAGTCCTCTATAATCAGCTACTCACAGAAAATCTAAATACTGAAATTTGTAAAGAAAGGAAGAAACTAAGAACAGAACATTATTGATAAAAAAATGTACCCTATAAAGAAGGATCTATACGAAAAGAACTGTAGCGAGTGGCAAGAAATTTTATTTAACAAAAAGTGTGATAGGAATTGCTGTTACTCATCTTAACCAATTGCAATGTTTAATTAGGAAATATTCTAGAAATATACCAGTTTCGCGGTCTAGAAGTTATTTTTAGACTACAATCATATTTTAAAAATAAGTTAGACTTTATTGTATCTTTCGGCTTCTTTTGGTATTAATTAAATGTTTCTGATTTTTTTTTTTTTAAATTGGATGATGAAGCACCTTGAGAAATACCTTAAACTGTTTTTCAACTTCAAATGTGGCTTGGTGTGTTTGAATTTTGGTATGCATGTTTATAATTTGTTTTGTTACAGATCTTTGCTTCAGCAACTCCTCTGAAGTGTAAAAAGTTTATCTGCAATTTCGCGCTTACGGACACTATTCAATTTCACAAAAATTATATTCTTAATTTTTAATTAGGGTTGCATGGATCATCAACGTCTAGGTCATTAGAGCGTGGAAAGGATTGGTGAGAAGGAGCGGTATGAAATTTACCCATACTATTTTGGAGAAACCTTCTCATTATTCGTCTGAAGTGATTTTGAGAAATCGTAGAAAATCGAACTCTGTGTGATTGGAACAGGGCTAGGACCCACGTCCCCCTTACATATACATATACATATATACTCTGCAATTCACAAAATTGTGGGTGGCAGAGCTAATTTCTTTGCTGTACATTCCAATCCCTAATGGTACGAGGGAAAAAAGAATTCATATAAGAATCAGTCCAGCACCTTATTTCTCTAATTTTATCTTTCCTGTCCTTCCGACTCAAATACGTTGGTGGAAGAAGTATTTCACTACACTCAATAGTGAAAGTGGGAGTACGCATGTTTACCAATAAGTTTAAACGAAACGTGTGTCGTCTATCTACCAGAGACTCCCAACCTAATCTACTAATCAGTTCTGTGACGCTTTCATAAGGACTGTAGCAAGCGGTAACGAATCGAGTGGCTCTTCTCTGTACTTTCTCTATACTTTCGATCAACCCCTTACGAAACGGGTCCCAAATGGCACAACAATAATCCAAATGTGGACGTACAAGAGATTTGTACTCTATCTCCTTTGTTTGTTCATTACAATTTTTCAAGATTCGACCTATGAATCGCAGCCTAGAATTTGCTCTACCTACTAACGAATTAATGTGTATGTCCCATTTCATGTTCCTTTGTACTGTTACTCCCAAATATTTCATAGAATCGACCATATCAATAACTGTATTGTTTAACTCGTATTTATGAACAATTGGATTCTTTTTGTTAGTTATGCTCATTGTCTTACACTTTATACAATTTAGAGTAAGTTGCCACTCAGCGCACCAAGCCGAAATAACATCCAGATCACGCTGAATTTCTAAGCAATCGGCCAAATTTCTTACTTCCCTATAAATAACCGCATCATCAGCAAACAATCTAAATAGGCTTCTCACTTTGTCTCCGAGATCGTTTATAAAAATTATGAAAAGAAGTGGTCATTTTGCACTTCCTTGAGGTACACCCGATGTAACATCTAGATTAGAAGAACTTTCTCCTTCAACTACAACATACTGCGACCGACCAGTTAGAAAATCCTTTATCCATTCACAAAGCTGATCCGATATACCGTACGCTCGAAGCTTCGCTAAAAGGCGGTTGTGTGGCACACAGTCAAAGGCTTTCTGGAAATCTAAATTATCTTAGGCCAGAAATTTGTTGCTCCTCCACTTAGTGGGGTGTCCATAAACTACGCATTACCATTTTGGCCTCCTGCGAACCTCCCTCCCTCCCACGTAGTCTGACGTAGCTTTTGCCTCTACCCCTCCACCCCTTCCCCTTGTGGCACGTAGATTCTTTCCCTATTGTTTCTAGAAGACATTTTGTACTGTTCCCTGTGGACACATTATCGTAACTTACATACGGAGATAACTCAGTGACTGAAATAAATCTTCGCATGCATTCTGTACCTTACTTTAACGGTGACAAATACAGTGATATGAATAAAAAGCTACGTGGCTTATATCGGAACCCCCTCTTCCCCCCCACGTAGCCTAGTGTAGCTTTACAGCCATCCCCTCCCCAATCCCCTAGACCCGTGCCAAGTAGTTTATGGACGCTCCCATATGCTCAGTTTCAAGAATTTTTTCAACAAATCTTGTCTTTCGGTATTATTCAGCTAATGTTTTATTGCAACATTTTCAGACAACAAATCTTTCATATTATCAATTAAACTTTTATGAAAGCTAATATTTACGTTTAAAATCAAATGTTTGTTTTGAATTTTTATTGGATTCTGTATCTTAATGTACCGACACTATTTTTATCGATTTTTTTTTAAAATTCCAAATTTCGTAGCTGGAAGATTTCGAAATTTTTTACAGAACTAATGATCTGCTAAACGGAAAAGCTTTGGATTCTCTACAATGTGCTCTAGTTTAGCATTGAAAACGATCATCCGTTCTCAAGGACTGTAATAACGTTATGTATGGTAAAGGTGTTGCAAGGTGAGTTCGCCATCTGTCTGATTACCTTGAGCTGCTGTTTACTGCTTGTTATCATGTAACGGAAGATTGAAGTACTTGGGTATACAGTGACCTTCCATTTAGTCGATGGATAATTCTTTACCTTCATCTTTTCTTCGCTTCACAGGTGTCAAGTGAGGCAGGAAAAACACATTAATCACAAAAACGAGATTGAGCGGCATTATATCGTTGGCTACATCACATCTCATTTCTTATCCGCATTCGAACATTTATAAAGCCCACCAATTGAATAGAATTTACCGTGCTGTCAGAGATATATTGCACTCGTTTTTTATGAATTGACAATCTAGTTGCGAGAGTATCAATCTTTCGACCAACGTTTTTCGTGCGTTAGATCCCTTTTTACAATTTATGGACTGGTCCATAGATGTTATTTTGAATTTATTTTTGTTGTAATATCAAAAGAATAACTGGTTCTATACCCACTAATAGGTTCCATCACTCTTTATCCGTTCCTCTCCTTCTTTTTTAATTTCTTAATTTCTTCATATCCAGCATTTAAAACTTTGTTCTTTATTTTTCTCGTCTACTGTTCACCATCTCTGCTACCGCTTCTTTTATTAAGTATTTGTGTCTTGTATTGTGCCCAATATTCTTGATCTTGGCTATTATCTTATTTTATTCATTATTCTTCTCAGTGCCCGTTTCGTCTGCACCATATCAACTGTTTTCAATTCTTCCGTACTTGTCCATATCCAATTCTCTAGTAATTTTATTCTTTACTAGCGTAAGCCCGTGACCGTTACGGGTCTAAAATAGTTCCCGTTTTTAGTATCAAAAATTATAACAGGTTGACCTGATCTGACGAAATACGAACTTGACCTGAGTTTTCCTCTTAGGGTGAATAAAATCTCTTGAGCTTGAAGAAGTCAGAAGTATTAATAGACGTAGTTATTAAGGACGGGCAGGGATGATAGTCCTATCGTATAATTGTTTCAAAGGTCGCAGACTCGAACTGTATTTGACCCTTAAAGTTCAGTCTGCAAAATTTGGAGAATTCCTGTTTGCTTCGAAAGCATCACGTTATTATTTTATTATTATTGAGGATGGGCATTCATAATGTAATCTTTCGTCATAGTGTCTGTAACGGCCAGAAACCTTATTACAGATTGCAGATTATGAAACAGCTGAACAACTCCGAAAAAACGAATTACCACAATACTAGATTCGGTAACATATTTGGTCTGGTGTGCACTTTAAACAATCTAATAACTCACGTACAGCGAACATTAACGTAATTGGTCAGTAAAACATGTAAAAAGCAAATAAATCGTGATGTATAAACTTTGGTCAAGCAACAACATTATCGAAAGTTTTAATTAAATTTAAATTTAGCCTATGTCGGAATGACAAATTGGTATTCGTGGTTACAGCAGAGACCACTAGTAAGTTAAGTTTTTTAAAAGTTTTTTATGTTGCTTTCATCAACAACATGTTACTAAAAAGAAGTTACACGTTTTTTCAGCCGTAAAGTTTATCGATATTTATTTAATTATTAAATGTTACGAAAAGCAGACTTAAAGAATGTATTATGGTAATTAATTTGATAGCAGTAGCTTAGCTATTAAATTGTGGACATAACCTCGAATTTCTTTTAATGATATTATTTGCGAGCTAAGGCTGAGACGTCACACCGTTCACCAGCCAATAGCTTAGGAAATTATATAGTAGATTCATCTTTTTACTGAAACTCCAATTCTGATTTCCAAACAACGCATTTCGAACGAATTATTTCGCCAGTCTATTTTGTGTTCCTTATTCATCAATCCTCCCAGTATTTTTTTTTTATTACTGACTGGCTTCATAACGGCAAATAGTTTTATTTCTGATAAAAACTTCTCGGGTTTCAAGCCGCGTCAGAATTGAGCCGTCTAGTTTTATTTCTTATGAGACCGTATCTTCTGTAACATTACTGCCCATATATTTAAATGTCTGCACCAGATTCGGTTCTTCTAATTTTCTGCTATGTTTTTGTCCTTTTACTTCTATATTTAACTTTCTCTTAGTAATTATTATTCCATATACCATTTACCAGACGTTCAGGGCTTCCAACTTACGCTCTACTTCTTTCTTATCCTCTGTCAACATTATCGATTCCTCCGTGTATTGTCAGGGTCTTTGGTGGTTTGATTAATATAGTAATTAATTAAATAGTTCACCATAAAGTTCAGTTTAACATTTTTTTGTTTATTTTCAAAACAACGTCAGCGACATTGTTTACATGCAAAGATACAATCCAGAGATACTACTGACGCAAATTGGGCAGTTCCAAAGTGAATCTGTATAAAACTAAAACTGTCCTTCTGCTGATTTCTTTATACAGGCTCTATCGAAATTTCCCGAACACTTCAAAAGCTTCCGCGAGATATTTCTCGAACATTAACAATTACTCAAAAAATTAAACACAATCAGAATTAATACATAATCACTTAATATCATTACAAAATGATCAGAAATGGAAATTAAAGATACTTAAACACAAAATTATTTACAGAAATCATTTTAAACTGTAGAAAATTGTTCTGTAGACATCGTAACTTGCATTAATACTTGGAATTACACACATTTAAGCAATTCTCTTGCACAATTCTGTTCTTAAACATATTAAATGGCCTTTAAATAATTTCCTTTCATAAAACAAAGTCTATATACACTGATTTACAAGAAATCGCAAAACAAACATACCAGATCATATTCAAGCAAACTTGGCTCACTACAGATACTTCATAAAATAAAATTCTACTTAAAGTTCAGGTATGAGGGCTGTTACAGTATCCTATACATTTCACGCTGTTTTCACCAAAACAAATCCCTCTATCGAAACATTCTACAAACATGTCTTCTACAGTATATTTATCCTAAACATGCCCTGTGTCGTACCACACCGATAACAGATATTTTCTAAAACCAACATTGTGTGTCATCTCCCCTATTTCACACTCAATTTACTTTTTTTAAACATTCACTTTGATAATCAATCTCCTCTCGTCAAATAAATTTCTATTTATTTAATATTTCTTCAAGTAAGAAAGGAAATAATTGTCAGATTTAGGTTTTACATGGTTTCCCCAAATAGCTCCAGGCAAATGCCGGGATGCTTCCTTTAAAAAGGCCATGACCGAATTCCTACCAGTTTCTTGCCTCCAGTCTCATCCCGCCTCTAATGACCTAGACGTCGACGAGGCGTAAAGCCATAAGTAAAAAAAAAATTTGTTAAATAAGAGATTAGGAATCAACAGATTCATCCGAGGTATTTGCAGTTTCATTACATAAAGTTTAATAAATTAATATCAAAGTGGCTTAAAGGTATCGGTTGCTAGTGAAACAGATAACGCGTAACAAAAGTGTATTTTCAGGTGCTAGTTGTTTTGAGGATTTGAATCACGCAGGAGATACAATTAGTGAAGGTACTGAGCTAAGATATTTTCGATGTTAACAGAATAATACACTGGAAATTACGAAAATTTTGCTTTGGTGCGGGAGTACGATGTGAGAGTCTTGCAACGCGTACCGTCCCCTTTAACGTTTGATGTGTGTCTCGGGATTGTTCCCCGGCTCTCATTGTTACCCTTCCGATCGATACCCTTGGTCTGCACTCTCGGTGACAACCCACGTTCACAGTTTTTGTCACGCAGTGCGCTGGAGCTTCAAATAATTAGAGACAGCCTCCTAGCAGGTTGCCGTGAGTGTATTGTTAGCAATATAACGAGGGATGCTTTTCATGAAGCTAGGGGTAGTGAATTGCAGTTCACGCTTATCAGCCTGCGGAGCAGGTAGTGAGCTGGGTACAACAGTGTAGGGAGGCATGTATTTATTGTTCACTTCACTATCTGTACCTTTGTTACGCCTTTGTTCTTGGTCTCTATCAAGATGCTCCAGTCGATTAGAAATATCATCCAGAGTGATACGAAGTCCTCTAAAATTCCATCCGTAGCTTCGAGCGTCGTCGGTGAGGTCTATACATATTTTGATGAGTGCCATTTGGATAGAAAAAAAAACTTTTTTAGGGAATGTGGAGTTGTCCATCACTCATACCATGCTAGATGGGAAATTTTTACCAAATCTATCTATCCTATTTAAAAGGTGACATGTGGAGAGACTTTGGACTGAAGAGAAAAACATGTTGAATAATCCAACAAATAGTATCATAAGGCGAAGTATGATGAAGGCGTAGAATACATCATTTACAGACCAGAAGACGATAGCACGTTCTGAACGTCTAAGAAAGTATCATCAAAGAAAATGGCTAGTAATAGTATGGGAAGTAGAAGAGGCTATGAACACGACCTTTTTATGGAAGCATCCTGGCATTCACCTGGAGTGATTTGAGGAAACCATGGAAAACCAAAATCTAGATGCCAGGACAGGGATTCGAACAGGCGTCCTCTCGAATGTGAGACCAGAGCGTTAACCGCTCACCCACCACGCTCGGTTTCACATCTCTTTCATTAACTTTTAAAAGCTCACTTATTTCCCTCCAAGTGTATAATCTCTTTAATTTGCTCTTATATACATAGTACGTAATGTCCTATAAACATTTCCGTTCATGATAAAAATCGTCCAGTTTTAACCCGGTCTAGTTATTCCACTCCAAACTCCAGCGTTTTTCAACAGAATAATGAAGAAATTCACAAATACACACCAGGTCGACAAGGCAAATATCAAAATAATGAACCACCGTTGGGTTTGTAGTCTACATCAGGAGGGTGTTCCAGGGCCAACCCAACGCCAACCCTTTGATGTCATCGCCAGTAGTCCGAACCGTACACACTAAACAAATCTCTCCCAACAAGCGGTTGGTTGCCATTCGTTGGCCGTGATTTGCTTAGTGTGTATGCACGCTTGATTAATGCGGGAAACCTCTTAAAAATCAGGAGTCGAACCCGGTCCCGTTGTATCTCCCGATTTATCGTGCAGTGCTTTGACGTACTAAGCCACATAATATTTATTGGTATTCAAACAATTTTTCTCGCATTCGGGAAGACGATGGTTCGAATCCCCGTTCGGGAATCCAGATTTTGCTTAAGTAAAAAAAAAAAAAAAAAAAAAAAAAAAAAAAAAAAAAAAAAAAAAAAAAAAAAAAAATATTCTACAGAGCATGAAAAATAGTAGCAACTACCCCGTGTCTACAGCTTTGATAAAAGTATTCTAAAGTCTATTAAATGCCTTCTACCGTGCATCCACCTTTCTCAGCGACTAAAGAGAAGTAGTTTGGTTCTCATTTAACCATCTTGGCTGCAATAGATAGCTACGATCCGAATCCGGCATGTGAATTAGATTGCAGGCGGCACACAAAACAATCGGCTGGAAAATCGGGCGCCCTAATGAACTGAAAGGCGAGCACACTCCAGTGAGTGAGAGCCGGCGCCATGAACATCGAGCATTATTCGAGTCCACCGAGATGTTATACAGGCAGCCATCAAAGCAGAGGGTCATTCAAAAATTTATAGTGGCTGTTTTATGTACAGAACGATGTACTGAGATATTTGATAGCTGATCGTAGCAGAAAAAAATGTAATACAAGCGTAGTTGATTCCTTCCGTCACCTTATTCTCTTCAGTTTCTTTCTAAAAATGACTAGCAGGATGTATGTGAGTGTCTGAAAAGCAGTTGTTTCAATAATTCGGGAGGATGCAGGTTCAAATCCCCATCCAACTATCCGGATTTCGGTTTTCTATGATTTCCTTAAATCGCTCCAGGCTAATGACTGCATTGTTTGTCCAAAGTGCGTGGCCAAATTTCTTCCCGCTTCTAATGACCTCAACATCGACGAGGTGTAAAGCCCGAAGCAAAAATGAAATATCAAAACTGGATATTATCAGGATGAAAACAAAAATTTGCTAACAGTGTACTGTATTGATTTTAACCGTTTTTGTGCTTTCTTCAGTTGTGATCTAGATGCACAGAGCGTGGTGGGTGAACGGTTAACGTTCTAGCCTCGCATTCGGGAGGACGTGGATTCGATTCCCCGTACGGGTATCCAAATTTGGGTTTTCCATCGTTTCCCCAAATCACTCCAGGCGAATGCCGGGATGCTTCCTTCAAAAAAGCCATGGCCGAATTCCTTCACGTTCCTTGCCACAATCCTTTCCCTCCTCTAATGACCTCGCTGTCGACGAGGCGTTAATCCCAAGCAAAAAAAAAATAAAAATAAAATCTACGTGTTTGATGGTATAGTCCACGTTTATTTGCTAGGAACGTTCCTAAAACATAAGAAGATATCAAATCTCCTATAATCCTTACTATCAAGTGGTAACATTCACATCTGGTCTTTAGACTAAACCGTCTTCATAAGCTCTATTGGAGAAAAGCTCCATTGGAGAAAAATTACAAAAGTAACATCTTTACTGTGAATTCACTTATTAGTGTAAAAGATTTTGCCTCAGAGTACGAAATACTATAAAAATTTGTAACGGTGTTGCGTATGTTCTTTGAGGAGACTTTTGTAAAAATTAAAAATGATCGACTTCAGCTATTTGAACGTTCCCAAAGCCAAAACAATTGTGATTTTTATGTGATTTTCGCAGGCTGGAATCTTAGGGTCTGACGTAAAACCTGAGGCTTGTTTCACTACGTTACGTAAACAGATCGCTAAGCAGGAAATTTAAACTTAATCTTAGCATTAACATTTTAGTTTTAATTCACGCTGGACTGTATAGATGAATAATGTAAAAGCTATCCCTTACATTGTTCCAGAAACATACGTAATTTATATCAAAGGTTAAGAAAGTAATGATGATTATTTATAGTTCGTCGTGAAAACGATAGTGAGCTTTTCTTTATTCCAGATCGAGGAAGTCGCGGGGAGAATTTATTTGGATAATAAAGAGATTCGTTGTGTTTAAAATTACAATCTCAATTTTTCTCTTATTAGAAGAAACAAATCAAAAAAATTGTAGTACTGCTTGGTGAGCATGAACAAGTACTAATTTAAGTCATTCAGTAACTACAGTGAAAAATCATTTGTATGAGAGTTACAAGCGATATAGAAATGCTCTAAATTTTAGGTCAAAACATTCTTATTTAAATTCCAACAAATCGTGTAACCATCTGAAATTCATGAAGATATTAAAAATAATTGTGAGAAATTTGTGAGGTACGTATATAAATCATTTTTGATAAATTTAAATATGTTTACTCCTAGTTATTGTTTTCTTTCTAAATACAATCAGAAAATTCGCGGCTTATGAATAATATCTGTACTTTTGAAAGTTTACTTTATATTCGAGGTCTGGTAGATGTTCTTTAGGAATAATTTGTATATTTGTCGTTCTGTTGCAGTTTGTACCAAGAAAGTGTGAGTTTGTCCGGGAGATTAAAGACATTGAGTGATATGTTTTTGTTTTGAAAGAAACTGCAAGAAAAAGTGGTATATAATGTGTTTTTGTAGGAACTTATAATATGTTACATCATATAGAGAAGTGGGATTCAATTTCAAGAGAGTGAATATCAGTTAGATCGAAAGGATATTATCGAATAGACTTGCAATCTTATTGGTATAATGTTAAGAGTATACCGGAGACATAATTGATTGTTCATTGTTTTCTTGTCTTGTATAAATAACTTAAGACCGAAGAGGTATAATTTACTAGTCTTCGTACGCGTGAATTTACTGACTGTGAGAGAAACAAATCTTGAGTGGCAAATATAACATTACTAAGACTTACACACGTTATCCGTCTGTCTGTCACCATCGTTAATTTTCAAAATTTCATAACAAAATCTGTAAAAAGTATCCTATATTATTCTTAATGATACATCCTATTTTCTTGTTAAATTTCATCAAGATCGGTGAAAACATAACCAACAGACAGAGAGAGAGAGCTACTTTTACATTTATAATATTAGTGTGGAAACGTGTGCGTAACTGAAGATAATATCCATTTTATTAGTCGCGTTTTATGTTCCTTTTTGTATGTATAAATTTTTCAGAATATTTTTTCGTCTCCTTATTGCCAGGTAAGTGATCACCAATTTTGAATATACAGTTAGATAAGGTATGAAAATTACAAACATAAAATACTTTTTGACGTAAGCGCTTTCAAACGGCATGGAGCTTTTAAAAGTGGTCTTAATTGTTTCCAATTTAACAGAATCCTAGTTGTCGAAAGACATTAGTAAAATAAATATTTTTTTCTCCACTGAATAGGAGATTTCACTGAAGTAATCTGGTGCGCTGAGGGTACAGTGCACAGATTGTGCGTTAAATTTTGGAAAAAAAACCATTGTTAAATTATTTTTAAATAGAGTTCATTTCTACGTTTAGCGAAGTTGTCTTTCGAATGGTATATATACATCAAACACCAAAGCATTTCAGCAGTGGATCTTCGAAAATTTTTAAAATTTGGTAATGAGATCACTCCTCATCGACACTAGGGACGCCTAGCAGCTTGACTCTGAACTATCGCGTACCCGTGACCTGGATTTCTCATAATTATGCCAGTTACGGATTGAATTAGAAAAATTTCTTTCTTAATTAATGATGTTACCAAAGCGGAGCTTTAAAATGATACCTCAAGTATTGGTTTTTGTTTCGTGTAAAGAGAGACGAATGGCTCGTCACAAAAGAAACACCTTTTAGACATAATATATATGATTTTGCGCCTAATAAAAAAAAAGTTTGATGCGCGGAAGCAAGTACTAATTTGAGTCATTCAGTAACAACAGAATTATGTGTATCAGAGTTACGAGTGAAAAAGAAACGCACTAAACTATGGAACAAATCATTCCTACTTAATTTCTAACAAAATGCGTCGTAACCTTTGGGAATTCGAGAAGATATTAAAAAAATATTTGTGAGAAAACTGAAAATTACATATTATTTTTGGCAAATTTAAATGTGCTCACGCATTACTGTCAGATAACAATGTTGTTTTATAAGTTCTAAGTGATAAAATGGGGAAATTGGAATATTTTAATAGCTTTTTTGGCACGTCATAAAAATACAAAATTTTATTTTTTCCCTTGTGGCTTTACTCCTCGTCCACGTCGAGGTCATTAGAGGCGGGATGGCACTGAGAACAAGGTACCGAGCGTGATAGGTGAACGGTTAATCGCATTCGGGAGGACGCGGCTTCGAATCCCCGTCCAGGCATCCAGATTTGGGTTTTGCATGGTTTCCCCAAATCACTCCAGGAGTATGCCGGTCGCTCCCTTCAAAAAGGCCATGGCCGAATTCCTTCCCGTTCCTGGTCCCCAGTCCCATCCGGCCTGTAATGACCTTAGCCGTCGACAAGGCATAAAGCCGTAAGTAAAAAAAAAAAAAAAAAAAAAAAAAAAAAGACCACGCCAAATGTGAGACCAGAACGTTGATTGCTCACTTATCACGTTTGGTACCAACTTTTAAATCTCGCCACGTTACCACCTTTTGTTTGCTACTCATCTAGATTATCTATAGGAAATATTTTTCCATCCCCGCAGTAAAGCCCCTACAATTATTTGGACCACAATTATTTTCGAAATTTTATATTATAGTCATGTTGAGCTTAGCATGAACTAAAGTAATGCTCTATTGAAGGTCTCTAAGAGAAGATCTGAAGGTGTGATAATCAGACGGGTGAATGGGAAGACGCTCAAATGAGAAAATCCATCAGAATTCCAATTTTCACTCGGAAGGTACGGAATCGTAATAACAGTATCTAAATTAATTTTGTATACTCATTTTTTTGTAAAAAAGTAAATAATAATTTTGATTGGCATGCGCTATGAATTTTGCTATCAATCCTATAACCTCACAGTTTCAAAGGATCTGAGGAACAGGGTATTGCTGGCAGCACGTGAGCCTCTGCCTCCTACCTGCGTTTAGAGAGGCGCCAAATTCTGAAGGGAGGAAGGAAGCCGGTCGGAAATAGCACCGGTGCGTGAAATGCTGCTGCGATCGATTCCATTAAACATCAATTCGCCGGCCGCTGCCGTACCTACCGCCGGTTCCCCATTCCGCCTAAATAATGCACCGCGGCAAATACCGCCAATCCCGGCTCGGACACCTAACCAGCCCACCTGTGGAGGCATCACTCTGCTACCGCAGTAATATCCGGAGCACGTGTTTCGCAGCTCGCCAGTAATGCACTGGAAATATGTACCGTTCTAGAAGAGGAGACTTAACCAGCACGATGAAAAAGAATTGCGTGTAGTTATAGGCCGTTCAGTTAACAGAGGCGGCTCAACGCCAATCTGCTCTACCCCATTCCGCTGCCCTTGCCCCTACATGCGGTGGGGAAATTAGACACGCGCTTACATGGACACAGCAGTCAGTTCGGAGAAGAAGGAAGGTATTGGTTATTAGGTGAACATAACCTTGAGCCGCCAGTTTGGAGTGAACGGAGTACAATAGTCGGAGCGTCTACCGCCAGTGTTAACGTTAATACATCTCTTCAACATCTCATGCGGGGAATACTTTAACATTCCACTTCCAAAATATCACTGTTTTTCAAGATTTACTTTTATCCACCATGAAGTGGTCTTAAGTTCTCCGCTGTAATGTATTTCATTCGAAATGATATTATTTTGCCTCAAGTCACGCGACAGATTTTGAAAGAGGTTTGCTTTAATTCTACCTGCCACTACAGCGAATGCCGGTAGCTTCCTACAAAAGGTCATGGCCGAATTCCTTCCCCTTCCTAGTCCTCCATCCTTTTCCGCCTCTAATGACCTCGACGTCGACGAGGCGTAAAGCCATAATCAGAAAAAAAATTCTATCTGTATTCCTCTGGTGCTGCTTCCACTTTCTTGCAACGTGCTTTGACATTTTCACCTTTAAAGTGTCACAATTTTTTAATTTTACTTTTATTAATCTTGAATCGTTCATAAGAAATAATAATATTTTTCTCCAATGGCGGCTTGATGCTACGGTGCCTGGAGATGGAAAGGACTTCACCTCTAATCCTTGTGTCGGCGGGGATTTTTATAAGCCCCTAACCCGACCTTCACGTCTGGCACAGTTTGATATATAGCTTGAAGTACGCCAGAATGCTTCCGTGATTCGGATTCCACGCTGAGCTGTAAGTCCCTTCTAGTGCTAACATTTGTAGTTGTAACACGGATGTATACCGTACAAAGCAATTCAAGCCAAACGAACAAACATACATTTTGATTCAAGTAATGTAAAAAAACGAATAAAGCGCGCACACTAAGGCCGTTTCGTTACCCTACCGATCGCGTTTGTCGTACGGGGAGGGAGATGGCGGCTAATACTCCTGTCGCTTTCATTCTTTCACGGTCGATCGCTGTTTACCCCGTTGTCCTCTCTTCCGTAATAAGTGAGTACTAGTCGTTTCAAACTGGACGGTTTTATTTCGCTTGTAATTCTGGGTGCCATCCCAGAACACAACTTTGAAGACGTATTCAAGTAATAGGGACGGGAAGGAATTAGTCCATGTTTTTTTGAAAGAAGCATCTCGGCATTCGTATGGAGTGATTTGAGGGAACTATCGAAAACCCAAATCTGGATTCCCGGACGGAGATTCGAACACGCATCCTTCCAAATGCGAGGCCAGAGCGTTAACCACTCATCTATCACGCTCGGTACAGAAGTTGTCGTCAAAGTGTTTACAGCACAGATTTCCGTATATGGACATGTGATCAGAATGGATAGCAACAGCCATTTTCTGAGAACTGGAAGGAAAAAGACCAAAGGGAGACTAAGGAAACAATGGATAAACAGTCTGAATCAGAAGTAAAGCAGAGAGACTTGAGTTGGGAAGATATTAAGGAGGAAAAGGCCTTCAGTAAACGGAAGAAGTTGAGTTGAAAAGTCATGATAACGTGTTTCAATTTTGCTCACTAGAAAATTGTCTGTGGTTGCAGAAATCTGGGGGTGTAATCTCTGTGAGTTTCTCAAATTAACATACATCTAACCTGACAACTTGCTTCTAGCAAGACGTGCTTTACATATTTGACTTACGGGATAAACGACCAGGAGTATCCCCACGCCCTCTTTTTGGGCTAGCCATTCGTTCGTTTGGTAGTGACAGCGATTTTTCAGGGTGATACTAGGATACATATAGGATGGTTGAAACAGCTTTTAAAGATTCAAATTTTGGATCCGTCATTAGCTAGCAAATGATCGAATGCATAAAACTCATTCGAAAGTTAAGGCAATATTAAAGGATTGTGGAAACAGCATTCACTCTGAATTAGAACATGGATGGCTGTCAATAACGGATACATATTTAAGACAGATTTAGAAGATTTTTTATTTCATGTACGGACGATGGATTCGATACAGATTACTGCTTTGAAGGCAACACCATTGTCTAATCAAGAAATATACATATTTAAAAAGGTTAGTTAGGACAGACGTAAATAGCAGGGACTTTTTTGCAACAGAAACTGCTTTTAACTATATGAAAGTAAACTATAAATGTCACAAACGCAGATGATACAGTATCTGTTTTAAAAATTCTACACAGGTGATGAGTAAAATGTAAATTTTTTTATTCGAATTTCTGTTTATACAATATTGTGTGCATGGATACCTGGTACATGTAGCTGTAACCGCAATAAATTATTACAGTGACAGTAAAACGCATTCTATAGAATTTTCACACAAAGGGTATATGCTAAAGACGTGATAGATTAAGTTTTACCACCTGCTTTAAAGCTGAAACTAATCTTGTTTTATCCTAGAAGTTTTTTTGCTAACTTTGCAGCTAATGATAAATATAGTCAGAATGTAGGTGACCAGGTTCTATTGTGCTGTTATTTATATATGACTTATCCCAGTCCCATTCTTTCAATTAAAAACTTCCCACGCTTTATGCCTGAAATCAAGTCCTGACTTATGGTTATGTTTCTCTGTTGCCTTCTACTTACCAAGTTCTTTGTTCAATATGCATCCGAGCCTTCGGGAGGACGGCGATTCGAATCCCCGTCCGGGCATCCAGATTTGGGTTTTCCATGGTATCCCCAAATCACATTCGCATTCAGGAGGACGGCGGTTTGAATTCCCGTCCAGGCATCCAGATTTGGATTTCCCATGGTTTCCCCCAAATAACTCCAGGTGAATGCCGGGATGCTTCCTTCAAAAGGCCATGCCCGAATTACTTTCCGTTCCTTGTCCCCAGTTCCATCCCGCCTCTAATGACCTCGACGTCGACGAGGCGTAAAACCATAAGTAAAAAAAAAGTCAATATGCGCTGAGACATCGTCATTAATGTATGCCTTTTACATGCAAACCAGTCTCCCTAACCCCTTTCTATCTTACCATGACTTCGAACAGTTCACCTTTATATCAGTTACATAGCCTGTTGTGCAATAAAATGAAAGCAGTATTTAAAAACTGGAATTTATTGCGATCTCTCTTAACATACGTAATAAAGGTATTGTTTACACCTTGTTTACTCGTTCTGAAAGTAGCCTACAATTTATGTCATCATTTCGTATATTGGCACGGTTTCTTTACTTTCTGTTTTTCTCTCCACAGGTAAGATCCCTGAGGAACTTCATATACAAGCCACGTAGTCTGCAGCTGGGTATTACTGTCCTCAAGCAGGTAGGAAATTGATTTATAGAAGAAAGTTAGAGGACTTACCACAGGGCTGCTGCTGAACGTGGTCGCCAGAGAAATCTAATGGAACTAAGGAGTTTTTTTAATGGCATTCGACTACTGAGGCCATACAGCAAGCTCAATGTGATAACTCTTCTAGTGTATTAATTTCTACAGTACCTTGTTGCTATCAAGTATTGACACATGAACACTACAACACGGACACGATATCCACACACACAACACTTCAACACCCGTGTTCTCGGCCGGACTGGAACCGAGCTAGCACTCTAGCCCCGACTCTACCGAGGCCGGCCCAACTTATGAGGTATGTACCTGTTTTTAACTAGGTTTAATTTCTTAACGGCGAACTTGGATCACGCTATTTACATGTAGTGCTAAATATCGTTCGTATGTTACAGTTGGTAACGTTGCGTAATATAAACCAAATTGGTGCTATATAAATATTTCGATCTTTTAACAAATGATTGATGATTTGTTCACAAGAACTTTTTGTTTCCTCAAGGGACTAATTTATAGCTCCATGAACGGTAGGTGAAGCAATAAGACCATAATACATTTTTTGTAATTAGTGACCTGTCTAGTGACTCGCTTATAAGATTTCTAACTGAGAATCTAAAAGTCCTAATTCAAGATTACAGTTTAGGCTGGGGTGTTTCGACGTCCTCAACCTACTCTTCATTTCGAACAAAACTTGCTTTGTTCGTGCAAATTACGCTATTTCGGATACCACTTAAAAACTGCATGTTATTTTTCCTTTTAGATTTACAGGATTAGGTTAGGTGCAGGAGATATATATGGATTGCGCGGACATATGCACCAGATCGTTAAATCCACACAGAATGATTATTATTGTTATAATTTTGTGACTGAGATGTACGATACTTTTCAACAGTTTTTACGATAAACTTTAGAAAAGGTTCTAAGGAAAACAGAAAATTTACCAGCCTTCATAATAGATGTACCATCAATCGGTAACTCCTAAATTCATAATTTTACGAAAATTTAAAGATTTTTATCCTCTACAAACAAAAATAAGTCTCTTACCAGATGACGATAAAAATAAAGATGATATAGGAAGCTTCCTGTCGGGAATATTTAAGCAAATAAAAAGCTGTAAATAATAACAGAGTTGAAAACCACAGTATTACACCGGAAAAAGTTATGTATATGATTGTAGACGTTTGAATAAATCGAAACTGGTATGTCAAAACAAAGTTTATTTTAATGCGACTAGAATCAGTGTCGCATCTAAGAAAGGAGTACTTGCAAAATCAAAATGTCCACTAATACTGGGGGTTGAAAATCAAAACTTCCATTGCACGCGTGATAATACATTCGCCGTATTACGATATATAACAAATAACGAACAACTGTTGTGGTAAATGTTATTTATTGTTCTCCAGAAGCGTTTCGCCCTTGTGGTGTGGGGCATCATCAGTGGAGATATAGTGATAATCCCTAATAAACGCTGTAATAGAACACATTTTGGGTGCTCAGAAAAAGGGAGGGGGGATTTATAATTAAATCCTGAAAAATGAAAAATACATATAATAATGATGCTATAAGGGGATCTAATAGGTTACTAACTAGAACCATGAATTTCAGACACAAAATAAAACCTCATTTATTGAGTCTTATGGCCTTACAAGGTCGGGTAGTAATTAACGTTACGTTAAACACAATTAGATCAGCAAAAACAAGCAATACCCGACGTTTACAATTCGCCGGAGCAAGCAAACAAAACCGAATGAAATATCTCAAACAAGTAATAAAAACAGCAAAGTTAACATTGAAATCACATGGCAACACAGGCCATCAAATTGAAGCTAACATTTTACTGTACAAAGGAAAATCCCAGGGGGCGCCGTATAAAGTGAATGAAAAGCATCAAAATTGAATTAACAAACAGCAAGATGCTTAAAAAAAATTGAATTGAAATATAAATCCAGCTAGCTCAGAATTTAAGTGGCGGGAGCAGAGTCTTAACCCAGGCGTCGCTTAAGGGCACATAAGTCTGTTAAAATCCACTGGATAGTGACCGTCGTTTCTGGTACATTACCATAGTATCATCGCCGTGATGGTGAGCGACAAACACAATGCCACTGCAGCAATGGAAGCTAAATAAGCGGCTACGACCGCGTTATTAGCATAACTTCCGAATAATGGCAAGCACGCCACTCAACATCTCGCTTTTCCAAAGCAAGAAATGATCAACCACAATGATCATCAGAAAGCGTGCCGGCTAGCACGTCTGTTCACCAGCTCGTCTTGGACCCAAGTCACGTCCGCTCATCAGCTCGTCCTGGACAGAAGTGTGTAAAAATGGCTTCTTCCTCTTCCTCGGCTAGTTGCACTCCACATGTAAAAAGAACTCCACGGAATTAGTCTTGTAGCCCCCAATAAATGTTCAGGATTGGCTAGCTACACATTTCCGTCGTCACGTGTTTAATATCACGCGTCGCATTCGCTGACTTCTTCGCGCGTTTCCTAGCGTGGCCTCCGGACAGTAGCAGTAGTGGGAGAGGTCGTTGTCCGGTTTTCTAACGGTACTGAAGGCCGGCCGGAGAGGCGTCGCTTTGTCGCCTCCCTCGCTCCTTTGTATCACTCCCAATGGTCAAAATGGCAGTTTCTAGCTTTCAATATTCAACCCATCTGAGCCATGAGTTTACAGAAAAATTAATTTATGACAAACTAAACCTTTGGCCGCCCTGGTTTTAAACATACATTTAACCTATCCAGACAACCCTCATTATTTATAATTTATTTACACGTTCCAAGATTAAATAATTAATCAACTTGAATATAATGAAAAGGAAAAAAAAGAAATATGAATATAATTAATAATGATTTGATTATATTCATTGTGGGTGACGCTGTCACACCACAATATACCTGCCACCCAATCAAAATAAAATTATGCCAATAATTTTATTTGAACTATTGTAACCCTACAGTTGCATCAAAATCATTGCCTACACTATAGTTTCATGGTTCCAGCTCACTCGAACTATCGCATACATGTGACCTCTTTAAATATGTAAATACGACACGTGACTCTGGTTAACATAAATAATGAAATGTCTTATCCTAATATGCAAAGTAAAACATCATAAAACATTGACAGGTACATAGATGTAAATGAACGACAAAATAGATCTGTTCAATCAATAAACAAAAAAAAATGATGTAAGCACAAGATATTAACATTAAAACTAGACAACTCAATTAATTATTTACAACGGGCTATGCAAATCTAGCACATGTGTTGAAGTTAGATATAGCAACAACAAGAATAAAGAATGCACCGAATATCCATTATCAAGGCCGACACAAGTATGCCGAAACCACATAACATGAAAATCAAATGGAAAAGAAAAATCTTCCGCGAATTTACATAATTTAATCCTTCCGCGAATTTACATAATTATCCATACAATACAAAAGAAAGACGGTTCTCGCAAAATGAACCATATTATGCTTTCCAAACTACACTCGTAGCAAAGACATTATAGCGGTGAAACTAAGCGATCAGCTGTTTCCACTTTGCCCGCTCTGTTGTTGTCAGTAAGCGCTGTCCCGTTAGGCTTGTGGCTCAGGCTACCTGTTTTCGTTTAACCTGATTACGATCCTTCCAGGAAAACTGGCGGCCGGCACAGCTGCGATTCCAAACAGCTGAGCGTCCTTTACCTGTTCTCGCTGCGTTAGCGCTACGCTTGTTAGGCAATTACGTGTCTTAAGACTGACACCCTCACTTTCTAAAGATATGCTCTATGCTATTACCTAACTAAATGTACATTGATCCTTAAGCTATATTTACAAACATTCGTCTAGGAACTTGTAGACTATGCTGTGTGAAACGGGCGCAAATTCCGGGCATTATGCGGGCCGAACTCCGTTCTGCCGTCGGTCAGCATGTAGCAGTTTGGGGAGATAATCCTCGCTACTGAGAACGGTCCCGAATACAGCAGAAAGAATTTGGAAATTAATTTTCGGGCTGTGCGTCAGACGTGGGTCATAGTCCTAAGTAGCACCTGCTGCCCGACGCTAAACGTTTGCGTCCGCAATCCGTCGTGCTTGCGTTGCCGCTTCGTAGCTTTCTCTACCAAGAATTCATGTGCTTTCTTAATGTCATCCTCGGGATTCTTCTCGGGTTGATCCTTAAATTTTTACATTGATACGAATCAGACGCCGTCTCATCCCGCACGAAATGATCGCGAGTTTTCTCATTAGCATCGGCATAGCTTTGGCTTTGACTGTGGTGCTGTCATCAAGTTTCTCGTCAGTATCGGCATAGCTTTGGCTTCCGTGCTGGCGTCAAGTTTCCCTCTTTCCCGCATTTTGTCGGTGGGTTCTGTGGTATGAGATTTTGCTCGTCAGCTGATGCGCATATAGCTCTTCCTCCGTTATTCAAATTGCCTTCGCGTCCCGCGGTGTCTTGCATTGGTTTGGAACTATTTATTCCAAGGCTCTGCTCACAGGCCTCATGTTTCCAATGCAACACCTCCGGAACCAAATTCGTCACCGTCTTATTTCCAATCCAGAATGACTTTACGTTTTGCTAAGAGGTCGCATCCAACGATCACATCTTGCGTCAAACCGGGTACTATAAGTAGTGGCAACATTAACTCGCTATTCGCGACTTTCCACGGGGATTAGCGCTTGCGTGCTAACGATCTTTTCTCTCTTTCCTATTGCAGGAACCACCGTAACTTGCGTTGTGGGAATTTCTTTTAGCCGCGGATTCTTATCTTTCAAGCGTAGCAGAAATTTCTTAGACATTACGGAGACAGACGATCCCGAGTCAATTAAAATATTCGCCCGTATGCCATATGCAATAATATCTACACGGGGACACTTCGCGCGCGCCATGAGGCTGTCGCCGGATACCATATCTTCTTCTTCTTCGATGTTTTCCGGTCCTTCGCCGCGCCAATATTCCAAACTGCCGAGGCAAATGCTGTCGGAGTTTGCAGCGTCCCCCGAAAAATCTCATTGTGACGGCGGGGAATTAGACGCGTTGTTAACGCCGCCCACAATTTTCTCGGTCGCCTTTGCACATATTTCCGGTTCCGCGTTTTCAATTGAGATCGCGTTCACTGGAAATTCTTGTGGATACGCGGATCGGTTGTTTCCCGACCGCTGATGATTTTTATCATCCTTCCACTGTGCATTTCCGTCCTTCCATTTCTTCCCTCCATTACGATTGCTGGAATTTTGATTGGAAGATTTCCCCATTCTGTCCATCAGCATAGGAAGCTTTATTGCCGCCATGCGGTCGCTTAGATTCGCTTTGCGCTTCGCCATGGTTTCGTTCCGCGTCTTGTCTCGCCAGATTATCGGCCATTTTCCCGATTCTGTCAAGGTTACCGACGGTTTCTAGCAGTTCTGGTATCGTACGAATGACCACGGGGTTAATGAGTGACTGCACTTGTGGACCAAAGTGCGCGATCACCATCTCTATGAACTCTCCGTCCGTCATTTTTGTCGTCGAATTGCCTACACTGTACCAGCAAAGTTTTCACGTAGCTTTCCATCGAATAATGCCACTTGGGAATGTACCTTCCTTGGTACAGCTTTATCCTCGCCTGGTTCTGGATCTTTTTCGACCAGAAGGTCTCAAGAAACAGGACTCTGAACTCGGCGTAAGATAAGTTAGTTTCGGACGCAATTTTCAGCCAGAGTCTGTCTGTTTCTGAAAATGATTCCTCGACTAACACAAGCTTCATGGAATCAGGCACTCCTTTGATTTCAAAATACCGCTCCATTTCGGTAAGATAAATTCTAGGATTTACGTCTTTGCGGGACCCAAAACGTGGCAACTTAAGCTCGATATTAGCTGCTGCGTACTGTGCGTAATTCGCGTGAACAATACTCCCGCTAGCGTTGGAATTACCCACTTCCTTCATTTTGGATTCCAACTGCGCCAGCTTTGAGTTAGTGTTCTGCGCAAGTGTTTGCTGTGACGCTTGCAAATCCTGTTGTGCCGTTTGTACTCGTTCAATCGAACCTGTAACCTCCGACACCTTTGCATTTACGGCCTGCAAGCTTTGTTCAGTATTATCCTTAATCTCGTGGACAAATTCCGAGATCTGACCGAGACTCTGGTGGCTTTCTTGCCGCACGTGCTCGACAGATTTTTCGGTCGCGTCCAAACGCTTCGAGATTTCCGCGCTTGATTCTTGCAATGCAGTGCACGTTGCCTGGATCGTATCTGTGCGTCTCTCCAACACTGAAACATTCGCTCGCATCTCCGATTTGAACGCACTCATTTCACGGGTCATTTCCTCGCGAAAAACGGACAATTTTCCGTCCATGCCCTTCAATAAAGCACTTTGTGATTCAAATTTCTGACTTAACTCCTCCCTTAATGAGACGGAACTCTGGCTTTGTGCATCTAAACGCTTGTTTATGTCCTCCTGTTGTGAAGCTATTTGTTTAGTTAATTCCTCCCTCAATGAGCCAGAAGTTTTACTTATCTCCTCCCTCAACGAGATAGAATTTTGACTTTGTGCATCTAATTTCGAATCCAATTTCTTGTTCATTTCTGTTTGCGAAGCCATTTGTCTACTTAATTCCGCCAGCATGTTAAAGATTAGGTTCGGTTCTTGAAATTGTGCGGTCGCCGGTGGCAATTCTACCGTTATTTGCGACGCACGTGTTTCAACTTCTGCCCGCATGGGTGGATTTTGAACGGTTTCATTGTCTGGGGTTGGAAAAATCCCTAACTGTTCCCCATCTAATGATATGCATTTGAATGGATGCTACGCGTACTAGGAGTATCATTGTACTCTTCGTCCGCCAACGGCATTTCGCGTACTTCCGGTGCTTGATTCCATCGCGTCAGTTTGCTCGGAAATGTTATGAACAATAAATTGATCCGCCCTATTAATGGTGCGCGATCTCAACTTCATAGATTTGATCGTAAGATACAAAATTTCAACTCCGAACAATTTGAACAATCGACAACGAACAAAATGAAACCGGCACGATTAAACTCGAAAAGTACAGCATTAAACAAATTTCGCGCATAAATCCCTTCAACATGAAATAAACCCATCCAAAATTAAACAACAAGGAAAAACAACGATGTTTCATGCGACACAAATACCTCAACACATGAGCAAAATCAGCATAAAGAAAATCTTAACTTTTACCATGCATTAAATTTCAAAAGCACTGACTCTATCTTTAATTTTAAAACTAATCATGCTTGATGCAAGTGAACGAAAATATACTTGAACAACTGATTGAAATAAATCACACATTTAGATTTAAATCAAGCATGGCAAACAAAGCAAACAAATTTCAACATAAAACTTATTCTAAAATAATAAAATGAATCAACACAGGTCACATCCATGGATTTTTTTAAGACTTGTGAAATTCTCAAAATAATTTCGACTTGCAAAAGCCCCACGTTGGGCGCCAATTGTAATAGAACACATTTGGGTGCTCAGAAAAAGGGAGGGGGGATTTATAATTAAATCCTGAAAAATGAAAAATACATATAATAATGATGCTATAAGGGGATCTAATAGGTTACTAACTAGAACCATGAATTTCAGACACAAAATAAAACCTCATTTATTGAGTCTTATGGCCTTACAAGGTCGGGTAGTAATTAACGTTACGTTAAACACAATTAGATCAGCAAAAACAAGCAATACCCGACGTTTACAATTCGCCGGAGCAAGCAAACAAAACTGAATGAAATATCTCAAACAAGTAATAAAAACAGCAAAGTTAACATTGAAATCACATGGCAACACAGGCCATCAAATTGAAGCTAACATTTTACTGTACAAAGGAAAATCCCAGGGGGGCGCCGTATAAAGTGAATGAAAAGCATCAAAATTGAATTAACAAACAGCAAGATGCTTAAAAAAAATTGAATTGAAATATAAATCCAGCTAGCTCAGAATTTAAGTGGCGGGAGCAGAGTCTTAACCCAGGCGTCGCTTAAGGGCACATAAGTCTGTTAAAATCCACTGGATAGTGACCGTCGTTTCTGGTACATTACCATAGTATCATCGCCGTGATGGTGAGCGACAAACACAATGCCACTGCAGCAATGGAAGCTAAATAAGCGGCTACGACCGCGTTATTAGCATAACTTCCGAATAATGGCAAGCACGCCACTCAACATCTCGCTTTTCCAAAGCAAGAAATGATCAACCACAATGATCATCAGAAAGCGTGCCGGGCTAGCACGTCTGTTCACCAGCTCGTCTTGGACCCAAGTCACGTCCGCTCATCAGCTCGTCCTGGACAGAAGTGTGTAAAAATGGCTTCTTCCTCTTCCTCGGCTAGTTGCACTCCACATGTAAAAAGAACTCCACGGAATTAGTCTTGTAGCCCCCAATAAATGTTCAGGATTGGCTAGCTACACATTTCCGTCGTCACGTGTTTAATATCACGCGTCGCATTCGCTGACTTCTTCGCGCGTTTCCTAGCGTGGCCTCCGGACAGTAGCAGTAGTGGGAGAGGTCGTTGTCCGGTTTTCTAACGGTACTGAAGGCCGGCCGGAGAGGCGTCGCTTTGTCGCCTCCCTCGCTCCTTTGTATCACTCCCAACGGTCAAAATGGCAGTTTCTAGCTTTCAATATTCACCCATCTGAGCCATGAGTTTACAGAAAATTAATTTATGACAAACTAAACCTTTGGCCGCCCTGGTTTAAACATACATTTAACCTATCCAGACAACCCTCATTATTTATAATTTATTTACACGTTCCAAGATTAAATAATTAATCAACTTGAATATAATGAAAAAGGAAAAAAAAGAAATATGAATATAATTAATAATGATTTGATTATATTCATTGTGGGTGACGCTGTCACACCACAACGCGCCTGGGGAATAATAAAAAACATTAACAACAACAGTTGTTTTCTAGACGGAGTTTTATTTGCAAAATCATTTGTTCAACAACTGCGAAAAAATGTGTGAACGATACGTAAAAATGGCCTATAACAAATTAATATATATCAGAAGTATTTTTCTTCCTTTACACAGTCACTTCAGCCGTTGTGTCTTCTGCTGCCAAACATTCTTCACTCTGAATTCGTACATCATGACGAAAATGTTTTTTAGTCCTCTTTTCCGGGACTGTTTTGAGTGGATCCTGTTCTCATTGTGAAGAGCAGAGCAAAAACGCATGTTGTATTTTACCCCTACTAGCAGCCACCTCAGCGGTGAAATACGAGGCCCGAATTTCCAGCACTCATAACTTCGCCAGCCCTTAACACACTCAGCGCGGCGGTTAATCTCTCTCGCGGAACACTTCACACACGTCCATCGCGCCCAGGCATTACCGCTTCCAGTTTTATACGCGCACACTGTTTAGTTTAACCACTCTATGTTCCTCATCCGCTTTTGCTACGCGTCATATACTGACGAATAAACTGCTTATTTGCTACCGCTATTTGTAAAAGTATCATAAGTATGCAGAAAACTCTTTTTCCTAGATCAGCTGAGGCAAATATATATTACATACCGCTGTTCGCGATGTCTGATTTTTCTCACTCTCATATTTTTGAATTTTGTACCCTCCAAATAGAGCAGTTGTAAGGTAAACTTCGACTTCGCAGTGTCGACTGGAAGAATAATATATTCAACTTTTTGTCTATATTTTGAATTGATATTGTACAATGTTAATGAAGGAAATCTTTCTTTCAGTTAAGTTGATCTGTGGGAAAGTATTAGTTTTTTTCGCTTACGTTATAAGACGAAAATCTTCCACATATAACGGTACTCAAAAGTTGGTTTCTTTTTTCCTTTCTCTTGTGCCCTCTCCTTTCTGGAAATATTATTTTCGTTTAGAACAACGATAGACTAAATTTCAGTTTACAGACTGAAAAGGATTCTTTACTTATCTGCAAGTGTTTAGACTATTTTTAATGTATTTCTGTAGATGACTTCAGGGGGTTATTAATTCATTTTCTAACAATCAATATTACATATGTCCCAAATATAAACCTCACTGGGTTTTGATAATCCAGTTTATGTAGAGAAACGATTTTTTGATTCTTTAATGCTCTTTCTCATATTGTCATAAAAGGAAAGAAATAGACGTTTTAAATTTATTGACTTAGACACAAATAACAGTAGCTAATTTTACTATAAATTATGCTAGGGTTTGATACTATTTCGTTTACAGCACTTGAAGTTAGCTATTCAGGATAAAATATGTACTGTGATAACGTGGTGACTAGCAATAAATTCTATATGGGTATGTTCTTTTTAGAATTTTTATACCTCGTTATGTTTTAGAGTTTATAATCATAACCAATGATTCGGTTTTTTATTTTTCTAATAATAGTGAAGTCATATTAAGTAAGTACTGAGAAATATAAAATCTTCTTTAATAGTTGAAAAATGGAAAATGAAGTTTGTTTGACAAATAGCGTACCAAAAACTATGCTGATGCAATTAAATTTTTGCTTGAAGATGGTAGCCAGTTTCTAATATGGCTTGCTTATGAAGTTCGGGATCCCGGCTTCAAATCCCAGTGGGAACATGAGGGATTATTAAGAGCTGTGCTAAATCATGTTGGTTACACCAGGACGTTCAATGGATCTGATTCCACTTTAAACTGCAGAGGCAGAATGATCGCATATAGAAACCCTGTCACTGGATAGTAAGGTCACACGCGCTTATTTTTTACCAGATTTACTATGCGATGAAAAAAAAATTGCTATCCTTGTTACATATTGTAGTTCTTAATTACTGTCTATCTTTATTTTTGGTTCCAATACTTCGTGCTTTCTGGCAGCTCTTCATTTTTGTGGCATTTCTTCATTGGTTTGATGGAAATCTCCACTTCTTTCCACATCGTGTCAGTCTTTAGATTTTTACTTCCGTTACAACGTATTCAACCATTATCTGCTTCACATATAATATTCTTTCTTAATATAGTCAATGCTGAGTGATTAAAGTAGATCACATATTTATCTGTAGTTTTCAATATGTGTTATTTCCGTGTTGTATTTATGAACATAATTTTTAAAATAATTCTGTTGAAAACAATTTCAAACGTTTGAATTTTCCTGTTCTAGGCTTCGTGAAGCAATATTTTATATACATGTAACTTTAAAAAAAGAGTGCACTCCGTCATTAATAATTTCTATAAATGAATAAATTATTTTCTGTCTGTGCTGAATTTCTTTTCATACTTCTTACTCGATTGGTTCTGCACTGTGTTGTAAATTTGCTTCGTGATCAACAAACTGACTAACCCTTCCTGCATCATTTCCAGTTTAGACGTTTATTAAATTGTTGTTATTGTCTTTTTTGCTGCGCTTTCTAGCTCTTGTTTTATATATATGCAGTCCTTATTCATATCCTGTTACTGGTTCGTAATATTCTCCGCTATTTTTTTTCTTTTATGCTTCTCATCCTAATGTTTAATTTATTTCTTTAACTTCATCAACCATGATAGGCTGCAACATAGCATCGTTCCCGTTTTTAATTTCAGTTGAGTCTCAAGGGTCTTCTTTTATGTTACAAGCGAGTGACTGTAACATGCGTTAAAATGGTGTCTTTATGATTTAAGCAAATCTTCCATAATTCTCAGATTAAATAAAATAATCTATTTCACTGTCACAAGCCTTCTCGAAATATATACCGTCAATGAATAATTATTCTTTATACTCCTTCATACTCTTAACATCAGTCACAATGAGAGAAAAATTCTTCATTTCTTAACGAACTCGGAATACTACCACCCTTATGTATTTTGCAAGTTAATTTTATAATGCATAGTGTGTTGGGCGTCAGTTTACTCGTTTATTTTCTTTACAAGTTTTAGTGTGATGATTTTCTGATGTATCCTTTCTAGTAAAGTTTTCATTACATTCGGAGCTGCTGCTTTTTTGGTGGTGAATTTTTTGTATCCCCGTCAGCTTCTGTTATTATATATTAATACAGTTATTGATTCCTGTAAACTTTTGTTTTGTGCTATATCTCGGCTGTCCAGGCAACTCCACCTCGCATCCCCAGAGAATCGAGTTTACCCTGACTCGTTCTTCTTTTGTTTGATCTTCCTACACGTCGCTCCTGCATCGACTATTCTTAAAACTTCTACTGCAACAACATTTCTATAAATTACTTGTGTCGTAGTTTTTATATCATTCATAAAAAATATACACTTTTTTTCTTAATCACTTCTGGACGTTCTCTCATCCGTTTGTGACAGCTATTTTAAGTTTTATGTCCAGTCCTTTAATCCAAGTCTTGCACATTGGTCTTTCTTGTTCCAGGATTGGCTGCAATGTTTTCTACTTTTCTGATGATCGCTAGATTTTACGAAGTTAATTAACTCTTAATTTTCCCCATAAGTTTGTTTTTGTAATTTGTCATTAACATAAAAAGCAGTCTGGAAGACAGTGACTTAGCTAGCAATGAAATCGTGTGTTCGATGTAATCATTATCTTTGATGGTTTTCAGCCACTGGTTGTATACTTACAAACCATCAATCCCTCTAAATCCTGGTTGTTCTCGCGAGATCTTGTAGTTCTTTATTTTATGCAGTATGATGCTGAAATAATTACCTGCATTAGTACTCATTTATAAGTTGCTACGGATATTATATCAATGATCCGAAAAGCTGATTAGGTCCGAATATCGTAAAGCAAGGAGTTATGGTAGAAAATGCAGTATCAAAAAGGTTGAAGCAAAATAGGAGTACCACGGGAAAGTGTATCTGGACCATCGCTATTCATTATTCTAATGCGTTCATTGTCGCAGACAGACGTTAGAGTGTTTGTTGATAACGTAATGGTATTGAATAGAATCATGCAGGAGAGAATTGTGAAAACCTGCAGGTCAACATGGGATGAAGTTAAAAAACAACAACAACAAGGATCAGTTTATTAGCTACAAATATATAAAAAAACTAAATTTATGATTGTAGAGTGCGAAGGGAACTACTTGTTGAATACTTGAAGTGTAAATATCTTGGCATTAGATATAATTTTAAACTCAAGTGGGCAGAATACATTTTGCAGGTGGTAGGAAAAGTTTCCAAAATCCTTCATCTGTTGGTGAGGGTAATGAAGGAATGAACTAGGGAAGTGAGCAATTTGGGTTTCAAAACTTTGGTCTAACCGTTGATTGAATATGATAGTATGGTACCCACATTTTCGGAGTACGGCAATAGAATATCTACAGGATGTCTGTCAGCTGTAGGAGTAGGATGGGAGGCAAAGGGCAGGTAGATTTGATTGAGGAAATTACCACAAGTCACAAGACATATATTGGTGATGAAGCTAGAACGGATATTGATAGAAGAAGGAAAAGGTGAACACGACAACAAGCTGTCATTTGATATCAGACACAATTGATTGGTAAGGTATTCTTCTGTTGGTAGGGACGTCATTGATTGGAATAAATTACCATGGGAATTCATGAACAGCTTTCCGAAAACACCGAAAGAAATTAAAATTCTTTATGGCCAAAAATAGGAGAGAATGAAAATTTTAAGATAAAAAAAAAGGAAATGGGGAGATAGATGTGTAAGGAACTTGCCAGCGGGGCATACGCAACATTGCAATTAAATTAAATTTAATTAATTATGACGGAAAGAATTATACGTTTCAATTAGTCGGATGTTTATTTGTTTTTATTTTCTTGTCAACATCTCGCAATGTAATCAATTTACTAATGTGAACTGTAAACTATCTGAGCAAAGTGAATTGAGAAAAATTTTGTCGGAAATGCTGCGACCTTTTCGGAGTGTGGCGGTTGGATATCGACAGGATTCGTGTCAGCTACAGACCACATCGGACATTTCTTGAAGTATTTCAGACATTTCTCCTCGAGAAAGAAATACGCCTTACCGTCTGTTGCAGAATCTGCACAATAATATTCTGTAATATCAGCTCGATTTTAAAACGATGAATAAAAGAAAGCAATTATGAAAATGAGTAAAGGGATAGTTACGCCTTGACATCTCCTAAAGTTGTTTATTACATTCGCTAAGATGTCTCCCCGTGTCACTGAGGTGGCGTATTTGTGTGTGTGAATGCAGCTTTTTTTTTATGAGTACCCTACGTTGTTACTTTATAAAATTTGCGTCTCTGTTTTGAAACCTACACTGAGTCCAACCGGTTCAATATTTACCGTAAAAAGTATGATGAAATATCACATTTTATGTTACTCGAAGAATGTTGCAGGAATCTCGGCACGTTACCTAAATCTGAATAATTATACTTTGGAACTTACAAATATTTGAAAAATTGCAAGTTAGTTACGGTCGGCAAGTGAGTTTAACTTGCCGCTGGAGTACGTAAAACGTCTCCACAAATATAATAGAGATCTTTCAATAACTTTTAACTTTACCAGTAATGCTCATTAGAAAAAATTCATCAGACTTCTTCCAAGAATATTGAGACATAAATTGACGAGGATTCTGTTAATACTATTCAGAGCTACATTTGGCTGTTCCGCTGAGATGATCGTAACATTATCTATATAGCAGCAAAAGTTTTGAGCGCCGACAAAGGAGTCTTCAGAACTTGCTCGAAAATTAAACAATGTTCTGAACAGTAGATTTTGGTGGGAACCTTAAAACTATATGAAAAGAAAATGATTAAAAACGTTTAACATCGCACTGATGAAATTTAACATTACAAACTGTCAAAATTACGCTTTAAATATGATGATTTGGCAAAATATTCTCGGTTACTCCTCTTCAATAAAAAGCTATTTAGTTCATTCGCAGTGTTATCACAGTATACAAATCAAAATTCGATATACTCGTGAAATAATCCTACACAATTTGTTTCTTTTAATACACAAACTTAATTGTTTATAGTAATGGTAATTACTGGGAAAACGGTTACAGTTACTTTATAAGAGTCAATGTTATTTTATAGTAACTGTACCCGATATTCATTAGTAATTTCATTTTTCAGAAATAATGTTAATGAAGATCATAGTTTCACGTTGTTGTTTGTTAGCGGCTATTGGTAACCTTCCCTTAAGCGTGTAAAATATATTAGATCTTCGTGGAAATTTAATATTTCACTTTTCTGCTTCTCTTTAGAACGGATGGGGTTATAGGAATCCATAATGTTTTGTTTTTTGACCTAACCACTTTTCGGATTTTAATGTAGTTGTTTTAGAAACAAGTTTTTAATGTTTTCCTATAGTAACTAGCACTTCAGAAATATATTCAATTTAGTCTCCACGTGCCTGTAATTAACGTGTTTAACTGTTATTTCTTTTATATCGGTTGTAAAGTATGAAACTAAAGTTTATTAATGAACCACGTAAAGCAATTCACCACAGAATTCACTAGAGGAGATAACTGGGTCAGCGGATTTCAGCACAAGATGTTTATTTTCTGTATATCCGATAACCACTGTGACTCGTGATGCTTGTTGTTCTTTTCTGTTTGCACTCACTCTTCGAGTCAGCGATACCGGTGTTATGTGATCCTATGTTACTGGGAATGTACTTGTACTGAAAGAAACCATTAAATTACAGCATTTCTACGACTTCGTAACGATCCGTACGCCCAATACCTACCTCATTGCGGAGGGAGTAACAATATCACACGAAATATCTGTGTTACCATATGTTGTTACATGTGTTATTCTCATATGTTGTATTTTGCTTTTTGTACGAGAATTTACACAACGATGCAGAAATATGGTTACAAAATGAAATAAATTTACCGTGAACTGACGTTCATATTTAAATGTACATCAACTTACTGTGGGTAAAATTTGAAAAATTCCTATTTGATCGAAAGCATCACGTTGTTTGCTATTGAGACTGGGCAAACACCCACAATGTAATAATTTGTCATAGTATCTGTAACGGCGAGAAAACTTAACACACATTCCATATTATTAAACAGTTGAGCAACTCAGAAGAAATGAATTGCCAGAATAGTTGATTCGGTAACATATTTGGTCTGATGTCCACTTAAAATAAATTTGTCCCAAGCCGGAATGACAATTGGCATTCATGGTTACATCAGAGAACATGAGTAATTTAAAGTTTCTTTATGTTGCTTTCATAAACAACAGTGCCAGGGCAGATGTACGAAGCACATTTGGCTGTGCTCCCCAGGAGGTACTTGTAAGTTTTCGGATCATGTTGTTCCGGGCGGATACTTTGAGTTTCCGATCCTCACAATGGGCTTTGAATGTAAGATAGCGATCAAGCTTTACCCCTAGGTATTTTGGAGTATCGCAGTGTAGTAGTTGTTGCCCCCTCCAGTTGATGTTCAATTTCCTTCTGGCTTCTCTGTTTCTCAGATGGAATGTACAGACCTGTGTTTTGCAGGGTTGGGCTTCAAGTGATTAGCATCATAATACTTGGCCATATCCTCAAGAGCTGTTGTCAGCTTCACCTCCACCGCCTCAAATATTGTGCCTTGAGCTGCAACTGTTTCATCAGCATAAATGAATGCTCTTGTTTCAGGAATAATTGGTTGATCATTTGTACAAGAGGGGGGCCAGCACACTACCCTGAGGGAGGCCATTCTTCTGAGTTCTCCATCGACTCTTCTTATTGTGGAGGGTGACGTAAACACTGGATGACTTGTGTAAGATGATAGTCTTTTGTGGTGGAGTATACCTTACTTTCAAAATTTTGTGGTTGACTGTATCATACGCCGCTGTGAGATCGATTCATACCCATCCTCTACATACTGTGTGAGGTTAAGAATTTGGCCGCAGCATGACCGACCAGGTCGAAAACCAGCCTGTTCCTTTATGAGCAATGCACTCTGAGATACGGTTGAGGATCAATATCTCCAAGACTTTGTATAAATGACAAAGGAGTGAAACTGGTCGGAAGTTTTTTGGATCTGTTGGTTCCTTTCCAGGCTTTAGCAGTGCCGCAACTTTGGCTTTCCGCCAGAACTTGGGGATCTGTAAGATGGAGGTGCAGGCATTCATTAAATTCAAGATCCACTGCTTTGTAGCTGGGCCAAACATTTTAATTTGCTCTGTACTCAGGTCATCTAAGCATGCAGATTTGTTAATCTTCAAAGACTGCAGGACGGCTTCCAGTTCTACCACTGTGAATGGATTCCCAAGATGGTCTTGCTTGTGAGAATGTCTTTTGAGCTTCTTTTTTCAGGTCTTCTTCTAGTCTTTCAATTCAGTAGCAGTTGGTGTGCTATTTGATTTGGACTAACTTTAAGGCGACTAGGTGGGGTGCTACTTGGATCACTATGGAGGTTTTTCAGTAATTTCCAAGCCTGTAGGAGATCTTCCCCTGTCTGTATGGTTTCTTCAGAAAAAGGATCTTCTTCGTAAAGGTGCCCGTATCTCTCAGAAAGAAACTTGCAGTCAGTATCCAGACCAGCAACATAAATTGTTCTGCAGCCTCGAGGAATATGTTTGCGTGAGAAGGCTTTAACTATTTCAATAAATTTAGCGTATGTACTTGCAGATGGGTCGAGGTTTAGGACTTGCTCATCTAGTTCTTGAGAGAACTTTCCCCATTGTGCTCGTTTGAAATTAAATCTTCTTTTAAACTTATCAGACTCTGGCTTCACAAATTATTTACAATAGTGCAGATAATTGGTCTATGTTGCGTACGTGGGATTGGCTCCATAACATTCTTCTTTGACTGTTGATGTGTTCACTGACAAAGATGTTATCTGGATTATATCCACCCTGCCATCTTCCACTACTAAAAGATGTTGGCATCTTTGGGTCATATATTAGCACTAGGCCCATACGTTCAACCCATTCTTCAAGGTTCTCTCCATTTTTATGAGTCACCCTGTTGCCCCAGGATGTACTGTCGCAATTGAAGTCACCCATAACAATCTTTGTTTGTTAGGAGTGGAAGTTAGGTGATTCTGTGAAGCTAAATTTAAAAAAAAACGTTTAGTTTGAAATTTGTCCTGGTGGTTGAAGGAGCTGCCATTAGGATTATTCCTAATGTTGCCCAGGGTACGCCCGATCGTATTAGTTTTCAATACCTGGGTGCCCGATCTTCGCTCGGCATCTTTCGATTTCTGTTCAATATACAAGATTTCGAGTAAAGTTTGATTAAAGAAAATGGCTTGAAGGCTTCCTAGGCGTTTCGAGGTGCACAGTTAACCAAAGAGATGCTTAAGGAACATCAGTAGGCTTACTGGTACCTGAACTTTCTACGCAATGAGGTTAGAGCCATTTTCGAGAAAACCAATACAAAATTCCTACTTAAAAAAAATCACATTAAAAACTTGAAAAGCAAAACCTTATCTGCATATGAAATTTCATCCAAATCGCTAGATCCATTTGCGAGACCGCCTCATAAATTGCTTTCAAAGAAAAATGCTATTATTATGTTAAATAGAAATCTTAATGCCAGTCAGGGATTAATTAATGGTGCGAGATTTGCGGTAATTCAAGGGATTCTTCGATAACCCTTGATGATGGATTCTTATGTAACTCGACGAGAAAAATTGAAAGTAAAAAATATTTTTTTGTATCTCGCTTAGTTCTCGAGACATCATGTCTCAAAATTGACGTGGTTGGTTGAAATGCGACCTGGACCAGAAGATAAATTTCGCCAAGCCAAGTTTGATGATGAATTCGTATGAAACTCGTAGAGACAAATCGAAAATAACGAATTTATTTTTCTGATATCTTAAGTGAAGAGGTTAAGATTTGATCCGCCGTGGACCAGAAAAAAAACCACCAACACTACTATGTCTATACGGTGTAAATGTACTTTCAATGTTTTGTTTTGTTCCTAATGGTTATTGTTAGGTTGAAATACTTTCAGAACCAGAAGAAACGTCGCCAAAAACACAAGGAACTATACCTATAAATGATTTTTGACATGCTGTATCTCGAAAACCAAGCGACATATAAAGAACATTTATTCTTTATTTTCGATATGTTTCGTCGAGTTCCATGAGAATTCGTCATCAGATTGTGACGTCACGGTAATGATAGAACCTCATTAGCGCTAAATTTATTTTCCGATAAAATTATGCTCATACCTCGCGTGGTAGTATTTAATGACTAACTAACAACCACTTTTTACGGTAATTTTATTTTCAAAGAAGTTTCTGTAAAGTATCACCTCTGACAAAACCAATGATAAATTTTTAATTATCTTCCTTTTTAAATGTTCTGCAATTAAACTTGCAGTGCTAATATTTCCACGGGTCAGCCAGTATACAAGAACTGTTCGTTTAAATATTCTTTGAAATCAAGGAGAAACTATTTGCAGGATTTCTGGTATCTGAATTGTCTACGAGATGGCGTTAGTGTCGTTTTCAAGATACCAATTGAAAAAATTGTTCGTATTTTGTAAACTTTTTTTTTTTTTTTGTAGGGAAGAAAACTACTTAGGTAATCTTAAAAGTAAAAACTTTATCTAAATATCAAATTTCACCAAAATCGTCTTAGCCGTTTCCGAGATCCGAAATATATATATACAAGAATTGCTCGTTTAAAGATATAAGATGTTACTCAAAAGCATTTCCACCTTTTTCAGCCGTATAGTTTATCAATTTTTTAACTATGAAATGCAACGAAAAACAAATTTAATAAATGTATTATGGCAATTAATTTGGTAGCAGTTGCTTAGCTATTAAATTGTGGACATAACCTGGAATTTATTCTAATGCTATCTCTGATGGCTGTTGATTTGCCAGCGAAGGCTGCTGACACGTGACACCTTTCTTCAGCCAATAGCTATCGAGGTGAGTGAGTAAGTGAGCTTAGCAAATTATGTAGTAGATCATTTCATCTAAATTGTTATTAAAGTTATTTGTTTGCAACACATGGAATTGGAAGTTTGCAGATTATGTAAAGAGTTACACTTTATTGAATTTTGAGAGTATTAAAATACAAATTTTCAATTATTGTGAATAATTTTCATAATAGATTTTAATTTTGAGATTAAAATAATCTTAACTCTGTTGATTACAGGTAGAGGCTGGTTTGTGGGTAACTAATCTGTCAGTACTTATAAAAAATCGTGGAGATGCCGGCTGTGAGTGTAGAATCGTTGCTAAGGCTGTGGTTCACAACATTATGTTTTACTTATGATGATTTGCTCCACCCTGTCATTCAAATACCTAAGGGATGGAAGTATATTAGATATCTACAGGCATCTTCGCAGCATCTTGTATGCTGAACATTATCTACGTTACAAATACGGCCCAAGATGGTGGATGAAAACACTGGCTATGAGCAGTAAAAATCAAAAGTGGGACACCGTACGTGACGCAAAGAATTCTGAAAAACGATGATTATAGCTGTAAAGATGTCAGTAACTGCTTAGTAAACAGACCGGGCAGTGTGTGTACTAGGTTCTCAAAAACGGAAAGTGCCTAAAGAAACATAGCATAAGAGTTTCATTTGATGCGTCAATCGTTTCCTGACTTTATTATTTTAAAATAACTAATTGATCATTCACATCGTAGTGTAGATAATTTTTAGGGATACGAAGGACGATATCACCTAAGGCAGTGATATGTTACTATAGTCGGCGTCATGAAATTAGGCCTGCCAAGGTCACGTAGTCTCCACTGCCTCCCCTGCCCGCACCAACCCTCTGTCCCTTGGTTGGGCCGGCGACATTGCCACATTAGCTTTTGCCGGTCGTCCATGCGTATCTTTACACGCGGTCGCTTTATTTCCTTAGTTTAAGGCCTATTCGAGTAATGTTAATGGTGGTGATGTTCAGGAACATAATCATGCAATTAGTGTATTAACAGACAGAAGTAATATTCGCGAACCTGCAGGCCGCCTGGGCATTGGAAACCTAATTAAAATAATTGTAGCAGATATTTTAAAGTATTTTTAAGGAATATTACCAATAACTAATACGCAAAAAAAAACTTCGCTAAATTACAAACACTGACATGGAGGTATTTGTGGCAGTCATTTCTATGTATAATCGATCCCTTACATTTTATAAATTAATTTTCGTTTTGTCTTTGCTTTTGAAGATTTCTCGCGAAATTTGTTATATATGGGCCATTGTGTACAATGACAATAATAATTCTTACAGAAGCTGAAAATATCTTTTCTGTGGAGGACAGGAAATATGTTTCTCAGTCGTAAACGAACCAACCGACCAACGGCACTGCGGCATGCGCTGCGCGCAATCATTCGCGCAAATATAAACTGTGAAACAATCCAAAAGGGGTTGTCTGAAGAGGCTTTGCCTGCTACCAGAATTAATTTCAATATTTTCTTAGAAACTTTCTCGCTGGAAGTTTTTACGTAAACAAATAAAACGTAAGTTAGTCAGCGACAACATTTTACATTACACAGCCGAAACAACTAAGCGCTTCTGTAACATTTTATTTTTTTTATTCACATGCTTCTCTATTTAAGGAATAGAATGTATTCTGTATGAGTCTGTTAACTTTCAGGAAGGCGCATAATTTTTTTTGAGTTATTACTTATTATTTTTATTGCTTTTTCTGTCGGTTGAAGTGAAAAAGTATTTTGATTTCTAATTTTCATGGAAACACATTACTATTTTTTTTAAAAACAGTCACATAAATATTTGGAATTATAAAGCACATCACCTTGTCCCGCATGTTAAGTATTATGTTTTAGAATTTTTTCGCACTCATTACTGAAAGTTGATTTTTTTGCAACACTGTCGGATACTCCGTGACCTTCACAGGACTAATTTCGTGACTGCCACTATACCTATGTTAATGCTATGTTATTGATTTAATGTTCTTCAACATCGATTTCAGGCGAGAAAAGACTAGCGGCTAGGAACGGGAAGGAATTATGCCAGGAAATTTTAGAAGGAACCATCCGGGCATTTGTCTGGAATGATTTTTGGAACCTATGTAAAATCCAAACCTGGATGGCCGGACCGGGATTCGAACCTAAGTTCTCTCGAATGCGAAGTCAGAGATTTGCCTCATCACGTTTGGTTATACTTTCTGAGTTGGACCCTTTGGACAGTCTTGCCATTCGGTAATCCTATTCAGTAATCCTGTGAAGGTACTTGCAATGATATTGAAAGGTTCGATGTTCGTATCCCGGTATCGGCCGATATTTTTATGGGTCTTTTTGCTGATCTCTGGAAAAGCTTTGAAAGTTGGTATGATCCTGAAATCACTGCATCCGGGACGGTTCCTCTAAAAAAGCTATGACCGAATTCCTTCCCGTTTCTCGTACGCAATCGTCTCTTGCCACTAATGACTTCGACGAGTTGTCAAGCTCGATGAAAAAATAAAAAGAAAAGACGCAAGTTTATTTATTATCCAAAGAAACTTTGGGATCTTCCAGTCAACAATATGGTACACTTAAACTTACTACCATGATTATGGTAATCAGAACGGAGAGCATGCAGGGTTTGGTTGTGTATAACCGTACTTAGGAAAACTGTCAGATTCTTAATGGACGCCAGATTTATTCCACAGAAGATATTGAATAGAAATTTACCAGTCATTCATGGAATTTAAAGTGTGACAACTAAACTAAACTTAAAGCAGGAAAACTTAGACTTTGTAATGTTGCCTTCGCTGCATAATTTTCTGTTATTACCCTCAATTTCTCTTGTAGACCATATTTATTGGGCTGGAGGATAAATTTCAAGTATTAAAAAGCTAAGGAATTCTATTAAATGTTTCAGAGAAAATATAAACGAGCAATTTAAAAACTTCCGTTTATGCATTCTGCCATTCTGTAGCCATTGTAAGCATTTTTAAAAGGCATATAAGGAGAGCTGCCCGTCCTGTGTGTGTGCTGTGAGAGAGGCTGTAGTAACAGCTTACAGCATCTGACCGTCAAGTTGTGGAGAGCGCAATATATCGCGGATTATGGACGCAAGCCCACCACTGGCAAGTTGTGTCAGAGCACCACTTGTGTTTCTGATGTTCATTGCTATTCAGCTGGTCTCAGGGCATCGCAGGCGCTAAAGTCTTACCTATGTGACACTGTGCTACTAAAGCCCTCTTAGAGGAGCTGCTATCATTGAGTAGGAGATGGACATCAAATTATAAAATGGATGCATCAACTACTCAGACGATATTGTTATTTTTATATACAACCTGTATATAAGTAGATTTGTACAGTACATGCAGATGATAATGAGATGTCAAATAATGTTTCAAATCACATAATCAGGTAATAAGAATAATATATTGTAGGTCCAGCAACTTTAAATCGGTTCAGATCCAACGGAACTTGTTATGTGCTTTATCAGTACCAAGTCTTCTGTGTTTGCAATGAATATAAAAATCCTCATAACCTCAACTGTTGGAAAAAAAACTGTCTCCTTAAGGATTACCGACTTTCCTGACTGTACAAAATTTATTTTAATAATTTGATAAAAATATGTATAACAATCCAGTAATTTCATAAAACAGGTAGGTATTTCAGAGAAGAAATTACTTTATAATTATCGTAAATAAGGATGCAGTTGCATAATCTACGAAAGTAATTCTATTAATGAATGTAATCTTTCTCGGCGTTGTTTATTGTGCATTAATAACAACATCACTCGGTTTGTTCCCCGAGAAACGTTTATAAAAAAAAAAAATTCTATTAATGCTTTGCGTCTAGAGTTACGGTGTATCCAGATTTTTATTTTTTATTATTTTTACTATTTTTTTTAAAAGCATTTTGCATAACATTTCAGTCATTATTCGTTGCAAGTGTATTTCATATCCAAGAATTCGTCCGGCTTGTATTAAAGTGTGACAAACAAGAACCACTTTACCGTGAAAATTTTTAATGCTGATTGGTATTTTAACGTAACCTTGACCTTTCAGCATGTGAGTAAGGATCCTTTAACTCAACGTTTCTTAACCTGTTTCCAGAGAAAGGTCAAAAATAATTACACGGATCACTAACTTGTGTGAAGCCTAATGTTTTATCTCATTGTTATCAACATATACCAAGGTCCCTTGAGACCTACATCGGCAAAGTTTTTAGAAAGTTTTATTTAACATTATGACTACCATATTTTCTGTAAACTTTTTAATAGTTTATGTTTTGATTTGATATCTTTAATTTTTTTTTTAAATTCTGCCTTCGGACCAACTTATCCATCTTGACCACAAACTGAGAAACACTACTTTAACTAATTACTGTCATGTAGACCAGTGGATTATTTATTTAATTGAAGAACGAGTGTGCTGTCAGTATGTTGTAATATGCTCTGACTATGAAATGCTACCTTTTCCTTAAGCTGAAAGTTCGGAGGTGCGACGATTTTCCAACCAAAGTTCTGCCAAAGAGCGATGGTTTCATGGGCAAGGTGTGGGGGATCAATATCGCAAACAATGATTTCGCTTTTGCTCAAAGTTCCTGTTCTTCGGTTATGAACTGTCCATCTTGAGTTTTTTCAGTGTTTCACAGTTTGTGGAAACGTGACCACGCAAATTCTTGGCCGGAATGCAATTCAGCACCGACAAACAGATGAAACATGAAGTTCAATGCTTCCTCGTATATTTGGGCGCAAAAAAACTGTCATAGGTTCTACAAATGCTTCGACCGGAATGGTGACTATGTAGAAAAATTGTTCACCCTTTAAAGTGATGTTCAAATTATACAAAAAAAATAAAAAAAATGATTTTGTGTTTCTAAATCCTTTGGAGAAATTACTTTCGGGATTGCCATCGAATAGTAAAATTCATTTGAAATTCTAACAATCAATAACCGAGCGTTTCGCTATAGAAGTCGTATCCATGCTGGATATTATCTTCCGTCGCTTTCCGTGTTGATGTGAGTGTGTGTATGAGTGGGTTCATTAATTATTAATTGCTTTCATTAATGAATAGTTTAGCCAAATTTTAATTTCTGGTTTTGTTCTGAACGCTATCATATTAAGATTTATTTCCAGACTTTAAAAGTGGTTTATTATCTTCTAACCGGTATTAGGAATCTTTAAATTATTTGAATTGTCATAGGAGTATTTAAACAGTAGTTATAAATGTAGTTTATTACTAGCTGCTTATTTGTACTGTCCTTCAGTCTTTATTAATTTTATGGAATAGCAGAAGCCACACCACCCTAGCTGATTGCCGGATACCGTGGTAAGCTTCCAGAAGCTTCGGTTTAGATAGACTTAGGACCGCACTGTGACCACAACAGTGGAGTCGCTTAGTTATTTTATATCAGGACAGATGCTTAGTTTTGGTCAGTCAGTTTATGAGTTTTAGTCAACTTCGGAGAGAAGTCCTGATGCAATATTTTATGATAATTTTTAAATGTCATCTTAAAAATTTATGTGTAATTTGTCATTGAAATACTATAAAATGTTAAGTAAAACTGCATATCTTAGTGGAAGAATGAATACCTGTCACCTGAAAATTTTCATCTTTACAATTATTTAACACAAGCTACACATAACTAAAAGAGCCTGGTTAGTTTTTGATCACACGGTCGAGTCGTGGCAACACTAATTAGTGCCCATAATTATCGAGTTGCCTCACACCATCTATAATCTTGGCGTTTACAATCGGGTGCATATTTATCATGCGTAATTAAAATTATTTTACATATTTGAATATAAATAAAAAGCAAAAATTTAATAAAATTGTTTATTTGAAACTACTGTTGAGCCCAACTTCGAGGGCTGGGAAGGGGCGGACGGCTCTCGTCAACCAACGATTCAATAGCTCAACCATCCATGGCCCCTGTAGCTCATTGAACGCTAATTATTTTTGCATGAAATGTCTCGACAGCAAACTTCATGCCTTGGAATAATACGATATGATAATACTCTGAAATTACGGTAAGCTGAGAAAAGTAATTCACATTTGGATAGTTTCTAATGAGTGGAAACTTTTATTTTAATGTCTCAGAACACATCGCAATAACACATACCTTATTATACTCGAAGTACAAAGGGCTGTACCTAATTCGAAACCTCAACAAAATACGATCAATAGTTTGTACGTGAATAGCATTCAATCAAAAAATTAACTCAGATTTATTAGCTCTACGACGCCACATCAAATGAAGCATACCCTATTTTATTCGCGGGATTATGCTCTTTACATTAGCTGATACCCCATCAGAATTGTACCAGTATTTTTTGCGTCAATCAAGTTCAACGAAAAATTGATACTTATTTCTGGGAACTTTTAACTCAAATTTCTCACTTTTTCGATGTCACATCCAAATAAAGAATACCTCGTTTCAACCGCGGTACTATGGGCTACACATTAATTGAAATCCTGTCCAATCCGCCCAGTAGTTTCTGCGTGAATTCCTTTACAGACAAACAAAAACAGTTTTGAAATGTAGTCTTCACAGGTTTTCCGCAATATGTTGTTGAAATGCGACAACGAGCTTTCGGCGGCTGACTCTGCCGCCATCTTCATGTTTGATGTTGTGCAGGGAGAACCAGCGCTGCACTGGCGATGTCTGGCCTCCGCGCACTCGTTGTCGCATTTCAACAACATACGGCGGAAAACCCGTGAAGACTACATTTCATCGATACGCCGTGAAAGCCTTCAATCTCAAAAACAGTTTTTTTAAAATAGTTAATTACTCGTCCATAGCAATAGGCCAAAAAAAAAGCAAAGTTTCGTTGAAAGATACTATTACCTGAGTTACCTTATGTAGAGGAAGTTGCAATCAAGTCACTTGTTGTAAATCGGCAATATCACACCGTGATGTGTCAAATTTTTATGAAATGTTAAATCATGTCAAATTTTAAATGGGATCTGGAATAAATTAATATTTTTATGCTGTCTCCTTCTACAGCTAACAATTATGATCTTCAAAAATTTAGCAACCAGCCACGACATCCGATAAACACCGTGCCCAAAATCGCAGAAATGTGTTAAGGGAAACCGAAAATTCTAAGTTTCATACATTTCAATGAACAGATTTTTTTTGCGGGTTCCCGGAAACGTTGGACTTTCGGAACAAGCGCTAGTGGTCTCTTCGTTGGAGCTCCTGCAATTCTCCTCTGATGGTCATCGTCCTCGTTTCCGAGCGACTGTTATTTTACAGCTCACGGACCAGAGTAACTTCCATTAGGGGCTGTCTCCACAGATAAGGCCCCAGTTGCGCATTTTTAAAAGTCTCCGTAATGTGTTTTATCGATTTTTCTTAACAACCTCATCCCTCTGTACCTTGATGAGAATTTTGTAGCCGCTCAAACGCATTTATTTTACGGTTCTCGAATCTCGTTTATGGATTCAGCTGCCGCAGTTTTCATCGCCACTGTTTGTAAAACATGTAAGGTCCCACCCACGATTTGTTTTGCTCTGATGAGTTATAAATGTGCGTTTTATAACATATATCTGTTAGAAACTTTGCTCAAACCATATCCTGGTGTAGCATTTTGATTTACGCCATCTAATCTAATGTGCGGACGCTTCTTCTTTATAAAACCCAGTTTCTAATGGAAGTAGTAAGAGAAAGAGGAATGTATCTGTATAACATCTAACTGTTCCATTTTTATTACCAAGTCAGATAAGTGGGTTGTAACTGTATTTCATTGCTGTGGTAGATCGTAAACTCTGGCGACACTTCGCTTATAATTGGCAGCTGTATAAGATCGACTGCAGTAGAAAATACGATTTTTAATACATACTGAAGCAGCGAGTTAAAAAACACTTACCCGTTTTTAGTAGGTTGCCAGTATTTTCTGATCCCACTGATCTCCATAAAGATTAAATAACTGGCTGCTCACAATAGTTTATAGTTATAGTTTCTTGCAAATAAATTCTATGAATAGAGCCTTGCGTTTTTAGTAAATATTTCGGAGTCTCTTACTCCTGCTATGTTTTTACAAAGTTTTATTTGGTGGAAATAAGTGTTTGCTACGGGAAACTCAAATCCTAAATCAGAATTTCTCTATCAGGCAGAATTTTTTTAAAATAATAAGGACATAAGCACACTATTTTACTCAAAATTAATGGTTGATGTTAAATTCCGAGATTTTTTGGTGCATTGATTGGCAACATAAACTTTTATGTTTGATTTTCGGATGTTGTTAATTCTTTTATTAAGCTGAACAATATGTTTGTTATATGTCGTTGTCAAACAACAGCTTTCTTGTTGATATGACTTAAATTTATACAAGCAAAAGGTAGAACTACCGGGCTTCGCTGCTTCACCCAAACACAAACATTACTGAATCAAGATACAGAAAAAATCTTTTGTTACTAAGTGACCTCTTTTTGCATTAACGTTGATGGCTTAGCGAAAACTCTAGACTTCATATATTACTTAAAGGGTTAGAGACACTTTCTAAATGAATGAAGAAAGATTTTTTTCATAATTGCAATATAATGCCTCCTATACCAACAGTGTACGTAACTTTTTACTAAAGAATTTATTGAAAGATATGCTTTGCTTAATTTGTATGCAGTGACAATAAAATTAAAAGATACTTCGTAGCGAACAATTAGCAATCATGTTAGGGATTCACAACGTTACACAAAACATACCTGCTTCTTTTTCGAGTGGAGAGTCGTAATTGAAGGAATCACTATTAAAATAATCGGAAAATGTCACACGATATTCAGTCCAAGTTGTTCGTGAATATATGCTTCTTACGTCACTACTAATCAGGACAAATATTTTTAACAATTTTTAAATGCCATTCTTGCAACAGGTGTTAGATAATTTATCCGTTTCCCATAAAGCAACACGTTTTTCTTAAGCGTCAGATTAGAGAGCTTTAGGAAGATCCACATTTCGAAGCATGTATTACAAACAAATAAAAACCAATGAACTGATGAAAATCGTGGTAAAATGAATGAACATTACATTTTAATAAATCAACGTTGCTCCAACCTGAGAATCAATAATATCCAAAGAAAACAAAGCATGTATATGTTTAAAAGTAAAAAAAAAAAAATACTGGGAAAAAGTATAGCTTAGAAATATAAGGTACTGAAGAATCAAACGATTAATGGTATTTGGATTTTTGGTGTAGCTTGTTTCTAAGAGGTCAATCCGATTAACATGGCGAAAGGTTTCATGAAGATATGAACTTATCACCTAAAAGCGATATAAGGGAAAGTTGATATATTTAATGCTAATGGATCATTTTTACAGGCGTGATAGATAGTCAGTACAAATAGAAAAAGAAAAAAAGTATACACAATGTTGTTTCCATAACATGCATTATAAATGTTGTGTCTCGAATAGGAATTATAATTTTTTAACACCAAGAACTACATGTAGAGTTAGAATTATTGAGGTATTCAATTATTTCGTTAAGTATAATTCCTAAAATCCTTGAGTAAACGAGGAAACAAAATTCGAGTCTCGTGAAGTTATTGTGCCGTACTCTAGTGCTTTGATAAATATCTTGTACGTGGTGGTTTGGAATGTAGTCACTTGAAGCGTTTTCAAATTAGGCAATGGATTCCGATACACGAATTCTGACGAAGCGTTACATTACCGCTAGAACCCCTAGTACAATCGTTCGGTTCAAACAGACTTTACTATTAAAATAAAAATATTTAATGAACTCTCACCTAAGAGCAATTTTCTATAAATTCATATTAATACACGGAAAAAATGACTTCAGCATAAACATTTATCTTGTTTCGTTCGAATCATAGAAAGCTTAGTAGATATAGTAACTGTAGCAGTATTTGTCGTTCAAATACAGGAAATGATCGATATAGGGCACAGATTTAAAGTTCCTACGTAATACCGTCTATTAGATAGATTCAATAACAAAAAGATGAAAAGACAACTTTGACGTCTTCATTTTTAAGTTAATGACCTATACTTCACACGTTGAGGTAGAAAAAAATAATTTTTCCCTACAATATAATTTCAAATGCGATATTCAGTTTTGGGTCAACGAAACATATAACATGTGAAATTTTAAAGACTTCAACCTATTCCGTTTAAGTGTTAGAGGGCTGTGGCAGATAGTAAAGCATAGAAGCTGTGTAGGTTTTTTTAAAGCTCAGTATTATCTGTTGCTGCATTATATAGTGTGGCTCTTTCTTTGTTTTACTTTATTTTTATGGCTCCTTGACGAAGCGATCAACTGAATAAAATAGTATTGTGGGCAAGAAAGGAGAAAGAAATCGGAAATGGCCTAACATTAGCCTGAAGTGATTTCAGAAACCCATCCGTATTGAAATGTAATGATACCACCACTTGAATCAACCTTTGTTACTGATATCGCAAGCGTATCTGCTCTGATTTAATAATGTTTTCATACTACATCCGATGACATCAAAGAACTAAACCCTGTTCACTCCGAATTGGCGGTTCAAGGCCATGTTTCCCAGGAACTGTTTCTTTACCACACGATCCTTTCCACTTCCTACTTCTCCAAGTTGACCACTAAGTCCATCTTCTTTCAGTCTAACAGCAACATCTATTAAAAAATAATTGTTTAAAAAAACATAAAAACCGCCTTCAAAAAAAGCATTAAAATTTTAAAATAACTTTATACCTTGCTTAGGAAAAAGTAAATCTAAATAGACAACATTTTACATTACTTTCATTGAAATTTTGACATTAATTAGTTATTTTTGGAGTCGGTGCCAGCTGTCTCATCGCGAAGATCTAATTACTGTCTTCTTTTTTGGCGTTAGAGGCGAAACGGGTAGTACGAACAAAAATTCCCAATATTTTACAGCATGTTGTGAGGCAGATTGTGTTACTGTGAGAGACATCTTAGGGAAACTAATTAATAGTATTTCAATCTGTGGCTTGGCCTTATTGGTCATCCAGGAATATCTCTGGAGCTACAGTATCAGTTGGTAGGTTGCATCATGAAGTAAACGATTCACAGAGTATAATATCGGCGTATCATCTGTATGTTTCAGTTTTGTTGAAACATGTTTCTAGCATTAATTTTAGGTAAGCAGTAATATGATTTTTTAATGTATTATTGCTATTCCTTATTGTTTTTATCTTTTTGTTTTTCTTGCTTTCGCTGGCACCGACTCCAAAAATAACTAATTAATGTAAAAATTTCAATGAAAGTAATGTAAAATGTTGTCTATTTAGATTTACTTTTTCCTAAGCAAGGTATAAAGTTATTTTAAAATTTTTAGTGCTTTTTTTTTTATGAAGGCGGTTTTTATGTTTTTTTAAACAATTATTTTATTTTTAAATTTTTAGTGGTATTATACTTCGTTTGGTATTTTAAATATGCCGCAGCAGTTCCCATTTTGCGAACTTCCTGGTAGCTCAGAGATCAAAGCACTTGCTTTCAAAGAAGAATTATGTCTTTATATACCACAACCACTTCCAGAACGGGGTGAATTGGGGGTTCTGTTAAGGAATGTCAGGCTATGTTTCGATCTTATCATAACATCTGTTAAAGCTGCTGCTCGATAACCGAAACATGTAACATCTGGGCATTAATACATACCACATACAGAAATCTCTCTGGAATATATCTATTTGCTCCGACATCACACAAAAAATATAGATTTTTAATTGGTGAAAGCTTGGGATCAAAGTTGAAATCTGAAGTACATGTTGAGACATTATTTTATAAATATTAAGCTATGACTTAAAAATGGCTTAATTGATTTTGACGGAATTTAAAGCTGTGGATATTTTGTAAAGAACATTGGAAATTAAAAGGGGTGATGGTAAAGGGGAAGAGGGAGTGAGCTTTTGTATACCAAATGTAGACTGCCTTTTCTGATTGATTTAAAGTATACGTGTGTAAATTTCTATTGATATCAGATAAATCTGTAGGTATGTATAAAAAAAAACAATTAAGCACCTAATTTAAACAAAATTGTTCTGTATGTTTTAAAGTATATGTGTGCAAATTTCCTTCAGAATCGGAAAGAAACTGTAGATTAAATGATGGAAAGGAAGGAGCGGTGTTTGCACTCTCGAAACCAAATGTAGACAGTATATTTCTGTTTGTTTTGCAGTATACATGTGCATACTTCCTTCAAAACCAGAAAGAAACGGTAGTTTTGTATAAAGAACAGTAATTAATGGGGTAGAAAGGGGGATAGGGTTTGCATTTTTGTGAAAGTTATGTGGACAGTATTTTTCTTTTTCTATTTGTTTTAAAGTATACACATGCGAAGTTCCACCGATTCGAATCAAAAATGTGGGTTA
>CM061920.1:370524416-370686085 GCA_031002005.1 Vandiemenella viatica | reverse complement strand
AAAAGATTGTTAAATTGAGTTTACTATAAGTTTTTTATTTTTCCAGTGGGATATATAAATGAAACACCAAAATAATTTAAATGGAAAAAATTATGATGGCTAAATGAAATAATTTTGAAAATTAAAGAGAAACAACACATTTTCGTGACATATTTCTATCCGATTCATTATATATTCTGTCGAATGATGTATATGATATTTGCCGAAATATATTGTCTACCGAAATTTGTTAATATTACTCATTTATTTATATTTCGGTCACTACAGTTTTCCTGTAATCTTCAGGAAGCTACAAATCGCTATAAGGATAAAAAAGATTTGGATCAGTAGCTTCGGAAATAAAATGAAGAATTGGATTTTTTAAATGGTTTTCGCCAAAATTTAAAAAAAAAGTGGAATAAAATAAATCTAAACAAGATGAACCTACTCGTATATGGGTTGAGGAAAGTTTGAGTGATAGGATGCAAAGAATCAAAGTGAATAATGCAATTATCAGGAGAGATGGAAGTGAGAACAAGTGTGCCATAAGGTTGTGTGTTGGTACCATTAGTGTTGATTTCTCTACCGAACGATTCTGTTGTTAATCTATCGTAAGAGGTTAGCTTGTTTGTGGATTACATAATGATGTATTTAAGGATTATATCGAGAGTGTGAGAAAATATCAAGGGATCCAGACAGGATGTCTAATTGGTGTAGTGAAGCTGAATGCCAAGAAGAGTCAACCTATTAAGTATAAAGATAAGGAAATAAAGTTTTTTTTTTACGATTGTTCAGTGGAATTACAATTGTTTGTTGAATGAGTAAAATGTAAGTACCTGGGAATCTTAGTTGACAGTAAGCTAAATTGGCCAGGGCACGTAGGGATGGTTATAACAACCTATTAGGGTAAATAAACATTTTTGAGCCGCGTTTTATCGTCGTGTCAACTACCATCCTTATTAAGGACGATCTAGCCTAATGAAAGTTTATGAATATTGCCATCTATCTATGAACCATGCAATCTGATTTCAGTTGTGCCTCTTAAAAATCTGTTCTTTGAAGTGTAGATTTTGAGGCAAAAAAGGGACACCATACAAACATTCAGATAAGTGATTATCGAAAACCGCCTATAATCTTGGCAGGTATATCGTAGTACCAATACGAATTTATGCCCTGTTTATCTCCGACCGTCCTATATATTGGTTTCCTAATTGTATATACACTTTACTTGGAAGCATTGCTAGGTAAATTAATTCACAAGGGAGGCGGAGTGTGATGCAAATTTACAAACCTGCTGGGGAAGCTGCTAAACCTTCGGGCCTAGCATTCGGGAAGATGCGGGTTCGCTCCCCGGTCCAGCCATTCATAAAGTTTACCTATATCACTACATATGAATGCCTTCAAATGATCCTAGATGAATTCCTTCCATTGGTTGTTCTTGAAGTAGCAAAAGTGAAAAAATATACTGATGTGAAGTTGGACTACTTGCTTATGTCTGACGACTATTGACTTTTCCCCCAAGTATTATGACACGTAACAGCTGATATCCTTCGTCCAGATACTATACCTTCTTGTTCTAACTAAAAACAGGAACTATTTTTCTTCTTGCACGCTATCAAGAATCTCCTTTTTTACTCTCTGTTTGTACTGTACAAGTTATACACAACATAAATCTCGGAGCCATAGATTTCCTTTAGCGAGAGTCTAGATTTCAGTTCCGCATAACAGTGTAAAGAATAAACAACATTAACTCATTAGATTTCTGAGTTGTGGGTGCTTTGTCGAGGTCTGACAAAGAATTTTTTCGTACTTACGAATCTTCTTCTAGAGTGCTCATTATTATTGTTTTTTTTTTTTTTTTTTTTGTAACAGTTTAACGTCCCTTTTTAACAACGTGGTTTTTAGAGACGGGAAAGGATGGGGGCAAGGAATGGGAAGGAATTCGGCCATGGCCTTTTGAAGGAAGCATCCCGGCATTCACCTGGAGTGATTTGGGGAAACCATGGAAAACCCAAATCTGGATGCCCGGACGGGGATTCGAACCGCCGTCCTCCCGAATGCGAGGCCAGAACGCTATCCGTTACACCACCACGCTCGGTATTATTATTGAACAAAATGCCAGAATCAGTTTGATTATTCGTCATTATGAATAACTGGTAGAAATATTTTTTCAAGTTATGCTGCCATATTGTTATCTCGTCCAAAATATTCAAAAACGTAAAGGTCCTCAGAAAAATGGAAGTTATGAACATACGCATTGCATACGCATTTCTATGCAAAAGAGATTATCTTCGATCGAGGCGTAAGTGACCACTCTTAAAACCTTTCGTGGGGTAAGTGGGGGTGAGTGGTTAGGTGCGAGGCAGGCGCACGTGACGTCTGGTAGCCATAGCAACAGGCTCGCGTATCGACCGCCAGCCGACGCCCAGCTGACGGACCCGCTGGCACTTGTTGAGGGCTGCGCGTCTTGGTGACACCACATGCTACCCACCGCCGCTTAGATGTAAAGGGAAACAAACAGTAACAAGGAGCTGGGCTTACGGTCATTGGAAGACAGCATGCGGATGGGGCATATCGATCCTGGGTAGATGCTAGGCTAACAATTAGGAATCATATGTGGAAAGAAATAGAGGACCATCACCGTAAATTATCTCTTAAGTTGGGCATAAAGTCGTGAGTAGTATCCATTTGTGGGTAAGAGAATCAGGAATTTAGTTACGTTGTCAAAGGAGCTGTTGAAAAACTTGTCTCAAACAATGGAAGATTTTAATGTAAAAATTATCGTTAAATGAGTTTGTAGGTAAATTGCTACCACGGAGTAGGCTCCATCGTATTTAAAATGATTTTTTTTTCAAGCGAGTTGTTTTTGACGTCGATCCCCTGCTAGTTAGATGGCATTTTAAGCTGATATCTTCATCTCAGCATGCATATTAAATTCCACCTCCTCAATCATCTGCTCCATATATTCTATTTTTTTTTTCTTCCACTATGGTTATTCCGTTCGTCCGCTCTTTTCAATAATCAATTAGCCATAAAACATGTCGCACAACTCAGGTTGTTGTTTACCAAACACTTCCATACGCTTCTTTAATTATTATTTATGAAACATGTTTAATATGTTATTTATCTGATAACTTCAATTACGACACCCTTCTTTGGTATCACAGGTCAAATGCTTTCTAGTACTCCTTAAGTCCAATCATCACTTCCACTAAGTGCTGTGTTACATAGTTGCAGTTTTAGAAAGTCTTTACAGAGTTCTATACTAAGATTAAAATACTTTTGAGAAGGCTCTTTCCGCTACTGCTACGATGTTTTGTTTTTTTGTTTTTTTTTGTTTGCGATTCTGGCTTTACGGCTTGTCGACGTCTAGGTCATTAGAGGCGGGAAAGGTCTGGCGGCAAGGAACAGGAAGGAATTCGGCCATGGCCTTTTGAAAGAACCGTCCCGGCATTCGCCTGGAGTGATTTGGGGAAACCATGGAAATCCCAAATTTAGATGGCCGGACGGGGATTCGAACCGGCGTCCTCCTGAATGCGAGGCCAGAGCGTTACCGCTGACACTCTATACTCGTTCCTGCTTTTGAGATCGTCCTTGTATCTGTCATAAATTTTTTAACATGATACACCAAACTTCTTCCTCCTATAACATCGCATGAGGTACGAGCAGTTAATTTCAAAATTAACTCTGTACACAACATGAATTTTGGTTGGATTCTCTAGAAGGAGGCGTACTTGCACAATGTGTTAGAGACAGGACGGTAGTTCCTTTCCCCTGGGACCTATAGTATAACGTCTATTCCAAACTACGGAGTGAGCTCAGCGAATTTTGCATACGAAAAGTAACTTTTGAAGTGCTAAATGTCATGTAAGAGGCTGTGAAAACAGGGGGCTTCCAGGATTACTCTTTAGCAATGAAATAGTGTATCACTCTATAAATCATTCCCATTTACAATAAGTCTACTGAGAGACGGAAAAAAATGCTGCGAGAAACAGGCTGGGTTGTACGTTCCATTGAGGCCTCCACTGTGGAGTAGCCTACTGGTGGCGCCCCGTTGGACACTGCTGCGCGCTCCTAATTCCATCGGGCCGCATGTGAAAATAAAGAAGCGTGTTTCACAACATTCTGACTTAATACCACTAATTGTGTTGTAGAGATGAGAAGTCAAACGAAGTTGACGTTTCCTATGCTCGTATGGAGAAACATTTCATTCAGATACAGACTAGTAGAAATGAGAATCGAAGGTGTATTGGAGACATGGAATTCGGAAGTAAGTGTTAATTAATTTCAACCTTTGTATTTCCTTAGATAAATCCGTTTAGTATGTTCTAGGTTGGAATCCTGGCGGAACTGGGATTTCATGTCTCCACGTACCATATGTGAAAAACAGTGTGATCGCCGCGTGACTCCGATTCCTTGGAATATTGCACGTCCAGATACTACAGAGTCTGAATTTGTAGAAAACAGAATTTTACTCAGTAGGTGGAAGAATTATACTACGTTTTAAAAATTACTCTCAATCATTGAATTCATAATATCGCCATGAAATGTTTTCGCCCCGTAGTCAAGCCTGAGTCAAGTATCAAATTAAATGGATACTTGTTTCCTTTAAATACTCATATCTGACGGCGAAACTTGATTAATTGCGCTGTTTCTAACAATATGAGGGGATCTGAATACACCTCACTCTTCTCATTAACTTTTTCGGACGAATGTAATTTCGTGAGCCTTATGAAAATTTTAGCGGCACAAAACTACGAAGATAACTTTGGGAGACAATGGAAAAACGAAGGTTTATGCAAGAGCATAGAAAAAATTACAGACGCAACGTTTTTTTGTACAGTTATACACAATGGACACGGATGACCAAGAAAATATTCGACCTCATCTCTAAATTAAATGATTTCTAAAAAAAAAAAAAATAAAAAAAAAATACAAGAGTGGTTTTGGGAAGACGCAGAATCATGGAAGACTTTATAATACATCATTAACAACAAAGAAGATTGATTGACACTGCACAATTTCCTGTATTACAACAAAAACTACAAGCCTAGAAATTGATGTCATAGGAACGTAGGCAGGCAATCAGCATATTCATGAAGTTCTGGGAAGAGGAGAAAGAAAAAAGGACTGCACTGTAGTCTTAGATTGCAAGCGGTCTATAAATCTCAAGTTCTAAATAGTAATAGTAAATAAGTCTTAAATTTGACTCAGACCTATTCTCTGAGTACAATGAAAGCATAGGCTGTTACAAGAATTGTTCATTAACGCATTCTTAAAAATAATTGATTTACAGTCACTGATGATACACAATACCTTTAATAAATGAAAACGAAATACACCTAAAACACTTGGTATTTTTTTTCTTTCTATTTCAACATCTGTTAAATGAATCAGGTGAGGAAACAAGGTCTTAAATCGTATTGTAACGCCTGTATTTGCTTCGAATGTTGTGCAAGAGTTGATATAACAATTAGAATAAAATCAAAAGGAAATATTCATAGCACTATTTGAAAATCCACGATGTTTCTGTGTCATGAATATCACTATGCTCCTGTTTCGTCTTAAAGTCACTTGGTATAATCGCTTAATTTTGGTACAGAGTTAGAGAAGATACCGTTCCTATCTTGGAAGATTTTTTCCGTCGTTTTACAATTAGCAATTCAGATGAATGGAAGGATGATTCCTTAATAACAGCGATTCTCAGCCTATTGTCCGCGATGCTAGTACAGGCGATCCGAGGGCAGAATTTGGAAATGTAATTCTTTTTCGTTTAAATATATCATAACGGAAATAAATAAATTGGTAAAAATTGTTCATACAAAAAGGACACAATACTCGTATTGTATAAGGCTTTAAGAGAATGTCAGCCACAAACCTATAAAACAAACTTTCTAAAAAACCACAAATATTTTAACGACTAGATATATCTGAAATTTCCGGTATATATGATAAAACAGATTTCCAGTTGATATTAAACAGGGTGGCGTTCTATTATGAATTAAATTCACAACTGTTTTAGGAGAGCGTTATTGCAGGTTTAGGTCCATAATAAACCGGGCTACGTACCTATTACAATTCGTAGGGCTGCACACAGGGGTATTTGATACAAGAAGCCGATCAAGAGTCAATTTTTTTTTTTTTTTTTGCAAATTCCAAGAACCCGTATATACCTGACTCGAGCCAAATGTCTATAGAATAACAATCAGCTATATTTTTTAGATAAGCTTCATTCCCCACCCTGTGAACAGTCATCGTCTGAGCACTTTCCAAGACCCACGTACTGTTACCAAGCAAATACAAGAAACTTATAAGTTGTACCAATTTAATTTGTGAGTGATGTTAAGTGAGTAGTGGTGATTTTAATCATGGATATTGTTCAGCCAGGTACCTAGAACTGAAATAATAGTAACATACATTCAAAAGTATCGCACAACTTTATTTCTGTACATTTTTGTAAACTGACTCATTTTGTACTGATTTTTTTATTACGAAAAGTATTAAAGAGTGATTTTGTTATATTTCCGGACCTTTCCCGAGTCTGATTTCTTGTATGGTATTATTTTAGTGTACTATCTTGGTGTTTTCATTGGAAATTAGGTGCCAAAAAGTGCCAAACGTCTATTTATTCGAAAAAATTCTAGATTATTTACAATGAAACAAACCTACTTTTCTTCCGTCACTTTAATTCATCTAAGATTTTCTTTGTTATGGGCTCTTCTGGTATCATGCTCATGACCCGAAAAGTTATTTATGATATGATTAAATACGAGAAAGGAAATGATTTCGTGCAAAAGTTGTAATTAGTCGAGGAAAATATTTTAAATCAACCGACATTCACGGTCGAACAAACGCAACAGCACGAACAAAAGTTTTCAAGGCTTAAATTTGAAATTTAAAGAAAATGGCAGGCTGCTAAGAGAACTGAGAGTGTGTTTTTAAAGAAATACCATGATTGGTTCAAAAGACGTATCGAAATCCCCATAAAATCCAATCCGACCACTGTGGGTCGGCCTAGAAAATCTTTCGATGATTTGACCGATTTTAGCAAATGATGTCCGCAGAGATAATAGGTATTAACAAAACATTGATTGACAGGTTTTATACTATTATGTGAATGATATATAGTGGGCACAAGATATATATATAAAATACTCCCCACTGCCACGAAAAATTTAAGATGTACTGTACACTGAACTGTACGCTTTGCATACAATGTCACATATACAAGAAGTATTGACTGAGGTCCCACTTATAATTGAGTATGCACTTTTGCCGATCAGAAGCAGCAGCAGAAGCTAGAAACAAATATTTTAGACGATTTAGGGAGACACTCCACAAAACTTAGTTGGGTTTAGTGCAACACAGATGTCATTAATAGGCTTTCATTAACTTTGGATCCGTATTTGAGCTTCATCAGGCACAAAAACCCCAAAACATCTAGAAACTATTAAAATATTACTTTAATGGGACCCGACTAATCAAGAAGAGAACGAGCCATAAGGTGAAGGTTCCGACGACGAAGGATGGGATGGTTCGTCAGAATGATATTTTAGTGTACAGTACATGTATGATTATTGTTTAGGTATTCTGTAAATATTCGCTTAATATGTTATAAAGTGTATGAACACAGTACGTGTTTTTTTTTATTATTACTCCTACTTCACAGTTATAAGTTCTAATACACAAAAGAAGCGAAACAAAAACCCAAATTATGTAGAAATAATTTAGATCGACTTTTTGTGTCAAATACCCCTGTGTGGGCTGGTTGATAATATACACACAAGTAAAACTTTAGGCCACATAAGTTAGTGTCCGTAAAATTATTTTTGACATTTTACTGGTCCTTGGATTATAAAAGGTTGACAAACGCTGCTTTATAATTAACGAGGTCGATTTAATTGCCGTTGCTGCCAGCGTCCTGGACTCTGTGATATCGATGGAGACGAGTGGCAAAACTAAAAGAAGCATGAACTTCGGCAGTGAAAGCTATCCCGTATATTTTGAGCAATATTCCAAAAATGGGTTAGAAGTATTTCCTGTGACTGAATCCAAAATAGCAAAGAGCAGTTACGAAAAATTAGTTCTTGCTCTTGAAAAATAAGTAATTAGGACCAGTACTGGAAAGCTCTTAACATTTAGGCCGAGTAAATACTGTGAACAAACACGACGTTTGAGCGATCAATGCCTCTCTCGTCGCTATCGGCTGACGTCCTGTCGGGAAGTTTGTTCAGTGAATTTGTTCTGCTTTAATCCTGAGAACATTTCCTTAATGAAAACGTCGAGATGGATATTCTTCTTACAATTAGCGCCCAATTAATTATGTTATATAAAGACATTGCTGCTAGAACCGTTAACTGGTTGCGTCATTTACCTAGCTAATGCTGTTAGGATCTAGTTATGTCCATGAAAAGGGTTAGTCTATAACAGAAAACAGGTATAAAGAGAGCAAAGCGAAAGCTTATACTCGGTAAGAAACAGATAATGGCAATGAATGGAAACAATGACAGAATTATAAATAAAATTTTGAAATACATCAGAGGTTTTTATAGTAACCTACTGTATATGGCAGTTTAGAGGAAACTTCAGAGGATATTCTCTACCCCCTCCAATGTATCCACAATGCAAGAAATACTTCCATCTGAAGTCAATTATGCTATAGATAACATGAAAAAAAGGAACGGAATATAGTTCGTGAAGAAATTATCAATCACTTGGCTAAAGTCTTCTTTTACTGCCTGCACAATGCATCCATCCCTTCTTCATGGAATGAAGTTAAAAAATCATTCTGATACACAAAAAGGGAAGTATTCATAACATCAAAAACTACTGACCTGTATGCTTATTGGCTGTTCTGTGCAAAGTTTTTTTTTTTTTTACAAAGATCTTGTTGACCCGAATAAGTGCCACTCTTGATTCTGCCCATCGTATTGAGCAAGCAGAATTCAACAGCAGCTTTAGCACAATCGACCACATTCTTGCTCTGCGAGAACTAATTATGCCTCTTTGTGTAGCCTTTCTAGATTTCAAAAATGCATTTGATTCATTAAGTCGTAAGGCTGTCCCGCAAGCCTTAACTGAACATGGCGTGGATACAGCTTATATCAGATTGCTCCATAACATCTATGTCACCTCTTCAGTGTCAACGTTAGAGATCCAACTACTGAGTTTCGAAGCGAAAGAGGTGTTAAGCATAGGTGATCCCATCTCTCCAAAATTATTTTCAGCTCTCTTGGAGATGGCAATGTCAAAGCTAGAATAGACAGAAAAGGGAATTGGAATTAATGGCAGAAGACTTAACAACATGAGATTTGCTGATAACATTGCGCATGTTTCTAATGACCTTGATGAACTCCAAACCTTGGTTACCGACCTCGTTTCCGAGTGTAAAGCAGTTGGCCTAAGAATTAATATTTGAAAAACAAAAATTATGTAAAATGAATGGGTCACAGAGAGGAGTGTACAACTAGATAATGAATCTTTAGAAAATGTCAGCGAGTACATTTATCTTGGCCAACCTGTAAACATGAGAGGTGATGTAAGACCCGAAATTTTCCGTCGCATCAAGCTGGGATGGCAAGCATTTGGGAAACATTTTTGCTATCCTGAAATCTAATATGGGAACATATCTAAAGCAAATAGTTTATGACCAGTGCATTCTTTCTATGTTGACGTACGGCTGTGAGACCAGGAATCTAAATGAATTTACAAAGAGCTAGGGAAAGGTCGCTCTTTTCTAGACAAGAAAAGAGCGACTGACGTTAGGTCAGTTACGAACGTCACTGTTATAGAAAACAGCATCCTTGAAGTGGCAATTGTCCGGCCATATTGCGCGGAGAAAAAACCAAAGATGGACAAAAACAGTGTTCGAGTGGAGCCCAAGAGATCACCAGACCCATGGAACCAGGACATACGCAGGGTTGTCGGGGTTAACTGGCAGAGGATCGCCCAAGATCGTTCAACCTGGAGGAAACTACTCAAGTTCTACCTGACAACATGAATTTAAGAGGCCACATCAGTAAAAGATTGAACTGGCTAATAATAATTATAATAATAATGTCTATGATTCTCTTCGGGGTTTAGTCAGAAAGACTAATTGTGAGCTTAAGCATGGGAAGATTTTGAAATAGTATTTTTTTTTTTTAGCGATTAACAGTAACAATACAAAGATTAAATATAACGTAATAACGTCTCAGGTACCTTGACTGAGCAAACCCTCTCTGCATAACGGATCTTCATTGATTAGCCAAATCATTATGATAATGCCCAGCCCGAGATTGAATGCCGTCTGGTGACGTTGTGGGTACGACATGTGGTTGTAGCAGCCCCAGGGATTTTTTTGCTAAAGCTGGGAAATAGTTATGATTTCGTACAAGCGCCAGGCGAAGGAGGCCAGTTGCTACAGCGAACTAAAACAGTTGCAGGCCTCGGAATATAGCGATGCAGAAGGCAATAAAGCAGGTCAAGTGTCAGCAGATATACGCTGAAGCGGGACAGCAGTTGGAAAAAAGAAGGGAGGGAAGCAGCCGCCACGATTGGTGGAGGAGCATCCCTACCACTGGTTCCATGGAGGGGAGCAGTGAGTAAAACCTGGATGCACGGGCCAGAGAAGGATCTTCTTCAAGGGAACTTTTGCAGCGATGGAGCGATGTAACTAGTCATAGCTAGGTGCTAGTACGCAATCAAGAGATTGTTCCAGAAGAAAGGCTGAGTGGGACTTAGCGGCGAGCAGCAGTCTACAATGGGCGCAGCCAGGAGCCTACGCCAGCATCAGTCATTATAACAGGTGGGAGAAATCCATTAGAACAACGTAACTGGGAAGTCAAGCAGTAGAATCAAGTAATGGAAGTCACGGCTACTCAGTAAACGGCCCCTACGTGTTCTAATGTTAACCCAACGACATCGTCAATTGCGATTGCAGTGAGCTCGATATCAGCAAGATCGGATCGCACATCAATGGAAACGTGTCTCCTGGTCGGATGAATCACATTTCCTGCTACGCCACATCGATGGTCGTGTCTGTGTAAGATGTCTTCCAGGCGAACAGTTGCTCAAAATATGCACCGTGGCACGCACGCAGTGGGCCGTTTTATGCTACGATGGACATTCACCTGGGCTTCAATGGGACTTGCCGTAGTGATCGAAGGCATCAGGACAGTTGTGAACTATTTGAAAATTATTGTAGATCAATTGGATGGCATCTTCCGGCGGTATAACTATCCTTCTCACAAGATCAAAATCGTGTTACAGTGGTTTGAGTAGCATGATATTGAATTTACGTTGATGTTTTCGCCAGAAAATTCACTTGATATCATCCCGATAGAACACATCTGGCACACTATCGGGCGTCAGCTCCGCCCCCTCAAACCACATGCTCGTAATTTAAAGGAATCGCGTGGCTTGTGCGTAGACATCTGGTGACAGATACCTCCTGAAACCTACCAAGGGCTTGTTGAATCCATAATATGCGGAATCGCTGCTGAATTGCGTAGGCCTACCAATGGCGGACCAACACGTTACCAAGTAGATGGTCATGATGTTTTGGCTCATCAGTGTAGCTCTCTGTAGGTCAGATTACGCATACATGATTTCATGTTCACAGTTAAAAAGAGATATTCTCTGTGGGATCCGATTATTGCGAAACAAGTGTTAGCTGATAGTCAACATTCTCTAGTTTCAGTCTGAAGTGAGTTCGAGTGATACAATGAACATTATCTTCTACACTCCTGGAAATTGAAATAAGAACACATTGACGCCGGTGTGTAAGACCCACCATACTTGCTCCGGACACTACGAGAGAGCTGTACAAGCAATGATCAAACGCACGGCACAACGGACACACCAGGAACAGCAGTGTTGGCCGTCGAAGGGCGCTAGCTGCGCAGCGGTTGGGCACCGCCGCAGTCAGTGTCAGCCAGTTTGCCGTGGCATACGGAGCTCCATCTCAGTCTTTAACACTGGTAGCATGCCGCGACAGCATGTATGTGAACCGTATGTGCAGTTGACGGACTTTGAGCGAGGGCGTATAGTGGGCATGCGGGAGGTCGGGTGGACGTACCGCCGAATTGCTCAACATGTTGGGCGCGAGGTCTCCACAGTACATCGATGTTGTCGCCAGTGGTCGGCGGAAGGTGTACGTGCCCGTCGACCTAGGTCCGGACAGCAGCGACGCACGGACGCACGCCAAGACCGTCGCATTCTACGCAGTGCCGTAGGGGACCGCACCGCCACTTCCCGGCAAATTAGGGACACTGTTGCTCCTGGGGTATCAGAGAGGACCATTCGCAACCGTCTCCATGAAGCTGGGCTACGGTCCCGCGCACCGTTAGGTCGTCTTCCGCTCACGCCCCAACATCGTGCAGCCCGCCTCCAGTGGTGTCGCGACAGGCGTGTATGGAGGGACGAATGGAGACGTGTCGTCTTCAGTGATGAGAGTCGCTTCTTCCTTGGTGCCAATGATGGTCGTATGCGTGTTTGGCGCCGTGCAGGTGAGCGCCACAATCAGGACTGCATACGACCGAGGCACACAGGGCCAACACCCTGCATCATGGTGTGGGGAGCGATCTCCTACACTGGCCGTACACCTCTGGTGATCGTCGAGGGGACACTGAACAGTGCACGGTACATTCAAACCGTCATCGAACCCATCGTTCTACCATTCCTAGACCGGCAAGGGAACATGCTGTTCCAACAGGACAATGCACGTCCACATTTATCCCGTGCCACCCAACGTGCTCTAGAAGGTGTAAGTCAACTACCCTGGCCAGCGAGATCTCCGGATCTGTCCCCCATTGAGCATGTTTGGGACTGGATGAAACGTCGTCTCACGCGGTCTGCACGTCCAGCACGAACTCTGGTCCAGCTGAGGCGCCAGGTGGAAATGGCTTGGCATGCCATTCCACAGGACTACATCCAGCACCTCTACGATCGTCTCCATGGGAGAATTGCAGCCTGCATTGCTGCGAAAGAAGGATATACACGGTACTAGTGCCGACATTGTGCATGCTATGTTGCCTGTGTCTATGTGCCTATGGTTCTGTCTGTGTGATCATGTGTTGTATCTGACCCCAGGAATGTATATATAAAGTTTCCCATTCCTGGGACAATGAATTCACGGTGTTCTTATTTCAATTTCCAGGAGTGTAAATTTGTAGTGAGATCGGGTGCCTCAATGTACATTATCTTGTAGACATTTATTGGTAAAAATGTAAGGATGATGACACATATGACTAAAAATACAAATCAAATTAATGCAACTACTATCGCTAGAATTAGCAATTCGAGCCGAATCCTGAGATAAGCTATAGATAATGTGTGCTTAATAGTAGACGTCTTAACGGGCGCATGCAAAGAAAGTCTTTTTTTATGAGCTCTGGACCCTGAATCATTCAGCCGGATGCAATTATTTTGTACGAGGCTAAGTCAATTATTATCAGCAACTTAGTTATATTTTTTTACCGAGCGTGGTGGTGTAACGGTTAGCGTTCTGACCTCCCATTTGGAGGACGTCGGTTCGAATCCCCGTCCGAGCATCCAGATTTGGGTTTTCCATGGTTTCCCAAATCACTCCAGGCAAATGCCGGGATGCTTCCTTCAAAAGGTCATGGCCAAATTCCTTCCCATTCCTTGCCCCCCATCCTTTCCCGTCTCTAAAGACCTCGCTGTTAAGAGAAGTTGAGCAGATAAAAAAAATTAGTTAAATTTTTGTTTACGTTGGTAGTACTATCATGTTACGTAGCTGAGGCATGCGTGGTTTAATTGTTGTTATATCTGTGCAGGGTTGATGCTGCTAGGTTAATTCCATTATCGTTGCCCTGCAGTTAACCATGGCTGCTCCGCTTTCTGTTTGCACCAAAGAAGAGCAAGGTTCAGTGATCCGATTATTGTGGTCAGAAGGTGTATCAGGGGCCGACTTTGAGTACACAGTGTGTTGCCGCAATGGAGTGTCAACAAATGGATTGAAAAATTAAAAAAAATGTCGCACGAGTCTTATCCACGACGAAGGGGCCGGATAATCGTTTACCGCCACTAATGGGAAAAACATTGAGCATGCACGTGACATGGTTCTGTTAGAAAGACGAGTAACAATTGATGAAGTGGCACATCATCTGTAAATTAGTCATGGTTCTGCCTACGAAAACATCCGCAACAGACTTGGGTTTCATAAAGTCTTTGCAAGATGAGTCCCAAAACAACTCACACAGTTGCTTAAAAAACGCGCTTGGACATCTGCCAAAACCTTTTGGATGGTTATGGTAATAAACCTGACATCTTGTTAAAAACATCACTGGTAATGAAACATGGATCCATCATTACGAGCCGGAGAGCAAAGGGCAGAGTATGGAATGGAATGGAAGCATCCAAATTAGCCCTGCAAGAGATAGTTCAAAACCCAAACATCCGCAGGAAAACTGATGCTTACAGTTTTTTGGGACTCACAAGGCCCAGTACTGGAAACATTATCAGGAAAGGGGCGCAACAATAAACAATGCGCGTTACAGTGAGATGCTTACTGACAAGCTGAAGCTTGCAATTCGAAGCAAACGCCGAGGACTGCTGTCGAAATGTGTTGTGTTGTTGCACGACAATGCCCGCCCACATACTGCAGCCCACACTGCTGAAACGCTTCAGAAATTAAATTTTGAAGTACTGGCTGGTCCTCTGTATAGTACTGATCTAGCCCCTTTGGTCGACTCAAAAAGCTTTAAGGGGACGTCGATTTACTTCGGACGAAACAGTGAAAGATACGGTGGATTCCTGGCACTCAGATCAATCGAAAACCTTCTTTTATTAGGGCATCAGGAAACTTGTGCAACGATGGACCAAGTACGCTGAGATGCAAGGGGAGTATGTTGAAAAATGATGTGCATGTAAGTTTTCTATTTGTATTGCAATAAAATTTATAGCTACATTGCGGATCATAATTGGCATACCCTCCTATTAACTGTTGTATTGGGCTTAGGTAATTTCACAAGACGTACACAACACTTAATTGAAACAATCCATGCCCTCGGCAGGACTCGAACCGTCGATCCTTTCAATGCGAGGTGCTAGCCCCTACTGCCAGGGCCGGCAATATCGTTTTTGCTTCATAACTCCGGAGTTGGCTGGACGCGTTTACACTGGAAGACCACCATATGCGCAGAGCGCTTGCTCACTATGCTCTGAGTGCTGGCTGTGGAGATTCAATTAGGCCGTGTAGCTTTTAGCGGGAGCTGCTTTATTAAAAACGATGCAATGTTTCGTCGACCATATGCATCAGACATCAGAGAATTAAATTCGACATGCCGCTACGAAACTTAGTTATTTACAAAAAAGATAAATTGTATCTTAGGGCGTTTACAACAGTCCATACTGTGTTTGTAACTAAGAAATAATTATAAATCTGAGAGCATTTGAATTTTGCTTTAAAACATATTTTATATGTCCTCTCTAAATATATAAATATTTAAGGCCGTGTGTTCGGGGATATATTTCTTATCGGTTTAAGAAATAACCTCCTAACGGAACTTGATGGGCTTTTTCAGTTTGAAAGCTTACTATCTAACTTAAATCTGCGGTATGTCTCAACTTCATAAGACAGGCACCAAAGGTTCTTAATACAATTCAGAGATCACGCGCTCTATCAAATATTAACATTAAAATAGGCGTAGACATTCGTAGAAGACATTATGCAATCTTGAGCATAGCCATTATTCGTGTTTTGTGGGATAAGAATATTAATTTTTACAAAAAAAGTACCTGGGTCATCGATCTTCACTCGGCATCTTTCGATTTCTGTGCAATATCCAAGATTTCGAGTAAAGTTTGATTTAAGTCAAAGGCTTTAAGGCTTCCGAGGTGCACAGTTAAACAAAGAGAAGCTAAACTAACATCAGTAGGCTTACTGGTACCTGAACCTTCTACGTAATAAGGTTATAGCCGTTTTCGAGAAACCAAGTACAAAAATTGCTCCTTTTTTTAAATCTTGTTAAAAACTTGAAAAGCAAAACGTTATCTACATATGATATTTCATCCAAATCGCTAGATCCATTTGCGAGACCGCCTCATAAATTTCCAGTCAGGGATTAATTAATGGTGCGAGATTTGGGGTAATTCAGGGGGTTCTACGATAACCCTTGATGATGGATTCTTATGTAATTCGACGAGAAAAATTGAAAGAATTTTTTTTTTTTTTTTTTTAAATATCGCGCTTAGTTCTAGAGATATTGTATCTCAAAATCGACGTGGTTGGTTGAAATGCGACCTGGACCAGAAGATAAATTTCGCCATAGCCAAGTCTGATAATGATTTCGCATGAATCTCGTAGAGACAAATCGAAAATAAAGAATTTATTTTTCTGATATCGCGAGTGAAGAGGTTAGGATTAGATCCGGACTGGACCAGAAAAAAATCCGCCAAAACCACTTTGTCTATACGGTGGAAATGTACTTACAATGGTTTATTTTGTTCCTAATGGTTGTTGTTAGGTTGAAATACGGTCTGGACCAGAAGAAACGTCGCCAAAAGCACAAGGAACTATATCTCGAAAACCAAGCGAGATATCAAGAACATTTATTCTTTATTTTCGATATGTTTCATCGAGTTCTGGTAATGATAGAACATCATCAGTGCTAAATTCATTCACTCCGATAAAAGAATGCTCATACCTCGGGTGGTAGTATTTAATGACAAACTAACAACCACTTTTTACGGTCAAAAAGTAAACGATGATCATAACTGGTACCGGTAATATTATTTTCAAAGAGGTTTCTGTAAAGTATCTGACAAAACCAATGATATATTTTTAATTATCTTCCTTTTTAAATGTTTTACAATTAAACTTGCAGTGCTAATATTTCCACTGGTCAGCCAGTATACAATAATTGTTAGTTTAAATATTCTTTGAAATCAAGGAGAAACTATTTGTAGGCTTTCTAGTACATGAATTGGCTACGAGATGGCGTTAGTGCCGTTTTCGAGATACCGAGTGAAAAAATTGTTTATATTTTGTAAACTCGCTATTTTGTAGGGAAGACAACTATCTAAATTTCAAATTGCATCCAAATGGCCATAGCCGTTACCGAGATCCGAAATATATATATATATACAAGAATTGCTCGTTTAAAGATATAAGATTATCACGTTGCACTTCAACTGTTTAATGACAACGGAATTTCGATTTTGATATTCAGATGCTATTAATTTTGTCGTTGAATTGTGTATACAAAGATTATTGTAGTTTTAAATTCTGACAGCAGTTTACAGGCATAAAATCTAAACCCGGATATTATTATTGATAAAATTTTCTTCAAAATTACACGTTTGACGAAGAAGACAATAAACACAAAATCCATTAGCGAAACTTTACACGGTTTATGGGCAACTGGGTGGCAACACTTCACGAATTTGTGTTTTACTGTAGGTTTGGTAATGCTTGAGCGGACATTTAGTGAAAAATTGTGGTATAGGCTGGATTTGAACATGTGCACAGCCTCTGTTAATATTACTGCCTAAAAATCAAAAGATCTACTGTTTCGTACGCGTTTAACTAGGTTCACGAGAGCGAAGCAGCGGGCGCTAATGACACCGTCGTCGACGCGCCCTTAAGCTCCAATAATAGTAATAATAATAATAATAATAATAATAATAATAATAATAATAATAATAATAATAATAATAATAATAATAATAATGATAACAACAACAGCGAAGCAGCCGGTAAATGCTAGTTTTATCTACATGTGTTGTAAAACTACTGGCCATTGTTTAAAACGAGCAAGTAAGATCTGAGTGGTCATGATGGCTACCAGTCGCTTTATTCCAACTTAAATAATACATCCACGTGTTGTACTCAAGCACAATTACCCGTTAACTTAAGAACAAGCGGACGAAATATGCTCTTTTCTGTGGTGATAGTAAAATGTTCTGATATTTATTTTATATCAAATTTAATGAAGTTCGGTTGAGAGGATGAACAAGATAAATAGCGAAGCAATTTACTTTTAAGCAACCGAGCGTGGTGTTTGAACTGTAACGCTCTGGCCTTAGGGAGGACGCTCGTTAGATTGCCCGTCCGGCAATCCAGATATGGGTTTTCCATAGTTTCTCCACATCACTCCAAGCTATTGCCAGGATGGTTCCTTCAAAAATTCTTTCCTGTTTCTTGCACCCTCCCTCCCAGTCCTTCCAGTCTCTATGTCCTCGACGTTGACGAAGTGTAAAGCCATAAACAAAAAACTTTTAAACATCTTGTATTTTTTAAACTAGTCCTCTATAATCAGCTACTCACAGAAAATCTAAATACTGAAATTTGTAAAGAAAGGAAGAAACTAAGAACAGAACATTATTGATAAAAAAATGTACCCTATAAAGAAGGATCTATACGAAAAGAACTGTAGCGAGTGGCCGGAAATTTTATTTAACAAAGAGTGTGATAGGAATTGCTGTTACTCATCTTAACCAATAGCAATGTTTAATTAGGAAATATTCTAGAAATATACCAGTTACGCGGTCTAGAAGTTATTTTTAGACTACAATCATATTTTAAAAATAAGTTAGACTTTATTGTATCTTTCGGCTTCTTTTGGTATTAATTAAATGTTTCTGATTTTTTTTTTTTTTAAATTGCTGAGAAATACCTTAAACTATTTTTCGACTTCAAATGTGGCTTGGTGTGTTTGAATTTTGGTATGCATGTTTATAATTTGTTTTGTTACAGATCTTTGCTTCAGCAACTCCTCTGAAGTGTAAAAAGTTTATCTGCAATTTCGCGCTTACGGACACTATTCAATTTCACAAAAATTATATTCTTAATTTTTAATTAGGGTTGTATGGCTCATCAACGTCTAGGTCATTAGAGCGTGGAAAGGATTGGTGAGCAGGAGCGGTATGAAATTTACCCATACTATTTTGGAGAAACCTTCTCATTATTCGTCTGAAGTGATTTTGAGAAATCGTAGAAAATCGAACTCTGTGTGATTGGAACAGGGCTAGGACCCACGTCCCCCTTACATATACATATACATATATACTCTGCAATTCACAAAATTGTGGGTGGCAGATCTAATTTCTTTGCTGTGCATTCCAATCCCTAATGGTACGAGGGAAAAAAGAATTCATATAAGAATCAGTCCGGCACCTTATTTCTCTAATTTTATCTTTCCTGTCCTTCCGACTCAAATACGTTGGTGGAAGAAGTATTTCACTACACTCAATAGTGAAAGTGGGAGTACGCATGTTTACCAATAAGTTTAAACAAAACGTGTGTCGTCTATCTACCAGAGACTCCCAACCTAATCTACTAATCAGTTCTGTGACGCTTTCATAAGGACTGTAGCAAGCGGTAACGAATCGAGTGGCTCTTCTCTGTACTTTCTCTATACTTTCGATCAACCCCTTACGAAACGGGTCCCAAATGGCACAACAATAATCCAAATGTGGACGTAAAAGAGATTTGTACTCTATCTCCTTTGTTTGTTCATTACAATTTTTCAAGATTCGACCTATGAATCGCAGCCTAGAATTTGCTCTACCTACTAACGAATTAATGTGTATGTCCCATTTCATGTTCCTTTGTACTGTTACTCCCAAATATTTCATAGAATCGACCATATCAATAACTGTATTGTTTAACTCGTATTTATGAACAATTGGATTCTTTTTGTTAGTTATGCTCATTGTCTTACACATTATACAATTTAGAGTAAGTTGCCACTCAGCGCACCAAGCCAAAATAACATCCAGATCACGCTGAATTTCTAAGCAATCGGCCAAATTTCTTACTTCCCTATAAATAACCGCATCATCAGCAAACAATCTAAATAGGCTTTTCACTTTGTCTCCGAGATCGTTTATAAAAATTAAGAAAAGAAGTGGTCATATTGCACTTCCTTGAGGTACACCCGATGTAACATCTAGATTAGAAGAACTTTCTCCTTCAACGACAACATACTGCGACCGACCAGTTAGAAAATCCTTTATCGCCGGCCTCGGTAGCGTAGGGGCTAAAGTGCTAGCTCCTCGTGCCGAAGGTCGCCGGTTCGAATCCGGCCGCGGGCATGGATGTTTAAGTGTTGTATGTCTTTGTGAATGTCCTGTCCGTCCTGTGGTGTCTATACTTAGGAATTGAAAAACACTGGAAGAAATATAAACACATCGAGCTGGCTGAGTGGCTCAGTTGCCGAAAGCCAATTAAAAAAAAAAAAAAAAATAAAAAATAAATCCTTTATCCATTCACAAAGCTGATCCGATATACCGTACGCTCGAAGCTTCGCTAAAAGGCGGTTGTGTGGCACACAGTCAAAGGCTTTCTGGAAATCTAAATTATGTTAGGCCAGAAATTTGTTGCTCCTCCACTTAGTGGGGTGTCCATAAACTACGCATTACCATTTTGGCCTCCTGCGAACCTACCTCCCTCCCTCCCACGTAGTCTGACGTAGCTTTTGCCTCTACCCCTCCACCCCTTACCCTTGTGGCACGTAGATTCTTTCCCTATTGTTTCTAGAAGACATTTTGTACTGTTCCCTCTGGACACATTATCGTAACTTACATACGGAGATAACACAGTGACTGAAATAAATCTTCGCATGCATTCTGTACCTTACTTTAACGGTGACAAATACAGTGATATGAATAAAAAGCTACGTGGCTTATATCGGAACCCCCTCTTCCCTCCCCCCCCCACGTAGCCTAGCGTAGCTTTACAGCCATCCCCTCCCCAATCCCTTAGACCCGTGCCAAGTAGTTTATGGACGCTCCCATATGCTCAGTTTCAAGAATTTTTTCAACAAATCTTGTCGTTCGGTATTATTCAGCTAATGTTTTATTGCAACATTTTCAGACAACAAATCTTTCATATTATCTATTAAACTTTTATGAAAGCTAATATTTACGTTTAAAATCAAATGTTTGTTTTGAATTTTTTATTGGATTCTGTATCTTAATGTACCGACACTATTTTTATCGATTTTTTTTAAAAATTCCAAATTTCGTAGCTGGAAGATTTCGAAATTTTATACAGAACTAATGATCTGTTAAACGGAAAAGCTTTGGATTCTCTACAATGTGCTCTAGTTTAGCATTGAAAACGATCATCCGTTCTCAAGGACTGTAATAACGTTATGTATGGTAAAGGCGTTGCAAGGTGAGTTCGCCATCTGTCTGATTACCTTAGCTGCTGTTTACTGCTTGTTATCATGTAACGGAAGATTGAAGTACTTGGGTATACAGTGACCTTCCATTTAGTCGCTGGATAATTCTTTACCTTCATCTTTTCTTCGCTTCACAGGTGTCAAGTGAGGCAGGAAAAACACATTAATCACAAAAACGAGATTGAGCGGCATTATATCGTTGGCTACATCACATCTCATTTCTTATCCGCATTCGAACATTTACAAAGCCCACCAATTGAATAGAATTTACCGTGCCGTCAGAGATATATTGCACTCGTTTTTTTATGAATTGACAATCTAGTTGCGAGAGTATCAATCTTTCGACAAACGTTTTTCGTGCGTTAGATCCCTTTTTACAATTTATGGACTGGTCCATAGAAGTTATTTTGAATTTATTTTTGTTGTAATATCAAAAGAATAACTGGTTCTATACCCACTAACAGGTTCCATCACTCTTTATCCATTCCTCTCCTTCTTTTTTAATTTCTTAATTTCCTCATATCCAGCATTTAAAACTTTGTTCTTTATTTTTCTCGTCTGCTGTTCACCATCTCTGATACCGCTTCTTTTATTAAGTATTTGTTTCTTGTATTGTGCCCAATATTCTTGATCTTGGCTATTATCTTATTTTATTCATTATTCTTCTCAGTGCCCGTTTCGTCTGCACCATATCAACTGTTTTCAATTCTTCCGTACTTGTCCATATCCAATTCTCTAGTAATTTTATTCTTTACTAGCGTAAGCCCGTGACCGTTTTATGCGTATCGTCACGGGTCTAAAATAGTTCCCGTTTTTAGTATCAAAAATTATAACAGGTTGACCTGATCTGACGAAATACGAACTTGACCTGAGTTTTCCTCTTAGGGTGAATAAAATCTCTTGAGCTTGAAGAAGTCAGAAGTATTAATAGACGTAGTTATTAAGCACGGGCAGGGATGATAGTCCTATCGTATAATTGTTTCAAAGGTCGCAGACTCGAACTGTATTTGACCCTTAAAGTTCAGTCTGCAAAATTTGAAGAATTCCTGTTTGCTTCGAAAGCATCACGTTGTTATTATTATTATTATTATTGAGGATGGCCATTCATAATGTAATCTTTCGTCATAGTGTCTGTAACGGCCAGAAACCTTATTACAGATTGCAGATTATGAAACAGTTGAACAACTCCGAAAAAACGAATTACCACAATACTCGATTCGGTAACATATTTGGTCTGGTGTGCACTTTAAACAACCTAATAACTCACGTACAGCGAACATTAACGAAAGTGGTCAGTAAAACATGTAAAAAGCAAATAAATCGTGATGTATAAACTTTGGTCAAGCAACAACATTATCGAAAGTTTTAATTAAATTTAAATTTAGCCTATGTCGGAATGAAAATTGGTATTCGTGGTTACAGCAGAGAGCAGTAGTAAGTTTTTAAAAGTTTTTTATGTTGCTTTCATCATTACAACATGTTGCTAAAAAGAAGTTACACGTTTTTTCAGCCGTAAAGTTTATCGATATTTATTTAATTATTAAATGTTACGAAAAGCAGACTTAAAGAATGTATTATGGTAATTAATTTGATAGCAGTAGCTTAGCTATTAAATTGTGGACATAACCTCGAATTTCTTCTAATGATATTATTTGCGAGCGAAGGCTGAGACGTCACATCGTTCACCAGCCAATAGCTTAGGAAATTGTGTAGTAGATTCATCTTTTTACTGAAACTCCAATTCTGATTTCCAAACAACGCATTTCGAACGAATTATTTCGCCAGTCTATTTTGTGTTCCTTATTCATCAATCCTCCCAGTATTTTCCTTTTATTACTGACTGGCTTCATAACGGCAAATAGTTTTATTTCTTATGAGACCGTATCTTCTGTAATATTACTGCCCATATATTTAAATGTCTGCACCAGATTCGGTTCTTCCAATTTTCTGCTATGTTTTTGTCCTTTTACTTCTATATTTTACTTTCTCTTAGTAATTATTATTCCATATACCATTTACCAGACGTTCAGGGCTTCTAACTTACGCTCTATTTCTTTCTTATCCTCTGTCAACATTACCGATTGATCCGGGTATTGTCAGGGTCTTTGGTGGTTTGATTAATATAGTAATTAATTAAATAGTCCACCATAAATTTCAGTTTAACATTTTTTGTTTATTTTCAAAACAACGTCAGCGATATTGTTTACATACAAAGATACAATCCAGAGATACTACTGACGCAAACTGTCCTTCTGCTGATTTCTTTATACAGGCTCCATGGAAATTTCCCGAACACTTCAAAAGCTTCCGCGAGATATTTCTCGAACATTAACAATTACTCAAACAATTAAACACAATCAGAATTAATACATAATCACTTAACATCATTACAAAATGGTCAGAAATGGAAAGTAAAGATACTTAAACACAAAATTATTTACAGAAATCATTTTAAACTGTAGAAAATTGTCCTGTAGACATCGTAACTTGCATTAATACTTGGAATTACACACATTTAAGCAATTCTCTTGCACAATTCTGTTCTTAAACATATTAAATGGCCTTTAAATAATTTACTTTCATAAAACAAAGTCTATATACACTGATTTACAAGAAATCGCAAAACAAACATACCAGATCATATTCAAGCAAACTTTGGCTCACTACAGATACTTCATAAAATACAATTCTACTTAAAGTTCAGGTATGAGGGCTGTTACAGTATCCTATACATTTCACGCTGTTTTCACCAAAACAAATCCCTCTATCGAAACATTCTACAAACATGTCTTCTATATTTATCGTAAACATGCCCTGTGAGAGGTACCAAACCGATAACAGATATTTTCCAAAACCAACATTGTGTGTCATCTCCCCTATTTCACACTCAATTTACTTTTTTTAAACATTCACTTTGATAATCAATCTCCTCTCGTCAAATAAATTTCTATTTATTTAATATTTCTTCAAGTAAGAAAGGAAATAATTGTCAGATTTAGGTTTTACATGGTTTCCCCAAATAGCTCCAGGCAAATGCCGGGATGCTTCCTTTAAAAAGGCCATGACCGAATTCCTACCCGTTTCTTGCCTCCAGTCTCATCCCGCCTCTAATGACCTAGACGTCGACGAGGCGTAAAGCCATAAGTAAAAAAAATTGTTAAATAAGAGGTTAGGAATCAACAGATTCATCCGAGGTATTTGGAGTTTCATTACATAAGGTTTAATAAATTAATATCAAAGTGGCTTAAAGGTATCGGTTGCTAGTGAAACAGATAACGCGTAACAAAAGTGTATTTTCAGGTGCTAGTTGTTTTGAGGATTTGAATCACGCAGGAGATACAATTAGTGAAGGTACTGAGCTAAGATATTTTCGATGTTAACAGAATAATACACTGGAAATTACGAAAATTTTGCTTTGGTGCGGGAGTACGATGTGAGAGTCTTGCAACGTGTACCGTCCCCTTTAACGTTTGATGTGTGTCTCGGGATTGTTCCCCGGCTCTCATTGTTACCCTTCCGATCGATACCCTTGGTCTGCACTCTCGGTGACAACCCACGTTCACAGTTTTTGTCACGCAGTGCGCTGGAGCTTCAAATAATTAGAGACAGCCTCCTAGCACGTTGCCGTGAGTGTATTGTTAGCAATATAACGAGGGATGCTTTTCATGAAGCTAGGGGTAGTGACTTGCAGTTCACGCTTATCAGCCTGCGGAGCAGGTAGTGAGCTGTCTACAACAGTGTAGGGAGGCATGTATTTATTCTTCTCTTCACTATCTGTACCTTTGTTTACGCCTTTATTCTTGGTCTCTATCAAGATGCTCCAGTCGATTAGAAATATCATCCAGAGTGATACGAAGTCCTTTAACATTCCATCCGTAGCTTCGAGCGTCATATTTTGATGAGTGCCATTTGGATAGAAAAAAAACTTTTTTTAGGGAATGTGGAGTTGTCCATCACTCATACCATGCTAGATGGGAAATTTTTACCAAATCTATCTATCCTGTTTAAAAGGTGACATGTGGAGAGACTTTGGACTGAAGATAAAAACATGTTGAAACATACAACAAATAGTATCATAAGGTGAAGTATGATGAAGGCGTAGAATACATCATTTACAGACCAGAAGACGATAGCACGTTCTGAACGTCTAAGAAAGTATCATCAAAGAAAATGGCTAGTAATAGTATGGGAAGTAGAAGAGGCTATGAACACGACCTTTTTATGGAAGCATCCTGGCATTCACCTGGAGTGATTTGAGGAAACCATGGAAAACCCAAATCTAGATGCCAGGACAGGGATTCGAACAGGCGTCCTCTCGAATGTGAGGCCAGAGCGTTAACCGCTCACCCACCACGCTCGATTTCACATCTCTTTCATTAACTTTTAAAAGCTCACTTATTTCCCTCCAAGTGTATAATCTCTTTAATTTGCTCTTATATACATAGTACGTAATGTCCTATAAACATTTCCGTTCATGATAAAAATCGTCCAGTTTTAACCCGGTCTAGTTATTCCACTCCAAACTCCAGCGTTTTTCAACAGAATAATGAAGAAATTCACAAATACACACCCGGTCGACAAGGCAAATAACAAAATAATGAACCACCGTTGGTTTGTAGTCTACAGGGTGTTACAAAACGGTACGGCCAAACTATCAGGAAACATTCCTCACACACAAACAAAGAAAATATGTTATGTGGACATGTGTCCGGAAACGCTTACTTTCCATGTTAGAGCTCATATTGTGGACGGCTGTGATACAATACACCATTCTCCAGGGCTGCATCAGCGCATCAGGGATTCCATGCGACGGAGGGTGGATGCATGTAACAAAGTGCTTGAAGTCACGCTGGTACGTTCTGTTGCTGTGTGTTTTCCATTCCATGTTTAAAGTGATTTGAAGAGAAGTAATAAAATGAGCTCTAACATGGAAAGTAAGCGTTTCCGGACACATGTCCACGTAACATATTTTCTTTGTTTGTGTGTGAGGAATGTTTCCTGAAAGTTTGGCCGTACATTTTTGTAACACCCTATATATCAGGAGGGTGTCCTCAGGCCAACCCAACGCCAAAACTTTGATGTCATCGCCAGTAGTCCGAACCGTACACACTAAACAAATCTCTCCCAACAAAGCGGTTGGTCGCCATTCGTTGGCCGTGATTTGCTTAGTGTGTATGCACGCTTGATGAATGCGGGAAACCTCTTAAAGGAGTCGAACCCGGTCCCGTTGTATCTCCAGATTCATCGTGCAGTGCTTTGACGTACTAAGCTACGTAATATTTATTGGTATTAAAACAATTTTTCTCGCATTCGGGAAGACGATGGTTCGAATCAATCCCCGTCCGGGCATCCAGATTTGGGTTTTCCATAGTTTCCCCAAATCAATGCTGGCGAATGCCGGGATGCTTCCTTCAAAAAGGGCATGGCCGAATTCCTTCCCTTTCCTTGTCCCCAGTCCCATCCCGCCTCTAATGACCTTAGCCGTCGACGAGACGTAAAGCAATAATTAAAAAAAAAAAGATTCTACAGAGCATGAAAAATAGTAGCAACTTCCCCGTGTCTACAGCTTTGATAAAAGTATTCTGAAGTCTTTTAAATGCCTTCTACCGTGCATCCACCTTTCTCAGTGACTAAAGAGAAGTAGTTTGGTTCTCATTTAACCATCTTGGCTGCAATAGATATCTACGATCCGAATCCAGCATGTGAATTAGATTGCAGGCGGCACACAAAACAATCGGCTGGAAAATCGGACGCCCTAATGAACTGAAAGGCGAGCACACTCCAGTGAGTGAGAGCCGGCGCCATGAACATCGAGCATTATTCGAGTCCACCGAGATGTTATACAAGCAGCGATCAAAGCAGAGGGTCATTCAAAAATGTATAGTTGCTGTTTTATGTACAGAACGATGTACTGAGATATTTGATAGCGGATTGTAGCAAGAAAAAATGTACTACAAGCGTAGTTGATTACTTCCGTCACCTTATTCTCTTCAGTTTCTTTCTAAAAATGACTAGCAGGATGTATGTGAGTGTCTGAAAAGCAGTTGTTTCAATAATTCGGGAGGATGCAGGTTCAAATCCCCGTCCAACTATCCGGATTTCGGTTTTCTATGATTTCCTTAAATCGCTCCAGGCTAATGACTGCATTGTTTGTCCAGAGTGCGTGGCCAAATTTCTCCCCGCTACTAATGACCTCAACATCGACGAGGTGTAAAGCCCCAAGCAAAAATGAAATATCAAAACTGGATATTGTCAGGATGAAAACAAAAATTTGCTAACAGTGTACTGTTTTAATTTTAGACGTTCTTGTGCTTTCTTCAGTTGTGATCTCGATGCACCGAGCGTGGTGGGTGAACGGTTAACTTTCTAGCCTCGCATTCGGGAGGACGCGGATTCGATTCCCCGTCCGGGTATCCAGATTTGGGTTTTCCATCGTTTCCCCAAATCACTCCAGGCGAATGCCGGGATGCTTCCCTCAAAAAGGCCATGGCCGAATTCCTTCCCGTTCCTTGCCCCAATCCTTTCCCTCCTCTAATGACCTCGCTGTCGACGAGGCGTTAATCCCAAGCAAAAAAAAATCTACGTGTTTGATGGTATAGTCCACGTTTATTTGCTAGGAACGTTCCTAAAACATAAGAAGATATCAAATCTCCTATAATCCTTACAAGCAAGTGGTAACATTCACATCTGGTCTTTAGACTAAACCGTCTTCATAAGCTCTATTGGAGAAAAGCTCTATTGGAGAAAAATTTCAAAAGTAACATCTTTACTGTGAATTCACTTATTAGTGTAAAAGATTTTGCCTCAGAGTACGAAATACTATAAAAATTTGTAACGGTGTTGCGTATGTTCTTTGAGGAGACTTTTGTAAAAATTAAAAATGATCGACTTCAGCTATTTGAACGTTCCCGAAGCCAAAACAATTGTGATTTTTATGTGATTTTCGCAGGCTGGAATCTTAGGGTCTGACGTAAAACCTGAGGCTTGTTTCACTACTTTACGTAAACAGATCGCTAAGCAGGAAATTTAAACTTAATCTTAGCATTAACATTTTAGTTTTAATTCACGCTGGACTGTATAGATGAATAATGTAAAAGCTATCCCTTACATGTGTTCCAGAAACATACGTAATTTATATCAAAGGTTAAGAAAGTAATGATGATTATTTATAGTTCGACGTGAAAACGATAGTGAGCTTTTCTTTATTCCAAATCGAGGAAGTCGCGGGGAGAATTTATTTAGATAATAAAGAGATTCGTTGTGTTTAAAATTACAATCTCAATTTTTCTCTTATTAGAAGAAACAAATCAAAAAATTGTAGTACTGCTTGGTGAGCATGAACAAGTACTAATTTAAGTCATTCAGTAACTACAGTGAAAAATCATTTGTATGAGAGTTACAAGCGATATAGAAATGCTCTAAATTTTAGGTCAAAACATTCTCATTTAAATTCAAAAAAATCGTGTAACCGTCTGAAATTCATGAAGATATTAAAAATAATTGTGAGAAATTTGTAAGGTACGTATATAAATCATTTTTGATAAATTTAAATATGTTTACTCCTAGTTATTGTTTTCTTTCTAAATATAATCAGAAAATTCGCGGCTTATGAATAGAATAATATCTGTACTTTTGAAAGTTTACTGTATGTTCGAGGTCTGGTAGATGTTCTTTAAGAATAATATATTTGTCGTTCTGTTGCAATTTGTACCAAGAAAAAGTGATTTGTTCGGGAGATTAAAGACATTGAGTGATATGTTTTTGTTTTGAAAGAAACTGCAAGAAAAAATGGTATATAATGTGTTTTTGTAGAAACTTATAATATGTTACATCATATAGAGAAGTGGGACTCAATTTCAAGAGAGTGAATATCAGTGACATCGAAAGGACATTATCGAAGAGACTTGCAATCTTATTGGTATAATGTTAAGAGTATACCGGAGACATAATTGATTGTTCATTGTTTTCTTGTCTTGTATAAATAACTTAAGACCGAAGAGGTATAATTTACTAGTCTTCGTACGCGTGAATTTACTGACTGTGAGAGAAACAAATCTTGAGTGGCAAATATAACATTACTAAGACTTACACACGTTATCCGTCTGTCTGTCACCATCGTTAATTTTCAAAATTTCATAACAAAATCTGTAAAAAGTATCCTATATTATTCTTAATGATACATCCTATTTTCTTGTTAAATTTCATCAAGATCGGTGAAAACATAACCAACAGACAGAGAGAGAGAGCTACTTTTACATTTATAATATTAGTGTGGAAACGTGTGCGTAACTGAAGATAATATCCATTTTATTAGTCGCGTTTTATGTTCCTTTTTGTATGTAAAATTTTTCAGAATATTTTTTCGTCTCCTTATTGCCAGGTAAGTGATCACCAATTTCGAATATACAGTTAGATAAGGTATGAAAATTACAAACATAAAATACTTTTTGACGTAAGCGCTTTCAAACGGCACGGAGCTTTTAAAAGTGGTCTTAATTGTTTCCAATTTAACAGAATCCTAGTTGTCGAAAGACATTAGTAAAATAAATATTTTTTTTCTCCACTGAATAGGAGATTTCACTGAAGTAATCTCGTGCGCTGAGGGTACAGTGCACAGATTGTGCGTTAAATTTCGGAAAAAACCATTTTTAAATTATTTTTAAATAGAGTTCATTTATACGTTTAGCGAAGTTGTCTTTCGAATGGTATATATACATCAAACACCAAAGCATTTCAGCATTGGATCTTCGAAAAATATTAACTTTTGGTAATGAGATCACTCCTCATCGACACTAGGGACGCCTAGCAGCTTGACTCTGAACTATCACGTACCTGGATTTCTCATAAGGGACGGTGCACAAACTACGTGGCTCGGTCTAAAGGGTTGGCTGGAAGGCTACGCCGGGCTACGTGGGGGGAGGGGGGGGTTCGAGCCAGGCCACGTAGCTTTCCTTTCATAACATTTTTCACAGTTAAAATGAGGAATAGAACTCATAACAGCATGTGAATATTTATTTGCCTCAGTTTATTATCTCCCTATGTAATTAACAATAGTCTGACAAGAGAAAACAGTTCAAAATGTCTTCTGGAATCAAAAGGAAAAAACGCTACGTGCTACGTGAGGAGGGGGGAGGAGGGGTAGAGGCAAAAGCCACGTAGGGCTACGTGGGGGGAGGGGGTGTTCACAGGAGGCCAAAATGGAGCTACGTGAATTTTGCACGCTCCCTAATTATGCCAGTTACGGATTGAATTCGAAAAATTTCTTTCTTAATTAATGATGTCACCAAAGCGGAGCTTTAAAATGATAGCTAACTATTGCTTTTTGTTTGGTGTAAAGAGAGAAGAATGGCTCGTCACAAAAGAAACACCTTTTAGACATAATATATATGATTTTGCGCCTAATAAAAAAAAGTTTGATGCGCGGAAGCAAGTAATAATTTGAGTCATTCAGTAACAACAGAATAGAATTATGTGCATCAGAGTTACGAATGAAATAGAAACGCACTAAACTATGGGTCAAATCATTCCTACTTAATTTCTAACAAAATGCGTAACCTTCAGAAATTCGTGAAGATATTAAAAAAAAAATTGTGAGAAAACTGTAAATTACATATTATTTTGGGCAAATTTAAATGTGCTCACGCATTAATGTCAAATAACAATGTTATTTTATACGTTCTTAGTGATAAAATGGGGAAATTAGAATATTTTAGTAGTGCAAAATTTGATTTTTTTTCCTTTGTGGCCTAACGCTTTGTCGACGTCGAGGTCATTAGAGGCGGGATGGCACTGAGAACAAGGTACCGAGCGTGATAGGTGAACGGTTAATCGCATTCGGGAGGACGCGGCTTCAAATCCCCGTCCGCGCATCCAGATTTGGGTTTTGCATGGTTTCCCCAAATCACTCCAGGAGTATGCCGGTAGGCTTCCTTCAAAAAGGCCATGTCCGAATTCCTTCCCGTTCCTGGTCACCAGTCCCATCCCACCTGTACAAATGTGAGACCAGAACGTTGATCGCTCACCTATCACATTTGGTACCAACTTTTGAATCTCGCCACGTTACCACCTTTTGTTTGCTACTTATCTAGATTATCTATAGGAAATATTTTTCTATCCCCGCAGTAAAGCCCCTATAATTATTTTGACCACAATTATTTTCGAAATTTTATATTATAGTCATGTTGAGGTTTGCATGAACTAAAGTAATGCGCTATTAAAGGTCTCTAAGAGAAGATCTGAAGGTGTGATAAACGGACGGGTGAATGGGAAGACGCTCAAATGAGAAAATTGATCAGGATTCCATTTTTCCCTCGGTAGGTACGGAACCGTAATAACAGTATCTAAATTAATTTTTTATACTCATTTTTTGGATAAAAAGTAAATAATAATTTTGATTGGCATGCGCTATGAATTTTGCTATCAATCCTATAACCTCACAGTTTCAAAGGATCTGAAGAACGGGGTATTGCTGGCAGCACGTGAGTCTCTGCCTCCTACCTGCGTTTAGAGAGGCGCCAAATTCTGAAGGGAGGAAGGAAGCCGGTCGGAAATAGCACCGGTGCGTGAAATGCTGCTGCGATCGATTCCATTAAACATCAATTCGCCGGCCGCTGCCGTACCTACCGCCGCGCCGGTTCCCCATTCCGCCTAAATAATGCACCGCGGCAAATACCGCCAATCCCGGCTCGGACACCTAACCAGCCCACCTGTGGAGGCATCACTCTGCTACCGCAGTAATATCCGTAGCAGCTCGCCAGTAATGCACTGGAAATATGTACCGTTCTAGAAGAGGTCACATCACCAGCACCTTGAAAAAGAATTGCGTGTAGTTATAGACCGTTCAGTTAACAGAGGCGGCTGAAGGCCAATCTGCTCTACCCCATTCCGCTGCCCTTACCCCTACATGCGGTGGGGAAATTAGACACTCGCTTACATGGACACAGCGGTCAGTTCGGAGAAGAAGGAAGATATTGGTTATTGAGGTGGCCAGGTGAACATAACCTCGAGCCGCCAGTTTGGAGTGAACGGAGTAGAATAGTCGGAGCGCCTACCGCCAGTGTTAACGTTAATACATCTCTCAAACACCTCATGCAGGGAATACTTTGACATTCCACTTCCAAAATATCACTGTTTTTCAAGATTTACTTTTAACCATCATGAAGTGGTCTTAAATTGTCCGCTGTAATGTATTTCATTCGAAATGATATTATTTTGCCTCAAGTCACGCGACAGACGAGCGGAATCCACTCTCTACGAGTCATCAGCACATTTGTCCACTTCGTGGCATCGTATTGATTTCTGCCACTTGCCTCTCTTGTTATTTTTTTTTTTCATATTTCTTCGTATTTTGAACGGGATTTGCTTTAATTCTACCTGCCACTACAGCGAATGCCGGTATGCTTCCTACAAAAGGTCATGTCCGAATTCCTTCCCCTTCCTAGTCCTCCATCCTTTTCCGCCTCTAATGACCTCGACGTCGACGAGGCGTAAAACCATAATCAGAAACAAAATTCTATCTGCATTTCTCTGGTTCTGCTTCCACTTTCTTGCTACGTGCTTTGACATTTTCACTTTTAAAGTGTCACAATTTTTGAATTTTACTTTTATTAATCTTGAATCGTTCATAAGAAATAATAATATTTTTCTCCAATGGCGGCTTGATGCTACGGTGCCTGGAGATGGAAAGGACTTCACCTCGAATCCTTGTGTCGGCGGGAATTTTTATAAGCCCTTAACCCGACCTTCACGTCTGGCACAGTTTGATATATAGCTTGAAGTATGCCAGAATGCTTCCGTGATTCGGATTCCACGCTGAACTGTAAGTCCCCTCTGGTGCTAACATTTGTAGTTGTAACACGGATGTATACCGTACAAAGCAATTCAAGCCAAACGAACAAACATACATTTTGATTCAAGTAATGTAAAAAAACGAATAAAGCGCGCACACTAAGGCCGTTTTCGTTACCCTACCGATCGCGTTTGTCGTACGGGGAGGGAGATGGCGGCTAATACTCCTGTCGCTTTCATTCTTTCACGGTCGATCGCTGTTTACCCCGTTGTCCTCTCTTCTGTAATAAGTGAGTACTAGTCGTTTCAAACTGGACGGTTTTATTTCGCTTGTAATTCTGGGATGCCACCCAGAACACAACTTTGAAGACGCATTCAAGTAATAGGGACGGGAAGGAATTAGTCCATGGTTTTTTGAAATAAGCATCTCGGAGTTCGTCTGGAGTGATTTGAGGAAACTATCGAAAACCCAAATCTGGATGCCCGGACGGAGATTCGAACACGCATCCTTTCAAATGCGAGGCCAGAGCGTTAACCACTCATCTATCACGCTCGGTACAGAAGTTGTCGTCAAAGTGTTTACAGCACAGATTTCCGTATATGGACATGTGATCAGAATGGATAGCAACAGCAATTTTCAGAAAACTGGAAGGAAAAAGACCAAAGGGAGACTAAGGAAACAATGGATAAACAGTCTGAATCAGAAGTAAAGCAGAGAGACTTGAGTTGGGAAGATATTAAGGGGGAAAAGGGCTTCAGTAAACGGAAGTAGTTGAGTTGAAAAGTCATGATGACGTGTTTCAATTTTGCTCACTAGAAAATTGTCTGTGGATGCAGAAATCTGGGGGTGCAATCTCTGTGAGTTTCTCAAATTAACATACATCTAACCTGACACTTGCTTCTAGCAAGACATGCTTTACATATTTGACTTACGGTATAAACGACCAGGAGTATCCCCACGCCTCTTTTTGGGCTAGCCATTCGTTCGTTTGGTAGTGACAGCGATTTTTCAGGGTGATACTAGGATACATATAGGATGGTTGAAACAGCTTTTAAAGATTCAAATTTTGGATCCGTCATTAGCTAGCAAATGATCGAATGCATAAAACTCATTCGAAAGTTAAGGCAATATTAAAGGATTGTGGAAACAGCATTCACTCTGAATTAGAACATGGATGGCTGTCAATAACGGATACATATTTAAGACAGATTTAGAAGATTTGTTATTTCATGTACGGACGATGGATTCGATACAGATTACTGCTTTGAAGGCAACACCATTGTCTAATCAAGAAATATACATATTTAAAAAGGTTAGTTAGGACAGACGTAAATAGCAGGGACTTTTTTGCAACAGAAACTGCTTTTAACTATATGAAAGTAAACTATAAATGTTCACAAACGCAGATGATACAGTATCTGTTTTAAAAATTCTACACAGGTGATGAGTAAAATGTAAATTTTTTTATTCGAATTTCTGTTTATACAATATTGTGTGCATGGATACCTGGTACATGTAGCTGTAACCGCAATAAATTATTACAGTGACAGTAAAACGCATTCTATAGAATTTTCACACAAAGGGTATATGCTAAAGACGTGATAGATTAAGTTTTACCACCTGCTTTAAAGCTGAAACTAATCTTGTTTTATCCTAGAAGTTTTTTTTGCTAACTTTGCAGCTAATGATAAATATAGTCAGAATGTAGGTGACCAGGTTCTATTGTGCTGTTATTTATATATGACTTATCCCAGTCCCATTCTTTCAATTAAAAACTTCCCACGCTTTATGCCTGAAATCAAGTCCTGACTTATGGTTATGTTTCTCTGTTGCCTTCTACTTACCAAGTTCTTTGTTCAATATGCATCCGAGCCTTCGGGAGGACGGCGATTCGAATCCCCGTCCGGGCATCCAGATTTGGGTTTTCCATGGTATCCCCAAATCACATTCGCATTCAGGAGGACGGCGGTTTGAATTCCCGTCCAGGCATCCAGATTTGGATTTCCCATGGTTTCCCCCAAATAACTCCAGGTGAATGCCGGGATGCTTCCTTCAAAAGGCCATGCCCGAATTACTTTCCGTTCCTTGTCCCCAGTTCCATCCCGCCTCTAATGACCTCGACGTCGACGAGGCGTAAAACCATAAGTAAAAAAAAAGTCAATATGCGCTGAGACATCGTCATTAATGTATGCCTTTTACATGCAAACCAGTCTCCCTAACCCCTTTCTATCTTACCATGACTTCGAACAGTTCACCTTTATATCAGTTACATAGCCTGTTGTGCAATAAAATGAAAGCAGTATTTAAAAACTGGAATTTATTGCGATCTCTCTTAACATACGTAATAAAGGTATTGTTTACACCTTGTTTACTCGTTCTGAAAGTAGCCTACAATTTATGTCATCATTTCGTATATTGGCACGGTTTCTTTACTTTCTGTTTTTCTCTCCACAGGTAAGATCCCTGAGGAACTTCATATACAAGCCACGTAGTCTGCAGCTGGGTATTACTGTCCTCAAGCAGGTAGGAAATTGATTTATAGAAGAAAGTTAGAGGACTTACCACAGGGCTGCTGCTGAACGTGGTCGCCAGAGAAATCTAATGGAACTAAGGAGTTTTTTTAATAGCATTCGACTACTGAGGCCATACAGCAAGCTCAATGTGATAACTCTTCTAGTGTATTAATTTCTACAGTACCTTGTTGCTATCAAGTATTGACACATGAACACTACAACACGGACACGATATCCACACACACAACACTTCAACACCCGTGTTCTCGGCCGGACTGGAACCGAGCTAGCACTCTAGCCCGACTCTACCGAGGCCGGCCCAACTTATGAGGTATGTACCTGTTTTTAACTAGGTTTAATTTCTTAACGGCGAACTTGGATCACGCTATTTACATGTAGTGCTAAATATCGTTCGTATGTTACAGTTGGTAACTCTGCGTAATATAAACCAAATTGGTGCTATATAAATATTTCGATCTTTTAACAAATGATTGATGATTTGTTCACAAGAACTTTTTGTTTCCTCAAGGGACTAATTTATAGCTCCATGAACGGTAGGTGAAGCAATAAGACCATAATACATTTTTTGTAATTAGTGACCTCTCTAGTGACTCGCTTATAAGATTTCTAACTGAGAATCTAAAAGTCCTAATTCAAGATTACAGTTTAGGCTGGGGTGTTTAGACGTCCTCAACCTACTCTTCCTTTCGAACAAAACTTGCTTTGTTCGTGCAAATTACGCTAGTTCGGATACCACTTAAAACTGCATGTTATTTTTCCTTTTAGATTTACAGGATTAGGTTAGGTGGAGGAGATATATATGGATTGCGCGGACATTTGCACCAGATCGTTAAATCCACTCAGAATGATTATTATTGTTATAATTTTGTGACTGAGATGTACGGTACTTTTCAACAGTTTTTACGATAAACTATAGAAAAGGTTCTAAGGAAAACAGAAAATTTACCAGCCTTCATAATAGATGTACCATCAATCGGTAACTCCGAAATTCAAAATTTTACGAAAATTTAAAGATTTTTATCCTCTACAAACAAAAATGAGTCTCTTACCAGATGACGATAAAAATAAAGATGATATAGGAAGCTTCCTGTCGGGAATATTTAAGCAAATAAAAAGCTGTAAATAATAACAGAGTTGAAAACCACAGTATTACACCGGAAAAAGTTATGTATATGATTGAAGACGTTTGAATAAATCGAAACTGGTATGTCAAAACAAAGTTTATTTTAATGCGACTAGAATCAGTGTCGCATCTAAGAAAGGAGTACTTGCAAAATCAAAATGTCCACTAATACTGGGGGTTGAAAATCAAAACTTCCATTGCACGCGTGATAATACATTCGCCGTATTACGATATATAACAAATAACGAACAACTGTTGTGGTTAATGTTATTTATTGTTCTCCAGAAGCGTTTCGCCCTTGTGGTGTGGGGCATCATCAGTGGAGATATAGTGATAATCCCTAATAAACGCGCCTGGGGAATAATAAAAAACATTAACAACAACAGTTGTTTCTAGACGGAGTTTTATTTGCAAAATCATTTGTTCAACAACTGCGAAAAAATGTGTGAACGATACGTAAAAATGGCCTATAACAAATTAATATATATCAGAAGTATTTTTCTTCCTTTACACAGTCACTTCAGCCGTTGTGTCTTCTGCTGCTAAACATTCTTCACTCTGAATTCGTACATCATGACGAAAATGTTTTTAGTCCTCTTTTCCGGGACTGTTTTGAGTGGATCCTGTTCTCATTGTGAAGAGCAGAGCAAAAACGCATGTTGTATTTTACCCCTACTAGCAGCCACCTCAGCGGCGAAATACGAGGCCCGAATTTCCAGCACTCATAACTTCGCCCGCCCTTAACACACTCAGCGCGGCGGTTAATCTCTCTCGCGGAACACTTCACACACGTCCATCGCGCCCAGGCATTACCGCTTCCAGTTTTATACGCGCACACTGTTTAACCACTCTATGTTCCTTATCCGTTTTAGCTACGCGTCATATACTGACGAATAAACTGCTTATTTGCTACCGCTATTTGTAAAAGTATTATAACTATACCGAAAACTCTTTTTCCTAGCTCAGCTGAGGCAAATATATATTACATACCTCTGTTCGCGATGTCTGATTTTTCTCACTCTCATATTTTTGAATTTTGTACCCCCCATATTACACAAATAGAGCAGTTTACCTTACTAAACTTCGACTTCGCAGTGTCGACTGGAAGAATAATATATTCAACTTTTTGTCTATTATTTGAATTGATATTGTACAATGTTAATGATGGAAATCTTTCTTTCAGTTAAGTTGATCTGTGGGAAAGTATTAGTTTTTTTCGCTTACGTTATAAGAAGAAAATCTTCCACATATAACGGTACTCAAAAGTTGGTTTCTTTTTTCCTTTCTGTTGTGCCCTCTCCTTTCTGGAAATATTATTTTCGTTTAGAACAACGATAGAATAAATTTCAGTTTACAGACTGAAAAGGATTCTTTACTTAACTGCAAGTGTTTAGACTATTTTTAATGTATTTCTGTGGATGACTTCAGGGGGTTATTAATTCATTTTCTAACAATCAATATTACATACGTCCCAAATATAAACCTCATTGGGTTTTGATAATCCAGTTTATGTCGAGAAACGATTTTTTGATTCTTTAATGCTCTTTCTCATATTGTTATAAAAGGAAAGAAATAGACGTTTTAAATTTATTGACTTAGACAAAAATAACAGTAGCTAATTTTACTATAAATTATGGTAGGGTTTGATGCTATTTCGTTTACAGCACTTGAAGTTAGCTATTCAGGATAAAATATGTACTGTGATAACGTGGTGACTAGCAATAAATTCTATGATGGGTATTTTCTTTTTAGAATTTTTATACCTCGTTATGTTTTAGAGTTTATAATCATAACCAATGATTCTGTTTTTTATTTTTCTAATAATAGTGAAGTCATATTAAGTAAGTACTGACTTTTGTTTCCACGTCTGAGAAATATAAAATCTTCTTTAATAGTTGAAAAATGGAAAATGAAGTTTACTTGACAAATAGCGTACCAAAAAACTATGCTGATGCAATTACATTTTTGCTTGAAGATGGTAGCCAGTGGCTAATATGGCTTGCTTATGAAGTTCGGGATCCCGGCTTCAAATCCCGGTGGGAACATGAGGGATTATTAAGAGCTGTGCTAAATCATGTTGGTTACACCAGGACGTTCAATGGATCTGATTCCACTTTAAACTGCAGAGGCAGAATGATCGCATATAGAAACCCTGTCACTGGATAGTAAGGTCTCACGCGCTTATTTTTACCAGATTTACTATGCGATGAAAAAAAATTGCTATCCTTGTTACATATTGTAGTTCTTAATTACTGTCTATCTTTATTTTTGGTTCCAATACTTCGTGCTTTCTAGCAGCTCTTCATTTTTGTGGCATTTCCTCATTGGTTTGATGGAAATCTCCACTTCTTTTCACATCGTGTCAGTCTTTAGATTTTTACATCCTGTACAACGTATTCAATCATTATCTGCGTCACATATCATAGTCTTTCTTAACAAATTATGCAATGATGAGTGATTAAAGTCGATCTCATATTTATATGTAGTTTTCAATAAGTGTTAATTCCGTGTTGTATTTATGAACATAGTTTTTAATATCATTCTGTTGAAAAAAATTTCAAAAGTTTGAATTTTCCTGTTCTCGGCTTCGTGAAGCGATATTTTCTATACATGGAACTTTTAAAAAAGTGCACTCGGTCATTAATAATTTCTATAAATGAATAAATTATTTTCTGTCAGTGCTGAATTTCTTTTCATACTACGTACTCGATTGCTTCCGCACTGTGTTGTAAATTTGCTTCGTGAACAACTGACTACCCCTTCCTGCATCCTTTCCAGTTTAGACGTTTACTAAATTGTTATTATTGTCTTTTTTGCTACGCTTTCTAGCTCTTGTTTTATATATATGCTGTCCTTATTCATATCCTGATACTGGTTCCTAATATTCTCTGCTATTTTTTTCTTTTATGCTTCTCATCTTAATGTTTAATTTATTTCTTCAACTTCATCAATCATGATAGGCTGCAACATAGCATCGTTCCCGTTTTTAATTTCAGTTGAGTCTCAAGGGTCTTCTTTTATGTTACAAGCGAGTGACTGTAACATGCGTTAAAATGGTGTCTTTATGATTTAAGAAAAACTTCCATAATTCTCAGATTAAATAAAATAATCTACTTCACTGTCACAAGCCTTCTCGAAATATATACCATCAATGAATAATTATTCTTTATACTCCTTCATCCTCTTAACATCAGTCACAATGCGATAAACATTCTTCATTTCTTAACGAACTCGGAATACTACCCCTTTATGTATTTTGCAAGTTAATTTTATAATGCATAGTGTGTTTGGCGCCAGTTTACTCGTTTATTTTCTTTACGAGTTTTAGTGTGATGATTTTCTGATGTATCCTTTCTAGTAAAGTTTTCATTACATTCGGAGCTGCTGCTTTTTTTGGTGGTGAATTTTTTGTAGCCCCGTCAGCTTCTGTTATTATATATTAATACAGTTATTGATTCCTGTAAACTTTTGTTTTGTGTTATATCTCGGCTGTCCAGGCAACTCCACCTCGCATCTCCAGAGAATCGAGTTTACCCTGACTCGTTCTTCTTTTGTTTGATCTTCCTACACGTCGCTCCTGCCTCGACTATTCTCAAAACTTCTACTGCAACAACATTTCTATAAATTGCTTGTGTCGTAGTTTTTATATCATCCATAAAAAGTATACACTTTTTTTCTTAATCACTTGTGAATGTTCTCTCGTGTTTCTGACAGCTGTTTTAAGTTTTAAGTCGAGTCCTTTAATCCAAGTCTTGCACATTGGTCTTTCTTGTTCCAGGATTGGCTGCAATGTTTAATACTTTTCTGATGATCGCTAGATTTTACGAAGTTCATTAACTCTTAATTTTCCCCATAAGTTTTTTTTTTGGTGATTTGTCGTTAACATAAAAAGCCGTCTAGAAGACGGTGACTTAGTCGTGTGTTCGATGTCACCATTATCTTTGATGGTTTTCAGCCATTGGTTGTATATTTACAAACCATCAGTCCCTCTAAATCCTGGTTGTTCTCGCGTGATCTTGTAGTTCTTTATTTTATGCAGTATGATGCTGAAATAATTACCTGCATTAGTACTCATTTATAAGTTGCTACGGATATTATATCAATGATCCGAAAAGCTGATTAGGTCCGAATATCGTAAAGCAAGGAGTTATGGTAGAAAATGCAGTATCAAAAAAGGTTGAAACAAAATGGGAGTACCACGGGAAAGTGTATCTGGACCATCGCTATTCATTATTCTAATGCGTTTATTGTCGCAGTCAGACGTTAGAGTGTTTGTTGATAACGTAATGGTATTGAATAGAATCATGAAGGAGAGAATTGTGAAAACCTGCAGGTCAACATGGGATGAAGTTAAAAAAAACAAAACAACAACAACAAGGATCAGTTTATTAGCTACAAATATAAAAAAAAACTAAATTTATGATTGTAGAGTGGGAAGGGAACTACTTGTTGAATACTAGAAGTGTAAATATCTTGGCATTAGATATAATTTTAAACTCAACTGGGCAGAATACATTTTGCAGGTGGTAGGAAAAGTTTCCAAAATCCTTCATTTGCTGGAGAGGGTAGTGAAGGAATGAACGAGGGAAGTGAGCAATTTGAGTTTCAAAAGTTTGGTCTAACCGTTGATTGAATATGATAGTATGGTACCCACATTTTCGGAGTGTGGCAATAGAATATCTACAGGATGTCTGTCAGCTATAGGAGTAGGGTGGGAGGCAAAGGGCAGGTAGATTTGATTGAGGAAATTACCACATAACACAAGACATATATTGGTGATGAAGCTAGAACGGATATTGATAGAAGAAGGAAAAGGTGAACATGACAACAAGCTGTCATTTGATATCAGACACAAGTGATTGGTAAGGTATTCTTCTGTTGGTAGGGACGTCATTGATTGGAATAAATTACCATGGGAATTGATGAACAGCTTTCCGAAAACACCGAAAGAAATTAAAATTCGTTATGGCCAAAAATAGGAGAGAATGAAAATTTTAAGATAAAAAACAGGAAATGGGGAGATAGATGTGTAAGGAACTAGCCATCGGGGCATACGCAACATTGCAATTAAATTAAATTTAATTAATTATGACGGAAAGAATTACACGTTTCAATTAGTCGGATGTTTATTTGTATTTATTTTCTTGTCAACATCTCGCAATGTAATCAGTTTACTAATGTGAACTGTGAACTATCTGAGCAAAGTGAATTGAGAAAAATTTTGTCGGAAATGCTGCGACATTTTCGGAGTGTGGCGGTTGGATATCGACAGGATTCGTGTCAGCTACAGACCACATTGGACATTTCTTGGAGTATTTCAGACATTTCTCCTCGAGAAAGAAATACGCCTTACCGTCTGTTGCAGAATCTGCACAATAATATTCTGTAATATCAGCTCGATTTTAAAAGACGAATAAAAGAAAACAATTATGAAAATGATTAAAGGGATAGTTACACCTAGACATCTCCTAAAGTTGTTTATTACATTCGCTAAGATGTCTCCCCGTGTCACTGAGGTGGCGTATTTGTGTGTGTGAATGCAGCGGTTTTTTTGTGAGTACCCTACGTTGTTACTTTATAAAATTTGCGTCTCTGTTTTGAAACCTACACTGAGTCCAACGGTTCAATATTTACCGTAAAAATTATGATGAAATATCACATTTTATGTTACTCGAAGAATGTTGCAGGAATCTCGGCACGTTACGTAAATCTGAGTAATTATACTTTGGAACTTACAAATATTTGAAAAATTGCAAGTTAGTCACGGTCGGCAAGTGAGTTTAACTTGCCGCTGGAGTACGTAAAACGTCTCCACAAATATAATAGAGATCTTTCAATAACTTTTAACTTTACCAGTAATGCTCATTAGAAAAAATTCATCAGACTCCTTCCAAGAATATTGAGACATAAATTGACGAGGATTCTCTTAATACTATTCAGAGCTACATTTGGCTGTTCCGCTGAGATGATCGTAACATTATTTTTTTTTTTGCTGTCGTCAGTCTTTAGACTGGTTTGATGCAATCCTCCATCCATTCCTATCCTGTGCTAACCTCTTCATTTCTACATACCCGTTGCAACCCACGTCCTCAATTATCTGCTTCATATATTCTAATCTCTGTCTACCTCTACAGTTCTTACCTTCAACTGTTCCCTCCACTAACAAATTAACCAATCCAGCATGTCTCAAAATATGACCTACCAGCCTGTCTCTTCTTTCTGTAAGCTTCTTCCATAAACATCTTTTCTCACCCATCATTTCCAAAACTCTTTCGTTTCTTACTTTGTCTGTCCACCTAATTTTCAGCATTCTTCTGTAGCACCACATTTCCAATGCTTCAAGTTTCTTTCTTTCCGGTATTCCTAAAGTCCATGTTTCGCTACCGTAAAGTGCTGTGCTCCACACATACAGTTTTAAGAAGTTCTTTCTAATTCCTAGATCAATATTTGAAACTAAAAGGTTTCTCTTTTTCATGAAGGCTCTTTTTGCTAGTGCTATTCTGCTTTTAACATCATTCCTGCTTCGGCCATCGGTTGTAATTTTACTTCCCAAGTAACAGAATTCACTTACTTCTCCTATTGCATCCGATTCTATTTTTATATTTAATCTGCTAGTATTGGTATCATTTCTGCTACATTTCATCACTTTTGTTTTACTTTGATTTATATTCAGTCCAAAGTCTTCCTTCAGTATTTTGTTCATGCCATTCAATAACTTCTCAATATCCTCAGCCCTCTCTGCTAATAAGACAATGTCGTCAGCAAATCGTAGCATACTGATTTTTTCTTCCTGAAAACTTATGCCGCATGGAAATTTTTCTTTGACTACTGTCTCTTCTACTACCCTTTCCATCCTTCTGTATATTATTCTGGTCAGTAATTTTGAAGCATGTGATGTTAGACTAATGGTGCGATAATTCTCACATTTGTCGGCTTGTGCTTTCTTTGGAAGTGTGAAGATGATATTTTTATTAAAATCAGTTGGAATTTCTCCTGTTTCATAACTTTTTGATATCAGCTTGAATAATCTTTCGATTCCTTCCTCTCCTAGAGATTTAAGAAGTTATGCAGGGATCTCATCAATTCCAACTGCCTTATTTGCTTTCAAGTCATTCAGAGCTTTATTAAATTCTGTCCTCAAAACAGGATCTCCTAAGTCATCAATGTCGATATCGCCTTCCTTTTCCAATACACTATTGTTCAAGTCGTCCCCATCATACAGTTTCTCAATGTATTCCTTCCATCGGTTAGCTCTATCTTCTGAGCTTAAAAGAGGTTTCCCTTCGGCAGTTTTAATGTTCATACCTCTTTTCTTCATTTCTCCAAAATTCTGTTTGATCTTTCTATATGCAACATTTCCTTTTCTACTTCTTCACACTTTTCTTGTAGCCATTTTTCTTTTGCTATTTTGCATTTCCTATTTATTTGATTTCTAAATTGCATGTACTGCTCTCTTCCTGCTTCATCCTGAGCATGTTTGTACCTTCTTCTCTGATCCATCAGCTGCAAAATTTCTTCTGTGATCCAAGGTTTTCGGGCAGCTTGTTCCCTAAAGCCTAAGGTTTCTTTGCCAGCTTTCATTATTTCGGTCTTTAATGCATTCCATTCGTCCTCGGTTGAGCTCCTTTCACAGTTAATTCTTAGACCTAAGTCTACCATTATCTATATAGCAGCAAAAGTTTTGAGCGCCGACAAAGGAGTCTACAGAACTTGCTCGAAAATTAAACAATGTGTTGAACAGTAGATTTTGGCGGGAACCTTAAAACTGTATGAAAAGAAAATGATTAAAAACGTTTAACATCGCACTGATGAAATTTAACATTACAAACTGTCAAAATTACACTTTAGATATGATGATTTGGCAAAATATTCTCGGTTACTCCTCTTCAATTAAAAGCTATTTAGTTCATTCGCAGCGTTATCTCAGTATAAAAATCAAAATTCGTTATACTCGTGAAATAATCCTACACACTTTTTTTCTTTTTAATACACAAACTTAATTGTTAATAGTAATGGTAATTACGGGGAAAACTGTTACAGTTACTTTATAAGAGTCAATTTTTAGCACTTTAGAAATATTCAATTTAGTCTCCACGTGCCTGTAATTAATGTGTTTAACTGTTATTTCTTTTATATCGGTTGTAAAGTAAGAAACTAAAGTTTACTAATGAACAGCGTAAAGCAATTCACCACAGAATTCACTAGAGGAGATAACTGGGTCAGCGGATTTCAGAACAAGATACAGGGATGTTTATTTTCTGTATATCCGATAACCACTGTGACTCGTGATGCTTGTTGTTCTTTTCTGTTTGCACTCACTCTTCGAGTCAGCGATACCGGTGTTATGTGATCCTATGTTACTGGGAATGTACTTGTACTGAAAGAAACCATTAAATTACGACATTTCTACGACTTCGTAACGATCCGTACGCCCAATACCTACATCATTACGGAGGGAGTAACAATATCACACGAAATATCTGTATTACCATAGGTTGTTACATGTATTTTGCTTTTTGTACGAGAATTTACACAACGATGCAGAAATATGGTTACTAAATGAAATATATTTACCGTGAACTGACGTTTATACATAAATGTACATCTACTTGCTGTGGGTAATTATTGGTTAATTAGTGTAAACCCGTGATCGTTTTTTGCAGTTTTTAGGATGAAAGATTATGACAGGTTGACCCGATTTGGCCAAATATAAAATTGACCTGTGTTTCAGGGTGAGTAAAATCTCTTGAGCTTGAAGAACTCAAAAGCATTCATAGAGATAGGTATTAAAAACCAACAGGGGTGATAGCGCAATCGTATAATTGCTTAAATACAAACTTGACTTGTATTTGACCCTTAAAGTTCACCCTCCAAAATTTGAAAAATTCCTTATTGCTTCGAAAGCATCACGTTGTTTTTATTGAGACTGGGCAAACTCTCATAATGTAATCATTAGTCGTAGTATCTGTAACGGCCAGAGAATTTAATACACATTCCATATTATTAAACAGTTGAGCAACTCCGAAGAAATGAATTGTCAGAATAGTTGATTCGGTAACATATTTGGTCTGATGTCCACTTAAATAAAGCCGGAATGACAATTGGAATTCATGGTTACAGCAGAGACCATGAGTAATTTAAGATTTTTAAGTTTTTTTATGTTGTTTTCAATAACAACATGTTACTAAAAAGCATTTCCACGTTTTTCAGCCGTATGGTTATCGATTTTCTTTAACTATGAAATGCTACGAAAAGCAAATTTAATGAATGTATTATGGCAATTAATTTGCTAGCAGTTGCTTAGCTATTAAATTGTGAACATAACCTCTAATTTCTTCTAATGTTATCTCTGGTGGCTGTTGATTTGCCAGCGAAGGCTGACACGTGACACCTTCCATCAGCCAATAGCTATTGAGGTGAGTGAGTGGGTGAGCTTAGCAAATTATGTAGTAGATCATTTCAACTACATTGTTATTAAAGTTATTTGGTTGAAACACATGGGATTGGTGGTTTGCAGATAATGTAATGAGTTACACTTTATTGAATTTTGAGAATATTAAAATACAAATTTTCAATTATTGTGAATCATTTACATAATAGATTTCAATTTTGAGACTAAGATGATTTTAACTCCGTTGATTACAGGTAGAAGCTGCTTTGTGGATAGCTAATCTGTCAGTACTTATAACAAATCGTGGAGATGTCGCCTGTGAGTGCCGAATTGTTGCTAAGGCTGTGGTTACCCTCGATGAGAGATTAGGCTGTGCGGTGAAATTGCTCAGTGCCTCGGTTATAGTTCAGGAAATATATACTTTTAGTGCTACCTCTGTCCACTTACAGGGTTGGATCCCTCAATTTAAGACCGGATATTTGTAGGATGCGCGAGTCTCGAATCTGTCCTCGCTTTCTCCTGAGTTCTTACATTACAGTATGTAAACGAATCTGCTTACTTATAGGGTGATTCGCAACATTATGTTTTACGTATGATGATTTGCTCGACCCTCTCATTCAAATACCTAAGGGATGGAAGTATATTAGATATCTACAGGCATCTTCGCAGCATCTTGTATGCTTAACATTATCTATGCTACAAATACGGCCCAAGATGGTTGATGAAAACACTGGCTATGAGCAGTAAAAATCAAAAGTGGGACACCGTTCGTGACGCAAAGAATTCTGAAAAACGATGATTATAGCTGTAAAGATGTCAGTAACTCGTAAGCTGCTGCGACAAAGCTTAGTAAACAGACCGGGCACTAAGTAATAGGTTCTCAAAAACCGAAAGTGCCTAAAGAAACATAGCATAAGAGTTTCATTTGATGCGTTAATCGTTTCCTGACTTTATTCTTTTAAAATAACCAGTTGATCATTCGCATCGTATTGTAGATAATTTTTGGGGATACGAAGGATGATATCACTTAAGGCAGTGATATGTTACTACCTATGTTAATGCTGTGTTATTGATTTAAGGTTCTTCGACATCGATTAAAGGCGGGAAAAGACTAGCAGCTAGGAACGGGAAGGAATTCGGTCAGGATATTTTCGAAGGAATCATCCCGGAATTCGTCTGGAATGATTTTTGGAACCTATGTAAAATCGAATCCTGGATGGCCGGACCGGGATTCGAACCCATGTCCTCTCGAATGCGAGGTCAGAGAGTTGCCTCATCACGTTTGGTTATACTCTCTGAGTTGGAACTTTTGAACAGTCTTACTATTCGCTAATCCTATTCAGCAATCCTGTTAATGTACTTGCAGTGATATAGAAAGGTTCGATGTTCGTATCATGGTGTCGGCCAATATTTTTATGGGTCTTTTTGCTGATCTCTGGAAACGCTTTGAAAGTTGGTATGTTCCCGCAATCACTCCATGCGAATTCCGGGACCGTTCCTCTATAACCGAATTCCTCCCCGTTTCTCGTACGCAATCGTTTCTTGCCTCTAATGACGTCAACGAGGTGTCAAGCTCGATGAAAAAAAAGAAAATAAGCATGTTATTTATTAGCCAAATAAACTTTGGGATCTTCCAGTCAACAATATGATACAATTAAACCTACTACCACGATTATTGCGGTAAAATGGTAATCAGAACGGACAGCATGCAGGGTTTGGTTGTGTATAACCGTAATTAGGAAAACTGTCAGATTCCTAATGGACGCCAGATATATTCCACAGCAGATATCGAATAGAAATTTATCAGTCTTTCATGGAATTTAAAGTCAGACAGCTAAAGAAAACATCCAGTAGGAAATCTTAGACTCTGTAATGTTGCCTTCGCTGCATAATTTTCTGTTATTACCCTCAAATTCTCTTGTAGAACATATTTATTGGGTAGGAGGATAAATTTCAAATATTAAAAAACTAAGGAATTGTATTCAATTTTTCATAGAAATATATAGAGCTATTTAGAAACTTCCGTTTATGCTTGCTGCCATTCTGTAGCCATTGTAAGCATTTTTAAAAGGCATATAAGGATAACTGCCCATCCTGTGTGTGTGCTGTGAGAGAGGCTGTAGTAACAGCTTACAGCATCTGACCGTCAAGTTGTGGAGAGCGCAATATATCACGGATTATGGACGCAAGCCCACCACTGGCAAGTTGTGTCAGAGCGCCACTTGTGTTTCTGATGTTCATTGCTATTCAGCTGGTCTACAGGGCATCGCAGGCGCTAAAGTCTTACCTAATAAAGAACTGTGCGAGTGGCTGCTATCAATGGGTAGCAGATGGACATCAAATTATGAAATGGATGTGTAAACTACTCAGTAGGTTTGTACAGTACATGCAGATGAGTTTATTTACTTTGGGAGATGATAATGAGATGTCAAATAATGTTTCCAAACACATAACGAGGTAATAAGAATAATGTATATTTTAGGCCCAGCAACTTAAAATCGGTTCAGACCTAAGGGAACTCGTTATGTGGTTTGGCGGTACCAATTCTTCTGTGTTTGCAATGAACATGAAAAACCTCATAACCACAACTGTTGGAGCGAGAACTGTGTCCTTAAGGATTACCGACTTTCCTGACTGTACAAAATTTATTTTAATAATCTGATAAAAATATGTATAACAATCCAGTAATTCCATAAAACAGGTAGGTATTTCAGAGAAGAAAGTACTTTATAATTATCGTAAATAAGGATGCAGCTGCATAATCTACGAAAGTAATTCTATTTATGCTTTGCGTATAGATTTACGGTGTATCCAGATTTTTATTTTTATTATTTTTACTATTTTTTTTAAAAAAGCATTTTGCATAACATTTCAGTCATCATTCGTTGCAAGTGTATTTCATATCCAAGAATTCGTCCGGCTTGTATGGAAGTGTGAAAATCAAGAACCACTTTACCGTGAAAATTTTTAATTCTGATTCGTATTTTAACGTAACCATGACCTTTCAGCATGTGAGTACGGATCCTTTAACTCAACGTTTCTTAACCTGTTTCCAGAGAAATGTCAAAAATAGTTACACGGATCACTAACTTGTGTGAAGCCTAATGTTTTATCTCATTGTTATCGACATATACCAAGGTCCCTTGAGACCTCCATCGGCAAAGTTTTTAGAAAGTTTTATTTAACATTATGAGTACCATATTTTCTGTAAACTTTTTAATAGTTTATGTTTTGATTTGATATCTTTAATTTTTTAAAAAAATTCTGCCTGCGGACCACCTTATCCATCTTAACTGACTACAAACTGAGGAACACTACTTTAACTAATTACTGTCATGTAGACCAGTAGATTATTTATTTAATTGAAGAAAGAGTGTGCTGTCAGTATGTTGTAATATGCTCTGACTAATACTTAGAGTACTTGTGAGTGTGTGTATGAGTGGTTTTATTAATTATTAATTGCTTTTATTAATGAATAGTTAGGCCAAATTTTAATTTCTCGTTTTGTTCTGATGGCTATCATATTTAGATTTATTTCCAGACTTTAAAAGTGGTTTATTATCTTCTAACCGGTATTAGGAATCTTTAAATTATTTTAATTGTCATAGAACTTACTACCGTACAATTCCGAATAAAATAAGGAGTATTTAGACATTAGTTATAAATGTAGTTTAATACTAGCTGATTATTTGTGCTGGCCTTCAGTCTTTATTAAGTTTATGGAATAGCAGAAGCCACACCACCCATGCTGATTGCCGGATATCTTGGTAAGCTTCCAGAAGCTTCGGTGTAGACAGACTTAGAACCGCACTGTGACCACAACAGTGGAGTCGCTTAGTTATTTTATATCAGGACAGATGCTTAGTTTTGGTCAGTCAGTTTATGAGTTTTATTCAACTTCGGAGAGAAGTCCTGATACAATATTTTATGATAATTTTTAAATGTCATCTTAAAAATTTATGGGTAATTTGTCATTGAAATAGCATAAAATGTTAAGTAAAACTGCATATCTTAATGGAAGAATGAATACCTGTAGCCTGAAAATTTTCATCTTTACAATTATTTAACACAAGCTACACATAACTAAAAGAGCCTGGTTAGTTTTTGATCACATGGTCGAGTCGTGGCAACACTAATTAGTGCCCATAATTATCGAGTTGCTTCACACCATCTATAATCATGGCGTTTACAATCGGGTGCATATTTATCATGCGTAACTAAAATTATTTTAAATATTTGAATATAAATAAAAAGCAAAAATTTAATAAAATTGTTTATTTGAAACTACTCTTGAGCCCAACTTCGTGGGCTGGGAAGGGGCGTACAGCTCTCTCCAACCAACGTTTCAATAGCTCAACCATCCACGGCCCCCGTAGCTCATTGAACGTTAGTTATTTTTGCATGAAATGTCTCGACAGCAAACTTCATGCCTTGGAATAATACGATATGATTTTTTTTTTTTTTGCTGTCGTCAGTCTTTAGACTGGTTTGATGCAATCCTCCATCCCTTCCTATCCTGTGCTAACCTCTTCATTTCTACATACCCGTTACAACCCACGTCCTCAATTATCTGCTTCATATATTCTAATCTCTGTCTACCTCTACAGTTCTTACCTTCAACTGTTCCCTCCACTAACATATTAACCAATCCAGCATGTCTCAAAATATGACCTACCAGCCTGTCTCTTCTTTCCGTAAGCTTCTTCCATAAACTTCTTTTCTCACCCATCATTTCCAAAACTCGTTCATTTCTTACTTTGTCTGTCCACCTAATTTTCAGCATTCTTCTGTAGCACCACATTTCAAATGCTTCAAGTTTCTTTCTTTCCGGTATTCCTAAAGTCCATGTTTCGCTACCGTAAAGTGCTGTGCTCCACACATAGAGTTTTAAGAATTTCTTTCTAATTCCTAGATCAATATTTGAAACTAAAAGGTTTCTCTTTTTCATGAAGGCTCTTTTTGCTAGTGCTATTCTGCTTTTAACATCATTCCTGCTTCGGCCATCGGTTGTAATTTTGCTTCCCAAGTAACAGAACTCACTCACTTCGCCTATTGCATCAGATCCTATTTTTATATTTAATCTGCTAGTATTGGTGTCATTTCTGCTACATTTCATCACTTTTGACTTGCTTTGATTTATATTCAGTCCAAAATCTTCCTTCAGTATTTTGTTCATGCCATTCAATAACTTCTCAATATCCTCAGCCCTCTCTGCTAATAAGACAATGTCGTCAGCAAATCGTAGCATACTGATTTTTTCTCCCTGAAAACTTATGCCACATGGAAATTTTTCTTTCACTTTCTTCATTGCTTCCTCCACATACAAGTTGAATATTAACGGGGATAGACTACAACCTTGTCTCACACCCTTTTTAACTGATGCATGTCTCTCGTGATTCTCTACTTTTATTACAGCATTTATATAGTTTATAGAGTATTCTTCTATCTCGATACTTTAGGCCTGACTTCTTTAAAATTTTGAACATCTTGTCCCACCTAACATTATCAAAAGCTTTTTCTAAATCAACAAATGCCATAAAAGTATCTTTGTTTTTCTTGATCCGCCCTTCAAGTATTAATCTTAAAGACAGAATTGCTTCCCTTGTACCGCGATTTTTCCTAAACCCAAACTGATCTTCACCTACTATCTCTTCTTCTACCCTTTCCATCCTTCTGTATATTATTCTGGTCAGTAATTTTGAAGCATGTGATGTTAGACTAATGGTGCGATAATACTCTGAAATAACGATAAGCTGCGAAAAGTAACTCACATTTGGATAGTTTCTAATGAGTGGAAACTTTTATTTTAATGTCTCAGATCACATCGCAATAACACATACCTTATTATACTCTAAGTAGAAAGGGCTGTACCTAATTCGAAACCTCAACAAAATACGATCAACAGTTTGTACGGGAATAGCATTCAATTAAAAAATTAACTCAGATTTATTAGCGCTACGACGCCACATCAAATGAAGCATACCCTATTTTATTCGCGGGATTATGCTCTTTAAATTAGCTGATACCGCATCAGAATTGGACCAGTATTTTTTGCGTCAATCAAGTTCAACGAAAAATTGATACTTATTTCTGGGAACTTTTAACTCAAATTTCTCACTTTTTCGATGTCACATCCAAATAAAAAATACCTCGTTTCAACCGCGGTACTATGGGCTACACATTAATTGAAATCCTGTCCAATGCACCCAGTAGTTTCTGCGTGAATTCCTTTACAGACAAACAAAAACAGTTTTGAAATGTAGTCTTCACAGGTTTTCCGCAATATGTTGTTGAAATGCGACAACGAGCTTTCGGCGGCTGACTCTGCCGCCATCTTCAGGTTGGATGTTGTGCAGGGAGAACTAGCGCTGCACTGGCGATGTCTGGCCTCCGCGCGCTCGTTGTCGCATTTCAACAACATATGGCGGAAAACCCGTGAAGACTACATTTCATCGATACGCCGTGAAAGCCTTCAATCTCAAAAACAGTTTTCTTAAAATAGTTAATTACTCGTCCATAGCAATAGGCCAAAAAAAAAAAAAAAAGCAAAGTTTCGTTGAAAGATATTATTACCTGAGTTACCTTATGTAGAGGAAGTTGCAATCAAGTCACTTGTTGTAAATCGGCAATATCACACCATAACCGTGATGTGTCCAATTTTTATGAAATGTTAAATCATGTCAAATTTTAAATGGGATCTGGAATAAATTAATATTTTTATGCTGTCTCCTTCTACAGCTAACAATTATGATCTTAAAAAATTTAGCAACCAGCCACGACATCCGATAAACACCGTGCCCAAAATCGCAGAAATGTATTAAGGGAAACCGAAAATTCTAAGTTTCATACATTTCAATGAACAGATTTTTTTTGCGGGTTCCCGGAAACGTTGCACTTTCGGAACAAGCGCTAGTGGTCTCTTCGTTGGAGCTCCTGCAATTCTCCTCTGATGGTCATCGTCCTCGTTTCCGAGCGACTGTTATTTTACAGCTCACGGACCAGAGTAACTTCCATTAGGGGCTGTCTCCACAGATAAGGCCCCAGTTGCGCATTTTTAAAAGTCTCCGTAATGTGTTTTATCGATTTTTCTTAACAACCTCATCCCTCTGTACCTTGATGAGAATTTTGTAGCCGCTCAAAGGCATTTATTTTACGGTTCTCGAATCTCCTTTATGGATTCAGCTGCCGCAGTTTTCATCGCCACTGTTTGTAAAACATGTAAGGTCCCACCCACGATTTGGTTTGCTCTGATGAGTTATAAATGTGCGTTTTATAACATATATCGGTTAGAAACTTTGCACAAACCATATCCTGGTGTAGCATTTTGATTTACGCCATCTAATCTACTGTGCGGATGCTTCTTCTTTATAAAACCCAGTTTCTAATGGAAGTAGTAAAATAAAGGAATGTATCTGTATAACATCTAACTGTTTCATTTTTATTACCAAGTCAGATAAGTGGGTTGTAACTGTATTTCACTGCTGTGGTAGATCGTAAACTCTGGCGACACTTCGCTTAGAATTGGCAGCTGTATAAGATCGACTGCAGTAGAAAATACGATTTTTAATACATACAGCGAGTTAAAAAACACTTACCCGTTTTTAGTAGGTTGCCAGTATTTTCTGATCCAACTGATCTCCATAAAGATTAGATAACTCGTGGCTCACAATAGTTTATTGTTATATTTTCTTGCAAATAAATTCTATGAATAGAGCCTTGCGTTTTTAGTAAATATTTCTGAGTCTCTTACTCCTGCTATGTTTTTACAAAGTTTTATTTGGAGGAAATAAGTGTTTCTGAAGTGTTTTGCTACGGGAAACTCATATCCTAAATCAGAATTTCTCTATCAGGCAGAATTTTTAAAAAATAATAACGACATAAGCACACTATTTTACTCAAAATTAATGGTTGATGTTAAATTCCTAGATTTTTTGGTGCATTGATTGGCAACATAAACTTTTATGCTTGATTTTCGGATGTTGTTAATTCTGTTATAAAGCTGAACAATATGTTTGTTATATGTCGTTGTCAAACAACAGCTTTCTTGTTGATATGACTTAAATTTAAACAAGCAAAAGGTAGAACTACCGGGCTTCGCTGCTTCACCCAAACACAAACATTACTGAATCAAGATACGGAAAAAATCTTTTGTTACTAAGTGACCTCTTTTTGCATTAACGTTGATGGCTTAGCGAAAACTCTAGACTTCATATATTACTTAAAGGGTTAGAGACACTTTCTAAATGAATGAAGAAAGATTTTGTTTCATAATTGCAATATAATGCCTTCTATACCAACAGCGTACGTAACTTTTTACTAAAGAATTTATTAAAAGATATGCTTTGCTTAATTTGTATGCAGTGACAATAAAATTAAAAGATACTTCGTATCGAACAATTAGCAATCATGTTAGGGATTCACAACGTTACACAAAACATACCTGCTTCTTTTGCGAGTGGGAAGTCGTGATTGAAGGAATCACTATTAAAATAATCGGAAAATGTCGCACGTCACTACTAATCAGGCCAAATATTTTTAACAATTTTTAAATGCCATTCTTGCAACAGGTGTTAGGTAATTTATCCGTTTCCCATAAAGCAACACGTTTTTCTTAAGCGTCAGATTAGAGAGCTTTAGGGAGATCCACATTTCGAAGCATGTACTACAAACAAATAAAAACCAGTGAACTGATGAAAATCGTGGTAAAATGAATGAACATTACATTTTAATAAATCAGCGTTGCTCCAACCTGAGAATCAATAACATACAAAGAAAACAAAGCATGTATATGTTTAAAGGTAAGAAACATTTTGCTGGGAAAAAGAATAGCTTAGAAATGTAAGGCACTGAAGAATCAAACGATTAATGGCATTTGGATTTTTGGTGTAGCTTGTTTCTAAGTGGTCAATCCGATTAACATGGCGAAAGGTTTCATGAAGATATGAACTTATCACCTAAAAGCTATATAAGGGAAAGTTGATACATTTAATGCTAAATGCATCAATTTTACAGGCGAGATAGATAGTCAGTATAAATAGAAAAAGAAAAAAAAGTATACACAATGTTGCTTCCATTACATGCATTATAAATGTTGTGTTTCGAATAGGAATTATAATTTTTTAACACCAAAAACTATATATAGAGTTAGAATTATTGAGGTATTCAATTATTTCGTTCAGTGTAAATCCTAAAATCCTTAGTAAACGAGGAAACAAAATTCGAGTCTCGTGAAGTTATTGTGCCGTACTCTAGTGCTTTGATAAATATCTTGTACGTGGTGGTTTGGAATGTAGTCACTTGAAGCGTTTTCAAATGAGGCAGTGGATTCCGATACACGAATTCTAACGAAGCGTTACATTACCGCTCGAACTACTAGTACAATCGTTCGGGTCAAACAAAATTTGCTATTAAAATAAAAATATTTAATGAACTCTCATCTAAGAGCAGTTTTCTATAAATTCATATTAATACACGGAAAAATGACTTCAGCATAAACCTTTATCTTGTTTCGTTCGAGTCATAGAAAGCTTAGTAGATATAGTAACTGTAGCAGATGTAAATTTTTCAGTATTTGTCGTTCAAATACAGGATATGATCGATATTGGGCACAGATTTCAAGTTCCTACGTAATACCGTCTATTAGATAGATTCAATAACAAAAAGATTATAGAAAACAACTTTGACGTCTTTATTTTTAAGTTGATCATCTATACTTCACACGTTGTAGTAGAAAAAAAACAATTTTCCCCCACAATATAATTTCAAATGCGATATTCACTTTTGGGTCAACGAAACATATATCATGTGAAAATTTTAAAGACTTCAACCTATTCCGTTCAAATGTTAGAGAGCCGTGACAGGTAATAAAGCAAAGAAGCTGTGTAGGTTTTTTTTAGGTCAGTATTATCTGTTCCTGTATTATATAGTGTGGCTCTTTCCTTGTTTTCCTTCATTTTTATGGCTCCTTGACGAAGCGATCAATTGAATAAAATAGTATTGTGGGCAAGAAAGGAGAAAGAAATTCGACATGGCCTAACATTAGCCTGAAGCGATTTCAGGAACCCATCCGTATTGAAATGTAATGAAACCACCACTTAAATCAACCTTTGTTACTGGTATCACAAGCGTATCTGCTCTGATTTATTAATGTTTTCATACCACAGCCGATTACAACAAAGAACTAAACCCTATTCACTCCGGACTGGAGGTTCAAGGTCATTTTTCCCAGGTCATGTTTACCACACGATCCTTTCCACTTCCTATTTCTCTCAGCTGACCACTATGTCCATCTTCTTTCAGTCTAACAGCAACATCTATTAAAAATATTCTATTATTACAAAATTTTATTGGTAACATTCCGGTAATTATAAAAATTTAATACTAATTCTATAATAATTACTTTTTGCTGACTGAATAGAATCATCAATATTCTTTTCTTCATCCATATCGAATATACAGTTCAGAATAACTAATATCTATTAAATTGATTGATAACGCAGATAATTTTTTGTCATCCGTGTAAAATATTACGCACAGATGTACGGCGTCTGCTCGTCTGTCCATCGTCTGTGTTCCATGATCTTTGGTAGCTCATGACGTCACTTAATTAGTTGCATGGGAAGGCCAGCAATTTGTTTGAAGATTTTTTGAAGTTTCACATAAAAAACTCAAAATAGAGTTCAGAATGGCCGATTCATTTAAGAAAAAATACCACAGATTAAAATTGAACACACTTTAACAAGTACCACATCTCAGTCAAGTCCTGTACATACCCACAAGTTATTTCTGGGAAATATAACAAATATGAAAAACATCTAGTCGGTTTGAAGAAAGATGCATATAACAACATGAAAGAGCTTATAAACGACGATCGTATGACGTTAACAATATACCTCCTAGTACACAATCACAAGCCAGTAAGCACGGAGACATACGCAAATGCAAACTTTAATCAATAGGAATCAATAGACATTACCATTTAAGGAAAAATTTCGCAATCAGCATTATCTGAAATAAAACACATAATAAAGCAATAGACGTACATGTCAAATCACACACTATTGAAAATCCATTTAAGAATTTAGAACAAGTCAGATACTACTCCACCAACACGGGTATGCACAAACAAATCAAATAACTAGAATGTAAACGTTTCCTACAGCGCTTCAGCAATTCGAATAAACAAGGTAACTACATTCGGGCATAGCTATACGAAAGCTGAGGCAATAACGTTTAAGTACACTGCAGTTCAGTTCAGTAACAATATGTAGCTACCAGTACACGGTTAACTCGTCTAACTCATCAAGACGACAATGTTGTGCAAGTATCCCATAAATTTTATATAAAAAAGGTAGAATTCGTGAGATGAAATATGTCTAACTCATAACGGCGTAATATGACGGTAGGAATATAAATTAAATGGGAATATAAGTCGTTGACGTTGTTTCTATACAATAAGCGAAAAGCGTGGAAGAAATATAGAGCATAGAAATAAACCTGTTGACTCTTACGTATATTTGTGTATAAAAACTTACTTTTAGCTGTTAATTTACGACTTTTGCGGATGGATGCAGCTGTCAGAGTAAATACAGAATGAATTTCACTTTCTGTGTAGCAGCTACAGGTGTGAAATACAAGTCCTGACATTTGTCGGTTCATAACTTCGTACGTTCTTAATGGGGCTCCACTTATTCCCCTCGCGGATCACCCTGAACCCATGCATCGCGTTCATTCACGACAGATATCATTTTTAACTTGCAAAAAGTTCAGCTTAACAATGCTACAGTTTTTATTATTTAGTATCGCGGGTTTCGGTATTCGAAATTCTCTACTACAATTTCCAGAGTATTATTGAAAGATTATATTTGAAGATTGTTTTTAACTGGCTTCAAAATGGAAATATTAGCTCATGATAGAAATAAATATAGGATTCAAACAAAGTTGCTAATGCAAAAAAAGGATATTTGTGAACATAGTTTATTCCTGGCATCTCAGTATGATGAGCCGGATTTTGTTATGAAATCACGATGTTTCGACGACTTGCTCCACTGTATTAATCAGGTATGTGTGCTGTTCCAAAAGACAATAAATACGCCATAACGCCAACACTATTAATAGAGACTCTTGGAAACCGGTGCCATGAATTTTAAGCCTTTTTTTATTTGTCAGTACCCTCAAAACCAGCTCCCACAATTTTGGTGGTCTTCCTTGAATCTACTGATCATTTCTACACATGCATTAATAGTTATTAAAAATATAGAGGGAATCAGTAACGCGACGCGCCTATGTGTATACCCATTAGCATGGTCGTATAGGGAGATCGAAAAAAAAATAGATTTAAATTGTCCAGTAGGTAACAATCCACGAGTTAAAATGTATTAGGCAATAATCAATTGATTTTGTTATAATTTACGCTTCAGAATTTTTGAAATGTGTCCCTTAATAGTAAGTCTTTTGTCAAGGTTTTTCACATCTTGTTTTTTTTCCCCGAAACCTTGCTACTTGCTGCGTGTTTCATCTTTTCGATTCCACTGTTCACTTGCACTTTCACATGATCATTGTTTCCTGACATTAGAAAATTAGTTATTATATGCATGGTGAACTGATTAACAAGGCTACACAAAAAAGTTTCGGTTAACGTTGTCTATAAACCAAGGAAAGTGTAAGGAAAATCTTGAGTAAAATTTGGGAACCACTAAAAATTTAAAATAGTGAGTTGAGACACCAGAGGAATAAAAATCTATACAAGAAGAAGAAATTGAAAGAATGTCAGACACGATCAGAAAGAGGAGAATCAGTTTTTTGGTCACATAATGATAATGGATAACAACAGACTTACAAAAAGAATTTTCAACCATGTTTACAAGAGTAAGAAGGGCAACCAGTGGATCCAAGGAGTAAAGAAAGATATGATTGAGATCGGAATAACAGAAGATTTAATACAAGATAGAGCAACTTTAGGAGATTGATCCAAAATTTCAAGGGTTTCAAGGAGAAGGAGAAGAGGAAATGTAGTAATATATGGACGGGAGAAAGGAGGAAACAACAAAGTGAAACGATGAAGAACTGTTGGAAGTCAAGAAAAGAAAGATTGAAATGAATGCACGGGATTAATTTTCGTGGTCCATAGATGGTCGATATCGAAGAGAAGAAGAAACATAGTATTAAAGATTTTTGCGAGTGACAACTGTTAAAGTTTTTGTTCAAAGAAGCCAAGTATATACGAACTCCCTTCATATATGGCAAATAAAGCTGTCAAATGATTCAGCGGAATAGCCAACAATGTGACTATCTCAAGCTGGGCTATTCATAGTTCTCGCTTTTATAGCCACATAAAATCACTTGGGTGTTTTTAAAGCATTGCTTTAGATATCAGGGCCGCTTCTCTTATTGTGTGTGAACACTGAAATAGCCGGATCAAGCCCGTGACAATGACGCTATGGATAACAACAAATCTTCTCGTTATGGATAATTAGCGTTAAAATTAATGTAACTATTTGAGAATGCAGAATGAAACTTACGAAACGCGCAAAAGCAATAACAAAGGTACACAGCTTTAAGTTTGTTTGTTTTTTTTTTCACGGTCACCCGTGGATTGTATCAATAAAACGCCTCAAAAGTGAATGAGGAATGAAGACTCAGAAATTTTTCAAATTAACACAGGTTTATTTATTTCTACACGCAGAAAGTGAAAAAAAATCGCATCTATTATACTTGAGCGAGGAAAACTATCTGCAGGGTAAGGTTCCTAAAAGGAAGTGAATTCACGTCGCCCCAGAACCATTTTGTTAGAAGAGTAAATGTATGAAGTTTGATAGGTGCTTCCGACATGTATCAAAAAAGGTATAATATTTGTGAGATAGCAGCAATTAACAATTTCTTTAATTTTCTCTTGAAATTCACAGTCAAATTAAAATTAAAAATGTTTCGTCTCATGGAAACTTTAATAGTTTGTAAATATTATCGATTTATGTATAACAAACTTAGCGTTTTTATCTTGCAGCTGGTAGTGACTGACTTTTTATATTTTGCTATACTTAATTGTCACACAGCCCAGGCAGTGTTGCGTTCGTGATTTACCTACGCGGACAACAAAAACTAAATATTCTCTTTACCATTATTTATCAATTGGTACTCTTCGATTGCTGACGTGTCTTGAAACCCGATACATGACTAAGGCAAGCAGTTATTAGTGATAATAGTTTCTTACGGCTTTGGCTCGCCATTTCTCGAATACAACTTAACAGTTTAGAATATGTTTTCCTAACAACAATAAGAATGAAAACTTAGCGCTAATGTGGGCTCAGAGGTAGTAAAGTTAGGAATATCTCGTATTTTGACAGCTGGGTATAGGTTTAATTTAATAATTTTTTTAACAGCAAAATGTTTGACATAACATCTCATACATACAGGACAAATCAAATGAATATTAAAATAAATGCGTGTTGAATCATCATTTAAAGCTGCATAGCTCAAAGAAAATTTATTTAAAGTTTTGTGTTATTTTTTGTGAATAAGCAACTGTTTGAAATTTGAATGTGAACTTGGACAACTACCACTGATTTTAATTTATTCTCAAGGAGCTATTTAGAGGGCGCCCGTTAGTTACATGAGGTTTTTTTTCTTAAATTTGGGCCCCCTCCCCCTTGGCGAGATTTAGTTAGATCTGATCGAACCCCCCGTTCTCTCCCCCCTGGTAATTTTAGAGACTTTTTTTTAGCTCTACTGTTCTTTGAAGGGTGGCAGTTTGAAATAAAAAAAATTACGTGATATTTCTTATCAACCCCCTCCCCCTTGGTGAGAATTTGCCGTACGTCCTCCCCTTTTTCTAAACGCAGGTAAATAATGGGCGCCCCCTTTTGGACTGGATAATAGACACTGCTATGAAGTGGATCTACGGGGCCATGTTACCCAGTGGAGCGTGCATGTCGACTGCGGGTGTTCGAGTGGCGTCTGTCCTGCTTGGAGCCAAACAGGTAGCGATAAGACGGGAATTCTGCCGGCAGGGGCAGCAACTGTCAACCTAGTTGGAGACGTCAGCTAGCTGCCCACAGATCAGGAACAAAGTTCCCCTTCCAGTATCGCCCTGCTGTAGATCCATACCAAGTCTCGTTCTCGAATCCTGTAGGTTTGTAAACGCATCTCGGTTTAATTCTGGCTGACCATGCAGAGAACAACATTAATATGCACTGTAAAAATTTTATAATTGGCTTCTGAAGGGTTTTCGTCCCTCCATCGTCAACCAGATACTCCGAAAAGCTTTCATTTCGACGGAATAAGTGGTTTACCTTATCCTATTTGCTCTTTCGCGTATTGTCTGAATTCTGTCGACCATGTCTTTTACTTATAGACCGGAATCGAAATAAATTGTTTTACAAGTTATCTACTGCTGCGATCAGATACAAAGGCCAGATACGGAGTCTGTGTTCCGCTTCATCATAGTTCCGGACTGCTTTTTGCCGAGGTAACTGCCGCCATTCACTTGCCTATGTATTATTTTTAAGGAAATACGGTGCACTACCTCCGTTACTACCTAAGTCGAATACTTCTATCTCAGCATTTAAATAGTGATGAACCCATGAATGATAGATACAGCGGAATCAGTTTATATCCTGCTTCTTGAGGACGATTCCATGATTACTGTCATAGTATTATAGAGTTAAAAGAGGAACAATTTGAAGCTGCTTAGGCACCACCGGCAGTTTTCAACGAAATCCCCCAAGTGATGGGAGTCTGGTTGCTTGTTGGTTTTTGAACAAAAGGTTGAGAAACTTAAAATAATATGCTAGTGTTATGTTACACTATGATATAACATAAAGCTAAAATATTGTAAGTAATTGACCGCGTACCTATATACTAGCCACTTCGATACAAATCACCGAGTTTTAAATTAAGACTAATTTTCGAAGTCACCCAGAACGTGTGTAGTTTGTATCACCTTCGAATTACACGCAGTCAAAGGTACAAACCTCAAATGTGCCTCGAAACAGTATAATCTGACTTAAAATCTGCTAAGTGGTTTTTGAACATTAATATTGCTTTTTTAAGTACTATTTTCCGGCACGACCTCACCAAAATTTGACAATCCTTTCCACACCATCAAAGACACAAACCGCCAACATGCCTAGAAAGCTTAGTATATGACTTAAAATCTGCTTAGCGATTTTGAACATTAATATTAGTCCGTATGTGGCAAATGAAAAATTTCTTCTAAAGAAGGAGAAAAAAAATAACGAAGAATTTACGCTGTTTCGACATTTTGATTGTTTTTAATTTACGTTTACGAATGTGAGGGCAAAGAAGCTAACAGTAGTATTTTTTGTGCTAGAAGAAAGGAATTTAGATTTTTCCTTGTGTGGACTAATATAATTGCTACTCGAAAACAAAAAAAAGGTACCATACAGACATTAGATCCGTGCGGGCGGAGTTGGAGGAAAATGCTAGATTCGTATATGGCATCAGCACTTTCTAAATAACGACCTGTGAGACGATTTTAGTATGAAAAATCGAAGGATGTCTACTGCAAATAGGTCAGGTGCATAAGGGGTTCGAGGGAACAACTGTGTCCGAAATAACTTAAGAGCAGCGTAATGCTGCGAATAATTGCCTGAAGTAACGAACGTTTGCACACAAGAATGATGGTAACAAAAAAGAAGAATGCCTACAGAATACAATTAAGTACAAAATAATTACCGAGCGTGGTGGGTGAGTGGTTAACGCTCTGGCCTCGCATTCTGAAGCACGTGGGTTTGAATCCTCGTCCGATCATCCAGATTTGGGTTTTCCATGGTTTCACCAAATCATTCCAACCGAATGCTTCCTACAAAAGGCCATGGTCGAATTCCTTCGCGTTCCTTGTCCCCCATCCTTTCCCGCCTCCAATGTCTTCGACGTCGACAAGTCGACAAGGTGTAAAGCAATAATTATAATAACAAAAGAAGAATTACTAAAACAAAGTATTGATAACTGCATATTTATTCAGTCAACCGCTTCCGTAGAATTTAAAATGTTCGGAGATGCCTCGATCTTTTACTTTTTTAATACTTGCTAAATTTGTCCAGTTGCGTGCGGAAGTGCGTAAGGCAATGCGCGATGCGTTTAAAGAATTCCAAGCCAGGAATTTATCAGAAGACCTGATTACTAATCCAAAAAAGTTCTGGTCGTATTTCAAAGTAATAAGAGTCTCTCGTAAGGTTATGCCGTCGCTGATTAAAGAAAATGGTAAATTATCAGAAACAAGCGTAGAGAAACCAGAAATTTTGAATGATATATTTAAAAAGGCTTTCACGATAGAAAACTCAGAGGAGATACCGATATTTAACAATCGTACCGACAAAATTATGAATGATCTCGCTCTTGATGTCGAGGGAATAACTAAACTGCTTATGACTGTAAAAACCAATAAGGCTCCCGGACCAGACGGTATTCCTACAAGATTCTACTCAAGATACGCAAAGGAAATTGCACCGTATTTGATGAAATTGTATACCGTCTCTCTGGATCAAGGAAAAATACCAGCCGAATGGAAGAACGCTATCGTAACTCCAGTGTTTAAAAATGGGAATGTTAATGATCCTCAGAATTATAGGCCGATCTCGTTAACTTCAATATTTTGAAGTATTTTAGAACATATCATCTATTCAAATGTCATACTGTTCTTGGATGAAGGTGAGCTTTTAAATCCAAATCAACATGGAGTCAGAAAAGGCCGATGCTGCGAAACACAACTTGCACTTCTAATTCACGACTTGTGCCGAATTATAGATGAGCAATCCCAGGTTGATATGGTTCTATTAGACTTTAAAAAAGCTTTCGACACTGTGTCTCACACTAGGTTACTTAGGAAACTTCGCGGTTACGGCATATCTAGACAAATATGCGACTGGGTTGCAGACTTCCTGAAGGGCAGAACACAGTGTGTAGTTCTCGACGGTGAGCGTTCGTCACTTACTGAAGTGGGGTCTGGAGTTCCCCAGGGAAGCGTGTTAGGGCCTCTGTTGTTTCTCATATACATCAATGATCTATGCGACATAATAGGGGGGATGAAAAGATTATTTGCCGATGATGCTATTATTTATCGCGAAATCAAAACCCAGGACGACTGCGCTTTGTTACAAGACGATATTATGATAATAATTGCGTGGTGTAAAGATTGGCAGTTGGAGTTAAACGCTGAAAGTGCCAAGTCATGCGTGTAAGTAAAAAGGTGACACCATTTAACTATGAATATACAATTAATGGCACTGTCCTTAGAACGGTAGATTCCGCTAAATACCTAGGGGTAACAATACGTAATAATTTGTCTTGGAATGAGCATTTCCAGAATGTAATGGGAAAAGAAAATCGTATGCTCCGATTTCTAGGTCGTAATTTAAATCAATGCACTCAGGAAGTTAAATCGATTGTATACAAGTCACTAGTACGTCCTCACTTAGAGTATTGTCGTTCTGTATGGGGTCCCCATCAGAAGGGGTTAATGGAGGCTTTAGAGAAGGTCCAAAGAAGAGCCGCCCGATTCGTGACAGGTATATATAGTTGGTGGGAAAGCGTAAGTGCGATGTTGAAGGAGTTAGGTTGGGAAGACCTGGAACACCGAAGGCGTTGCTCTCGACGGAAGCTAATTGAAAAATTCACGACAGACGTATTTCGGAATGACAGCCAGCAAATATTGCTACCAGCAAATATTGCTACCAGCAACATTCATATCTCGAAATGACCGCGAAAATAAGATAAGAGAAATCAGGACCAGAACCGATTCATTTCTGTACTCATTTTTCCCACGAGCGATTAGGGAATGGAATAGAAAGGATTTACCGGGCGAGTAAACTTAAAATCCGACGGGAGTAGCTTTCGATAAAGCACTCCAGCCATCCTGATCTGGGTTTTCCATGGTTTTCCCAGATCACTCCACGCGAATGCGGGGATGGTTCCTCACAATAGCCCATGGGCGCCTCCTGCCATATCCCTTATAACCCTTTTAGATAGGTGCAATGCACCCTCTGCCACACACTTTTAGTGAATCGTGGAGTAATAATAATAATAATACTAAACTCTAACTGGTAAAGTGATAAAAGAATTTTATGACTGGAGGTCTACTTCTCATATCATCCTATAATTATCACAGTAATTGATTATAAAATAAAGCCCATGTCAAAATGTTACCACTGCACTCTGTCGTCAATTGTTGTATACAAAGAAGTACTGTAATTACGTTCAAATTATTAAACTCTCTTTAGTATTTTCAGTATACATTTTGCCGAGTACTTAATTGCGAAACACATAAAAAAATCGAATATTTTTTGTTGAGGCTATAGAGAAGAAAAGCTCGAATGGTTTTACTTTTTTTTTTTTTTAAAAAAAAAAAAAGGACTAACAAGAACGGGTGCTAGAGGTGCTAAAAATGAATATGAACAGGAAATTGCATTTATGTAATCACCATGCAACTGGATTGTTATTTGTGAACGTTGTTAAAGCCGATAGTAATGTATCAACAGTTACACGATTACACTGCGATAGTTGTGGAAAATCAAATATAGGATTACGTTCGTTTTGTTGGAATCGTAAAGGCACATATTTTTTTTTTCTGTACAAGTGAAAATCAGCGCTGGTATTATGATTTAATAATCATTTATATCGCCTGTTTCAACAAATTTATCTGCCTTTTATTTCACGCAAATCTACATTTATAATCCACAATTAAGAGCAAGGGATACGTCATTGCTATCTCCCACACTACTTCTGTCCCATTATGTGATTGCGTGTGGAAAAAAATCTGTTTGCGAAATATAATTTCTCTCATTTGTTCTTACCCTTGCGCCTCACAAACATGTGTGGAAAAAGTGTTTTTCTAAACATTTCATACCTAATATTACTGATAGATTTTTTTTACCAGTTAATTTCCTGAAAATCTACTTTCTCCGCATTTCTTATCGTGGCTTTCTCGTTTATAATGTGGTTCGTTGTATTTACGAGTGAAAAAATCTCGTTTTAACTTTTGCGATTGCAGATCTTGTTTCAACTTTTTAGATTTCCTGCTTCAATGAGAGTGGAAAACCCAACTACAGTAGAAGAAAACAGGTTCGCAGCGGCTTTAGCATAGTTTCGCCTGCTTTCACTGTTGCTGAAATTTCATTCTCCAAGCATTTTATACTGTTCTTTGCCTTATTTACGACGTAGTACAGTGTAAACGTTGGTCTTTAACATGGTGTTAAATTCACCTGAAAATTTTACTATGATTGTTTTTAGGAAAAAAGAGTTTACCTGGTTACAAGATTTAAGTGTATGACCTGTGAGCAATATGAAAAACTGGAGGTGTTTGTATTTTGTTTCCTAGGAGAAAAGAAAGGTAATTAAAAAGCGGAATGTGGATAGTGATAGAGAGAAAAGGAGAGTAAAATAGTAATATATGCAGAACCTCTTTTATTTAAAGTATTTATGCTGGTTTAGTTGTGTAGTAGTTTTGGACTAAGGACCACTATAATCTTCGTGTCGTAGTAAACCTTAAAAGACCGTAACAAGAAATTACAAAGACAAGAGAAATATAAAAGTTCATATAAGAAATTATATTCATCTGCTCCTGCTCTGATGATAGTTACAGGCGCTACTGAATGATGGTAGTTAAATATAAAAGAATTTTTTTTAAAAAGTTGTGAATAGAAGAAATAAAAGTAATTTGTTTCTATTGTGTTTGAGTTTTATGCTTTTAAGTTGTTGAATAATTTAAAAGTAACGCTGAAAAAATTCTGCAACCTGCTTACATGATGGAACAAGATGCATCTAATAGTTCACGCTAGCAAGAGTTTGAGTGTGAAAGATTCAACACTTATTAATCAGTGTTACAACAGATCACTGTGTTTATCTTATGGAATAATATTGCCTGATACTGTTCCTTTAGATATACATTATGCATTATTCGATTTTACACAGATTGTCTTTAATGCACTTCCACGTAAATTATCACCTCATCTGCTAAGTGTAATCTTGCTAGTCGCGTGTTTACATAGATCGTTTATGAAGATTAAAAGTAATGGACTACAACCCTCCCTCAAGGCTCTCACTACCTGACTGCATACTTTAAGAGGAGACTTACCAGTAAATTACAAATAAATGAATTTATTTTTCTTCATGTTACCAGCTTCCAGCATAATATTTAGTAACTTGAATTTTTATATTCAGCAAGATCAAGTTTTATGCTCAAACATATATTGTTAGAGATATTAATCTCTCAGCTTTAAACTGTTTCTACGTACCAAAACGTATCAGATTTGAGTGCCGACGTTTCTGAAATTTTTGGAAGTCCTTAATCAGTAGCTGGAATTCACAAGGATTGTTTTATATGTGTGTGATGCGGAATCACAGATCAGCGGCTAGGATTCCATGTAAACTGCATCCCCTAACTCTGATTGGTTTACTAGAGCAGAATGTGTGAGGGAATATGTTTACCACAATATTAATTAAGCCATACGGATTATTTAGTGTTTTCTACGTTCCTGCATGATGAAAAATTTAGTGAGCTCCTACATTTCCATAATATAAATTAAAAAATAGTAATATCTTTCAGGATGTCGCAGTTACGAAGATCACAGTTGAAATTTGTGTCTAAGTTTTTTCACATGACTGATAGTGACAGAACTTTCTACTTTCTGTCCTAATTTTTCCCTTAATATTTTGATATCTTTTTTCCTTCTTGATGCTGCTACATTCCAAATTTTACTCTTCCTCTTTATTGAATGACTCCTTTGTTTAACGGGTCGTGTGAAGTAGCCCTCGATATAAGCAGAAATGTTGCCGCTTTGAGTGGTTTCGGTGAATGCTGGGATGATCAATAGTTGCAGGCCGGGAACACTCGTTTTACAAATATAACAGGGTATAAACGTTACTACAGAACTTATTCTATAAGCAGAAATATAGCTATACTTTATACCCCTATTAGCGTACATTTTCTTAACTGATCTTCCATGTCAACTAGGCGTTACACCCTATAAAACCGTCATTCTGTCCTGTAATTTTTTCAGTACTCATTCTAATAAGTTTGTTTATTTTTAATATCTACCTATTTAAGCTGTTTCCAACACGAGAAATTTGGCATACATATTTAAATTGAATCTTGATTTATTAAGAAAATCAATAAAATTATATTGAACAGAATTTAATTTGAAAGCATAATTGGAAAGACGCCAGCAATTGTGATATTTAACGAAGAGTAAAGCATTCTATCCAAATTTTCGTACGTTTTATCAAACCGGATGATACAGGTGAGCTATTAATCTATACATAGCCAACTTTAATGACGAAGCCTCGTGTTGTTATGTGCTCAGAATTCTGCGGCAAGCAACCAGAGTAATAGAAATAAAGATAACATGGATAAAATAAACAATTGGAATAAATAAAACTATTTTTTTGAACACCTGTCAATACGAACAACTTGGAATACCTACTATGCGATTCTGTATTGATAAGTAAATTTACATAGTCTCGTTACGAATTTATATTTTTTCGATGAGATTTTTTGAATAATATCGCTGTATGTAATCTAGGTTGAGAAATTTTCAGAGAAACATTGAATTAATGTTTTCCTAAAGGAGGATCGGCCGTTTAAAAGAAGATGTAAGTTCTCTAAATATTTATCTACATGGCACAGATATTTCCATTCAGAACAGTAAAATTATGGTACAGGATTTGTGTATCGTAAGAGAAACACAGTTAAAACCAGAATTTCTCTACACAGTCGATATTCTACTTTCATACAAAAAGGAGAAACCGAACTATTAAAGAAAGTAGAGCTTAATTTAAGAGATTTCTCTGTCCAATGAAACAGTGAAATAAAATGGTGAATAGAAGAAGTGACGCATTATACATGGAAATATAAAAACTTTCGGATGTTATTAGAAAAGGAGGACTGCTTTTTATGAATCATTGGTGGAAGTGAATCCAGAAAGATAACTGAGACAATTGGTTAATTACATTCATAAAACTCCAAACAAGAATCCGCTATTTAACAGAAGTAAAAAACGGAAAAATAAATCTAAAATAAATCTTGAACAGAGACATACGACAAACAGTGATCGATTTGAGATTTTTCGCAATAAATTATGTCAACAAAGAAAATGGTTTGAATGCAGGGAAATATATAGTTAAACGATTTGATAAAGAGAAATGAAGGCTTGAAGTTAATACTCGTGGCCCAAAGTTAGTGGAAGTCCAAAAGAAGAAGTACTTAACTATTGTAACTTTTTTTTTTCAGGTAAATAAAACCGACAAACTTGTTGTACCCAGAACCGATCAATCCTTATGTGTCGTATTAGATACCAGAATCGTTAAAATAACCGATTAAAGATGATATTAAGATTGACACATGTGTTTTTCGAAGCCTCAGATTACCGCGAACAATATATGACTGTTGACAATAGTCTCACAAAAAGACGAAAACAATGACAGGAAAATATTGCAACCTTGTCCACATTGTCTCGTCTTCATTATGCTGTTGACATCACGCTCCAGCTGTGGGTCATTAACAACTCGCTGAATTGTCACTTCATTATTGACAGTAGAATTGAAATTTATCTCCGCTAATGTGCTGTGTCGTTACGAGATGAAATGTGTGATCCTGGGTTGAGTAAGGTGTTCATTAATAACGCAAACAAACAACTGCATTACTTAACAAAAAGCAATTTTCCATGTGCTACTGTTCGTGGTATGACCATGGGTGGTTAATATAATCTTTTTTCAATACTTTTTATGGTAGCAACTACAATTAAAAATAAATAAAAATATTAAATTAATAATAACGAACACGCAGAAGTGATTTGTTCTTATCTGCAACATATGATCTAAAATATTATCCCAAAATTTTTATCAGTGTAGACAAAATGTTGTATCCCCCGGATCTAGACAAGTTTGATAATTTACTGCCAACCAATATTCTCGTCATTTCTTTCACTCCTACTCTTACCGAGCAGAATGCTGTCAAGATGACAAGGAAGGACTTGAGGAAGCTGTTTAATGGATTCTGGTTACCATAACAGCTATGAAACTCAATTGAAATGTTAAATTCATTCCGCCCCTAATGACCTCGACGTCGACGAGGCGTAAAGCCACAAGTAAAAAAAAGTCGACCAGAGACTGCAATTCTATTGAAAATGGACAATAACAGAAATTTTATATGAATTTGTCTGTTTTCCTTTTAACAAACAAATATAATTTTCATGTTAGAGATTCTTTATTATAGAGCACGCGGTAGCCCGAGGTGTGATCAGATTCGACCCAGCCCGGTGATTGAGCGAGAACGTTCAGATCTGGTGTTCGAGAATACAAGTGGTTCAATTTTTGATACAGACATCAAAATTTCGGTTTTACATGAATTTCCGAAATAATTCCAAGTGAATACTGTTTCTCATCCACAGTCGTCTCTCGCCTCTAATGATCATGATGTCGACAAGACGTAAAGCCATAACCAAAAAACATCGGATTCGAAATATTATTGAATCACAATCCGATTGCATTTCAAGGCATTTTAATAGACGAAAAAAAACTGTTAAATGTTCCGAGTAAATGGAAGATACTCATGTGGGTCTCGCCTGTTATTCTAACAGTGGATATCCTTGAAAAATTCCCTTTTTCGTACGCTGTATCATTTTTTTTTTTTTTTTAAGATTAAATTAATGCCTCTGATTTTATTTTAAGTATGGTTATTTTTCCTTTTAAAAATCAAGGCTATCACCTTCAATATAGTTACATCGGGCAGTTACACTGTTACATAATCATTATATCCACTGTTCACAGCACTAGTGGCTACTTCTGAACTGCCTAAGAACTCTATAGTACCGCCGTTCTTAATATTATCTACATTACCAAAGTTGCACCCTGTCATATGGTTTTTGGATGGGCGAAATGAAAGAGCACAAGTACTAATAGGAATAGGGGGGTTAGTAATTCACTGGAATGCATTTTATTTTTTCTATATAAAATTCATTGTCGGAGACATGTCAAACACAAGTTTGCATCAGACGCTCTCTTCAATCGCCGAAATCACAGCAAATTCAAACTTGTAGTGAATCTATTGCACGAATGTGATGGGAAAGGTAACAAAACTGCAGTTTCTGCTACAGCTCGTTGGAATTGACACATCGATCCATAAAAATCAGTTTGCTGTTAACTTGATTAATTCATTTCTACAACAAGTTTCTCTGCTTATTAATTGTTTTTACCCTGTTAAGCTGGGTGTGTTTAACGATGTAATCGCGTATCGCTGGATTCTCTTCCGAGGCGGCACGCTGCAGTAATAGGCTGCTGCGCCCGCTCACTCCGAGCAGGCGGAGGCGTTAAGTGGGTTGCCTAGCGCGATGGCGCCTGATTGAGTTGCGGGTCGGTATCACGGCTCCGCGTAGCGGTAACCTTCTCGCGCCCTGGGGAAATACAGACACATCGGCAGCAAATTCACTTCTCTGTTAGCACGCTGGAAACACAATAACCTGAGTGATTGTGAACCGATTTGTATGAAGTTTCGCGCAGAGTGTCTTAATCTTCGCAAGTCTGCAGTCGGATGGTGGGATAAAAATAAAACGTTTCGATGCACTTCTTTGTCATCTTCATCAAGTATCTAACCTGTTAAAAAAGATCTGATGTTTAAGAACAGAGGTTATACCTGTTGAAGATGATAGAGTCTGTAGTCAAAATTTTGATTTTTTTTAAAAGTACTTTGTTCACCTGCTAACGCGTAAAGACTACGTATCTCATTGACAGAAAAGGTATCGATTGTGAAAGATGTGTCTTTGTAATTTTAGTATACTTTATTGTAAATAATTGTTTTTCAGCTGGTTAGTAAGTTCAGTTTTTTTTTTATTAAAATATGCTTAAGGACAATTAATATCTGTAGATAAAAAGAGAAGCTGGGTGGTTCTTATATATGTAGTGAGTAAACAGATGTGTTAAGATCAATATTCTGAAAGGTGACAAATGTGGATAACAGTCTATTTGAATCATTACGTAAAATTGGATCCACTGTTTGAGCTATAACGTAACGCTATCCTGGACTAGAGGCCATTGTATTGGATGCGATGTAGAACGCTAAGAAGACAGTAATTAGATTTTGCTCGTGTTAAAACCAAATGCTTTAGAATCAATATAGTCTGGAATGAGGAGAAGTTTCATTTTCATTGATGAATGGAAGAAGGGAAAGTATTCTTGAGAATTACGAATGTACAGGATTTTTTTATTTTCAGCTTGGTATTAATAAAACTTACGCTGACTGATTTCCAGACTAGGTCCAAAATTGTTGGCTCATCAGGATTATTGAATAATGTTTTTTTTAATTACTAGCGTTGTATGTGGTCTCCCGCTGACAAAAACATTTAGACTTGTTATACCACGCTGGAAAAATCTCCGTTTACGTTTCACGCAGTGTTTTTGAGTTACGAATTTCAGTTTATATTTCAGCACTGTTTGTTAATATCTTTGCTTTCTGGAACTCAAACGTATTATCTCAGCCAAAATGTCACAAATATGCAAGAAATTTTGTAGGAGCACAGTTTAAAATATGTGAATAAATGTGTGGTTTTGTTAGAATGAGCTAAATAGGAAACGTAGTTTGTTAATGTAAGCATGCTGTGAAACATTACGGCAGATATTATTGACATGGCATGGCTGTTTTGTAATTTATGGATGCAGATTCATACTCATCGTTTCGAATCTACGTGACTACTATCTTGGTAGGGAAATTAAAACATTATCTACATGAAACAGTTTTTAATTGTTTTATCTGATGATTCTGCTTGTTGTTATAACTAAGTGAATATCTGGAAGAGAAAGTGCATATTATAGTAATAATTTTCTGGGCATTCGGAGAATTAGATGTTGTAGTTTGCCTTCTATTCATGAAATTAAATGCAGGAATTGAACGAGACATGATTTTTCAGATTCCCGTGGTCTGAATATACGCCTTTTGTCAAATTATTGGGCTCTGCTTTTCCTCTGGAAGAAATTACAACAATGATCCAAATTTCAGATGAAACCTTGAAGGATTAATCTAACTTGATCAGGAGCGACATTTTATAACTTTCGATGACGAATTCCATGGTATGTTGTGGCTCGTTAGAAGATATTTGAAAATCTAAGCAAATGTTATATCGGATTAAGAAGTATTCAACTAAAATAATATGAAATAATGATGTACTCACAAATGCAACATGTAACTGAAAATGCTTCTTGAAAATAATCTCAACGCGTTCGGTAAAATATTAAAAGTGCAATAAATATTAGTTGCATTGGAAGTTAGTAATTGTTATACTTTTATAACACATGAGTTTTATAATATTTGACGCACTTCAGTCACAGTAATCGCGATGGGGAAACAGTAGGGTCTGCACCAGCGTTTTATTATAAATTGATTTGTTGGCATTTTTGTAGACAGAGAATGCTCTGCGACCTACTGAAACAGATTTGTTTAATTACAGTCAGTTAAAATATCCCGATCTTTCACCGTATCTCTAAAATTTAGCAACGCTTGAAGCGTTATTTTTGAGACATTTGATATAAAGTTGTAGTCCATTACGTTGAGCTAGCAATAACAATGACTTTAGAATTATTAGGGTCAGTTTACAGTATCGATCTTTTTCCAATTAGAAAGAAATTTTAGCTCAAATTTTTTTTCCAGCAGTAGCTATGACTGATGGTACAGTGAGATGAGTTACAGATCATCAGCATAGAGACGATAAAAAATAGTGATGCTCGATACTAGCTACATCATTTACCGTTGATCGAGGATTACAATACGGAGTTCTACCTCCGAGATTACGGAGTGCGCGGCACTCTGGGATTGATCGCGTCGTTACCTTAAGTCGCAACATAACGAAACATATAGGTAGTGCAACTGCAACACGTTGCAACATGAAAGGTTGACACTGGTTGCACTAAGTTGCGCTGTGTTGCACTATATTGCTTTTTCGATCAACAAAATTTTCTCTCTGTCAAACAAATAAATTTCTAGCGGTAAATGTTGTAGGATAACACGCAACATAGTGAAAAAATTTGTCAAAACTCTCTCAACGTAGAGACTTGTACATTGACAAAGGAAGTTGCGACTATGGTGTTTAAGTGGAATTAAGAGAATAGTATAAATTTAATCCAAATACATAGAGAATGTCAGTGTCTTCCGAATCCATACAGTGAAAATTGTAATTGGAGGAAGGGTAAAATCGTACATGGAGTGCCGTTTAATTCGATACCTCGTATCTCGGGTTTACGAAGAACGAAAACAGTACCGCAAAATAAAATAGCAGGAGAAGTTTTATTCAAATTCATTTGCTTACGATTCTTTACTTATTCTTCCAGTCAAAAAAGTTAAATTCATTAGTTGCTCTGCCAAAGTACCAACCCTCAACCCTATGGGTGTTAGAAAAAGATCAGCAAATTCTTACCGAATATTTTTGCTTCGTTAAACGAACTAAAAGTACTATTTTGAATGTCACTTCCACTTGAACCATCTAAAATGTCTCACTATCTTTAGCTACACTGTGACATTTTCCTAGTTGATTGAACTTCGATAATTAATTCTAAAAAATGTGCAGCTAAATTCAAGTCATAGAAAAATTCTGCAGTTTCTGGTTGCAAAAGTAATGGTTTTCTAAATATCGTGAATTCTGAATATAAAATTCTTAAAACATTTTCTAATATTGCTCTACTATAATTTAATGTTCTTTTACGAGTATCTTACTCCTGTGTTTCAGAGTAGGGTTTCAGAAAATCTGACGATAAAGGGAAGATATCGTCCCCACTCCCTTCCCTAAACTACACGTGGCATTAATTTATTACGTTCTGGAAAAGTGCCTGAGTTGTTGACATTCCAGTAAGTCAATAAATTCTTGAATTTTGTATTTTTTTTAAAAACTTCTCCTTCAGATATTGTTCCTTGGGAACCTACATGGATATATAAAAATCTGTAATTAGTATTCATTACGGCATAAAGAATATACTGAAAAAGCTGTTGTAATTGAAAAAGTGGCTTCCTCTATGTCACCTGAACGCAACTTTATGCGTATACTACTACACTGTGGACACAAAATTGTTTTCAGTTGAATAAGGATACAACTAGAACCGAAACGGTGCAAACAGTGCTGTACCAGTGAGGACAGTTTGTTTACTGCGACTTTATACGCAAAAATATTTTGCAACTCGTATCAAAATTATAAAAAATACGTTGCCCCGGTACAGACGCGCCTTGAAAAGAGAAGAGTATTGGTAACAATTGACAAAAATGTTCACGAAAGCTTGAGTCAGCTATCAAAGGACATGGAAACAGGTTAAGACCATTGCTCTAAACAACTGGCAACGAAAATATTTTGTCTTGTATATAGTAAATTAGAGAAAATTTACTAACAGTAGTAGTAGAAGTTTTTTGCGTGGTTCCTACTTTTGAAAATTTTATAAATGTTTCTTGATAGCGGAGGATGTTTTTGAACGAGAGTATATCGCGTATGCGCGTCACCAGTTGAATATGTAGAGGAATCTTTGCAGCCGACACTATGAACACTAAAGACTAAAACCAATATTTATGTGCCTGGCGAAGATTTATAATGAAGGACAAAAATGTGCAACTAAAGGAAAATTGAAGAAATGCTTGACCACGTCAGGCGATGAAGATATGCTGAGTGACTCTGCGGGAGGGTTAAACATATCTGTGAGTTGACGATTCGCGTGCGGCGTTGCTAATTTACATATCAGCCATAGCCAGTTGTGGCCACGTCCGAAACACTTAGCTACTCCCTCCACCGCTACACTAATGCCTGCTACTAATCTGGATGCTGACGCAGTGCTAGAAGAATGGGTATCGCTATTTCAGAAGCCGTTCCGACGCTGTGGTATGCCTGACCTTCACTGTAATTTATTTATTGCTAGTAAAACTCTATATAGAAATAGTGGCAGATTTGTAACCTGTTTGATAAATAAAGGTACTAACTACGAATGAAATAGTTGTGAACATCGTCAAAATAAATTCACACGTGCATCCAGTGAACTTACACATACGCCGATCTCGGTATCGTAGAAACTAGAGTTTTAGCTCCGCGTGCCGAGGGTAACCGGTTCGAGTCCGGCCGAGGGCATCGGTGTTTAAGTGTTGTGTGTGTGGATGCCATGGTTGACGGTCGTCCTATGGTGTCTATAATTGTTACAAGAATAATATATACAATGGAGAAACTGCAAACACTGGATGAACTGAAATCACAATTGAGCTGCCTGTATATAATAAAAGAAGGAAAATGCCATATTTAATAGAAAGAACTTACACATATGGGATCCATTCATGATTACATTCCTGCTCTGAAAGACCTCAGCACTCTGGCTACCTGTATAAAATCTTCGCATATCTGTCTGGGGTAATCTATTAATGTTCCCCATTTAATGAATTTTTCTCCAGTTATGACCTCACCTAATTGCAGTTCGTGTGTTTTCTGCAATGTCGCTCTTACTTCCTTTTAACCACTCTTAGTTTGGTACCTACCGAGCGTTGTTGGTGAACAGTAACATTGTGGCTTCACATTCCGGATTACGAGGATTCTAATCCCCGTCCAGCCATCCAGATTTGTTTTTTCCATGATTTCCCCAAATCAGCCCAAGCGAATGCCATCCTTCCCACTTCTAATGATCTAGATGTTGAAGAGGTGTAAAGCCATAAGACAAAAACAGTTCTGTACCTAGTTGTAAAGATCCTTATAATACAGCAATTTGTAAGGCGTTTTGTTAATGGCTTTACGTGGAACGTTTCTTTTATGGTCTGCTTTATGAAATTCCATTGTTGGTAAGTGTAAATTGGGAATATTTAGATGTTTTTAGAAGTTTCTCGCCTTCTAAAACAAAATAGTTTATTATTTCCATAAATAAACAATGCTTCAGTTATCCAAAATTTATTCTTCTCTATCCAATGATTTATTTTAAAGGAGCAAAATCTTCTTCTCCATATACTTTGCTATTAATTATACTTTTATGAATGAAAGTAATCAAGACCAGATGAGGTTGAATCACAGTAGCTTTTGTGATAGTGAGATGTTGGACAACACATAGAAAGAAATTTGGTATCGGTTAGAATTTTTTTGTTAGGTTTTATTTCTTTTCAACGACGAAGTAATTAGAGGCGGGAAAGGTCTATGAGCAAGGCAGGGAAGAAAATCAGTCACCTCTTTTTGAAGGTACCTTACCGGAAGTGATTTCGGGAAACCACGAAACACCAAAATCTGGATTGTCAGACGAGGATTCGAACCTGTGTCCTGCCGATTGCGACGCTAGACTATCGGTTAGAGGTTCTTCGTGAAACAACACGCGTACTTATTCAAGTGTAATACGCTGTACAACATAGGTGTCGAAAGGGCCATTATTAAATTTAGATACATGTAGTGTGCGCATTTTAAAACTTCCGTAGAGGAATCGAGTGAAGTCTAAAAGCTCTAAAAAACATGAATCTTCTTTCTGTGTCACATTTCGATCGCGGGCCGTATCTTTGACATTACTGTTGTACAAACTTCTGACTTGAGTTAAATTTTGCAAAGAAGTGTTACCAACTCAAATAGTTTATCTGCAACAGGTGTTTGTCATCTGCCGGAAATGTGTGATTAGTGTTAAGTTATGCGACAGTTACGTTATATACCACTCTTCTTTCAGTCCTTGTAATACTTTGAAATATACACTTTATATATAACAACTAGCTGACCCGGTCACGCTTTGCTATGACTTACTAATTATAGTACGTTGGATTAATGTTATTCTAAAATTCCTCAAGTAGTCAAATTAATATTCACTAATAAAGACAAAAACATTGTAGTCGATTTGGAAATTCAAATTTAATTGGTACGGAGAGTTTAAATTAAGGACAAATGATCATAAAATTTTTTAATTTACATATCATTACAAATTTCTTAATTGAAATTATATAAAAATTGATATTTATAAAATAAATAAATAAATTATTTTTTATTTATTTATATCAACTGAAATTTCAGTTATATCTTCAGTCATACTGTTTTTATATTTTTCCCACAAACTCGAAGATTGTGCTGGATAACATTTCAAAATAATTGCAAAAAGTTTGACGAATACTATTCGGCGTGGCTGTCAACGCTGCATCAGCAAGTGTCAGGTCCCAATAATTGTCGTCTACCAGCAGCTGCAACTCCCGACATACATCTTGACATGTGTTGAACACTCGACATGTATTGAACACTCGACCGTTAACTGTTCGTAAACATTCGAAAGAAGCTGGTCCGGGAACATTCACCAATAACAAACGCTGAAAGAAACATTCACGTTGTTTTGGATGCACTGTGTAAAGTCTTTACTTTGAATATGCCTGCGATCGAAGGATGTGGTTCTCCTTGTTTACGTGGCTACCATTTTTTACCTAATTTGTTCCATGAAAAATAGCTTGGAACATCGGTATACGTATAATAATGTTTTTGCGAATTGGCGGAACACATCAGATTTTTGACACAATGTGAGAAATTCAGTTTGTGGTTTGTCGTTTTTGGTAGCTCAAGTATTCTTTGGAAAATATTTTCTTCGGTGAAATATACACGTTGACAGTTTTCAAGATGTATTGCAAGATGCTGGATGGAAAGGTCTCTTTCATGGATGCGAAAACTAAAAATATGCCAGATAGCTTCGTTGCTGCTGATGTATCTACCTATTTGGTATCGTGTTATTTCGTCATTTTTATTTACATTTTGAACTTCAAATACGGCCAAATCACTGCCTTTATTAACATATTTGCAAACGTACTTAATGGATTTTACAGAACTGCAAAACTCGACGTTAATATGAGCCTTACACGTTTTTGAAAGCATTGGTGAGTATGGTACGACCCACTGATTGTCAATTTCAACTTGGTTTCTAGAATTTGACATTCGCATTGTAAATGTTTGGCCACCATTCTCAGTGTTTCTGCGGCGATACAACGGATAACCATCGATATCCGTAATAGTATCATTCGTATATTCCTTTGGAAAACGCTTCTTACATTTTCCACCGTCCATGTATGGCGATGTCATGTTAAAAGCACCGCACGGTCCGTGGATCGAGTGACTGGTAACAATATCAAACAATTCTTGATCAATTAATGGGTCGGGAATTTCGGCTGAAATTATTTGATCAATTTCTTCTGGACGGATTTTAACTTCAAGCCAAATCAAAATGTGAGAATGAGGCAAACCTCGCTTTTGCCACTCAATCAAATACAGATAGCAACCTAAAACTGAATGTTTTACGATTAAATCAATCAATTATTTTAATTTTTGTTTGAACACACGTGCCGTGACATCATGACGATGCATTGATTGATGGCCTGGTAATAGCAAAGTTTGTATTTCCTCCCAATTCGGATTACATGTAAATGTAATAAACAAATCTGGACGACCATAATGACGTACGTAAGTCATCGCATCCTGTATATATTCCTGCATGTTCCGTGAACTGCCGATGTAGCTTGAAGGTAAAATAAATGCATTACCGATATCATTGGCGTTTAAATTTTCATAAATATTGCCGATAACAGTATCTCGTAAGAGGATGTATTCCTCCGATCGTAATTCAACCTGGTTGTATCGAATAAATAGCAAATGCTTGTTTTCAAACCTTGGCGTACATATCCACGGCGTATTGAAGGCACAGTCGTGCGTCTTGCCTCTCTGCTACACGCATTGTCGAGGTTAGATACTTTGGCGACATTTCACTGAAAAGTATTTGAATTACAACAAAAAGTGCCTTTCTGAAAGCCTTAAAATAAGACACTATAATACAGTGGTGAAACCGGAATTTTTGGGTCCATTGAAAAATACAGTAAAATGCAAGTTAAGAAATAATGGGGAAATATAAAATAACATTGAAAAAAATAACAGAAAAAGAAGAATGATATTTTTTTGATACATTTATAGCATGGATGACACCAGGCTTTCAAGAGGTTTAGAAAGATTTGAAACGAAATAATCCCAGTGATCCATATGGAAAGAAAAAATTTTCGATAGCAGACTTTGAATATGGCAGGATTCAAAGGTAGAGAGGAGTGCAATAATAAAGGAGTACTGGGGAGGAAGAAAGAAAAAACAACAGGAGAGGAATTGAAATTGATACGTGGAGTCTAGCTGACCATAACAAAAAGAAGAAGAAAAATGATAAGTTAGCGAGAAATGCTTACACGATTCGAATTTATCGTAACGTTTTCTTCAATGTTATATTCATGTGTGCAATTACTTTGTCGTTAGGTATAAAGACACACAAACGATGAACAACAATACAGTATAATTATAACACAATACACAGCACAATTAAAATTGAAGAAACTCACACATATGGCGTGGAATAGACCGTAGCATAAATAAATCGAAATACAACGCCATCTACTGAATGGTTCGATAAATTAACACACCGCCATCTGTTAGGAAAAAACTGTAGCATAAATAAATTGAAACAGAACGTGATCTACTGGATGATTACCCAACCTAGCTAACCAAGTGTTGTATAGATAAGTTAACACATCGCCATCTGTTAGAAACTTATGGAACTATAATGATAATTACGTGTGGTCGTAATGACCTGGTGACATTGTTTCTACTGTCTGGGCATTCTGCCCCTGTCTTAGCCGCCTTTACCTAGCCCGCCCATCCTGCCTGGTACAGGGGACCTACATTTTAACATCGAATCCGAACCACAGTACGGTCCTGGCGTATTTCACCTTATACAGCATGCTGCGCCGTGGGTTAATGCCGGGTTAAGTGTCTATAAAAATCCTCGCCGACACAGGGACTCGAACCGCGGACCTTTCCATCTCCAGTCAGACGCCCTAACCACTTAGCCAGCAGACCGCTTAGCCTTGGTGGCTTACAAATAATTACAAACCATTGTCCTATGACAAACATTTAATGAACATTTATTTCGCAAATAAAAAATATTGAGGTCTATAATCCAGATAAAAACTATCCTATCTTTTAAGTTGGACAAAATCACACACATTAAGCCAAATTTCATCTAAATCGGTTATGTAGTTTCGGAGTTCATCCCGGACAAACATCGTGACACGAGATTTTTATATATATAAAGATTTAAAATATAGTTATGTTTTCGCTATTAAAAAGTTTTTTTTTTGATGAACAAGGTGTTTTATTTGTAACAATATGCTTTCAAATATATCTTCAATTAAAGTCTGTATGTAAATAACAGGTTGCTTAATTTCCTCCATCAATATACGAATTTTTATCTGGTTCTTATAACGATTGTTTAGCTTTACATAATTGACATTATACTTTTTCGCCTTTTCAACTACGATATGTCAGGAACTATTAACAACTAGGGTCTTTTATTATGTCCATTACTAGAGCATCTTCGCTTCTATGTTTATTTTATAGTCAAATGTTAGCTATTGTACCACTACATGTGATAAATATTTCGAATAAAACATGTCATACACAGTTAAATACGAACTCACACTTTAAGCTCCCACCAAGAAAATAGATGGGTTCCACGTTTAAGCCTCAGAATTTGAGTTTAACAGATGTACTCATTCGCACATTACAATAGTGCAGTGCCATTATCGTATGGGATTTCCTGCTCCTGCACTGTACAATATTTGTCTGTATATGTTTACTATTGTAAGTGTCGTCTTCCGTTGTAAGAATCTATGGTGGAAGACTCCTTTCTTTATAGCAGCTTAGATTTTTCATTTACTTATCTCCATTCAATTAATTTTATAGATTATGGCTTTATTACTTGCACAACTTTCAGGGCTAAATTTGTTATATTATACCTGATACAATGAACTGGTGCGATACTATGCGGCTTCAGTTTTGAAATGATCCAAGAAGAGTCACCGTACTCTACACTTAAAAAAAAAATCAAAAAAAAAAATCGAAAACTCAGAGATAACGTTTCACAGGTATATACTAACAGCATTAATGCACTACTAAATCATCACTTTACAGCTTTCAACTTCTTCCAAGTAGAAAACGAAATCACCAGTCGTCTCTCTGATTCATAGAATATTTCTGGGTGGTGGGGTGATTTTAGGGCGCGTCGACATCGAGGTCATTAGCGTAGTATATTTCACCTGTCTGAACTCTTCATGTATACCAACTTTAAGCAGATATCTCACACCGCCCCATTCGTAGAGAAATTTATTACATATATGTATACAACATTCGGTATAAAAAAAAAAGTATACTCCATTTCACGCATAGCACCTATGTAATACTACTGTTATTAAACAACAAATACTCTATTTACTTTAACATACTTCAAATAATTCCTTCACAATCGCTATGCCTGCCATACTGCTCACGTACTATGCCTTTTCCACGCTTATCTTGTGGGTCAAGGACATGTTCGTCTTGCTCCGCTCCTTACCGCACCGTGCCTCACGTTGCCTACCACTCCAATAAGACCGCTGTGTCTATGCAGTCACCTGAAGATTTTGTGACCGAGTTCTCTTTCTAGCGTGGAGTGGGGATAGAGCAGAGTGACCTTGAGCCGCCTCTATTAACTGAATGCTCCACATAACTGAAAACTTTCTGTTCCATAGAAACTCAAATCTGCTAAGTCCGTGTCGCACGCCATTTTTTCTTACAATGTGTTATCAATTTCTACCACGCTGTATGTGTCTAAGTAAATTGAAAGTATAGGGTGATTAAAAAAGAACGTGGACAAAATGACATGGTAAATCTGTCATACAATAAGGATCAAAAATCGCATGTATACTGGATTGGTCGCGGTGAACCAATCTCATGGCCACCACGATCACCAGACCTGTCTCCCTTGGATTTTTTCCTGTGGGGATTTTTAAAAGGACTTGTGTATGAAACACCTGTTGAAACGCCGGAAGACTTGGTAGGAAGAATCGTTGCGGCAGCCGGATGTGTTCGAGATACAACTGGTATCTTTCAGTAGGTGCGCCGTTCCATGCAAAGAAGATGCCGGGCATCTGGCAAAAACTTTGAGCATCTGCTGTAGGCTCAACATTTGACTTAAATTAATCGCATGTGAGTGAGTAATTATCAATAAAATGGTCTGTAATGGTTTTGTTTCTTCTCTTTTTGTGAGAATTATTTTAGACGCCCTGTAGCGGCTCCGGATCGCAGTTGCGACCCTCTGTTCCTATGCGATTTTTTATTCTTATTGTATGACTGATCTACCGTGTTATTTTGAATCACCCTGTATATATCCCGTGGAAATCTGTTGCTTAGTTTCCGATACCTTGACGCCGTTGAGCGCACGGGCTTTGATCTATGCCTTATTTCCATCGACAGTGGTAGGCACTTGGCGCGAGTGTCGAATCGGCAATGCAGCCGTGGCTCGTTAGTTACTGACCGCGAAGGTCAGCTGGATATCCGGGTGAAGGCCGTGTGACGCCATCTATCTTGGGAGTCTGGTGGCGTGCGCCTTATCTGGCGCCGCTCTGCCCTCGAGGCAGGCAATCGGGACTGCGATCGGCCGTCATCCCCGCTATTTGCGACTCTGTGCGACCTACTGGAGCCGAAAAGGCCTCGCGGTGCTTCAGTGGAGGAACGCATTCCGTGCTGCGTGCGGTCACGCGCCCTCAGTGGGAGGAGATAGCGGACTTGTACTGAGTAGACCGAACAGCTTTGACCTAGTTACCGCGGCAACGGCCACAATGGTAGCCGCCCGTGCTAAAATCACTAGTTAGACTCACGATCCGTGCAGAAATTCTTACGAGCTCTTAACGTGACCTTCGCATATAACAATGCTGTGGGTCATAATACGCGTTAAACTAGTGCTGGGCATTGAAGAGGTCATAAGGGGAGTTTTTCATCCTAGGTAAATTTAAGTGGCCAATACTCGCTAAAAGATGATGAAAAGTTGGATTAATACCAAAAACTTACCAAACACATTATTATTAGATATTGGTACGTACATTATAGCTTTGTTACTAATACGTTTTTAATTAGTACATGAACGCGTAGCAGCATGCCCAGTTCACCACGTGGAGAACCACAATGTGTGTATATATGTGTAGTTTGCACAGGTTTGGAAATTCTTTCAGCGCAAATGTCAACCTAAAGTTTCAGTACGGTATCTACAGGTTACATTCGAAGGAGAGTTTATGGGGACCTGCCTATTAGTGGAACCCGTTGTTTATGATTGCTCCAATCAAATATGGCATGAAGTACTGAAATAGTAGTGTTGTTACACCAAGCTCAGCCCTCTCCTTAATAATATTATATTATTTTAATAATATATATTTTTTAATCAAACTGAACAATATACCAACATGGTTGTATCTTTTAATAAATCAGTTTTAAAAGATCTGTATATGTTTTTCAGTATGAAATGTAGCATTCTACAATTGAGAGGTGGCCTATGGAATCACTGTTTGTAAAAATGGGCTATAACCCAAAAAGTTGGACCACTATGGGTTTCAGTATTAATAACAAGAAAAGGCCAGTACATATAATGAATTGAGACAAATTGAAACTTTGTCAGCCTCTCGTGAAGAGCACAGAAATCTAGTACGTTTCTGTACCCGTACGGAACATTATTGTTATCGCTCCACGGTCTGTCACAGGCCTCTAGTGATTTCACGGAACAACTCTGATACCTTAAATCAGCACATGCTATTTGTTTCGTCGACTCAAAAACGACTATTTTGTACAAAATTTTATAATATCGTATTCATCGGATTCCATGCAAGTAAATTAGGATTAAATGTTTCATTTCCATTCCAGTGTCCGTCAAGAAGAGACCAACTTTTTTTTGCGCTATCAAACACGAGTTTCCGTGAGATTTGTCAATATTACACCATTTTTGTTAGTAGCTCATTTTAAAAAATGCCGTTACCTGCGAACATAAAATTTGTCGTTAATATTGACCTCAAAAAAACTGCAATATTATAAAACACTTGTAACCTGCCAAATAAAATTTGCCGACGGCAAATGTAGATGGGTGCAGGGAAGGGGGAAGATGGGTAGTAGGGAAATTGCCACCGGAGCGTGCGCTCCATTCAGTTTAATTAAATATTATTATTAATATAACTGCCTGCATTAAGAAGCCATCACACTGAATCTAGGATAGAGTCCTGGTACCCACCTCCCGTCCGTGCTGACTACAGTGTTCAGACGGTTTTCTGCAATCGTTAAGGCGAATGAATGATGGGCTGTCCTCAATTTTCGCCTCAGAAAACATACATTGAACATACCATACAAAAATACACTTATCATACACAAAACACAGTTGCACATTTGACAGACAGATGGCAATACTCATTCCTCCAATAGTGCAAACGTTCCGGATCTGACAAATCCGCTTCTATTACTAGGGAGATATCATGTTCCAAACTCATAACTACAAACTGGACGCCTGCGCATAGGTTCCTGTGTCTTGTGATACGCCAGGGCAGATACAAAAAAAAAAAAAAAAAAAAACAACAACAACAATAACAATCACCACCACCACCACAAAAACAACAACAACAAGTTGTATCTGATATTATTCGTAAGCTGTGACGAAAACAAACAAATGTTTTTATTTTGAGCTTATGTTGCTGCATATTAATACCATCTCACCGAAAGTAGTTTTAATTTAGAGTGCGTTGCATCCCAGTTGATAAGATATGTGCTGCTTGTATTAAATTTGTATCGTACTGAAGCACTTGGGTCTTAGCGATACAAATGGCATGGTGTTGCGACATTGGAGGTCCGTAGAGCGCTATACACTACTGAACCTGCAAATATATCATGCATTGATTATTGCACCAAGCGACTGCCTGATGGTCTGCCATAATCTTTTAAATGAAGGTCATTTTAGTACGCCACACCAGTTGCGCGAGGCTCACCTTACACTTGATCAGGAACGACAATTATACAACAAATACGGCAAATATATATTTTAGAAGTGAATTATTAAGTCTGCATTCTGTTTTCTCAATTAGTGTACTACGACTTGTCTATACAGGAGTCATTAAAGTCAGAATCTGCCTTTATGGCTGCGGACGTTAAGGAGCCATTGCACTGGACCTGGGAGGTTACACGAGGGCTAGGTTCGAATCCTAGACCCCGCGCACCGGTCATCCTAAACGGGTTTATAGGTGTTTTCCCGCAATCAAGTAGGTGAATGCTGGACGTTCCCTAAACTGCAGAAAAGTAAAGAACGTACAGAATATAAGTAACACGTCTAATAAACATATGTTGACATTGGGTTCCCGCAGTAGAATAGGGCTAGCTACAGAGACGGAAAACGTTGACAGTAGAAACTTTGCTACCAGGCTAAGAATCTGGAATTGTTGACACAAGGATAAAATTTGTGACGGCATTTTCAAAGAAACTATTGTAATTGTTTGTAAAAATATACATAACTTGAGAATCGACCCCAACTCCCAATAATCCATCATCTAAACATTTGCTCTCATCCACTGGGACATAATTAATTTGTCATTTCAATTTGTTCATCCCCTCTACAGTTTCGTGTCTGAAAGAATGCAACTCAGAACTTTTCCTTTCAAAAGGTAGCGAGAGTTATTATCTTGCCATTAACTAAATTAAATTCTCCTTGCGTGTAAACAGCGTCCATGTTTGGGCACATTGAACAGGCAGTCCATTGTCTGAACATCTCCGCATTCACAACTTGCATCATTCGCGTATTCCCGGATCTCAGTTTCACTCTTTTCTCCGCTCCAGTTCGCAGCCTGTTCAATGATCTGTACATTTTACTCAACTAAACACAAAAAATTCACTCATTGTTTTCTGTTACAATATGCGCACCTTTAAACCAGTCAGTATAAGATAATCGAAGATTTGTATGTTCTTTTAACCAGTGTCCCTAATGACACTGAAAATAAGAATCTGCGAGGCATAATATAAACGTAACCAAAATTGTTTTAAGTAAATTACTGAAATTCAAATTTCATTAGATTTTTAACAGATTCTTATCATTGTTATTCACACCGAAGTTGTTCATTTCTGTCGCCCTAGAAGCAGGACCCTTCAGAATAGCTGCACGGAATTACGGTATCTTTCACAAACCGGATAATCGGCGCGTGAGCGGTAACGCTTGGGTCTGGTATTCGAAGGAACGTGGGTTCGAATCCCCCTCCGAACATCCAGATTTCGGCTGTCTATGGATTGATGAAATCACTCTAGGTGAATACTGAGATGGCAAAAGGCCATGGATGAATTCCATCCTGTTCCTTTCCCTAGATCTCCAATGACCTAGACGTTGTCGAAGTGTAAAATTGTAAGGAAAAATAAATAAATAAAACGGTTCCTTTGAATTTCTGAGAGTTTCCAGTAGTAAAATTTCTTTAATAGCTCCAGTCTATTTAAAACTAAGGCCTTTCACAACAGGTTATAGTTCATGAAGCAAAAGGAATATTCACTCAACCTTGACAATCAATTGTTTTTATCGATTATTACATCTAATAATGATAAATAAGTTATATGTATTTGTAGCGGTTGATCTTAATTGAAATTTGACGTTTCATTGTTTTACAGTACCCTTAATGTTTATGTGAACGTTTTGGAGGTCTGATAGTAAATAAGTTCAATGCGAAGGTTAGTAAACAAGCGGTATCGAAATTTTTGACCTAAATTCTCTTATCAGCGTTGTTGTAAATCACGATACGAGTAAAATTCTGCAAACAAAAACAATGGAAACGATGTAACGAAAACCGTTAGGAAGAGAAAGAAACATTGGAAGCAAGAGATTAGGAACAATTCGTTGGGATTCGGCGAAAATGACATTTTAGTTCAACAAAATTTTTGGAGAGATTCTGTAAATACTTGTGGATAATCGGTTGTTACTTCACTTATACGACTAACTATTGTCACACACATACTCACAGCTTTTTAGCTTAGCATTAAGACACATCGTAAGAACAGAAATAACTTAGGCGACGTCTGGTGGAATGTGAAACTTGGTCTCTCGTCAGTATTCTATACTCGGAAAGTATTATTTTAATAATGACAGCAGAATATCGTTGACGCACTAATCGTTCAAAGCGTTTAATTTTACATTAGCTAATACATTACTATAATTATTAATTTTTACTGGTTTTACAATTTTTATTTACATATTACAGTAATTTTTACCAAAATTTTCATTGTGTAATTTTTTATCTATATTTTTGGCCATGAGTAGAGCCAAGAAACATAATTCTTCCCAGAAGAAGGGCACCGTCATGACGGTCTAACATTGGCTGCACATATCATGACGCGGCGTTATCCATATAGCCAAGGGACAACAGACTCTGGCCGCGGGAACCTACTATCAGATAATTACGAATTAAACTATTGCTTGATGAGGTGTTTGTATTAACTGTGGAGTGCACGTAATTTATTCCGGATTGTAACTGCTTTGAAGATGCAAATCGTTGGGCGTGACCAAAAGATAAACGCGCTATTTTTCGCTCAGACATTGGTCTGAGTAGAAAGTGAATCACACAGACCTTCTGCAGCCAATGTTGGGACATTTCTGTTGGATTCTCATGGATGGTAAAATCATATTGGAGGGTCCACTCTTCTCCTCTCATAAGGTTACTGTGTACGTTGGCTCTAGAAGTCTATAAAGACGCTAATGTTGTACCGGTAGTTATTTGTTTGGTGGGGATATTATACATTAACAATTAATATATTTGCTACACAGTATTCTAAGTGAACGGAGAGTCCGTTGATTCCTCGCTGCTGGCATAGCAAGTAGCAATAACATCCTCGTGCGCAGTTTCTCAAGTTTAACGGGAGGAAATTAACTGTCATAAAAGTCGCGGTGTCTTGTGCAGTACTGACATACATCGCTCCAAAACTGGCTATCACGCATGTAGCGACATAAAGTACATTTATTGCACCTCAATAGATCAAAGGAAGCTTGTCAAGTGTAAGTAGAACCTTGCGCAATTATGATTCTGTACTTTAATGCCATTCACAGATGTCGATATGGTAGATCATTATGGCCAAACCCCAGTGCTTGACGTATATGCAGTTTACGTAGCTGTAACAGTACCACGCTTCATCAACATCGCGTGTCATTTCTGCCTGCGTCGCTAGTTAAATCGTTATATTGCATTATTATTATTAATTTCGTATGACTTTATTGGCTGGGATATCCGCGAAGGATACGGCCTCCGATTGAGCTAAGCCGGTGATCCTGCCAATTATATTAGACGTAAGGTTTACCATGGAAACCGAACCACGGAAGTATTCTGGTGCACTTCACATTAGATAGCAAGCTGTGCCAGAGGTGAATTTCGGGTTAGGGGTCTGAGCAAATTCCGGCCGAGGTAGGGATTTGAACCGGGGACCTTTCGATTCCCAACCAGACGCCATTAAATCGCTCTCTCATTGTTATATTAAAATCAAATTTATTATAAGTTCTAAGGGATGCAATTCGCTGTGCTCTAAAAGAATTTTCTATTAAAAAAAAAAGTATTATTATGGGACAAAGTAACCACAAAATAAATACTTTGACTTGCTTTCCTCTGAACTGTAAACTGTATAAGATGCGAGCATTTTCAGTATTTGTTGTTTTATTATGGGAAATGAAAGACGTTGGAGATAAGTTTGTAGTTCTTAGGTAACAGATTTTAAGTAATGGACCTGATAACAAAAATAATCTGGAATTGACAACTTTGATGGCCGCTGTCATCTTTATTTTTTAGTTTAAAGGAATTGAAAATACCTTAGTTCATTACTTGACAAGCCCATACACGCTAAAAGTTTTGAAAATTTCGAATACGACTTTCAGTTTTGGGTTAATGAAACTCGTAATACGAGTGTTAGTTTGCAACTGACGTATTACGCCTTGAAGTCAGAAGAGGCCTGTGGTAAATGGAAATCCATCGACATGTCCAAAGGGAATTAATCAGCAGTTGTTATTTAGGCTTTAATTCACGTCAACAACGTGGTCATTAGTGAATCAACAGCTTCCTTCTTAATCACTCTCAAAGCTACAATCTTACACAAAATCCAAAATTTTTTGGTTAATTGTAAGGATCAAGGTACCTGTAAACGTAGCCGTCCCGTAAAAACTATTTAAAATTTAATGTTTACGTAAATAATTCACCGTACCTAACAAGAAGAGGGCGCCAGGACAGAGTAGCCCATTAAGATTAAAATAAATACACTCTTTTCGAGTTTCCAGTCGCGCAAAAAGGTCACAATTGTGGGATGTTTGGAAGGCGTCAATCACAGCCGCCATATTCAACCATAGCTGTCACTTAGTAACTATTATTGAGTGACACCTATTGTTGAAAATGAGGGCTGAGACAGATGACTTCTAAACGTCTCACAACTGCGACTTTTTTTTACGTGGCTGGAAGCCCGACAAGAATTTATTTGTTAACTACGCTGTGAAAAACTTCGATCTTACAAGATGAAAATATTTCTATATTCAGGTCTTCACCCTCAAAAAAATCTTCACACAGTTTATGAATACGCGACATTATTTTGGACCTTTATTCAAATTATTATTATTTTTTTTATTTTTTTTTTACAATTAGTTATCTAATTGGTACTTCTGTCTAAAACTACACGTGATTTTTGATGATTACATTAAAAAAAACGTAGTTGCATGCAATGTACGATGCAACACAACATCACAACATAGAAGTTCTAACACCTGAAGACTAAATTAGACATATTCTAGTGACGACGTTAGGTGAGTGTAACAACCTATTTTTCATTTCCAAATTCCGTTGAAACGACAGTCAGTTGTCGCTAGAGGAATAAAAGGACGAAACAGCTCAGTGGTAATATTTAAAATTACGTCATGAATGAACAGGTATAAGAAAACTTTGTAGAAAATTTCAGTGATTGTGTACGCCACACAACGCACTGAACATAATGTCGTGAAACTATTTTTTTTAAAATTTAATTTAGGGAGGTACCTAATATTCAGCTAATAGAATCTTTCAACTCTAAAAATCTTTTGTCACCATAGAAATTTTTTTAAAGAAATAAAAGGTGAAATTTTTGTATTGAACCGAGATATCCTGTTAGCTAAGATAGAATGGTATCATTGAGCTTAGACGTTTCTATGTTAGTAACGATATTAAAATCGTATTTAACTTACTGACCTGCTTGAAATTCAGTTTTTATTCTCAAACGGAGAAATTTTTATCACTTCCGATTGAATACAAGGAAAGGGACACGTTCGCCTTCTTATAATCTCAGTAAATCTCCCTGCAACAGAAGCTAAGCCCGTTCTATGAACATCATGATTTTGGTTTTCTTGTTGTATATGTATTTCTAAACAGTAGTAGTTGAAACCATTTCAGCCTTCACATTGGTGACTAGGAAAGACCAGCTAAAATGTTTAATCAAGACAGCCTACACGCTGGACACAGGATCTCAACATGCTCTCGTCATACAGTGTATTAGTAGAGTAGCGATTGATCTTTTGTAAAGGTTGCTAACATACAAGTGTTTTTTTTTTGCTGCGCAATACATTAATACAAAACGTCAAATATAGGTTAAGAGTGTTTATCCTTCACTTTCCCGCAGGATGAACTGAGTTTCTAATAGCGGTTACGCTAATACAGAAGAGTGCTCAAAAAGTATGAAGTTGACTCGCAGCTCAGATCTTCTACAAACATCAGAAGTAGGGATATTACATGTGTTCCTGTTTGACTTCCGGTGAAAGTAATTCAGCAGTAATGCTTCTCTCGCGAACAATTTGTTTTTCATTCGGATTTGCCGCATTGTCCGAGCTATGGGTGAGCGGTTAACTTTCAGACCTTTTGTTGACAGTACGCATGATCGATGCTCGGAGATACTATTCAGATTTCACATATCGATAGTTTGCAAAATACCTCTGATTGCTCTGTCCTCTTCGGCCACCTAGTCGTAGATGTCCTAAGGAAATATATTTCGAATTTACACTGTGATCATTTTTTTTTTGTACGAATCAAACTACTCTTAATTTGCACAATAATGTATTCGTTGAAAAGCGATAACTGCCCAGCGGCAGGCAATATGAAAGTCGTAATATGTCTCATTAAAACAGCCTTCCAATAAGGTTTGATAGGAATCTCGTTTGAATTAAATAATTAGTCCAAGAATCACTTTCAAGGTTTTTTTTTCCAAAGACGTCGGACTTCATACAAAGATACTACGTACAAATGTAAACAAATGATACGAAGATTATAACTTACAACACCCAAGGGAACTACGATTAATTACGTGAGCTATTTATTCGGAATTCCGAAGCCCTCCCCCCTAAAATGACGTATGATTTTCACGGAGACCCTCCCCCCATACTAATCGACCCCCTAAAGTTGACATTCACGTGATTTGTAGACAATTATTTTTTCCCCCCCTTCAAGAATTTCAAAAAAATGTGAAATTTCCGTTGACCCCCCTCCCCCTTGGTGAGTTTCGTGAGATTTCGCCGGATCCCCCTCCCTATTTTACCTCACGTAATTAACGGACGCCCCTATAAGTGTAGTGTACTCTTCAGATGGAAACGCAGACAGGGTTGAAAACGATGCCCACCCGGCCTGAGAGACATTCATCCCCAGTCCCTTTGTGTGTTGACAGGTCGCTCTTCCAATTATGAAGGCAGCTATACACCACTGGTTCTTGGAACTGTACCCCAAGGAGCAATGACCAAGCATTGTCCCGTTATTCTCAAGGCGAACATGTACTTTCGCACGCACGATGGTGGCCGATTTTTAACACAGTGATAAATTATATGGTAGGCGTAAGGCTTATCATTACAGTATGACCCTGAGAAAAAAAATATGTAGAGCTGAAATCTGAGATAGATGTTATTTAATACCTAAAAACATGTCTCAAAAAGTCCCTCAGTTGTTTCCGCGTCATAGTTCTTTTAGGATAAAAAGGGCTTACGTAGCGTTTAAATGCTGTAATCCATCAAAACGTCTTGAATCTCTTAAAATATCAGCCTCATTATATAAAAGTATGGTTTTACTGTGCTATAAGAAATTTATGAGCCTAACCACTGAATGAGGGTGTAATTTCAAAAGTAATTATTGAATAAAAGTAAAAATACCAATATTTTCTGAAAAACTACCAAAGTTAACGAGTAAATACCTATTGCCATACTTGTAAAACGCAGTTTCGGTGTTGGAATGATATATCATTCACATGATAACCACTTGGCGAGATACTCAGCGAAACTACATATTCGGGACACAGTCTTGACATCGTGAAACTACGAATGTAAAGTTCAGGAAAAATTTCCAAAATGAAATGCCTCATGCCAACCAATTTTCTTTGTTCGACGTCTGTTAATTCATGCCAATCTGCCATAATCACGTTTACAAAACCTTACACACAACTCACGGGAGTACAAGCTCAGCTATTGCACGGTTCATTGAAACGTTACTGCCGCGGTTCTTCTGCTGTCTGGAAATATGTATAATCCTGTCCCATCTAACTTAACGCTTCAGTGCGTTATCGTAATAAGTTGGCATATTCATATCAAACTGTTTATTTTCTTTATCGTACACAATTGTAGTTACTAACGGCATCTGGAACTAATAGATAATTACTTACAGTAATTTCATAAGCGCATCCAAACGAATTTTAAGCCAAGTTGTTAATGGGCTTGCGAAAATGAGGGATGTATTAAAATATCCATTCGGTCAGCACAGATACTTTACTACGCCCTTGGAAACACAACTGAACATTGAGAATATGCAGTACCAGACGAACTGCCAATTTAGTAACGGTGATTAATTTTTTGTGACACAAGTAGGGGAAACCAGGATTGTGTTGTATTCTTGAAATTTTAACATTCCCACTACCATCATGATTCATAAGCGATGCTACAATATGGAGGAATAGTGTAATGACAAATTTGCTCCAGTGGATCACATGTATTTCTGGGTTCTACATTACGATTATGTCTCGGGTAACAGTGGTTTCCTCCTCATACAGATTTCGATTGGGTTTCCTCCGTTTCCGTGAAACTTAATTTACTTTAGATGTGTAATAGAATCTGTCCCGTATAAATAAAGGAAAAAAAATCGCTTTTAAGGACTTCCAGCATGATGTAGCTAAAATAAGACATCGTTAATATCGAAATCAAGAAATAAGCAGACTGTCAAGTATTATAATGTGAAGTATGCATTTAACACTTAAGTAACGGAAAATTGTGAAGAATCTGAATATTTATATCATATGACATCAGAGAATTAAATTGCAGTAAGTGCTACCGAATACATTAGTATTTAGATAATCCAACGAATCTTTAATTAATGATACTTTATGATCTATTATGTTAGGAAGAAACTATGATAAAATGGCCCATAACTGCAGCTTATTAATTACTGTAAATTTGTTTCGATACATAGTAATAACCTTCCTTCGATGAAAATTGATTTCATTGTTACTGGTAGCCGTAACCATAACTGAAATCTTTGCCTTACTCTTACTTAAAAAAACCTGTCTTATGGAACTTTATAAATCATTTATCATTTGAAAATACGCTTTGTGTTGTTTTACTGGAATGAAGAGATGCCTTGCATAGTAACACCTGTTTAAATCGGAGGGATTTTAAAACTTAGTCAATCTCTCGTTGCTAGGCAACAGATGGTCCACACCTTAAGTAGCTAAAAAAGGCCGTTCAACGCTTGGGCCGCGGTGGGTGAGGGGTCTCGTACAACGCAGAGTGCCCATGGAAATGGAGGAGGCGGGCACAAGTAGGGCTTCGATACAGTTAGGTGGGGAAACCTCAGCTACCGCAGGCCTTTTTGCTACCTTTTTCAGTTTCTTCCAAAGGCGTCTCGCGTTCGATAGAAGACCCAGCACGTTATAATAGGTGGTGAACTAGCAGTCTCGTGGTCCCGTGTTCGATTCCACCCCTAGTAAAACATTTTTATTTAAACTAGTACACCAATCTTTGCGATGGAAGCACAGGATTTAATTTATTTCTTCCATACGTTAGAAATAATCTTTTATACAATGTTTTAATACGTTAGTAACAAGAAGTTAGTATTATACAAAAAATAATTGTAATCTTTAATAAGTGGAAAAACTTATCGTTTATACAGTTTCCAGAGATAATATGAGCAACTGTACGGTTTTTTGCTTCAAATGGAAGTTTTCATATTCTACCAATGTAGCTGTTACTCAGTAAACAAATTTTCGTGATCTAAGAACATTTCATGTTATTAGTCTGTGCTTGCGAGTATCGAATTTTTAAATCAGCGCAAGATCAATCTGATACGAATGATGTTGCCGATGTATAGATGTTGAACGGTCATCAGGTTCAATGCATTTTGGTAAAGAGGATGGTTAAGGGTGAAATTAAAAAAGATGACATTTCTAGCGTATGGGGACAAAGAAACGATGCGAATGGTGGTTGGCGATGATTATATGGTTGGAGAGCAGATAATAGGGAAGTAAACCTCAAAATGTCGAAAAGGAATTCTGCCATGTCTTTTAGAATCCCGCCATTCACCTGAAGCGATTTCGAAAAACTATGGAAAACCAAAATCTGGATGATTTGACGCGTATTGGAACCCGCTTCCTCCCGAACACGCACTGGGAATATTACCAGCCACATATCATACTCAGTGAGATACCACTAGTTTGACCAGATAAACTAACGGTTCGTCTATACGTCCCATAACCATAAGGCCGGGCGCACATTGACGCGCAGTCGACGCAGCGCAGCGCAGCACAGTTGCTGTGTCTCTATGTTTTGGGGCAGAACAGCGCGTATTGAGACGCAGAGCAGGGCAGCGCAGTACTGCGCCGCATGTGGCCTGCGCTACGTTGTAATCACGACACAGAAACTGTGCCACGCAGCTCACTCGTGCCGGATTTTGTCGTAACACTTCTTGCGTTATTTATAATCTTGCTTTACTTATAATCATTCTCAACTATGGAATAAGAAAAATTGATTAATCTGTTGCGTAACCAACATGCGATTCACAATATGTCATAAAAAATACATAAAAATTAAATTTAAACAAGAGATTTGGACAATGAGCCCAACAAGTGGCGAGTAAATTCAGTATTTATTTATCATACAACTGTCCACTTACAATTTTCACTTTTCTTTTCTTTTTTTGAATTCATTTTTAATAAAACTTCTAAAAAGATTGCTATATATAGGCTATTATCACATTATTTGTTTTCTTATTATCTGTACTACATCTTTCAATAGTGTCCCCGAGAACCACTTAATTTGTCGACACTACTTTTTTAGTTTCAAGTGTTTATGTTCTGTTAAATAGTTTTCTTAAAAATGTAATATGAAATAAAAAGGGAAACATTCTTATAAATGTCATGTACCGTCAAACGCTAAATAATTAAATAAATAACCACGAAAATACAGCGAGATTTTCAGTTCTAATAGATATTTGAGTTTCGTCGAGAAAATAACAGGTTACATTGTGCGGTGAATCTCCGCTCGAGTCATCCGGAAATTATCTTTTGAGAATTCTCTTGTCACTGCAAAAGCCAGATGAGAGTTTCTTCTTTTCATATACTCACTTTTGCATAGTTTTATCTAACTCAGCTTCTGTTAAAGTAATAACAATTTTCAAGCTCGGCATCCCAATCTGATTCAGAAATCAAAAATCAAATTTTCGCATGTTTCGACATGTTTTTGGTTACGCTTTATTGTCGGTTTTTCGCACAACACAATGCTTTGTAAACTGCCGCACGAAACTGCGCTCTAATATGCGCGAGTAACTGCCAGTCTGTGCTGCCCTGCCCTGCTCTGCGTTGCCACTACTGCGCCACGCAGCTCAATGTGCGCCCCGGGTAATAGTTGAAATATTCATTTATCTTTACAAACTTTTCGAACTGTGCGAATTTCCTGAGACAGCTTCTGTCGGAGGTGTTTCTGTTAGCATTCGGCATCGTTCAATGGATGAATCAGTTTCTAACACCTGCTTGAGATGTACTGGTCCTATGTTCGATTGAATCCACAAGGAAACATTTTCCTATACTTAATCGACATTATAATTAGTATAATGGTATCTAGTTCGTCTTTCTGTAACAAACGGTTTACGAGAAACGCGCCAAAAAATGAACATATAAATTTGTGCTGGGCTTAGAGTGCAGATCGCCGTTCCTCAGGCATTGTGGGTATTGTAATAGAAAGGGGTTTTGCGGAGTCTTATTTTTAATTATTATTATTTGAATATTTATTGATTATGGAATAATTGCGAATATGTGCGAAAGGAGTTTATAAACATTTGTAAATCTATATGTGTCATAAATCGAGAGTTTATTTTAACATCAGAGTGACGAAACTGACGGAAGGGGTATTTACTTTTAAAATGAAATAAACAATCAAATTTTTTTATAATAACAACGCCCCGTCCTACAAAAATGGCCGTTATGCAACTAAATTGATTGTACTGTGATAACTTTGAAACATCGTATTTTAAAACTTGGGAACGTTATAACAGTATAACTCAGATCCAATTGACTTTATAAAAACATACCACATAACAGAAACTTGAGTATTTGCAAAAGGGACACACAATAGTACGTATATGGGTCTAATGATCACCATTAAGTTACTCAATTCAATCTTCAAATCAATCTGACGTATAATCAATTCAATTGCTTCTGAAGCAAAACGTATGCACGAGACTAACCTCTCTCAGCTTGTTATTTACTGTCCGGTAGTGAAACTCTTATCGGGTGGAGCTATCCACTCAGGGCGTCATGTGGGCGGTCTCTTTGAGACAAATATTCATGTGTAAACACTCGTAGTTCAATTGAGGAAATGTTATTACCGTAAAATAGTGTGCAGACCTCGAAGTATCTTCCTCACCAATCTTCCTCACCCACACAGCACCATGTGAAAGAACATTGGTTCAGAGTTTAACATGAAATTAATTCTGATATCGATTCTTTAAACTCCATGTCTTTTCGCTTATTACTATAAGCTCCCAGCTTGGTAACTCGGTCGTCCGAGACACCAAGTCCGGCACAGCTCCGAAGTCGATAATCCCCCTTCCAGTCTTCTCTTCTGTCGTCCAATCGCCATCCGGATGCTCTCCATATGTTTACTAGTAGAATAACAACAAATTCTTATCCAGTTGCTTATTGGAGGAAAATTTTTCTCTGTCCCAGACGTTCACGGGATTGCCAGGGCATCTTAATCGTGATTGGCTCGATGGCCTCGTGTTATTCCGTCGAAACTCGTTGCTGTTCGTAAATACTGCGGCTCGGTGACTGCCATAAATCTACACAGACTGACATGTTAGGGGGCGTCCATTAATTACGTGATGTTTTTTTCCGTTATTTCACCCCCCCCCCCTGTTCTTTTGAGAATTGTCGAGATCTGCCCCCTCCCCTCCCTGGTAATCTACCTTGTAGTTTTTTGAGACCTTTTCTTCCTTTTTAGTCCTCATGCTTCCAAAAGCGGTTATAACCCCATTAAAGTATACCTTCGCGTTATTTGTAGACCCCTTTTTTAGCTCTACCATCCTTCAACAATTTCAAAACCTCACGTGAGATTTCCGTTGACCTCCCACCCCCTTGGTGAGGTTTCGTGAGATTTCGCCAGATCTCCCCCCCCCCCCATTTCATCTCACGTAATTAATGGACGCTCCACAACTTTTCAAAACTAAAACTCAACTAACTAACTCGACTCTGCGAATCGCTTATATAGGCATCACAGAAAATTCCAGAATAATTCAAACACTTGACGTTTCTCTAACTCTATACTAAAACAATTAAAATAACATTAAAACAATCAGAATTAATACAAAATCATTCACAATCATCATGAATCGCGCAGAAAGGAACATCAGAGATACTGACACAAAAAAATATCTACATAAACCAGTTCAAGCCGTCGTAAATTGTCCTCTAAAAGTCGTAACTCACATCAATACTTAGAATTACGAACTTTTGATCAGTGTTTCATGCACAGCACTGTGCCTGAACGTAATACATAGTATTCACATGGTTTCTTTCCATACAAAAAATGTTCATTTACACAAATTCGCAATGAATTACTAGAAAAGTATATAAAGCCATATTTACTCAACTTCCAGCTTGCTACAAATAACTCTTAAAATACTATTCCATTAGAGGTCTAGGTCTGAGGCCCGCTATAGGCTGTTTCAATGGAGTTTCTTCGTTTACTTGAAACGGTGCTCATCATCGTACCAAGTCTGAAAAAACTTATACGTATGGAAAATTGCACTGCAGTTACGTTTGCATACGAATTGAAGACATTTGTAATGTTTATACAAGGTTTCCCAAAAATATATGAAGCTAACTCTTTTAATTCGTTTCTCCTGTTGGAGGTATGATTATCGCTACATGTGTATGTCAGTAGGAGGAGGTTTCCGCGGGTTTTCTTTATTCACGCATCATGCGAAATCTACCGAATCGATTTGAATGGGACGTCTACAATTTGAAAGCTTAAAAACTGGGGTGTTTCTTGATATTAGGTGAACTAAACAGACAGGCACCATAGATCCACTTCATCGAAGATAGATACTCCTTTATTAACCATGAACAGATAAGTGTCAAAGATCACAATACATAAAAGATAAACTCTGAACGCTTTGGATTATGTTAATATTGTTGTTCAGTATGTAGTTTGGTTATTTAATAACATAGCACTGGGGAAGGAAATTTAAATTTAAAAAAATAAATTCAACTTCCGAAAATAGTAATGACATCAGTAACATGGCACCCGTAAAGGCAATTTAAATGACTAAAAACTAAATTTATCGTGTTTTATGCGGCACCATTTCACGAAACGGTGATTTTTTTCTTTAAGTCTGCGAAATCTGAGATGTTACCGGCCGTAGGTGGCGGGAAATGCTAGTCTCTATTTCGAAGACTGCTGGAGTAAAATGATATGTTGCATTGATACTGCTTATCCTGTACTTTGTTGGCTTCACAAGGCTAAGACGCCACAACATAAATCGAGCACTGAATTAATTAAGCGGAGCACGAGTTACTTCCGACTGGTAGTTTGAGCTAAATATCAGCGTATTATTAACCTGCAGCTATACACCGTGCAACACGTTATGTTCTGCTGCTTTATGCCCAGTGCATTATTCGTTTTAACCTATCAGCTTTTCTCTAAAGTTCTGATCTACAGTCCTGGAAATTGAAATAAGAACACATTGACGCCGGTGTGTAAGACCCACCATACTTGCTCCGGACACTACGAGAGGGCTGTACAACCAATGATCAAACGCACGGCACAGCGGACAAACCAAGAACAGCAGTGTTGGCCGTCGAAGGGCGCTAGCTGCGCAGCGGTTGGGCACCGCCGCAGTCAGTGTCAGCCAGTTTGCCGTGGCATACGGAGCTCCATCTCAGTCTTTAACACTGGCAGCATGCCGCGACAGCGTGTACGTGAACCGTATGTGCAGTTGACGGACTTTGAACGAGGGCGTATAGTGGGCATGCGGGAGGCCGGGTGGACGTACCGCCGAATTGCTCAACATGTGGGGCGCGAGGTCTCCACAGTACATCGATGTTGTCGCCAGTGGTCGGCGGAAGGTGCACGTGCCCGTCGACCTGGGTCCGGACAGCAGCGACGCACGGACGCACGCCAAGACCGTCGCATCCTACGCAGTGCCGTAGGGGACCGCACCGCCACTTCCCGGCAAATTAGGGACACTGCTGCTCCTGGGGTATCATAGAGGACCATTCGCAACCGTCTCCATGAAGCTCGGCTACGGTCCCACGCACCGTTAGGTCGTCTTCCGCTCACGCCCCAACATCGTGCAGCCCGCCTCCAGTGGTGTCGCGACAGGCGTGTATGGAGGGACGAATAGAGACGTGTCGTCTTTAGTGATGAGAGTCGCTTCTGCCTTGGTGCCAATGATAGTCATATGCGTGTTTGGCTCCGTGCAGGTGAGCACCACAATCAGGACTGCATACGACCGTGGCACACAGGGCCAACACCCGGCATCATGGTGTGGGGAGCGATCTCCTACACTGGCCGTACACCTCTGGTGATCGTCGAGGGGACACTGAACAGTGCACGGTACATTCAAACCGTCATCGAACCCATCGTTCTACCATTCCTAGACCGGCAAGGGAACATGCTGTTCCAACAGGACAATGCACGTCCACATGTATCCCGGGCCACCCAACGTGCTCTAGAAGGTGTAAGTCAACTACCCTGGCCAGCGAGATCTCCGGATCTGTCCCCCATTGAGCATGTTTGGGACTGGATGAAACGTCGTCTCACGCGGTCTGCACGTCTAGCACGAACGCTGGTCCAACTGAGGCGCCAGGTTGAAATGGTTTGCATGCCGTTCCACAGGACTACATCCAGCACCTCTACGATCGTCTCCATGGGAGAATTGCAGCCTGCATTGCTGCGAAAGGAGGATATACACGGTACTAGTGCCGACATTGTGCATGCTCTGTTGCCTGTGTCTATGTGCCTATGGTTCTGTCTGTGTGATCATTTGTTGTATCTGACCCCAGGAATGTGTATATAAAGTTTCCCATTTCTGGGACAATGAATTCATGGTGTTCTTATTTCAATTTCCAGGAGTGTATGTAACGTGGGTAGATTCAGCTGCCTTGTTTTACGACATACTTGGCCCGAGTAGGGTGCTTAAGTGGTAACGTTGTACCCCGTCATCTGGAAGACTCTGATTCGATTCCAGGCTCAGCCACTGATATTTTAAATTCTCACGGGCTCCTGAAATTATAATAAAAACTTTGCGATATATCATAGGGATGATCGGGAGTCTTCTCATTCCTTATCTGTACTTTTAGCCCGGTCGAAAATACCTTTAGTATAATTTTTTTTAAAATTCATGTTATGTAGTAAGTATTATAAACAAGATTTTTTAAAGTGCAAAACTAGTGTTGCTTAACCTATAAACAATTTTGAGATAGTGCAATAATTTTTTAAAATGTTGTTGACTTCGTTCGCGTAACGAGTGACCGTTATAAAGCTATTCTTGAGTAAAAGTATGTTGAGTAAGATGAGGGAAAATTTTCAGTTATCTTGTTACTTAGCAAGTGTGTGGGCAAAGCATCTAAGAAAATAAAACAAAAACAAGGAGTCAGACGTGTCCAACGAGAAATACTATTAAGGTTGACAGGAGCATGCCGGACTGTGGTAACAAATTCATTAACCGTCGCCATTGGTGCCTGGCCACTGGACCTTGAAGTAAGGAAATGAGGCGCCATGTACTGGTTCATAAAAGGGAAACAAGATAGGTTAGCAGAAATTTTAATCAACGAAGCAACATCTGAGATGCACATTCGGAAGCTGCTATTGGCGGAATGTCAACAAGAATGGAACAACAGTGAAACAGGTCGAAGAACATATGAAATGTTTCCATCCATAGAGGAGAGCTTAAAGTTGAAGTACCTTCAACCCTCTCCCGGACTGCTACACTACATTACTGGTCAAGGGCCATACAATAGCTTCATTCGAAATCGAAATATTGTGGATTCAAGCAGGTGCGAATGTGGTGAAGAGAGTACGCCGGAGCACGTGGTATGGGAATGCGGAACAACAGCCAGTTTGAGAGAACAACAACAAGCTCGGCTGCAAGGGAGGAGAATATTCGACATACTACGCGACGAACGTTTGTGGCATTTGCTGGACAAGGCAGCTGATCTAGCCTCAATATTTTGGAAGGAGAAATTTATAGAAAAGAAAAATGCCGAACGAAATCAGAGCCTACAGATAGCAGAAGAAGATAACAAAATTACAACTTGAGGATCAGTGGAAGCTAATTCCAGAACCAACTGCAGAGTCTGATTTACACACAGCCGGATTGACGGAAGATATCTTACGACAATGAGTAACATCAATCGTCGGAGGAACTTCAGTGTGCTCGAGAGAGGCCGTCTTCTGAGCGACAGCTGGGGCCGCCTTGGTATATTAGGAGATCAGCTCTTGAGGGCCTGGGCGTCTGACTTTGCTGTCTGTTCCAGGGAACTCTACCCTTGGAGCGCAATCAACAACACGAAGAAAACATGAATGTTAGTGGAACCGAAGTGCGGCTGTGACAATTGGTGGTGGTAATAGTAATAGCCTATTAGTAATGTTAACAGTAATATTAGGAACAATAGCAATAGTAATAGTAGATGTGGTGGCACCCTTCTGTTTAATAACAGTAGAAGTAATAGAAACATAGGGACTTGAATCAAATTATCTTCCATTAATTGTTTATAAAATGAATAAGTTAAATATATAAGATATAAATACATTTGCATGTAAAATAATGGAAATAAGGACCCAGATTAGATACTAGGTGCTGGGCTATGTTGAAAATGAGAAAATAAATAAATTAATAAATATTACTCTTCAATGAATGAACCCTGAACTTACCTTGAAGAATTGCAGCTTAGCGCCAAGCAGTTGAGTTTCTTTGTTAAGTGCTTCATAGCTTACATCAATGCCATTAGAGTCGGTAGAGATCTAGTGACAAGGAACGTGGACTATTGAGGAAATCATTCCACCATTCAGCTTGAGTGATTTCGGGAAACCGGGACTAGCACGCTGGCTTCGCGTTGCTGGCTTCGCTGACCCCGGGAATGGGTAGTTTTAAGGAAATATTGTTTCCGTATTTTCTTGTCTACACTTGGTGTAAACAGTTTGCTACAGAAATTCATCCACTGAAGACTCACAACATCAGTGGAGTTGGTTAAGTAACCCTGAACCCAAAAGCCATAAAAAAAATATACCACTTTCTTGGTTCCTAGGAATAGACAGTAAAAAGAAAACCTATCCATTATAACATTTCTGAGCCATTCTGAGTTACAGATTTTTTTCAGGAGCCTTCTTGTGCAAATGTTGATGGTAGAACAAATCAAGTAATTTTCTTGATTTTGTACCATCACAAAAATATCGTTAACGGTACCGAAAATACACAACTTATTTCTGAATTTATTACACTGGAATGTAATATGTTAGGAGTTTATGACGGAAACAGAGCAGGTGTATTTTCAGCATTGTTCAAATTTAGATTATAATTTATTTCAAACCTAAATAAAGCAAGAAATAGTCATCCTTTTATTTCTCAGTTTAGTGTCCGTCCTGTAAACTTGTAACATATCGCATACAACATACAACGTTTTGTATATGTGATAAACTCATTAGCATGCCCAAGAAATTTCTAGCAATAATACTCTAACATAAAGCCAAATATAGCATTTAAACGTTTGTAAAATTATATTCTTGCGGGTTTTCGTAGAAAAAAGCGTATCGAAAGAAATAATTGTGTTAATACTTCAGCGTGGGAGGTGTAGATATTTAAAGATCGTTAAGTCAGGGAACAAAGATTTTTTTTCAATTTTTCACTAGAAAATAAAGACGCGAATGGCTGTAGAAGTTGTCGTTTTTTTTACATTTTTTATCGTGTCTATCTTAAAAACAGTTTTATCTCATAGCTAAAAATTTCTCCTTGGCCTCGACCGTAATAAAATAAAAATACTGTAAACGCTTTCTCTGTTGCCATTTTAAAATTGTGAACAAAACAGTAGAGATTTTTATTTTGACACTTCCATATATCGAGAATATTTTCTTTAAAGTGCTCTTAATTCAGACTATATTGCATCCTAATAATATATTTAATGAATTTTATTGTAACCCAATGGTTTGCACTAACCGTGCGAGCTGCAACGTGGCGTGGCTGTGGATCGGAATTCACTGGAAAACTCAATTCTTGTCAAGAATTTCTCTTTGTGACATGTAGCTACCTTCTAACATACCACATACCAGATATTTATATATATATATATTAAGTTCATTACCATAGTTGCGCCAGACTGTACTCGCAGTTAACTGTTTTTTGTCATATTTGGTATTTTTTTTTATATATTCATAGTTTTTGTTTCTGAATGATTATTCCATTTGTCGGTTCATGCGCCTGATTGTGAGGCAAGAGTGAGGAACATCGTAATTATCTACCAGTACGGAATCAATAATTTCTGTTGTTTATTAATATTACACAACAGGAGGATGGAATAACAAATTTCAATCTGGTAACTATCTGTTATAGATGTTACCGGCAAAATTAAAAATCCAGCATTCTATGGGAAGCATAGACATTGTATATAATGCCTAAAACTAGTCGGCAATGTATGAAACGATTCATATTTCACACATTTCCTAGGCTTTCTATAGAATACAAAATGAGAAACCGGCAAAGTATGAAATACATCCCCGATTCGTTTCGAATATCACGTGACTTTAAACTCGCGCCTCAAGATTAGTATTTGTCAGTTGCACTTCGCGGTTTGTTATGAGTGTCAAAATACGCAATTTTACTTAAATTTGTTAAACAAAAGTTAGTTTTTTACTGTGCTCCATGAAAATGGAGGAGCAAGCTGTAGTGTTTGAGGGGTCATGGTCTATATACACGAAACAACGATTCAACGATGAACTGTGCAAAATTCGAATTAATGCTGCAAAAAACCGAAACTGCTAACCAGAAGTTAATAAATAATGTACAAAAAGCAGAAATGACTATTGAAAAGGAATCCAAGTACCGTTGTTTGCTGAATAGCTATGATGTGATGATTGTAGAAAACAAAAGTAAACTCATTTATTCGGTATTACGTCATGGACTGAGTGTTATTTCACGTACTACATGAAGCTCATTTGGCTACTGGATATGGAGGACGTGATAGAATGTTGAAAGACATTTAAGCCAAATACAAAAACGTTACACGTCAACGTATTGAACTGTACGTCTACCTGTTGTGAACTTTCCCAGGAAAAAAAAAAAAAAAAAAAAAAAAAAAAAAAACAGAAATGTTTAAAAAACGGATTGTTGTGAAACCTATGTTTTTTTCCGAATTTAATTCCCGTTTTCAGGTAGATCTTACTGACTTTCAGTCTCAACCACATAGAGAATACAATTTATTATGGTATACCGAGATCTTCTCACAAAATTTGAGATTCTTATGTCTCTAAAGTCTAAAAGAGCTGAAGGAGTTGCTTACAACCTAGCGGACATATTCTCATTACTTGGAGCTCCATCTATATTACTGTCTATAAATTGGTAGGGAATTTAAAATTAATGTGTTGACCAGCTTGAATGAATTTTGTCAGCACTTAATATCGTCCATGGAAGCGTCGCAATCACAAAGCAGGGTAGTGTCGAAAGAGCTAATTAAGATATCGAAAATATGCTGTGTACTTGGATGCAGGACAAAAAATATGACCACTGGAGTTACGGACAGCGTTTCGTTCAATTTATGAAAAATTAGAGCATATCATTCTGGGATCAAAAGAACACCATACGAAGCCCCTTTTGGCTGCAAACAAAAAGTGGGGTTTACAACGTATTTTCTACCAGAAGAAGTTTTAAAAGAAATAAAGAGGAGCCGCTAGAAAAAGTAATAGAAAGGGTCCAAACAATGGAAAAAGGTGAAACTAATCAGATTGTGCAAGAGAAGAGCCTGTTTTTATTTTTTTATTATTTTTTAAAAACACGGATATTGGATTAAACCAACATCATGAGGACAAGCTTACCGAAGAGATTTCCGTTTGTGGTACCTGTTATGTGTGTTTAAAGGTAACGAATGATGCACTGGTATGCAAATAGTGTCGTCAAACAATTCATATCTTTTGTAGCCATCCTAGTAAAGATGATGAAACGGATATTTTGAGCACCCTTTGTTTGAAAACTACAAATGCTATTGAAGGTAAAATAAATTCTAAAATTAATCTGGAAATATAAGCAAACAAAAAAAAAATAATTTGGAAACAAAATCGCACTGCTTCTTTGGGAACTAATGTGCGATTTCCTATTCCTGACGTCGACGAGGGACAAGGTGATTCGCGCAATATATTGGCAGTTGTATTGAGTGTGCCACGGGATGGTTTCTACCGACTTGGAACTTGTGAAGGAATTTTAAAACCAGTATATGCGAGATCACAATTCAATTTATGACATAAGAACTTGCTTGGATTTGAAGATATTCCTGTCCATGAGATTCCTCTCCGGTCAGTTGTAATTGCTCAGACCCTTGGAAGCGGCCAAGGATCCGTCAAATGTAAGTGTAAATCAAAGTGCCAAAATATGAAATATCTTTGAGTGAAAAATGTAATGAAATGTATTTCAAAATGCCATTTAAGCCTACCATAGGTTAATTTTATATGAAAATTTTGTTTCCCTTAATACGAAAGGCATAAATATCGTTTTGTACAACTTTAATTTTCCTTTACGTATTTTGAATATTTATTTTTTTTTTAATGTCGCTCTGATTATTTTTTCAGAATAACATTTGTATTTTTGAGGAATGGACATTATTTGTAAATTAACCTTATCAGGATCTTTTTTCATACGTTGCCTAAATAAGATTTGCATTCTATAGAATGTGTAAGTATTGTATACAATGCCCAGGGAAAGTATGTAATAATTTGTTATACATTGCTTATAAACGCCGGGCATTATATACGATGCCTAGGCATTCTATGTATTGCCGGTAACATAGGCAATAAATATAGTATTTACGATGAACGGACTTCTAATCGAGCTAAAGCTACTTATCTGAACGCAAATTCCCCTAAGAATCAATATTAATCGAGCTAGAACTACTTATGTGAACGCAAATTCTCCTAGCATCAACATTATTGTATTTAAATTCCATGTGACAGAGATGAATTTTCATCTCAGATTTGAGAAAATTTCTGTAGTGAATGAACGACAACAATACACTGTCAGAAACGCTGTATATGAAAGCAGTAAATCACACTCATTAAATTGATAATGACAATGAATATAACAATCTTATTTTCTGATCTAACAACCATAACAATTGAAAATAGTGTATAATATTTTACTGTTGTAGAATATTACATATAAAAACAATTCAATAATATTATCTTCCCAATAAAAAGTTGATAACAATTATCTTTTTTCACCTTCCATCATCTTTATTTTATTTCGTTGCATCGTTCGTCTTCAGCACAAAATTCACAAAAACTCTTAATATTACGTTGGTTGGTAAGATAGATGAATACATATTTTTTTTAGTAATCATATAAAATTCAACGTGGAAAATGTTGATGTTGGTTACTATTTCGTTGCACCTGTTATTTTGCTCACCCCCTTTATCGTGTAATAACTTCTTTGTTTGCTCGATGACGTAACTATATCTATTGCCTTCAAAGCTACTATACTAAAGCGTTACCAGTTTTCGTGACGATTTTTTGAGTCACTTGTGTGCACAAGTATACGTCACAGGAATTAAAATTAATGCTTTATTAGTTACTAAATTTTTCGAGCAGAAACGCATCACTTTTATGTATCGATAGTACTTCATAAGCTTACCACCCCATTGTATTATTTTGCGACAGTATCTAATGCCATTACAGGACTCGTCTTTAGGGAACACCAATATGGAGCGACTTTTATGCGCCTCTGCTTCCATTTTCTGAAGTGCCTCCCCAATATCGCCCCATAAGTCAGCGTGGACGCATATAAGAACCCATTTCCAGACCAATAAGACCATCGCTCAGGTCCTTTTATGGAGCTCGACAATATCGCGTAAAAGAGAGCAGCCTTTTCGCGTATAGTAGTAGAGCCATCTTTTGTTCCTAATGTAAGGATCATTCGCTCTGTTTTTTGTTTTCTTATTTGGTCTTTACGTCTCATCGACGTCGAGTTCATTAAAGGGTTGGGGTAATGAACTGCAAGGAATTCGCCTGGGGTAATTTCACGGAAAACCAAATTCTGGCTGGCCGGATGTGTTATTTGAACCAGCGCCCTCCCAGTTGCAGGCCTTAGGGCTACCGCTCAGGAACCGGTCTCGGTCATTCGCACCGAGTAGACAACAAACTCATAATTTTTCTTCAATACAAGTCCACTAAGCATATTTTTATCGGATATCATAACGGTCTGGTGGCTCAGTGGCTTTCAAAGTTCGAGGTACCAGGAATTTTTTGGAGTTGTGTTTGATCATATGAGCCACGCAAGAACGTTATGTGGTGCGGATTCCAGGTCAAACTGTACGTCCAGCCACGACAGAGGCGGAATGCGCTGCAAATTGAAAATCTGTCACGCAGGTGACCAAACAATCCTTCGGGATATTGCGGTCAATAATTTCATACGCGTTCACTTTGTTAAGCCAACATGTAGGCCTGCTCTGCTATCTACTTGCTGCTCTGGTTCCTAAATGCTTGGTGAAAACTTCTTTTCTTATCGTTATGTGACCGGAGACTAGCCCAGTTGTGCAATGTTTTAGAAATACATTCATTTTCAGTGATCTGACTGTAACCGGAACACAATCACAAATCTATGAATTGTGAACTTAAAAAAAATAGTTAATTTGATTAAATACCTCTTAAGGGCCGGTATCAGGAAGAGAAGTAGCTTGAGAAGGTGCTGTCTTTTTGGAGAAATGTCTGGTTTTGATACCTTCTACCAGCATATCGCCATCACAAATGTGAGGGGAATACTTCTCTCATCAAATGAAGTATGAACTTAACGTGATATCTCCATCTGAAATAAAGCTCTTTTCAGATATATTGGAACGGCGTTGATGCTAAATAATAGAGCCTAGACATATTTCAATGTTATGGGATGACAACATGCATCAAAACATTTGCCATGCTTTTTGAAAATCTCATTGATACGCAAGCTTCCTATTCTGCTGGAAGACTGGAACTTGAACTCATCGCTGGTTGGTGTTGCAACTATAGAAATAATTACCACGGTACAAGTCATCCTGAAGCTTCTTGTATATGCAGCAGAAGAAATAAGAGAGCTTCATGAAAAGGCAAAAATCACATCACTGTGAATGAAGTCCTACGTGGTTACTCTTGAAACTGGAAAATAAAGGAAATGGTATGGTCATCCCTCTAACAGAAAAATTTAAATAGAAAACTTACAAGATAGCTCTTGGATCTGATACCTGAACTTCAAGATCATGTTTTGTATATAAGAAGATATAGTTCTCCGGAAGATATGTACCATCCTGGCATTTATTTGGAATGATTTGGGGAATCTTCGCAGCGAAGAGAATAGATTTCCTGATCTCTCAGATTACATGAATTGCTGAAAGATCATACTCTCGTTCGTCACTGCCTACTGCGTACCCAGTTATCAGATTGCATAATCTCTTCTCTTTATCTTAGCTGTCGTCTGATCAAGATTTGGGATGAATTATGTTGTTCAGACTACGAGTTCAGGCTACTGCTATTAGTAAGATGTGTCTGAAACAACATTTCAGGCAAAGGAGGAAACAGTTACACTGAATAAAAAGTAGAAACTCATAAGTTTATTCTTCAGTTATTGTTACACGCGTCTGTTATGTTTTCTTTATCTGAAAAATATACCTAATATCTTTTTTCTGCAATCAGTCTCTCGACAATCCTCCATTTCCTTTTATCTTCCGTTACTTTCTACCTCTCAACATATCCCTTACGACATACGCCCTCAGTTACCTACTTCATATATTCCAATACAGTTCCTCTACAGTTCTTTCCTTCAACTGTTCCAAGAAACAGTAAAAACTGACAATTTTGAGAACCTGCTCGCGTTTGATATATAGGAACACATCCCACAATTTTTTAGGTTCCACTGAACTGTGTTCAGCTGCAGTCTGTAAAATGAAATGTTATATGATAACTAACCCTTAAAAGGGAGAGTCGTTTGCCGACTACTGTTGTTGTGTGCTGCGGGCCGGAGGCTGTGTCAGGCGCTATCGAGCGAACTGCCCGTCGACCTCCCAGCCTTGACCCGAGTATTGCACGTGTGTGAAAAGCGGGCGGGACCTGTTGGACACAGTGCCTATGGCACATCTTCATTTACATTCCGCAGGTTATTGAGGGTGAAACGAGTATTTGTGGCATTTCTTCGGCATCTTCTTCTATCTTGGACCAACTTGTTATTAGACCAAATACGCTTGAAGTGCTAAGTAACTATCTTGTTTACTCAATCATGGCTTGCATTCTCTGATTTATTCTTTTATATTCTCTGATTAAGTTCTCGCATCTTTAAGTACATATTCATGGGCCTCCAAAAGATTATTGTGAAAAATATTTCTGGTATTTACTTTAATGTGTCTTGCTATTTACGAAAAGTTTTAAAGAGTTATTTTTTTCTCAGTAACCTCGATTGCAGTAAGGTTCATTAGTTCAGCGAGAGATGACGTATACGAACAAAGTTTGAAATCTGTAGTTCTTCTTTGAAGCTAATGGTAGGTTCTTTTTTTATCATTGAAACCCATAAAATTCATCTAAACATTTATGAATCTTTAAAAACCCCGTCTCAAACATTTTATTGGGTTCGTGGATTAGTTAAAAGTTGAAACATTTGAAATGTTTTGTGTCATAGCTAAAGCCTATCTGTACGAAAATCGCGATCATGTATTCTGGGACTATATGCGCTGTTTACTTTCAACGTCGTGTATTCAACATGAAGCGTCATTAATGGACCCACTGTGTAGGCATGTAACTGGTTCTAACAAATTCTCACTGACAATGTACCATACAACAGAGGCGAAACGCTTCTGAGATTAAGTAATTAAGAAAGTTACTAACGAACGGTGTTTGGTTTACAATAACCAAAGTAAATGGTATTTTTATTGCATCATTTTACTGTACAGGGTTATGCGATGATCCTGTTAGGTGTTGTGCTAGTTTTACGATTGAGAAAATTCTCAAAATTAATATGAAATTTTTTATACAGCTAAAAATGACACTTCTTGGTTCCGGCACGTGAAAATATTCTGCGATCGTATTTATTTGGATAATGTCGCTGAATCATTCTGAACTGCATATTTGCTCGCGATTTTATACGGAAAACATTGCAATGTATCATCTAATACGCGTAAAATATCATTGCCACCGACGTTTAATTGCTTTTTACAGAACCGACACAAAAACTATAACAGAGGTGTTTAGGTTTTCATCCCACAGATTCGTCTTCAATGAATGTTGGTTGCTTCTAATCTGGTAAATAAAGTTGTTGTATCTGGAATAGTGCATCGATTACAAAACCACAAACAGATGGAACATTCTCTTGAGAAAGTTAATACTGGCGGGGAAATGTTACTAAACCTACAATGTAGTTTATTTGGTTATGAGTTGACTGTTAGTGAAGTATCAGCGATTATATTATATAACAGCTGTACACCTGGAATACTGTTTTAGTATACGACTCAGATGCCAGGTTTAGTCACGTTTCAGCACTCAGAACACCCTCCACATAGAACATTTTTAGGACTTACTACAAACACATAATACACCGAAATTGAAATTTTAGCAATATTTTAGCAATTTAGCAACGTTTACTTTTTTAATGTAAAGAATTTCTTTTAACTTTTTCATAAATGTATAGTTTATCATTTATTTCGGACCACTTGTGAAAGTTCAGAAATAACAGTTACACCTTATTTGGTACTCTGATACAAACTGTTAAGATTTTGGTACTGGGATACCTAATACAACGCAGTTTGATTATTAATATACTGAAAGCATCTTATTTGCTGTACCTGTTCTAAATATGACTATTGCAACTGGCCAATAGCGAAAGATAAAAATGTGTGTGCAGTGCGAGACACAACAGAAATGAGAACATCTTTTCTCTTGCTTTCTCCAGGGATCCTCCGACTGCATTTGTAGATAACATTCTTTATCAGATTTATCTGCCACAATCACTGTCTCGTTACTCAACTCGTGTAAAGCTTAGAGGTCAAAGCAAAAAAACAAAATAAAAATTATAGCTAATTTAATTCACGTAGACAAAACCTACAGGTATGAAACGGCGCGCAATTATAAGACAAGTAAAATATATTTTGAAGTAAATATTCGTTTATAGAAATGCCGATGACTGATCGATTGTGTTTCAGGAACATCTGACGGTTTTAGTATGACGTATTTCCTGTATGTTACATAATTATCTGATAATTTGTCTTAGAAATAGATAAATGTCCTTAGAATACCAACCTAGCAGCAACCATAAATAAGCGTGCTACAGGCGGCTGACACGTATCTCATCCGCACACGCATGCGCCATTGCGTTTCTATAGCCATAATTGCACTTCGCTCAGCTAGGTCACACCTCAATCCAGACACTGCAAAAGAAGTTATCATTTCAATAAAAAAAAAATGACGTAACTGTTCGCGCAAACATTTGGTCGAAGTGAAGTTATGCTTGCTTAGCAGCAGACAACTGTAATAGTAATAGTAGTGGGCGCCCTCCAGTTGCAGTGTACTGAATACCAACCACGCGCTAACCACTAAACCTCTACGTTAGCCACGACGTCTCTAAAGAGACTGCGAATTTCTACCTCCGCCAATCTCACCCAATAGGTCACATAGACCTCGTAAGGGGAGAGCCTTCATCTCTTTAATTTAGCTGATTGCTATGCGAGTATGCAGATTCGCAGTTCTTTGTAATTACAGTTTGAACTATTTCTTGTAAAAGGCCACCACAGATTTTGAACAAACGTCGGAAGTTATCATCTGATGTAAATACGCAGTTGGATTATAACTTTGATTCACCGAGAAGGTTATCATTAACCTATGGAAGCTATCTGTATCCTCTGTAAATGTGTAGTATTTATTATTGAATGTGTTAGAAGGTGATATAATTACACTATCTAACACAGAGCGTATATTTCGACACTGTTTAGAACTGTAATTTTAATTTGTTGATTTCACTTTTATCACAAGCACCTAGAAATATACTTAGCAGTCTTCGCGACTATGCCGTCGAAAATTGCTTTCTAGATAAAAATGCCCCTAGCTCTGCGTTTGTTTTCAGATGATAGTGATATATGTGTTTTGTACTGAAAGTTTGTTGAATTAAACAGATTGCTGTTACCTGAATATGACCGCAAAAGAAACGTTGTACCTAGAAAGCAATACAATACTTGGTGGTATACACACGACTACTAATTTCACGCCGAGAAAGTCAGCAGTTATGTTTACAATGAAATGAGGAGATGTGTATGTTGTATCATGGTTAAATTACATATGTTTGGAACCCATGATTGTTTATTACAACTGATCAAAATTACAACTGTTCCATTCGTTTCGTCCTGGCAGTTTATGCCAGAAACCTCATACTGATCATAGAAACGTAGGACAAGGGAGATGAAATTTAGGAAGTAGGGGTGTTAAACGTCGTATATCATTTCCAGTAATGGAACGCTTATCGGCCAGTGCCAGAAAATATTAAGTTGGCGAATGAATTTTCAGCTCCGTTAAATATGCGACGCTGCTAACGAGGATTAATTCCTAACTAGACCGGCTTCGTCCCAAGACGCCGTAACAAAGTTATTTCAGGGAGTTAAGTGTCCGCGCCAGTCGTTAAGGAAATCTGAAAGTGAAATTGCGCGGCGTGGCGCACTGCTAGGTTGCCTACTGCGTGCCCCTTCGGGCAACTGTACACAAATCATTCGAAACCAGTTCTTGCTTTCTTCTTGTGTTGTAACAACCGTGTACATTCTTCAGGATTTCCTCGAATATAGACAGTGGGACATCGATACTTTTTCTGAGGTGTATGATAGATGGAGCCAAGATAACGACGCACGCCTCAGAATAGTTTTTGGCTATTCTGTGAAATTGTATTTTCTCATATCATATCTATAATGACATGCTATATATTGTTCCATTGGTGCTAGAAATATATTTTAGGGGTCACTTATCTTCTTATTAAAACACAGAACGTTTACGAAACTACTTATTTGCCTATTTTTTGTCTGTCCGTGTGTAATTGCGATTCATATTCTGAACCCTTTAATTTATAAAGTTCTAATTAAGCATTAGTTTAATCATTACAATCTAAAATACGATTACAACGAAAAATGCTAAAAAATAATTATGTGCAACAAAAATGTTTGTACTCATAAAAGGTATGAGTGTTTGGTTATTTTGTAAGACAATTTGAAAGCGCCTTTGAAGAATACGTTGTAAAATCTAATTTCTTCCGTACTTCTTTTTGTCGAACTAATGTCTTTATGGGGGTTTACATCCACTGCTCGAACTAAACTAAGCTGTGACCGTGTCTGGTGCCGAAGCAATCTTACTTCTTTTACGGTCGCCACGCTATTGATTTTACCCCACAGCGAAAGGTATTTTGAAAGAATGACACTAAACGTATGGTCCACATTCAAAGTTTATATGAGATAAAAGTTCTCGTACAATATCAGCAGTATTTAGATAAGGACCGAGTGTGGTGGTGTAACGGTTAGCGTTCTGGCATCGCACTCGGGAGGACGGTGCTTCGACTCCCCGTCCGGGCATTCAGATTTGGGTTTTCCATGGTTTCCCAAATCACTCCAGGCAAATGCCTGGATGATTCCTCGAAAAGGCCATGGCCAAATTCCCTCCCATTCCTTGGCCCCCAGCCTTTCTTGTCTCTAAAGACCTCGCTGTTACGAGACGTTAAGCAGTTAAAAAAAAATTAGATGTCAAAAATAAAGATTGCAGGTTAAGCAAATTCACAGCAAGCTTACATCCCACTCCCCCAGTTAGGATGAAGTTATTCCAGTTCTTATAAATTGACGTTTCCAACCTACATCGCAAGACTTCCTACCACAAATTAACTGTTTTACAGAGGCTTTGCTCACATCTCTTGCCGCGAACTAACTGTAACAACAACTGATGAAAGACTGTCAAAAACCCAATTTTGCTGACCTGTATTTACAGAAAAATCAAGACCTCTGACGACCGATCTTAATTTCAAAATTCAATATATAGGTAACCACTTAATAGCTTAATCTGCAATTTTTAAATGTTACTCAGTGCACAATACTCTTAATTTTGAAGCCTTGTTTATTCCTCAAGAATGCATCTACTGGATTTTTATTTAATTCTGTGACGTCTATCTTCTAGGGAAGACCGACAATGCTTCTAATAACGCAACTTAGAAAATCTTATCTTTCTCTACGAAATCCTTTACTTTTCCCGAAACTAGCAATGTGAGTTTACTCTGCTTGATTATGTATGTAACGAACCTAATTTTATTCTTTCAACTCTTTTATTAGATTTTTTATTTTCTTTATGAAAAACCATAATTATTTACTTAGTCAAACTTATATTCATAGTGTTTTTGCTGATGTTGACTAAAATGTACGATATCAAAATCTAACATAACTCTTTGTATTCATCAGTAATTTCAAATCCTGTATGTGGCTTCCTCTGAGCACATGGCCTGACATCACCAGAGTAGAAATATTTTCTAAACTAAATTTTTCCCGGCCCAGAGAATAATCCTTAAAATTATCGACGTCATGGGTTTTCTTAGTAGAAATGGATGCAGCAAAATCCATGTCGCTTGGAAAACAACTTTATTTAAATCTTAGGTCTTTTACGAAACTGATTTCAAAATAAGCTAAACTGTACAGAAAACGTTCACAAAAGTTATTTACTGTATTGATACCCATCATAGACCCCCTTCTGAACTGTTCTGACAAGGTTCTAGGTATATTACAATTTCAGAAATTTCAGAAACTACTGATGTGAAAACTTTTTCGTAGTTGACTGTGACCTGTAGCCTTTTGAAGATTATAAGAAAACTTTAACCATCATTCTGTCGCAAGATAACCAAATAAGTAATTTTAACAAATCTGTGTCTTCAGCAGATAAATTATTTATAAAAATTAACTTAATGAATATTTTAGTGAGTATTATTTGAAAATAGGATTTGCAAATTTTCATAATTTTTCTAAGAGGCTCTATTTTTTCAGCAGTTTTTAATTTGGTTAATAAATATTACTTGAAAGAAAAATTAGCAAAAGAAATAAGAAACAAGAGACATAAATTATCTTTCATTGGTCTTTTTTTTTTGTAAAAGTGTTTACAGAATAATTATTTTTGGTTAATTAAATTTAATACACAATTTGTGAACAGAACGCTCATCGTCTGAAAATAAGTTCCACTTCACAATTTTAAATTAGTCGTCTGAAACTTACTCAAGTTGACAACTAGGTAACGATAACATTTACATGCTTTTAATGACTAACGTTGCTGAGTTAAGCATTAATCTATTTTAACAAATTTTTAATTAGCCTTAGCTTGATTACCACTTTTGGTAATTTGAGTTTTTTGATGGAGGTATTTTTAATAATTCTAGCGAATAGAATCAAGGACCTCCACTCAAAAATTTATACACTGAACTAATCGGACCACCATTCACAGAAGTGAGATAATAACATCACATTACTAATTTTCTATTCGGTCAGAAAAAAACAATATAGCCATAGATTTTATAATAATGACATAAAAGACTACCTAACACATTGTTAATCGTGTTTTACTGGTTCTAAATTATTATATTACAAATGACAAGCCATTTAAATAACAATTAATTATGCAAATTTGAATGAAAATAAATTAAATAATTATTACACTAAGGCTGTTAACATTGTATACAAAACGAGATATATTTTGAAAGCGTGTGGTCCGCAATGTTTTAAACCTCGACTAAAGTCTGATATAACGATTTTTGATGATTTAGAAAATCGCGATACTTGGTTAAGTAATTTTTTTTATTGCGAATGATTATTAACCTTCAGATAAATTTACGATCTTTTACCTAAGCAGATAACTAGTTGGCGACAATCTCATACCGAGAGAGATGACGTAAGTCAAACTACAAACATCCATCCCTTCTGGCGTCTGCGTTAAGGCGCCGCCATGTTAAATATGGGGTAGTACAATGGGATTCAGTTGAAATTCTCGGAACCTTACTGATGAGTGACTAAGATTTTGGCCTGGCAGTCGAAGTAACACAAGTTCGATTACCAGTACACATCTTGAAATATATACAGGCAAATTCCGTGATCGTTCCTTCAAAAGGAGATAGCCGAATCCCTCACTATTCCTTTATTTCTAGTCATCTGCTGGATTTAACGACACTGACTTCGACAAGCCGTACAACTGTGACAAGAAAGGTCAGATATACCGGCTGTACTTACTACGTTCTACACTGATGAGCTAAAACATTATGACCACCTGCTTAATAGCTTGTTTGTCGACCTTTGGAACGAAATACAAAAGTGGTTTGTCGTGGAAAGAATACAGAAAGTCCTTGGTAGATTTCCGGAGGTATCTGGCACCAGATGTCTACGCACACGTCACTCAACTCCTTTAAATTACGGGTCAGTGGTTTCTGGGTGCAGAGCTGTTACCCGATAGTTTCATAGATGTGTTCTATAGGGTTGAGACAAGGCGAATATGATGGTCAATATATCAACGTTAGTTCACTAACATGCTCCTAGAACCAATGTAGCAAGATTCTGGCATTGTGATACGGTCAGTTATCCAGCTGGAAGATGCCATCAGTGTGGTTGAAGACATGAAGCATGAAGAAATCTAGTTGATCAAAGATGTCAGGGTGTCTTCGATCACTGCCCCACGGCCCAAGGAAGCCCAGGTGAATGTCCCCCATATCATAATACTGCCCCCACCGGCCCGCGTCCGTGGCGTGGTGCATGTCTCGAGAAGCCGTTCGCCTGGAAGACGGCGTTTCCGGACACCATCATCGACATGCTGTAACAAAATACGTGATTCAGTTTGCCAGGAGACACGTTCCAATTGATCCACAGTCCAGTCTCGATGAGCTCTTTCTCACTGCAATCTTAATTGACGATATTGTTGGGTCATCATGGGACCAAGTAGGGGCCGTCTGCCACGTAGCCCCATGTTCAGCAATGTGCGCTGAACGGTGTGCTCCGAAACACTTGTGCCTGCATTAGCATTCTACTCTGCCGTCAGATATGGCACAGATCGTCGCCTATCCTGCTTTACAGAGGTGGCAAGCCTCCCACCTCCACGTTCTGTGATGAGGCGTAGATGTCCAGCACCTTGTCACCTACTTGTGATTTCACAGTGCTTCAACCACTTTCCGTAGATGCTCACTATAGTACCGCGCAAACAGCCGAACAGTCTCTCCTTTTCGAGATGCTCGTTTCCAGGCGCCAGCCCTTTAATTTAAGTCTCTTATGTCTGTATATTCCCCCACTTGCCACGCGTATCGTTGCTAGAACGACTCCCCTAGCGTCTCTGCTCCGATAATATAGTTATCTTACAGCATGACCTACCAATGTTGCTAGACGAAATTAAATCTCGCAGTGGGCATTGGTAAGAATGTTTTGGCTCATCAGTGTAGTTAGACTGAGCAAGATGGGTGAGCGGTAACGCTTGGGCCTGTCATTCGATAGGATGCACTCTCATCAGGCCATCCATATTTCTGTTTCCCACGGTTTCCTGAATTCACTTCAGGCAAATGCGAGGATGGTTCCTTCAAAAATGCCGTGCCAAAATTGCTCCCAACCTTCCCCGCCTCTAATGACAGCGATGTCGACGAAGGATAAAGCCATAAAAAATAATTATATCAGGTGTTTTCCTTAAAGGACGAGGCGAATATTGGAGCAATGTCAAATTTATATTTCTAAAATTCATAATACTCAAACCAGTTAATGCACAGCATACAGAAAATATCGTGCATTTCTCCCTATCAGATAGTGACATGTACGTTTTCCCATTACTTGACAATTAAGAGCACAAGGCAAAGGAGGAAACAGTCCGGTATCCATTACCAGGACACCAATATAATATTAGGTACTAACTGGCTGCAAATGTCAAATAAATCTGATATGACGCAAAAGCTACAAAGATATCTTCAGCAACGAACTTCTATTATTCCTGAGAACGATATATCGCAGTATGTGACTAAATAAACTTGTATGGATGTAACGAACGGATAACAGTGTTTCAAGCTGCCATAAATTCCACTTATGTGGTGGCTGCAACAACAGTTTAATGTGGAATCCAAACCACGTAACTTTCGTAACGGAATTCACATTAAAACACCAGTTTGTGACAAAGTTAAAGGTCAGGTGAAGTGTTTGAAAAAATTTCCTGCCATCACCGTGCTTCGACCCGCTGACTTTCGGTTTTCAAGGGGTTCGCCTTTAATGAGCTCCCATATATCTCTGTCGTTTTCTGCTAATTTTTAGTTGAAAATATGTCAGAAATAGCATTGTAAAATACGAAATACTTTCATAAATATATGGTTCTGTGTCCACTTTATGTACAAATTTGAAGATTATATAAGACATTTCTGTTGGAAAAATTATTGCGCATGTAAAAAAAATGAATTTGGTTTTTTGAAAAATATTTTAATCACATATTTATTATTATCCGATTAATAAAATTCTACATTGAATGATGCATATGGTTTTTGTCGAAATAAATTGTCTATTAAAATACGGAATTTGTAGTAAACACGCTTTTAAATATTTAAATCATGAGCTTAATACAGTTCGCTATAATGTTTCTGTAAATTTTAGAAAGCTGCATGTTTTGAAAAATCTGGTGGGTAGCTACTGAAATAATGAGATTAAATGGTTTTACGCCAAAAGAATGCTCACAACGGCGAATAAAAAAGAATATCTAAAAATTTTGAGCGTCGACGTGTTGCGAACTTCCATTGGAAACCGAGGAAGATAATCATAAAAAAATCTTTGTTATTATCCCAAACTAGCACCCTCTCACCCCTTCTCCCCGATGAGTCTTATTGATTATTTTTAATAATCGTGTCAAGGGTTGATAACGAATCATAATTTGCTGTCAATAAAAAAACACCAGCTGTTCTGTTTTATCCTGAAATATATGATCTTCTTTAACTACGTCCAAATAGCTTGTTGCGGAAGACCTGCTTTGTATTGTGATTGGTATTCTCAAAACACCACTGCCAAATAAACAGGACAACACAGCAGAGCTCCCTGACGGTCGGATTGAGGCCGCGCTCGGCGGTGTTGCATAATGAGCAGGCTGACCGCAGTGAACATTATGCATAGCTCAGACCACAGCACAGTACGCTATGCTCTCAGAGTGATGGATCTAACAAATGTCAAGCGTTAAAGAACCAATCGCTCTTTTATTCTTAAGCACATTTTACGAGGTTACTGCAATACTTACACCCAGAATTCAGACGAATAATTTTTATACAATAATAATATATCATATAATAATTATTTATTGAACAGCTATCTTTACTAGTGGAAACGTAGTGAGAAGATGACCTTAAAGCAACTGCCGGAATGTGTTTGTTTGTGAAAAAATGTTGTTGAAGTTTTAATAGTACAGACTCTGATACTGCCATGAATAGATTCCAGGAAGAGGAATACTAGCAGTTGGTGTGAGAGGTTTTAGGAGATACCCGACAGGATTTGAACGTAGTAAGTTCGCCAGAGGGTGAAACTAAGTATAACCAAATAAAAGTTAATCAAAATCTGTTTCTTTCTAGTTTAAGCATAACTTAGGTTTATTTAAATACGTATTACTTAAGGCTCCTGTTATTTCAAAAAGTGTTGGGATAATCATGTTGATTGGATATGCGTTTTTATCACTTATTTGTTAGATTTTAACTTTCTGAATCTTTCACAGATGAGCCAGGCTTATTAGGTCCGGAACTTTTAAGCTGTCAGACGCCACTGAAATTAGTTTTAATAGTTTTCAAGTTATTGCAGATTACGTGCGATAAAAACATATTTTACTTTCCTGCTACAACACCAGATGGTGTAGTGAGATGATAAAAATTTCACAGTTTAATCCAATACACATACATACAAAAATTCTTTAAAGAATCCAATTTTCCTTTAAACAGTCGTCGAAAATAATTTCTCAAAAATATTTCCGTGTGAAAATGGAAGATAGTTTAAAATTCGCGCTAAAAAAATTAATTATTCTGACGTATAAAAGCGCAAATATTAGCACAGAGTAGTATATTTATCTTTCAATTATTGTTGATATGTTGCAATTTAAAACAGCTACATAGCTCATACTAAAGAAATTTAATCATATTTTTTATTTACTCATTAAATGTTTATAATTTCTTGATACCTGATTATGTGGTATATACAAAAAAGACACAGAAAAGAGAATAAAGCAGATCTAGAGATATGAATACTTGGGAAGTTACGCTAGGCACGTCAGAAACAAAAGTAACAATGGCCGTGCCCAGAGAGGCATTCAGTCGGGAAAGGAAGATATTGTGTGGGTTCCTTCGTATAGAGTAGAGAAAGAGACGGGAGAAATGTTTTGTGTGGAGTGTTGCGTTGTGTATAAGCATCAGTGGGGAGGGGGGGATTTGGAAAAAAGAGTAGGCTGAATTTAAAGGAGAGGGAAATAAATTTCGCAGCTACGACGTACTAAGAGGAGCGGATTAAGGAAGGATGCCGCTATCCAGAATTAATAACACTGTATTGTGTCGCTTTAACAAGAAATTTTGCTGATATAAACATTAACACGTATGGTGAAGGATATGCGAGAAATAAAAAAGTTTCAGTTGGTGGTAGGAATATGTAGATAAAAAGAGAGTAACAGAAGACACAGAGGTATTAAGAAGAAGCATGATGCCCAGTAATAGAAACAAACAATTTAGTCACACCTTGTTGCATATAAAATGGCGGATAGTGCTATTCTGATAAATGGATTTGTAAACCATTACTAGAAACTCACCTTTGTTTGTAGAAACTTATGATTAACAAATTTCCGTAAAAATTCTTGTTTATTGTTTCGGAATCACATTACATATCCATAATTTTTCTCGTCACTGTCGTAACTTATACTGGTGTGATACCAAAGTAACACTGTTGCTTCGTTTTGACCTTATCCTTTCATTTATATCAGGGGTGGCCAGACCGCGGGCCGCATGCGGCCCGCATTGAACATTTTTCCGGCCCGCGAGATTCATCACACTTTTACAAAATATTTTTTATATTCCATTTTTAGTGTTTTATATTTCTTTACAATGTGCGTTTAGTATCATTATTATTATATTATCTATGTTTATATGTAAGAATAATAGTAAACACAACAATAACTCATGTTTTAATTTTAATGTTGGGATATATAATTTTATTTGCTGCACGCGGAGTTATGATGCACTTCCAAAAGTGGCCCGCAAGATCATTTGGGTTGGCCACCCCTGATTTATATCAATCGACTAAACTACAACGTCTGAAGTTTGTGAATTAATTGTTCAGTTTTTTTAGTCAACAAGCTGATTAGAGGCGGGAGGGGATTGGAGACAAGGAAGAAGAAGGAATTTGGCCATAGGGTTTTGAAGGAACCATCCCGGCATTTTCCTGGAGTGATTTCGGGATACCGTGGAAAACCGAAGTAAAAAAATCCTGATTCCTTTTCCCTAATTTCTTTTTCAAGAATTATAACATAACGGAATAGATTCTAGGACTTAATTGCAAGTCTTAGCTCATTTATTAACTGTGAGTAGAAACCACTGAAAACTTCAATCTTCCGGTATATCGTGTAGGATATGCAGATAAAACGTATTGTGATAAATCCATGCATATATTTTAACGGTATCCACAGTCTAAAGCTGTATCTTTTAAATTTACATCTTGTAGTCATATACCAACGGAACTTAAAATTTGGTAGCTGTTTACCCTTGCAGTAAGTTTCTCTTAGTCAGTAGAGTACCATCCACTGCATCTAGTTATTGCAGTTTGTATAGCAGGAGTTCCTCATTTCTTATTGCCTAAAACTTGTTGGTACTTCCTACTTTGAATGTGGATATTCCTTCATATCGTAAGTACTAACTCTACAGTGCTTCAATGGAATAGTTTAATTTTCTATAACCATTCGCATCTTTTAATTACTCTAGTCGATATAGAGAATTCAGTATCAAATAATTATTAGTATAAAGCCCAAATCGCGGTGGAGAGCGGCTCGTCGTGGATGTGCTAGAGAGTTTCTGACTGTCATCGCCATAAGGTATAATAAACGTCAGGTTATTCACGGGCTGTTAGGACATAAAACGGTCCCACTTCCACCGTTATAACGATCCCTTTGTAGTCTCCCAGCTGGGCATTAATCGTGTCGCCCTGTGAATACAACAAGCAGTGGAAGCGTGACTGGCCAACAGGTAGCTCCAGTGATAATACTCAAAGAGACAGAAGAGAACTTCGAATGTTCATTGCAAGATACACGCTATAGCAAATAATTTTAAACTGTACGTCTGAATTCAGATCAGTATTAAGACTTCGTCATAAGAAGATGGTTTTACAACTGCGATTCACAAGTTAGACATCACGTATCCCGTTGATAAGTGGTAATATTCGAGCCTGGCGTTCTGAAGATCAATGAGTTCGATCACAAATCAGAGCATCAAAATTTTAGTTTTACACTAAATCACTTAACAGGAATTCTAGAAGGATTACTTAATAAAGAAAATCGACGACGTGTTTCCTGTTTCTTGCCAGCCATCCTCTCGCAGCTGTAATCACCACGTTGTTGATGGGTCGTAAAGTGGGTAAGGGTATTTGTTTTTTTTTAATTTACTTTACCCCTCTCTTAATTTCGTATTGTTCGTACCGGGTTGAGAATATTCGTATCTTAAATCCACTTCTTAATTTGGGTAGTATTTGCCACAATTCATGTAATTCGAAGGGAACTTAACTAGAGAAGTGAGAGCAAAGGAAAAATCACTTTCAAATAAAACACATAACTTATGATTCACTATATAATTTACTACCCATCTTCAACTGAAAATCCATTTGACAGTTCACAATTTTACATCTATTACTTTTCTCAAACAATTATTGTACATTTAACTCTTTATAATAATTCTACGTTTATTGCTAGCGAATAAAGCGCGATATTTACTTTTGCTTTCTACGCCTTATATTCTTGTTGACATCAACTAAGAAATAGAAAAGATAGTCTACTTTGCCAACATTCATGGTAAGAGATGACAGAACACTCTCTTAAATACATACATTGTCTGCTTCATACTTCTAGCACTTGGATAAGAAAAGTAAGAAACAAATATACATATATGTAGGGAAACCTTGTTTCCTTACAATGGCTTGTCTAAAAAATGTTATTTTTTATGTAGTTGGTCGCCCCAGTGCGAGTCCAAATTTGTGTCAACGCCGCCATAGTTTGTTTGCTAAGTGGGTCTACTATTCACTGTAAATCTCATCAACAACGAAATCCACATCCTGCCTCGTTAAATGGCTCCTGAGTTATCCGAGCACGCTTACGTTGCTATGTTCATGGCAGTTTTAGGTTCGGGCAGACGTTTTCGTGCGCGATTTTTGTAACTCTGGTTGTACTTCGCCCTCATATATCACGACATTTTAAGAAAATCAGGAGATTCTCAAACTTTTTCACATTTCGGGCTAGCATCTTACTGTGCTTTGAGATACAAACTTTTTCCCTGCGGTGAGTTGTAACACATGCTCCTCTCAAAACCAACGCTTGGCTCACTCGGATCGCATAATTACTTTCAGAGATATGAGACCATTTGACGAACACCGAAAGCAGAAAATCGTGTATTCACTTTGCGCACGGCCCTATGTCTATTTCTAGCTGAGTTATTGAAGTTATAAGTTACTTCGACAGAAACTGTCGCTCATTTGGCCGCGATTTCCTTCCGACTGTCGGTATCAATTTTAAAGACGTTTTCACTTTTTTTTTAAATGCATATTTTAAAATTGATGTGAAACAGTTATATTCATAAGAACATAGATATTTAGGGAAACTTTAATCAGCAATTTTCCACTAAGATATGTTTTATGCGAATATTAATTTTAGTTCTTGTAAAGAATTGTGTACTGTTCAGAAATCAGAAGTTAGAGGACAGATTTGAGGGGAATAACAGCATGTTATGGATAATGCTATGCCACGGCCGCCTGTGTGATAGTAATTTTTTCGTACTGGCGATAACCGGCCTAGAAAGTCGCTAATGCGTGACATCGGCTGTGATTCTTCTTGTGTAATCTGCTTGTTGATAAAAGCTGCGTACCCATGAAATTGATAAACGAGGCCTAGATTTGGATATCTGTGCGATAAAACGGGCATTAAATTGCCTAAATGTTTAGCGAGAAACGCTAGTACTGGTCGTCGCTTGTGAACATTTATTTGTCTAAATGCTTTCACGGCTATCAGATCGTAAAGGGATCCATTAGCAGTATCTCTCAGTTTAAAAGTCAGTAAGTAACATGATGAAAAGTTTTAAACTTTGTATTGAGGTAGCTGCATTTAAGAGTGTTAAAAATTGATCCAGGTTAAAATACAGGTTCTAAGCTACAGCTTTCTTTACAGTAAAACTAGAAGAAGCTATATCTAAATAACATCTTAATTAATACACATAATGTCTTCCAGAAAAGAACAGGCTTGAATATGTGGATAAAATAATTTAGATTTGATTGATTGTATATAATACTCATGTTAGTTCTAAAAGTACAAACTTAATAAAATTTTAATTATTGTTTTGACAGGAACCACGATGGTGCGAATGAATTTATAGCGTCGTCAAAACCACGATAAGGACTGTTTGGGTTTAACATGCATTTTAATTTTCGTCAACATGCTTATCTAAAGTTAAATTGAAACATATGATAAATAGTTGCATGCGTATCAATCGATTCGGTAATGAATATGTCATTCCTTACAATTGTTTCTAGCTAGAAAATTTTTGGGGAGTACATTTAATTAAAAAACCAAACAATGAGAATCCAGTTCTCCAATCAGCACAGGAGTTAGAACTTAAATACCGTATACATGAACGAGAAATTGTGTAATAAGTTATGAACAGCCATGAGAAATACAGGCATAGCTGTAAATCATGTGATACGAGCAGTTATTGAAGCCTGTAACTATAAGAGTTAAAAAATGGTTATTATAATCCTACCATAATGATAAATGAGATTTAAATTTCTGTTCATAGGAATCGGTAGGCAAAAATATCTGTTACTGGATTTATATAAGATGTAGTTCCTTATTTAGTTTTAGGTGTTTTCTTGATTTTTTGTTTTTTTCCTCAGCATGGTTATACCACAAATTAGTTTGTTCTTAGCATAAAATTCAATTTAGCGCAAAGTTAACATTTAATTTCCGTCAACACGTATAACAATTCGATGAAGCGTAGGAATTGCTACTTCTTGTTTTTTTGTTTGTGTTTTTTTTTTTTTTTTTTTTTTTTTTTTTTTTTTTGTTTGTTACAGCTGTAAAGTAATTCTATCAGAAGATAAGCTATTATTATTTTATGAGTAAACTGAAATATTTTTATGATCCGTGCACACACAAAAATTCCAAAATTGAAGGTAGACTGCATTCTGTTGGTTGCTACAAATTTATGTAGACTACTCTATTGGAAATTACTGAAATTTATTTTTTTAGTTAGAAGAATGTCTAAAAGTTGTTTACCATGCATGGTTCTATCAAATAGCGAACTTTTTTGATTTATTTAATAACTTCAAATAGTTTTAAGAACTTAACAGCTTTCATAGATACACTGCCGCTGGATTCTTATTCACGGCATGGTACGGCTAAATTATTGCCGTTTATAAAACACTGTCGCTGGCTCTATTCCTCAGAGTTTGGTGAAAGATATACTGCCAGTACAATTTTTACAAAAACATTGAAGATAATGGATGCAGGAAAATTTGCACATTGATGTATTCGTATGTGATTTTTTGCCAGTCATCCGAGAAATTCAGTTTTAATTCGCATACAGTTCCGTTCTCTGGACTGAGAAGAAGGTTGCTATACGCAAACAGTTCTGGTGTGTTACTTCTGAAACCCGAAAAATACATCGATCCTTAGAACTCCCTTTCATTTTGTTATTTATTTAAACCTCGGCTTCTCCGCATGTTATTTCAACAGCGATTGATATTACTGCCCTTGCTTGTCCCTTTCTCCCATTGAATGGTGTTATTAAAAAGTTCACTGAAGCAACCATTCTCTGAAATATTAACAAATGTAAAAACAATAACTTAAATGATATAATATAAAAAAACTTTATATCTTGGAGCATTAATGGAAGGTAAATTTTTAAAAAATGCGTTTGCGATTAACCTCTTTGGAGGACGACGGCATTACGATAGATAAACACAAATTTTACATATAATATGGGTATCTTCTCATCTTCTTGAAATTTTAGGTTAGTGCTGCATTGTCCAGTAATGGTTGAGCCTATGAAAAGTTTGAAAAAATTCTTGGAAAAATCATAATTTCCTCAAACACTATTAGAAATTCTAGGAAACTTCATGTTTGGAAATTAAAGTTGGTGTAATAATAATATGTGAGATGATCTATGTTTCACAACGAATGTTCAATAGCGTGTCCCTTATTTTTCAAAGTCTAAATTTTGTAACGCATTGGTACTATTTTTTTTTTATTTTACCCTAAAACACTTACAAATAAATTTTTACGCCATTCCGATAACTGTAACCCGTGCCGACTTTCACCGATTCATCTTTATATAAGTTACGCGAGATTAGTGGTGCCCACCTACGATAATTGTTACTGTCATTACATTTCTTGAATAGGTATCAGGTATTGTTTAGTTCTAATAGAAGGTTTTTAGGGTTATGAAGTGCTAGAAAGAGTATATTTTAATTAGGAGAGGCAAACTACCAAATTGCAGGAGTTCTATCAGTTTAATATTTTAAAATCTGCTAAGGTTCACTATAAGTGAAAGCCCTACTGTCGCTGTACATGAGTGCATTATATTTTGGAGAATATTTTGGAGACAGTTGAAAAAGATTGGCAGCAAATCTCTGGATGTTTATAACAGAAGGGAAGAGGATTTGCAACGTGAATTGGATAATGTTTATGATACTGCACATGCTCACACCCTCGAAAGGATGTAAAAAATGTAGTGTAAAATCTTCTTTCAGCGACAGAGAGAGTCAGGGAGACCAGGTCGCTTGATGTGTGTGTATGTAAAAATAGCTGAAAATAAGAAAGGGGAAGAGAAATGAAACTAAATGAAGAGAAAAATACTTAAATATAAATGGTCCAGCGAGTACTGAAGCTCTTCAGCGTTCTATGAATTGCTCCTGCTATCTGAAGAACTCAATGACATATATTCTAGTTTTGGAAAACATCAGGAAGAGCATTTAAAAAAACCACCCGAAATAATTCAATCAGAAACTGCTGCAAAGCGCAGAAGAAAAAAAAATATAATTTCTCCTAAATTAATAGCTGCCTTGGAGATATTCCAGTTAAGTGTAAGAGATTCAATTTACGCCCTTAAAGTTATCGTAGAGGCTCTTGGATTTAGTATTCTTTAAACAAGTCTTCCGTTCAACTAATGATGACTTAAACGAAGAAGGAATGAGGAGAAGCTATAATAACCGATTTTAAAATGATGTGACCCTAGTCGTGACCGTTCAGTGGAATGGCAAGTTGTTGCTTGGTTTGAGCGTAAGAAGTTCCAAAGAAGAACGACTGCCAATCTCTGTTATAATTACATTTCGTAATAGGTAACAACATCTTGTGATAAAGACCAAGGTGAAGTTGTTCCGAATGCTCTGATAAAATGCAGATAATGAGTTGTGACACAATAGCCTCTGACATAGGTCATCTCAATGGTGCCTGAGTACTTCTGGAGCAAATGTTAGAAAGGAAGTTGATACTTTTTGCATGACGGCATCAAATTGATACAAGCACATTTCAATGACACATACATTTCTATTTGGCTGAATTAAAACAAAAATCCTTCTTGAGAGACGACTACAGAGAAATAATTGAGCTATGAGTTATATTTTTGGATGGAGATAGAGGCAAAGAACTGAAAATAAGGCGCCTTCGTGCAGTGCATCAAACGTGATATTTCGCTAGCGCCATTTATTCACGCAAGATACGTTTCCTAAGTTTTCATCTTAAATTAAGCAAGGAACGCAAAATGGTACGTAATTTAGAAAGGTAGAGTACCTTTGACTTTGTAGAAAGATACATTCCTTTGATGGCAGAAATATCCGGCTCTATTTTGTATGGTAGGTATGTAATATTATTTGTCTTGTATGTACAGTACATTGTACAATATTTTGTATCTTTTTCAACTTGATTAATTCTTCCCTTTATTTTGGTTTAGCAAAAACCACGATGAATTTGTAACCACGAAGAGCAAACATTTGTTTTCTCGATTGAAAATTTAAAGCAGTGTTCTTCAGAAAAGGTTTTCTTCGTTGGAAGAAACTGCGGTTTTTGTATAGGCTAAAAGAAAGGTCTTTTATCTGAAACAGCTGTAAAATTAAAGTAGGAATTTCATGGTTTAATTACAGCCGATGAAGATCGGAAACAATTTTCATGCAAAAACACCGGAAATTGTAACCGCACCTTAAAAAAGAAAATACCCCTCATAATTTTAATAATTTGTCTTACTAAAACATTTATTTTTTGTTGTCTGGCTTTCATCCTTAACCCAGAATTATACAAAATTTTAATGATGTAGTGACGTATCAAGCGGTTGTCAAAATAAGCATTTTTCATAAAATTTCGGGTCTACTCGGCACGGGTTAACGTCATCGTGGGAGGATAAAATTTCTTATGTAAGTAAGCTAAAGTGAGTTGAATAGAATGAAAGGGTATGCGTTTGAATATTCTAAAAAATGTTTTTTGCTCTTATAAGGGACACTCTAATGTTCAAGTTAATTTTTTTTTTAAATAATAATAACCTGCATAGGTCCAAAAAGATTTGATATGGGCTGAATTTAATAGTCATGAATACAAGAAACCAAACAGTTACATGTTTGTTAAAATATTAAAATCGTACAGTCTCAAAATTGTATTTCTTGTTTTCTGTTCTGCCTTTTGGCTAGTTGATTAATTCAACACGTTATATGGATGTGCAGGTGGCAAAGTTTAAATGTATCATCCATAGATAAAAGGAAAGAGTCATGTCATGAATATATCTTACTTTCTTTTTTACGGAAAGTTATATGACGTTGAATGCGTACACCACTATATCCACAGCTTCAAAGCTCTACTTACAGTGTTACCAGATTTCATAACATTCAGAATTCGTCCATTTATCTCTGGAATTGTTCTTGTTATCTTATATTAATTTAGCAGACTTTACTTCACTTCAAAGTTTTTAAGAGGCTTTGAAATAAAAAATTACAATTTTAGATTAATTGAATGTTTGGAACTGTTATATTAGTATCGAAAGAAGCTGAAAAACAGAATGAAATGGAACTGAAATGTTTTGGAAGTTAAATCTGCAACGTATACTGTTTAAAGTTTAGAGCAATAGGTCAGAAGTCAGGAACTTTAAACTTAAATAAATATTGTTTATTGAGCAGTGATGGTATAAATGAATTAAATAATTATGTTGGTTAATATTCACCTCAAATTCTTTAGACAGACAGTGTTATTAATTAAGCTAAAAGCTGAGGGATTAGATTGTCTACAAATTTCAAAAATTCATTTTGAATTTGACGAGTGGACATGTTGTAAAGGGTTCTTTTATAAAATATATTATTTTCATACATTGTAGTGACAGATTTCTAATTGCGCTATTCCTTGATGTGTATAAGATTTTGGCGAATAAACATTAGAAATCTAATTCCTTCCTACTATTTTCGACAGTATTTTTCATTAAATTATTTTAAAAATTGCTGCGATTTGTGAAGTTTACAGAAGTAATTTTGATGAATTTGATACAGGGTGTCCAGAAAAGGACTCCCTTATTTCAAAATTAAATATCTCGAAAACAAAGATCGATAGAGGAATGCAGTAAACGGTATGTTTATCGTGCCAGCTGTAAGAAATGTAATTTTTTAATTTTATTTTATGGCTTTAGCCAAAGGCTAATACAGCCAATAACATCATACAATATGTTCGAGTGAATTTTAAATTACACCTTTAGTATATTTAACATACAGGGAAATTATCTTGACCGATTTCTTGCTCGGAACTGAGAGAGATTGCATCAGAGAAGTTATATCAGTTATATTCAGACCATCTTCTAGCAGTTGTTTCCTCGCTGATTGATGTTGCTTGCAGCTCAGCATGAAGTGATAAATATCCTCTACAGAATTACACGATGGGCACATCGGCGAATCCACCAACCGCATGACGTATTTTTTGTCACGTAATAAAGTGTGTCCTGTCCTAAGTCTGTTCATTAGAGTAATTTCTTTCCTGTTCAGTTCTAGTTGAGCGTACCATGGCTTGCTTACTATGTTGTTGCAGATAGCTCTATACCAAAGTCCCTTTCCCTGGCAGTCGGCAAACCATCTCTTCTCCCACTCAGTCTTAACCATGTCGGTAACAATGGCCTTGAAGTCTGTACAGGGTACCGAAACTTTTTCTGTTTCTGCAGCAGTAAGGTGGTGACGTGCTGTTCTATCCGCTGCCTCATTTCCCGACACCCCAACATGGCTCGGTACCCACTGGAACTGCACTTGTATTCCTTCTACCGATAACTTCTGAAGTTCCCTGGCTATGTCATAAACTAAATAGTTCCGGCATCTTCCTTTTGATACTTCCATTATTGCCTGTAGGGCACTTCTAGAATCTGTACAAATCACTGTATTTGAATGAGCTGTTGAATGAATGTATTGCAGCGCTTTTAGAATGGCATAAAGCTCTGAGGAGAACGTCGAAAACTGTCTGGTAACCTGTAAGCTTCGTGAACGCAGCGACCAGGGTCTACAAATGCAGCAGCGGAAGCCTTTCCTTTTTCCTTTGAGCCGTCTGTAAAAATTTTGTGCCATGCCTTCCATCTCGAGTTCAGTGCTTCTAGTGTGAGGCACTTCAGTTCCTCCTCACTGTGATCTTTTTTCACTAATCGGTCTGTCATAAGGTAAATGTGAACTAGAGGGGATAGATCTGACCGTTGCCATAGTTGTTCCTCACTGTAAAAGTCATTGATATCTGAACTGTAAATGGCCCACTGAGCTGTTGTTTGAAAGAAATCCACAAGTGAAGGTGTTTTGTGATACTTAGATAGGTTCCAAGATTGCTCATGAGCAAGAAGCTGCACTTTTCTTATTAGTGGATGTCGTTTGGTGGAACAAACTCTTATCCAAAAATTCATTCCCACTTTCTTTCTTCTTAGGTCTAATGGAGGAGTTGCTGTTTCTACCTCCATCGCAGCAACGGGAGTAGTTTTAAGGAAACCGCCTACCACCCTTAAAGCTGCCGATTGAATGATGTCTAACTTTCTGAGGGTAGAAATTGACGCAGTTTCGTAGAGAAATCCCCCATATTCGAGTCTGCTCCTCAGTAAGCTATAATAAATGTTTCTCAGGAGTCTGGGATCCGTGCCCCAGCTCAGAGCTGCTAGGGCCTTGAGGATATTTATTCGCTGTATGGATGATTGTTTTAGTTCTGCTATATGTCTTCGCCATGAGAGTTTAGTGTCTAACCACATCCCCAGAAACTTTACTTCGGAGACTACTTCCATAGTAGATCCACCTATTGTAATTTTAAAGTCATTATTCTGAAATTGTCTTTGTGAGAATACACATAACTTGCTTTTATCTACCGAAAGCTCTAGGCCTCTATCTTTCAGACAGATTTGTACTTCATTTACCTGAGTTTCGAGCAAATTTTTTGCTTTTTGTTTGTCAGGATGAGAAACATAGACCACAAAATCATCAGCGTATTGAAGATAGGTTACAAATCCTCTCAGGCTATTGCAAACTTTCAAAGTATAAATGTCAAATAGAATAGGACTCATTGGGTCTCCCTGAGGCAAACCTTGGAATACATGTCGACTGAAGTAGTCACCGCATAAAGTAGAGATAATGTGTACTCGGTGCGCCAGGTAATGAAAACACCATGACGAAAGTTTTTTCGAGAGTCCTATATTTTCCATTATTTCCCTAAGTATGTTGATCTGTACATTATTGTAGGCTTCCTTGATATCAAGAAAAGCGGCAAGAAGGAAGTTTCTCCTAACAAAAGTCAGCTGTATGTCAGTAATTAAGGTACTTAAATTGTCCATGGTGCTATACCCTTTGCGGAATCCCATCGTTCGATCACTAAGCAACCTATGATGTTCCATATGCCATTCAATTCTGTTTTTTATCATTGCACTCATCAGCTTTGCCAAACACTGTAGAAGAGATATAGGGCGGTAGGAGGAAACGTTATTTTTGTCCTTGTTAGGTTTTGCCACAGGTATAATTATAACATTTCTCCACTGTACTGGGACAAACGTAGCTGCCAGCATGTCATTGTATAGTTGTAGGAGCACCTCTTTCGCCTTTTGCGGCAGGTTGTAAATCATGGAGTAAGTGATCTTGTCCATTCCTGGTGCAGTGTCTTCCTTCTTCAAGGCACAGACCAATTCTGACATAAGAAAGGGTGGTTCCCCCAATCTGGTGGAATTAGCGTTAGAATCGTTTCCTGATTCAGATTCCGTATTTAATGGGACGAACAGAGGCGCAGTCTTGCTTAGAAATAGTTCCGCTGCTTCATTATCAGTATTGACCCAGTTAGCAACCGTCCTGTCGCCCTTGTACCAACGTATCTTCCTCCACATCTCTTGGGAAGAGATACCATACGAAATGCTAGAGCAAAACTTTATCCAGCCTTCTCGTTTTGACCGTCGAATAATTGCTCTTGCCTCAGCTGACCTTCGTTTGAGCAATATAAAGTTTTCTAAGGTTGAGTCGTGTCTATAAGTTTTAATAGCGAGGCGTCTCAAAGCGACGGCTCTGGAGCAGTCGCTGTTCCACCAAGGTTTTCTGCTGTCAGGTCTCTTTATTCCGAAGTTTGCCATTGGTATACACTCTTCTGCACTCCTGACTATAACATCCTCAAATTCATTGTAACGGACCTGCAAGTCAGTTGAGGATTCAGAAATCTGACCCAGCCGCATGTTGACTGTTTCTTGATATAGTTTCCAGTTCGCTTTCTTGCAATTCCAGCGTCTCATTTGAGTGTTAAAGTTTTGCAGTAATGACGTGTCAATAGTTGTTTTAAGAACGAAGTGATCGCTACCTAGAGTATCTTTTAAGATTTCCCACCTCGATCTCAGCAACAGATTAGATGATATGATTGAGATATCGGGGGAAGAGTGCCTCTGATATGGAGAACCGAGTCTTGTTCCATGTTGATTATTGAGCACTGATAATGTGGATGATGTGATAGCTTGAGCCAGCTCTTCTCCCTGATTATTTGCTTGAAAATCATGCCACAGTGGATGATGAGCATTAAAGTCTCCTCCCACAAAGCTATTAGGTGGAAGCTGATTAAATATCGCAGTCCAATTTTCTTCACTCATGTTAATTTGGGGCGGCTTGTAGATGACAGTAATTGTATTGATGTTGCTTCCTAGTCTAATGCTTCACAGATAAAATTTCTAGTTCACTTATTGGTGCAACAATATTTCTAATACAACTGCTTATGTCCTTCCTGACCATAATGGCCACTCCTCCATATCCATTCTCTCTGTCATTCCTGTATATGTTGAAATTCCTGTGAGTGAGGATGGACGATTGACGAAGCCACGTTTCGGTAATCAGCACCACATCAGCTTTATGTTCTTCTATTATCCTTTGGAGGTCATTCCACTTATAGTAGAGACTTCTAGCATTCCACTGTAGGATGATCATTTGTTTCTTCCTAGCCATTCTCAGTTGTTGTACAAAGCGTCTCCATGGTAGGCCCAACTAGGCTCATCCTCACATATTTCCTGCAGTATGCTGTTAGTGGATACTTCATGTATTTTTTTGAGTACTGTTGCTGACAGCTTTCCTTTCATATGTTGAGATATAACTTTGAGCACCGTTTTCACGATAACGCTGATCACTTCCTCGTTAATTACTGTGCTGTCTGTTCCTTCTGTTTGAACCTCACAAGATATTTTTGTCACTGGAGGTTTTACTCTCTTGTATTGTTCACCGCTTGTGGAAGGTATTTTTTCCCTGGTGACTGAGCTGAAAGTTTTCCTCTGTAATGGAGGAAAATCACTATCTCTATAGTCATGTCTGGGTACCATGGGTGTCCTATTGTTTGATGCCTGTGTCTCTTTCAATTCTTCTTGGCGTTTTCTCGCCGGACATGTTCTGTCGTTTGCGACATGATCGCCGCTGCAATTTACGCATTTGAAGAAGTCGTTGTTGCAGTCAGACATTTTATGTTCTTCTCCACATCTTGCACATCTTTCTTTACCTTCTGCAATTATTAGCAATATGGTTAAACCTCATACATTTGAAACATTGAATTACAGGGGAGATGTAGGGTGTTACCTTAAATCTTAAATAGAATATTTCCACTTGTTCAGGCAGGTATTGACTATCAAACGTTATCTGCACTGTTTGTAAAGGTTTCATTTCAATCTTGCCATCTAAGTGTACTCTTTTAGTAAAACGCCGCACGTCAATGATTGGTGCATCTGATTTTATATTGAGTTTGATCTCCTCGTCTGTCAGATCTAATGGTACAAACCTGATAACCCCTCTCCGCTCTACTCTGCTTGCCGGTATGAAAGCTTTTAAGCTGAGTGAATGTAATAAAGCATAGTTGTCTGTAAATTTGTTGGCTGCTTCTGCTTCTAAGAACTCCAGAGACATTCTATTTTTACCTTGTTGGCTTATGCGTTTAAGACCAGGAATCTTATTGTACAAAATCTTTCCTATGTGAAGTGGGTGAGGCAAGTTTCCTCCAGCTGTTGGCTCTATTATAACTATATAAGGGCCTTCTGATTGTGCTTTATACAATCTATTAGGTTGTTTACTTTTGTCCTTACTAGAATCCCTGGTGTCCAGCTGTGATGTATAGTCATCCTTTTCCCCGCAGCATAACATGTTCTCGCCTTCTAATTGGGGCGTTGACTGTAACAGGAATATACTCTCCTGATTGCCTCCATTATACTTAGTCGTGTTATAACTCAATTCAGATTGCAATAAATCATCTTTACTAGGTTTATAACACATAAGCTTACAAACAGATTTACGTTTCTTTTTGACTTTATGTTTCTCATCGTCCCCACTGTCATTGTTAGTACCATATTTCTTCTTAACAGGCTCTGACATATCTTGCTCATTCTGATATACGAATGTATCCACACTTACCTCATCTCTTTGCATAGCGGCCCCTCCGCTAACCTCTGCCATGCCGCTTGACGCCTCACACACCGAAGCGGTTAAGCAATGGAGTTAGCACTAATTACACACTTTAGAGTCACTAAAAAAAACTTTCAACACACTCTCCCTAAGCACGAGATAGTTTTTTTAATCAAAAAGGTTATTTAAATACGAGCGTAATAAACAAGCGTCGTTAATGTAAACAACCGATGTTAATTCATCCTAAGAAGAGTATACAGCAGTTAGAAATAATAGTTACAAAAGCTGCTAACAGATGGCGCTGTAATCGCCATACGTAATGCCTAAATAGTGATCCGAAGCTCAGGGCGATCAGTTCCACCATTGAAACGTGAAAGGAGGTTAGCGTACCGAAGGAAGAGTTTAAAACCATGTACACCATTGAACAACGCGTTTTGCTGGTGCTAGAGTACCACAGGTTAGAAGAGAGTCCTACGGCAACACGGCGAAGTTTTCAAGCACGATTTAATGTTCCAAAAGGACCCGATGCGAAAACCATTCGTACGCTCTTCGCAAAATTTCAACGAACAGGCAGCGTAACTGATGATCTAGTGAAACATGTTGGCCGCAAGCCAACCGCAGTTACGCCTGAAAATATCGCCACAGTGTCTGGAATTATTCAGCGAAATCCAATGTCATCCGTCCGTAGAATTGCATCGGAGACTGGTTTGAAGCGTTCCAGCACGCAGAAAATACTGCGAAAGAGCCTACACATGTTTCCATTCAAAATTCAAACGCACCAGGCTATACCCGGACGAGCTGTGCAACAAAGGGTTGCCTTTGCTACTCAGATGCTCACATTGATTGACAGTGAAGGATTTGATGTTGGCTGCATCTGGTTTACAGATGAAGCACATTTCCACCTGAATGGCTATGTGAATAAGCAGAACTGGCGATTTTGGGGTTCCGAAAAGCCATATTGGTGTGAAGCGAAACCCCTGTATTCTCCTAAAGTTACTGTGTGGGCTGCAGTATGCAGCAGAGGCATTGTTGGCCCTTTTTTCATTCGAGAAACGGTCACTGGTGCACGGTACGTTGCAATTTTGGAACAATTTGTCGCCACACAGCAAGCGTTAGAGGATCGACCAGGTACTGAATGGTTTATGCAAGATGGGGCCCGACCACATCGGACCGAACAAGTGTTTCGCTTTCTTGAGGAATACTTCGGGAATCGAGTCATTGCTTTGGGACATCCCGAATTTACTGATGCAGGCATGGATTGACCTCCATATTCGCCGGATGTGACTCCCTGTGACTTTTTTTTTTGTGGGGCACAGTGAAAGACATGGTCTACCCGAAGCATCCCGCCACGCTGGACGAGCTGGAATCGGCGATCTCTGCGGCATGTGAATCCATTTCGGTCGAGACACTACGAAATGTGATGGCGAATTTCATTCTTCGTTTGCGCCACCTCTGTAGTTCCAATGGTGAACATTTTGAAAACATTGTGATGTGATTGTTTGCAAAGATTGTTTTTATACGATTATTTCACTAATGTATGCTGATATTAGCTGTACAGCGTACAGCGCCATCTGTTAGCAGCTTTTGTAACTATTATTTCACACTGCTGTATACACTTCTTACAGCTGTCACAATAAACATACCGTTTACTGCATTCCTCTATCGATCTTTGTTTTCGAGATATTTAATTTTGAAATCAGGGAGTCCTTTTCTGGACACCCTGTAGCTCAGCAGACACTAATTTTTTAAAGTGTATGAGAATCAGATCAATGTTTCTAGAGTTTAAGCTTCTTATGTGTTATCTATGGAAAACATATAATTTTTATACAATATGTTAAGCTCATGGATACATTATGCAGTTGTATTTATAATAGTTTAAGAATCATATTCTAAGAAATCAAATATAATCGTGCCAGGTTTATATCGACATACTTCAATAACGCCGACACTGTTAAATATGGAATGATTAAATATACACTATAATCTGATCCGATAATAAATCTAGTATTTAAAAATAATTGAATGCAAACTGGACTCCGGATTCTGGGGCTATAAGCTTTCTAACATACAGCAGCTCTATCCTAACTGTAGCGCCACTATTTGATGATAGATTCCTGTGTAACTCGACAAATCTAAAGTGAAAAAGTTTTTAATACTTCGCTTAGTTCTCGAGATATAAACTGTCATAAATTAGTTATAAGTATAGTTCTTGAGTCTTTGAGGACGTTATTCTTCTGGTCCATGCCGAATTTCAACCGAACCGTAACAGCTAGGAAGAAAACAAAACACCCATTGCGCATGTTTAGCGTATAGTTCTCTGTGTTTCTGGTGATTTTTTTTCTGTTCTTAGCGTCATTTCACACCTCCACATTTTTTAGATAAAATATTTGAAGAACTAAGCGAGATATCGAAAAATGTTATTTTACACTTTCAATTTGTCTTTTCGAATTATATAAGAATCCATCTTCAAATTGCGGCGCCTCAGTTATCCTGGAATCACCTAACACACAGATGTTAAGTGAGGTATTAACGTGTATTTCTAGCGTAATAACATGTATGCATCTACCCACATTTCTAGTGATTTTTCTTCATTTCTACATATTCGAAGCTTACGTTATACACTTTAAATTAAACATTATCGCCTAAGTAATGTGTGTACCAAATTTCATACCGATAGGGCAATATTTATAAGTACCGACGTATTGGCGTGGAGCCGACTTCTTAATATTTAAGGATAGATACAACTCTTACCAAGGACACTGAAGACGTCTTGATTAAAAATATGAAAGGAGTCTGGCACCAAATCTCATTTAATTTAGTCGCAAACAGTTTCAATAACAAAGTTTACTTTTCATTGATACCTACAGATTCCAACAAATTTTCCGGTAATTCTTTCTCAGTGTTACAGCTAGAATAATTTCTGATATATTACTTTAATACAGAACGGAAATATCGCAACCTGGCGCAGTGTGGCCAGTGTCGGCTGCCACTAGCAGTAGATCACCCTTGGCCTCGTGGGTTGCAGCAGAACTGGTTCCGCGGGCGGTGGATGCTCGTGAGTGGTGGGCCAGTACCCGAAACTTCCGTCGAGGTCTGCGTCATTGTCTTCGTCTGGCAAGTAGCAGCATATGGCCCGCACCGCCTTGTTCACACGCTCCATGATGGACTGGAGCCCTCGGCGGGTTGCCACGGTAACGGAAAAAAGGCGCTGCCAATAAAGGCGGAACACATTGTTATCACATCACATTTAAACCGTGGTATCAAGCTTAGGTAGTGAATCATTGTTTGACTCTATGCAACTGAGCCGGATTGGTGAGCGGTAGCGCGTGGGCTTCGCTATCGGGTAAACGAGGGCTCGATTCCCCGCTAGACTATCCCGAATTTGGTTTTCAATGGTTTTCAGAAGTCACATGGCAAGGTGGCTCCTTCAAAATCTCATGGCCAAATAACTTCTCGTTCCTTGCTCCCATCCTATTCCAACTCTAATCTTCTCGATGTCGACTAGTTGTATGGCCTGAAAAAGAAAGACATCTTGTAACATATAAAAAATTTTGCAGGTTTGAGAAACTGAAAGTGGTAACTTAACTAACTCTTGATATATGTTAAATATATTTGTATTTCAAAGCTTGCTACGTTACAGAGTCGTTATCACTTTATCGTTTGTTTTGAAAAAGAAAAAGGTATGTGACATAATTATTGTTAACTTCTATCCGAGTTCCTCCGAAGCTACTTACATTGATCATGAATATCTGGTGATCAACTATTATATATGTCGGATCCGGAGTACGGGGCTAGTCTACTAGATGGCGCCACAGACGCAGTGAGCAGGATGCCAGCGCCACAGTGACTGCTGTGACCTACGAGGGTTCTACTTAAGGGCAGCGCACAGCACACGGAGCTCTCTTCATGTCTGATCATCGAGTCAACATCATTCCGCTATCTGTCATTGTGTACTGTGAGACTGAGTCTAATAAACCGGATCATTGTATCAGCTGTGTTCTCGTAGTTACTCTCTACTGTTCGAGAGATATCCACAGCCTACCTTGGCTATTGAGCCATCTACCTCGAACCGGGAACTCCACTCAACCCGCCCGACTTTCCACCTTTCCCGGATGGATTCGACATATATATTCAAGTTATCTAACTTTCACAACTTGTTCATTTAAAAACAAAGTAAGTAAAAATGGAAGAATAGGATGGCGTGAATTCATGCTAGTCAAAAAAAAAAAAAAAAAAAAAAAAAAAAAAAAAAAAAAAAAAAAAAAAAAAAAAAAAAAAAAACGTGACAACACCATTGAGATCAATGATTTGGCGTGTTTTACGTGACGAGACTTCAGAATAATTTGATTCATAAAATAGCACAGGTTCAAATCCCCGTCGACCACCGAGATGATTTCCCAAAATTGCTCCTGAATGCCGAGCAACTTCCTTGAAAACGTCATGACCGAATTCCTCCTCATTTGTTTCCCCCATTCCTTTCCTGCCTCCACTGATGTTGATGCCGACGAGACGCACAGGCATAAGCAAAAAAATAATTGGTATTTGTAGTGTATACCGTAAAACGTGACACAAACATAAAGAGGAGATGGAGAAAATCAAATTCAGAATAACAAACTGGTACCAAAGTTACAAGAAATGAAAGAAAACATGGCACAGGTTTCATAATGTTGCAGATGTTTTCGTTTCCACCATTACTTTCGATGTGTGCGTTACTGGCGGACCGTGGGTTGGTGAACACGGTCGTAAACACCTGGTTATTCCGGGTGTCAGCGGCAACGCAGACGAATCTTGCAACCAGATCCATTTTAGAATTTACATGTTTTCCATGCACAACACGATTAAGAAAGAAATCCATTCTGCTTAAATTAGGAGAGCGTAGGGCCCAGCCAACTTGTCCACTGCACCCACTCACTCTCATGAACAGCGCCACCTAGCGACGAATGATGACGTATCCGGTCACGAGTCCCCGTTGAAGCGTACAACTTGTACTCCTTATTTTTAAAATTAAATTGCTTTTTAATTTAATTATTTGATCAACAAAACCATTATTATTGTATGAAATTATTGAAAAGTGCTATTGGGATTTTGTTGTACAGGTTGGCAACACCATTTCACGTGCATTTGACATTGACATTTATTACAACAATTGCTTCTCAATTACAATCAATTAATCCAATAATACAATAGTGTCAATACATCAGTTCTCAGGGGTTGTTAGATGTCCTTTCACTAAGCACAGCGGGGCGAAGAGAATCTCTAGGATAACAGGTTTTGTTTATTAATACTACACTTCTTGGGGTGGTTATCAAGATCTGTGGTTACCATTTTTCCGAAGGAGCTTCCAGTGGTATTCGTAGGCGACGACCCATCTGCTGGCCGTTGGATGCCTCATCCTATCCGTAGGCGACATGGCACACAGAGCACCACAGCAGCACGTGCTAACATTAGTCAGTGCACATCACATTCTCTCTCGTCGGCTGCCACGCACACCACCACTGCCCGCAGCCTACTGTGCCCTCCTAACGGCTCCTCGGTACCTGCCCAAGGCCGCATACCAAAGCAGCCCTGTCACCCTTTGTCTGAGCTGTCCACCTGTGCTAGCCAGGAGCTCAGCATATCGCGAATATTACTATGTAGTGTAGCGATACACTACACCGTGCATTTCAGAATCGGGTTGATGCTCTCCAAATCCTATAAAAATCTGTATCTCTATTAATAGGATACCATGTATTTAGTGGTTTTCATGCATACACTTTTTTACAATAATTTCGATGAAGGAACAAGCCTATCAAATTTCAGATCAAAAGGTTAATTCTCTCTTGTTTATGACATTGCGGCGGAGTTTATTATATGTTTACTGAGGTGAAATGCTCTCTCAATAAATAAATCTTTGAATCAAGTAGAAGTTCTATACGATAAAGTAATCTCAAAATAAAATCATTTTGTTTCCTTTCCTTGCAACGTCTAAGTTATTCACATTATAGTTTGTCTGAAACTTTGTGCGTGTGAACCAGGTGTATCGGTGAACGAATGAAAATAGCTGTAAGTGAAATAGTAACTACAGTCAATTCGTTTTTGATTTTAAATATTTATTAAAGTAAAAAATATTCTTCAGACCTCCGATTATCCAGAAAATTGATGCTCAGCAAATGGCAAAATGTTTTAACGTAATGGTAACAAGAAGTATTATATATGATGAACGACTATCATTACCAACGCCAATGAATACTGGAAGCAATGACTAAGTTACGTTATAATCGACTCAATACGCTTCTCAATCCACAATGTTAGTGACACGGATATTATATTCGATTTCTAACGATTATTAATTTTTGAACGTGTAATTTCCTAATTTACACTACTTGTTACTCTCCTCATCAAAAAATTTGGTTGGGCTACAAATCCTGTCTGCAAATAAAAATTGGCTGCCAATCTAACTCATGCATTTCGGCCATTCATCAGATTTAGAGGCTGCTCAATCGACACTTACAGAAAGAACCAATAAATAGCATTAGTATAACCTCATATGTAATTATTACCATTTGGTCATATACAGGGTGTTTCAGAAAGGACTTTACAAATTTAAAATTCATATAAATTTTATGAAACAAGGTACAGAGCTGGTTTTGGTGTTGTTTTAAAGGAAAGCACTTCAAGTTTTTTACCTTAAACTAAAGATGTTCTATGTGGCTTCCGTTGGTTATTCTGCAGACATCCCATCGGTAGTCGATTTCTTCCCAGACTCACACTAGCATATCAGGTGTAACTTGCTCAGCAGCAGCGTAAATTCTTGCTCTAAGTTCAGGTAGAGTGGCCGGCAAAGGAGGTACGTACACCATATCTTTTATGAAACCCCAGAAGAAAAAATCTAGCGGTGTCAGGTCTGGGGAACAGGGGGGCCATGCAATTTGCGCATCACGGCCAATCCATTGACCTGGAAAGCGGTCATTGAGAAAATCCCGGACGTCAGTCAGATAGTGTGGTGGTGCGCCATCTTGCGTAAAGAGGACATTTCGTTCTCGGTCATCCTCATCGATCTGTGGTATCAAAAATTGTTGCAACATATCAAGGTACACTATCCCGTTGATGGTTCTCTCTTGGAAAAAAAGGGGCCGTACATTTTCCTCTTGCTCAACGCACAAAAAACGTTCACTTTAGGGCTATCACTGACATGTAGCAATGTTTCATGTGGATTTTCACTGCCCCAAATCCTACAGTTATGTGTGTTAACCTTGCCACTTAAGTGAAAAGTTGACTCGTCAGAAAAGATTATGTTGTCCAAGAAATGTTCATCATCATCCACTCGATTTAACATATCCACACAGAAGTTCCTATGTGCAATCTTATCAGTGTCTTTAACTGCTTGTAAAAGCGAATATCGGTATGGTTTCAAATGCAAACGTTTTCTCAACACACGCCAAACCGTCGTATGTGGGACTTGCATCTCACGAGATGCACGCCGGGTCGATTTCGTAGGGCTGTTGACAAAACTTTTTCTCACTTGCTCAACGACCTCGTCAGATGTGCTTGGACGACCTGAGGATTTTTTATGTTTTACTGAGCACCCTGTTTCTACAAAACATCTATGCTACTCATAAATTGTAGGCCTACTAGGAGGATCTTTAGCGTACTTGGTACGAAAATTACCCTGAACTGTTGTCGCAGACTTCGATTCTTCAAACCAAAACACACAGCTAGCACGCTCGGGTCCAGTGAACGCAGCCATCTTTAACGTAACTGCCGCTAGCGCTTGTGCGGCGCTATTAGGCACTAGCGGACTACGCGAGTCAAAACTTGAAGTGTTTTCCTTTAAAACAACACCAAAACCAGCTCTGTACCTTGTTTCATAAAGTTTATATGAATTTTCAAAGTCCTTTTTGAAACACCCTGTATTAATTTTCTTGTTAGCGCACATTTAAGTTAATGTGATATACACTTCAAAGATAAGGTTGGATGCTAATCTTTAAAACTGTAAAAACATCGTCAAAACTGTTACTTTTGAAGCCATGCCAGATTATAGGTAAAAGAATTTGATGTTCAGAAGAGATTTAATTTCCTGCTTCTGCTCCAGTAGACGAAGCATGATCAGAAATGCATCTGATTTCAATCTAACGCTTCAGACTGTGAAAACTCGCTCAAAGCCGTTCCAGTAATTTTCAATTTGTGGCAGATTATTGGTAAAAAGTTTGAAGATCAGCGCAAATTTTAATTTCCTGCTACCTCGCCAGCTGATGTAACGTCAAAAACATACCTCAGATTTTAAGTCAGACTGCGAAAATCCGATGAAAGACAGTAGAGCAGATAGCTTTGTAAAAGTATGCATATATATATATATATATATATATATATATATATATATAAATATATTGTATTTGCCGTTTAATTACAAGATTACGGCCGATATATTTATTTTTCTAGGTAATAATGTTTTCGATATAGACCAGGTACAAAAATAGTTTTAGATGCTTTGACGGTTGTTCATGTTTTCATATTTCTGTGAGAAAAAAAAAAAAATGGCACTGCGGAAATTAACAACTATACGCTAAACGCTGTGGTTAATTTTTTCCTCCTCTCTTTTCTTAAATCGAACTCTCCTCGAACGTAATTTTATCTTAAATACGATATTCAATTTTGGATCATGTAGAAAATTTAAGTTTAGAGGCCTGTGACAGACAATAGGCCTCCATTTCGCTGTGCTTACGGAGCTATAAAACGCAGCTGTTGATTCACTTAGCAGTTTGGATGACAGCGTCTAAATTGTCAACAGCAATCCCGTTTCCTGCGAAACGTCCATTTAAGGCTAAAGAGAAATGATAAAATAAATACAACAAACACGATCGTAGTAAAATTCTGAAATTAAAAAAAGTTAATCTTAAACAGTGTTATATTTCTACAAATAAATCAAAAGAACAAATTTATTTCATTATCAGCTCTTATTTTTACTTGATGTTAACCTAATAAAATCTCTCCACTTTATATCCCTCCTTAACTGGCTGAGACTTTCCTGTTTTGGAGCCAGCGATGGGCGAGCAGTAATAAACAGATCTCTCAGCAGGAGGTAGGAGGTTCAATCCCCGGTCTGGACAGCCAAGTATAAGTTCTTTGTGCTCCTCAGAAATAGCTTCATCTGAATGATGGGATAATTCGTCTAATACCGACACTGCAGATTTAATGTCTGTTTCTTATCAACAATGTACTATCTGTTTTAATGACTTCTTCATCGATGGGCTGTTAAGACACTATTGTTTTAAAAAAAAAACGATTGAGTGACATATGTTCAGTGAGTATACAATTGGTTTTATTTTTTGAAGGAATTCTTCATGATTTCGATTCATGAATTTGTTTGCTACTAGCATTGGCTGCAGATCCGGCCATGTGGACCAAGTGTATGGTGAAATTAGCGAAGGAAAAATGTAATGTAAACTAAATACAATTCCATCTAAATCAGTAAAAACTTTATAAATGGAAGTTTTAGATTCATAACTATTAAGTTGGTCGTTTCTTATCCCAGGTTTACCAGGTTTACGTTCCATAGGCCACTTAGATGAGTAAACAGTAAACTTTTCACTTGAGATAAACACCGAATAGTTGCACAAAAAAACCTTAAGAATTTTTAATTTTAACGAACAGTTTATCTTTGGTGGACTGTGCAACCTTTGGTTGGAATTGCATCGCTTATCTTTGGTGACTATCTTCTAATGTTAAGAAAAAATAATTATTTTCTACCCGGCAACCAGTCATGTAGTGTTAAAATACACATCGCAGATTTTAAGCTAAATCCTAGCTCTTCAAGCAATGAAAACTCCATTAAAATCTACTCAATTGTTTTTGTCTTTACAAATATCCACAGCAACAGTCCACTACAAGTGTATATGTATAGAGAGGAGATAAATAATTGTATTTATTCCCAATTTGATTTATGTTGTTTTAAAATTTATAATTTTTTAAGTGATTAGTGATCAAAGCGACGTAGAAGCTATTTAAAACATTTAAAAGTAAGTATTTTTAATTTTAATTTGAAACAAACTCGGAGGAACGATGAAAATAATTAAACTACCCTTTCGTTCCTTGCTGGTCTGGAATTTTCCATCGCCAAATGCTTCATAATAGAAATTTATTTGATGCATCATTTCTCTGTAATTATTAACTTTTTTTCTTGCTCTTTCTTTGTCCTATCTTTAAAATTTAATATTTATCCTGTCTATGTGTGCACTCGACACTTTGCTTCTCTTGCAAAGTTTATTAGTTTCCTGAACAAATAATAATATCCCAACAGTAACAAACCACACAAAAAATCAGGAAGGATATGCAGTTAATAGATGCCAGGTCTATTTTTTCTTTATATTTATTCTTAAAACTACTTAGAACAAACCAAGCTAAAGTAAAAAATATTTTTTTGTTTCAGGCTTCCATCGTTCATTCAATAATTCGTACATTCATATAGCTTATAGATCAATAAAAAGTAGTTATTGGTTTTATAATAAGGATAAGTACGACATCTGTGTGTGAAGGTAAGCGTTGTGACCACGGATGCACAATTGCCAGCTTAAATAAGGTGCCACTAATGTCTATTTCCTTCCAATTTATTTTCTAACAATCACTGCAATCACGAAACTGCGCAGTTACGTCTTTCTCTGCATAAACATAAAACTTATTATGAATCTTATAACGAGTAGTTTCATTGTAGAAATCAGGATTGGATGAAGAGCAAGGTGGTGCGTAGTATGACACCTTTGGCATCTCACCCTAATACCGCTCGCTCTAGAGTGAAAATAACTCCAGCGATTACATTCACCACCTCTTCCAAAGACAATACAACCACACCACCGTGTTCATAAACTAAACTGTCTCTGTCTCTGCTGATAGGTTTATATAAGTTCCATCGAAAGTTCTAGAACGCTACAAAGGCTTCCGACAGGTATTTCTCGAACATTAACAACACATAAACAATTGAAAATCTATTAAAAAGAATTAGAATTAATACTTAATCATTTACAATCATTACAAAATTCTTAAAAATGAAAATTAAAGATACTTAAACACAAATTTATCCACATAAATCATTTTAAACTGTAGTAAATCATCCTTTAAACATCGTAGCTCACCTTAATACTTACAATTACAAACATTTAAGCAATTCTCTGGCGTATTTCTGTTCTTAAACATATTAAATGGTATTTACATAATTTATTTTCATCAAACAAAATCCATTTGCACCGATTTACAATAAAATACAAGGCAAATATCCAAAACCATTTTCAATCACATTCTAGCTTGTTATAAATGCTTCATGAAATACAATTGCAGTTCAGGTTTGAGGGCTGTTACAGTTGGTGTTTATATTTTGCTGCTATTTGCTGTTTGTAGCATAACAGATTCCTTTTTACAATACTTCTCCAAAATATTAATAAGAAAATTTTGATATATTTTTCTCGGGCTTCCAGCCGTGTTGTCATATTTGCGGGACGTTTCGAAGGTGTCCATCTCTGTCTTCATTCTCAACCAAATGTCAATGATTAACTGTTTGTTTATTCAGCCGCTGCTACGGAAACGGTGGAAGACAAAAACCAACACAACGTGATTACGTCATCCGCTCTTCTGCTCGTTACCGACGCGAAACTGTTTCAGTATTTTAATCGCCGGGTTCCAGGCCGCACTGAGTTGATAACCAGTGTCCCTGTTGACTAATAAATCAGTTAATCTTATTTCTACAGCCTCTGTAATAACGCTGGCCCAAAAATCTTTGACCCGGGCTAAAATGGTTGTTTTTTCAAATTCAAAAGTGTGACCCTTTTGCACACTATGTTCGGCCACCGCAGATTTTTCTTCTTGCCCTAGACGAACATTTCTGGCGTGCTCTACACATCGCTGCACAATGCATCGCTGCGTCTGTCCGATGTAGCCTCGGCCACATTCACATGGTATATAATATACACTAGGGGTTCGTAAACCTAGGTCATCTTTAACGCTGCCGACCAAGTTACTAATTTTAGTGGGTGGTCTATAGATTGTCTTGACTCCGTGTTGTGATAGCAGTCTACCTATTTTGAAACTTAGGGCACCCACAAACGGCAGAAACGCAAGGCCCTTGGTATCAATCTGATCTCTCCGTCGATTTTCCTTCTGTTTAAACGCACGAGTAATCTGTCCCTGATTATAACCATTATTTAGTATTAATATTCAACGCCGTGAAAAATTACGATCCTACAAGAAAATTTTGGTTGAAGATATCCTTCCACAGCCACAAACACTTTCATTACTGACGTGGGAAGCATATTTAATTCATATTTTTAAATTCCCTCTTTTCTTCTGTTAATTTCGGAACATACCGGATAACTTTATTAGGTCATTAAAACTACCTTTCTGCGGCGCAAAATGCAGTAGAACAGCGCAAAGTGTACATCAGCCAAGTGGAGGTGAGAAAGCCGCAGGCTGTCGGCAGCAGTGGAACACCTCTGACGCTGCCGGTGACAGTGACTGCCGCATCAAAGCACCACAAAACCCTGCGCCGTCACCAGAGCTGTGTACTTGTGCGCAGTATCCGGAAACAGTTACATCATTCTCTGCTCCTCCTGAGCGCAGTATTGGATTTGCACTCGTCTGGAAGCAACCCCAAGGTGCTTGGTGTTCGCGGTAAACTGTTCGCTCTGTCACAACGAAACGATCATCGGTGCTCATTTCCCATTTTATCCCTGAATGTGTAGACTGTTCTTACGTAACGTTTCGCCAGTCATTTAATGATTTTCACTTATTTTTTGTTTTGTTTTAACCGATAAAAATAACTCAGCAATAATGTTCAAAATTATACACCTTTGTAATTACTGCAGTTTCATGTGCAACTCTTCCCGAAGTGGGATTACATCACAGCCATCATGTAGGATGGATATGTTAGAAATATGGCTCCGTGTAAATAAAAGATTATTTGCATAAAATCTGATCTTTGTTTTCTTTCAGAATTTAGTAATTCATGAATCTAGAAATGAGTTTCAGTAAATAAGTTTGTTACTCATTGATGAAATAGCGGGAAAAGATATGCAGTGAAAGGAATCTTGTTTGATGCCCTTACAAAAATCGACAATTTTTAAATACCCTGGACTACGTTCGTTGTTGTTGTTGTTACTTTAGGGCGCGTCGACGACTACGTTCGTAATGAATTTGTGACGATTTTATAATCGTATTTTTCAGAGAATTTAACTTAGTTTATTAAATTCACACTAATGGAAAATTTTCTTCAAATTTCGATAGTAAATCTAAATCCACTCGTGGTCTTAAAAATAAAAACGGAGTAATTCATCTTGAAATCGCCTTCAGATTTACTACGATATGTTACGTATTGAAAAATTGACAGTGAGCAATTAATTTACATCCTATTATATTCGATCGAAAGTTAGATTCTGCCTCTTTTCAGTGTTCTGCCATCATTCTCCTAGAACAGATATTCCTAAGGAAAAATCCACTGTGTTATCTGTGTTTTCGGATCACGAGTCTATGACTCATAGTCGACATGTTTCCCTCCATGTTTCTTAACCAGTTAATTTATATTGATGGCCATGGAGCCTTGATTACAATATTTAATCCGAGCCTCTTAAGTGACTAGCAACGCTCGATCCTCACGTTCCGGAAGACGCGGTTTCGAATCTCCGTCGAGCCATCCAGGTTTCCGTTTTCCTGAGTTTCCGGGTGAATACCGGGATGGTTACTTCGAAAGGCCATAGCTAAATTCTTTCACTTTCCTTGTCCCTAATCTTCTCCCGCCTCTAATGGCTTCACCGAGGCGTAAAGCATTACGAAAAAAGTGCAATATTCTTACTTATCTACTTTCGCATTTCACGAATTTTTTGTATTAAATTCTTTCAGAGCATTTTCCCCTTCTCATCCATTTTAGTTATTCACAAGTTTCTAATTCTCTTAGTTTTTGAGATGAATTACTCAACATTTAGCACCCTCCATGATTCCCTTACGGCGAAAGAAAATTTTATTTTCTCCTACTTCTGAAATCAAGTTCCAATGTGTGGTAAAGGTCACCTCTTCTTTTCTACGCATTACTACTTTTTCTTCGAACAATAACGATGAAAGCCGGCCTTGTCTCCACGATACGCCTTCCAGCAACCTCTTTACCCGCCAGCTGTCTTCCAATAACATCAGATCCTGTTGTTTTATCATCACAGTTGCGGGTGTATCTAACCATAATCTGGAATTCGAACCTACGAAACAAATCTTGATTTCCTCTCTTGAACTCCCTTCAACTTTACACCTATAATGTGGGTACTCTGCTCCTCCGCCACACCCATGAAACGATGTGATCAAAAGCAATTCTTCCGTTAAATAGATTTATGTCTTATATTACCTGATAAATAAGACTTTTTTAATTATTTCGATTATTTCTCATTGTTTCAAGTATTCTACTCTAAAAAAATAATAATATTAGGTTCTATTTCTGTACTTCATTCATGTCTATCAGACAAGTGACATCAAATGCTTGTTTATGATAGCCCAAAATTGGTTTTTATGTTTTCCCGTGCATTAGGCACTCTTACAAACTTCTTTTTTTTTTATTTTGTTAGGCGCCAAGTTCAAATTGTATTTATGTTCTCCCTATTACTTGGACGTTGTGTATCAAAAGTTTCATTCGCAACAACATCTTTCAGCTATCGCGATTGAAACAATGACTGTGTGAGGGACAGAAATGTTTCATTTGATCTGCTCGATGAAGATCAACGCAGCAATGCACGTCGATGGTTGGAGCAACAAGCCTACACTAAGTTAAAAGATGGAGTACTGAAGAAATGAAAATAGATAACGAATGAAATACAGAAATATTAAACATCAGTAAAACACTGACGCCATTGTGAAAGACATGGTAGAAAACAAATGTGGAGTTACCATTAATATGGAAGATATTGGCAGAAGCCTTAATGTTGTTCGCCACATATCTGACGTAAAAAACTTAGACTGATAATAGTGAAATTTCTGCCGTATCGGAGAATAGGAAAAATAGGAAGAAGTTACTCAAAGCATCAATTGAAGGATTAGGAATTAAAAGTGTTTGGACATACGACGTACTGGGCGTTAGACTTAATGGAAGTGCAAAGACATCAGTCAGCACAGTAGCAGAGCTACAAAATGTTTTGAGAGCTCAAATTATAGTAATACATTCGTTTTGGATTTAAGTTTGTACAATCATTGTCAATTATGTAATAATAAAAACTCATTCCAGTTTTTACTCTTACTGCACCTACTTTATCTTAATACCGGGTTTATTGTCGTACGTTAAAAAAATAGAGAAATAAAGTGAACTACACTTAATGGTTTTTGAGGTTTATTACTCTGTACACAAAACAACTGGTAAACAATAAACAATGTGGGTACAGTTAAAGGATGACCGTCGAGAAATTTAGCCTGGTCCTGATCCGGGGTAGAGAGAGAGACGGCTTCTACTTCTCGCGAACTTCCGGTGGTCTTCTGTAGTTGACGCTGGTTCCGTGGTCAGGCCGGAACTGCCGGTGGAGCTGTCGGCTACGCTTATATAGGCGGCCTGGCGCAGGAATTCCGTTGTGTGGTAGTACGGCGACCTCTGTAAGAAATAGTCCCACTTAGCCTCTAGATGATTCTATTTATTTTCCTGGTTTGTTTTGATGCCTCTGCGCCTGTTTGGAGTCGTATATGTATCCCGGCGTGCAGGCGCGTTGTGTCTGAGGTCTGCCTGGCAGGGGCCTTTACTGGCAGACTGAACATACCTCCCTCCGGGGGGGGGGAAGCGATGTCTGCGACGTCTGCGAGGTCGTCTGCCGCGGCGCCCTGGAGCTGACTATGAAGGCTACCTCCAGGGGGAGTACGGAGCTGTTCCCCTGGCGATGCGTGCCGACCTGCGTCGTCGGTGCAGGTTGTGATGGAGGTACCTGTGGAGCTAACGGCATCGGTTCGTCGGCGTCGATGGCCGGGGGCTGTACGGGGGGCGCTGAAGATGGTCCCCGCAGGTGGTCGAGAGGCTGCGGCTGAAGGGTGTCGGAGCGACCGACAGGTTGTGGCGTCGGTGGTGGCGCTGTAACTGTCTCTGAGCAACGGTTAGACGGCAGGAGTGGTGGAGGTGGCAGGGAAGGAGAGGAAGAAGTGGATGGCCGTGCCGTGGTGGAAGAGGACGGTGCCGTGGGGTAGCGGGGACGTAGTTGGTTTCGATGGCGTCGCACTATCCGGCCATCTAGGCTGACGTCGAACAGTTGGCGGCCCCGGGGCCGCTGGATGACCCCCGGAAGCCAACCGGCCCGGGAGCCAAACCCGCGGGCCCAGACTAGGGAGCCCGGGGTGAAACGGAATGGGCCCGAAGGTACCTGTACTTTGGGAGGGGGTAAGAGGAGATGAAGGAGAGTGCGAGGTTGGCGGCCATGCTAGCAATTCCGCCGGGCTTTTAGGCCCCCACTGGAGTGGTTCGATAGGAACTGAGGAAGAGTGTCAATGCCTCTTCGAGTTTGTGACTTGTGGTGTATTTGGTCATTTGGGTTTTGAATGTTCTGACTAGCCGTTCCGCCTCCCCGTTAGATTGGGGGTGGAAGGGCGGGGTGAGGAGGTGTTGGATATTGTTGGTGGTACAGAAGGATAGGAATTCCCGACTTCGAAATTGCGGTCAGTTATCTGTGACGATGGCGTATGGTAATCCTTCGATGGAAAAGATCTTCGTGAGGGCTGAAATGGTGACCTCTGTGGTGATTGTGGAGCAACGGACGACATATGGGAAGTGGGAAAAGGCATCCGTCACTAGGAGCCACTGGTGGCCTAGGAATGGGCCAGCGAAGTCGAGGTGAATGCGTTCCCAGGGTCCGGACGGTGCCGGCCAGGAAAGGAACTTTTGAGGGGGGCGGGGCAGTTGTCGGGCACAGATGGTACAGCGCCGCACCATCTTCGTGACATCCGTGGTAAGGCCGATCCAGAATACATGGCGTCTGGCAAGGGATTTGGTGCGGGACAATTCCCCAGTGTCCTTGGTGGAGAGTTTGGAGGATTGTCGGCTGTAGGGATCTCGGAACGACGACCCTCGGGGTGGAATTTGGTTCTGTGCGGAGAAGCACTCCTTCTACTACTGAGAGCTGGTGGCGGATGGAGTAGTAGAACTTGAGGTCTTGATGATGGCGTGGAGGGGAACGTGTTTGCCAACCGTGTTGGATGTGGTGTCTGATGACACGGAGGAGGGGGTCCTCCACTGTGGCTGCAGCGACTTTTGAGGCCGTGACTGGAAATGTCTTCAGTGCTTCTTGTATGTCATCGTCGATCTGGAACACAAGAAGTTCCGAATTGTCGAAGGCAAGGTCTGGTCCCTGCGGTAGTCTGGATAAGGCGTCTGCATTGGCATGCCTGGAGGTGGTACGGAAATGCATGGTATATCTGAACTGGGACAGGAATAGTGCCCAACGCTGGATGCGGTGGGATGTTTTGGTAGGCAGACGTGTGGACGGATCAAATAGTGATAGGAGTGGCATTGTGGTCGGTAATGAGGTGAAAAGAAATCCCATATAAAAGGGAATAGGAATTTGGAGCAGGCAAAAACAATAGCTAGCGCCTCTTTCTCGATTTGAGAATATTTAAGCTGAGCAGCCGATAGGGCTTTGGAGATGTAAGCTACGGGGCGTTCCGTGCCATCTGGTAATTTATGAGACAGAACTGCCCCCACACCGTAATCGGATGCATCTGTGGCAAGTATCAAGGGGAGGTTTGGAGTATATGGCATGAGGCATGCTGCGGACTTGAGCTGCTGTTTAAGGGTGTGGAATGCGGTCTCGCAAGCTGGGGTCCAACGGAACGGGACATTCTTGCGACAGAGGTGGTACAGGGGTGCTGCCACTAGTGCTGCCGAGGGTATAAATTTTCTGTAGTATGAAATCTTGCCTAAAAAAGATTTCAACTGATGTAGATCCTGAGGCCGAGGTAAGTTGGAAATAGCGTCCACATAGGAAAATGCTGGGGAGATGCCTTCCTGAGCGATGATGTGACCCAGGTAGGAAATGGATTGTTGAAAAAATTGACACTTGGAAAGGTTGCATTTCAATCCTGCTGCACGGAGGCGGAGGAAGAGTAGGCGGAGGTTGGTCATGTGTTCGGCAGCGGAGGGTCCCGTGACGACTATGTCGTCGAGATAGTTGATGCATCCCGGAATATCCTGGAGAAGTTGTTCGAGATACCGTTGAAAAATCGCTGGAGCACTGGCCAAGCCGAACATGAGCCGGTTGAGTTGGAAGAGGCCAGAGGGCGTGTTGATGACTGTGTATTGTCGGGACTGGATATCCAAAGGGATTTGAAGGTATGCTTCTGCCAGGTCAATTTTTGTAAAGTAGGTACCTCCTGCTAGTTTACGGAAGAGGTCGTCCGGTCTCGGAAGTGGATAGTCGTCTACCAGCAGATGCGGGTTGACGGTGGTTTTAAAGTCACCACAGAGACGTAAGCGGCGTCCTGGCTTCTGAACTATGACCAACGGCGTGGCCCAGGGGCTGAACCGCACCGGCTGGAGGATCCCTTCGTCTTGGAGACGTTGAAGTTCTTCCTGAAGTGGGTTGTTGAAGCGCTACGGGTACCTGGCGTGCCCGGAAGTATCGAGGCCGTACGTCCGGCCGGAGTTGGAGTGATGCTTCGAAGTCCTTTGCACAGCCGACGCCTGGTGAGAACAGGTCCTGAAACTCGGTGCAAAGGGCGTCCACTTCAGGAAAAGGAACATGCTGAGATACGAGGTGTATGTTATCCTCAATTGAAAATCCGAATAAGCGGAAAGCGTCCAGTCCAAATAAGTCTGCTGTGAGAGAACTGTTAACTACTAAAAAGGGACTGAACGATGTACAGACTTATACATGACGTTTGCTGTGAACTGTCCCAGGAGTGCTATTTCCTGTTTGTTGTATGTCAGGAGGCGCTTGGGGGCCGGCGAGAGGGGGGGCGAGCCAATTTGCACATAAGTAGTATAATTAAGCAATGAGACTGCTGCTCCTGTGTCGACTTGTAGGCGCAGGGGCTTGCCATTGACCGTAACGTCAATAAAAAGTTTGGATGCTGTGGAAGTGTCTACCTGATTGATATCCATAGGTGCGCCGCTCAACCTGTCTTGGTAAGACCCTGGGCGGCGAGAGCCGGGATTGGCATTGGTGGTGTTGGTGCGGCAGACGGACGCCAGGTGTCCTTCCTTTGCCGCAACGTGAGCATTCAGCCCAACGATCCGGACAATTTTCCCTCTCATGTGCTGAATAACAGGCGGGGCAGGAGGGTAGGCGGAGCGGGCTGCGGCGTCGGCGCTGCGGGATCCGCTGCTGCTGCCGAGACTTGGTGCCCCTGCCGGAACGGGCCGGTTCGATGTCCTTCTGAGGAAGCGGTCCCCGGTTGTGGTGTCGGGAGGAGCGCGACTGGGAGCTCTGGATGGCGGCGACGTCCTGTGTGTCCTCTACGTCGGTTCGGATTGCGGCCACATCCGCCCAGGACTTCAGGCGGCGATCTGCGGCCGTAGATATTTCGAATTTGTAGGCAAGTTCGATGACCTGCTCCAGGGATGGGTCCTCTAACTTGAGGGCGTCATGCCGGAGTGCGGCATCTGGTGCAGCCTGTATGATGTGATCACGCACCATGTCGTCGGCGTAGGATTCGTGGGAACAACGAGTTTGAAACTTACATTTTCTGCTAAGGCCTTGGAGTTCGGCCGCCCACTGGCGATACGTCTGATCGGGCTTCTTCCGGCATTGATAGAATTCGACGCGGGCCGCGACGACATGGTACCGGCGTCTGTAGTATGCATTCAGTGTCGTACAGATGGTCGTGAAGGTGAGGGTGTCGGGGTCTTGTGGCTGAAGTTTGGTGAGCAAGACATACATCTTTGATTGGTTCCAGGAAAGGAAATATGCACGCTGGTCTTCTTCTTTGGATATGTGATGAATTGCGAAGTGTTGTTTTATGCGCTTCTCGTAGGTCCCCATTCTTCGACGTCGTCGTTGAATGCTGGGAACGGAGGCGGGGCCGTGGGTTGGCGGAGATTCCTGACTTCCGCAATCAGTTGTCTCTGAGATTCGAAGAACTGATGTAGAAGTCCTTGGAGGAACTGTTGCCATTCCGTAGGTGCTGCTGGCGTAGCCATGATGGTCGAGAGTTCTTATCCCAACCTTGTCGCCACTGAAGTGAACTACACTTAATGGTTCCTTGAGGTTTATTACTATGTACACAAAACACTGGTAAACAATAACAAATGTGGTACAGTTAGCGGATGACCGTCGAGAAATTTAGCCTGGTCCTGATCCGGGGTAGAGAGAGACGGCTTCTACTTCTCGCGAACTTCCGGTGGTCTTCTGTAGTTGAAGCTGGTTCCGCGGTCAGGCCGGAACTGGCGGTGGAGCGGCCGGCTACGCTTATATAGGCGGCCTGGCGCAGGAATTCCGTTGTGTGGTAGTACGGCGACCTCTGTAAGAAATAGTCCCACTTAGCTTCTAGATGATTCTATTTGTTTTCCTGGTTTGTTTTGATGTCTCTGCGCCTGTTTGGAGTCGTATATGTATCCCGGCGTGCAGGCGCGTTGTGTGTGAGGTCTGCCAGTAAAGGCCCCTGCCAGGCAGACCTCACACACAACGCGCCTGCACGCCGGGATACATATACGACTCCAAACAGGCGCAGAGACATCAAAACAAACCAGGAAAACAAATAGAATCATCTAGAAGCTAAGTGGGACTATTTCTTACAGAGGTCGCCGTACTACCACACAACGGAATTCCTGCGCCAGGCCGCCTATATAAGCGTAGCCGGCCGCTCCACCGCCAGTTCCGGCCTGACCGCGGAACCAGCTTCAACTACAGAAGACCACCGGAAGTTCGCGAGAAGTAGAAGCCGTCTCTCTACCCCGGATCAGGACCAGGCTAAATTTCTCGACGGTCTCGCTAACTGTACCACATTTGTATTGTTTACCAGTGTTTTGTGTACATAGTAATAAACCTCAAGGAACCATTAAGTGTAGTTCACTTCAGTGGCGACAAGGTTGGGATAAGAACTCTCGACCATCATGGCTACGCCAGCAGCACCTACGGAATGGCAACAGTTCCTCCAAGGACTTCTACATCAGTTCTTCGAATCTCAGAGACAACTGATTGCGGAAGTCAGGAATCTCCGCCAACCCACGGCCCCGCCTCCGTTCCCAGCATTCAACGACGACCTACGAGAAGCGCATAAAACACTTCGCAATTCATCACATATCCAAAGAAGAAGACCAGCGTGCATATTTCCTTTCCTGGAACCAATCGAAGATGTATGTCTTGCTCACCAAACTTCAGCCACAAGACCCCGACACCCTCACCTTCACGACCATCTGTACGACACTGAATGCATACTACAGACGCCGGTACCATGTCGTCGCGGCCCGCGTCGAATTCTATCAATGCCGGAAGAAGCCCGATCAGACGTATCGCCAGTGGGCGGCCGAACTCCAAGGCCTTAGCAGAAAATGTAAGTTTCAAACTCGTTGTTCCCACGAATCCTACGCCGACGACATGGTGCGTGATCACATCATACAGGCTGCACCAGATGCCGCACTCCGGCATGACGCCCTCAAGTTAGAGGACCCATCCCTGGAGCAGGTCATCGAACTTGCCTACAAATTCGAAATATCTACGGCCGCAGATCGCCGCCTGGAGTCCTGGGCGGATGTGGCCGCAATCCGAACCGACGTAGAGGACACACAGGACGTCGCCGCCATCCAGAGCTCCCAGTCGCGCTCCTCCCGACACCACAACCGGGGACCGCTTCCTCAGAAGGACATCGAACCGGCCCGTTCCGGCAGGGGCACCAAGTCTCGGCAGCAGCAGCGGATCCCGCAGCGCCGACGCCGCAGCCCGCTCCGCCTACCCTCCTGCCCCGCCTGTTATTCAGCACATGAGAGGGAAAATTGTCCGGATCGTTGGGCTGAATGCTCACGTTGCGGCAAGGAAGGACACCTGGCGTCCGTCTGCCGCACCAACACCACCAATGCCAATCCCGGCTCTCGCCGCCCAGGGTCTTACCAAGACAGGTTGAGCGGCGCACCTATGGATATCAATCAGGTAGACACTTCCACAGCATCCAAACTTTTTATTGACGTTACGGTCAATGGCAAGCCCCTGCGCCTACAAGTCGACACAGGAGCAGCAGTCTCATTGCTTAATTATACTACTTATGTGCAAATTGGCTCGCCCCCCCTCTCGCCGGCCCCCAAGCGCCTCCTGACATACAACAAACAGGAAATAGCACTCCTGGGACAATTCACAGCAAACGTCATGTATAAGTCTGTACATCGTTCAGTCCCCTTTTTAGTAGTTAACAGTTCTCTCACAGCAGACTTATTTGGACTGGACGCTTTCCGCTTATTCGGATTTTCAATTGAGGATAACATACACCTCGTATCTCAGCATGTTCCTTTTCCTGAAGTGGACGCCCTTTGCACCGAGTTTCAGGACCTGTTCTCACCAGGCGTCGGCTGTGCAAAGGACTTCGAAGCATCACTCCAACTCCGGCCGGACGTACGGCCTCGATACTTCCGGGCACGCCAGGTACCCGTAGCGCTTCAACAACCACTTCAGGAAGAACTTCAACGTCTCCAAGACGAAGGGATCCTCCAGCCGGTGCGGTTCAGCCCCTGGGCCACGCCGTTGGTCATAGTTCAGAAGCCAGGACGCCGCTTACGTCTCTGTGGTGACTTTAAGACCACCGTCAACCCGCATCTGCTGGTAGACGACTATCCACTTCCGAGACCGGACGACCTCTTCCGTAAACTAGCAGGAGGTACCTACTTTACAAAAATTGACCTGGCAGAAGCATACCTTCAAATCCCTTTGGATATCCAGTCCCGACAATACACAGTCATCAACACTCCCTCTGGCCTCTTCCAACTCAACCGGCTCATGTTCGGCTTGGCCAGTGCTCCAGCGATTTTTCAACGGTATCTCGAACAACTTCTCCAGGATATTCCGGGATGCATCAACTATCTCGACGACATAGTCGTCACGGGACCCTCCGCTGCCGAACACATGACCAACCTCCGCCTACTCTTCCTCGCCTCCGCAGCAGGATTGAAATGCAACCTTTCCAAGTGTCAATTTTTTCAACAATCCATTTCCTACCTGGGTCACATCATCGCTCAGGAAGGCATTTCCCCAGCATTTTCCTATGTGGACGCTATTTCCAACTTACCTCGGCCTCAGGATCTACATCAGTTGAAATCTTTTTTAGGCAAGATTTCATACTACAGAAAATTTATACCCTCAGCAGCACAAGTGGCAGCACCCCTGTACCACCTCTGTCGCAAGAATGTCCCGTTCCGTTGGACCCCAGCTTGCGAGACCGCATTCCACACCCTTAAACAGCAGCTCAAGTCCGCAGCATGCCTCATGCCATACACTCCAAACCTCCCCTTGATACTTGCCACAGATGCATCCGATTACGGTGTGGGGGCAGTTCTGTCTCATAAATTACCAGATGGCACGGAACGCCCCGTAGCTTACATCTCCAAAGCCCTATCGGCTGCTCAGCTTAAATATTCTCAAATCGAGAAAGAGGCGCTAGCTATTGTTTTTGCCTGCTCCAAATTCTATTCCCTTTTATATGGGATTTCTTTTCATCTCATTACCGACCACAAGCCACTCCTATCACTATTTGATCCGTCCACACGTCTGCCTACCAAAACATCCCACCGCATCCAGCGTTGGGCACTATTCCTGTCCCAGTTCAGATATACCATGCATTTCCGTACCACCTCCAGGCATGCCAATGCAGACGCCTTATCCAGACTACCGCAGGGACCAGACCTTGCCTTCGACAAGTCGGAACTTCTGGTGTTCCAGATCGACGATGACATACAAGAAGCACTGAAGACATTTCCAGTCACGGCCTCAAAAGTCGCGGCAGCCACAGGGGAGGACCCCCTCCTCCGTGTCATCCGACACCACATCCAACACGGGTGGCAAACACGTTCCCCTCCACGCCATCATCAAGACCTCAAGTTCTACTACTCCATCCGCCACCAGCTCTCAGTAGTAGAGGGAGTGCTCCTCCGCACAGAACCAAATTCCACCCCGAGGGTCGTCGTTCCGAGATCCCTACAACCGACAATCCTCCAAACTCTCCACCAAGGACACTGGGGAATTGCCCGCACCAAATCCCTTGCCAGACGCCATGTATTCTGGATCGGCCTTACCACGGATGTCACAGATGGTGCGGCGCTGTACCATCTGTGCCCAACAACTGCCCCGCCCCCCTCAAAAGTTCCTTTCCTGGCCGGCACCGTCCGGACCCTGGGAACGCATTCACCTCGACTTCGCTGGCCCATTCCTAGGCCACCAGTGGCTCCTAGTGACGGATGCCTTTTCCCACTTCCCATATGTCGTCCGTTGCTCCACAATCACCACAGAGGTCACCATTTCAGCCCTCACGAAGATCTTTTCCATCGAAGGATTACCATACGCTATCGTCACAGATAACGGACCGCAATTTCGAAGTCGGGAATTCCTATCCTTCTGTACCGCCAACAATATCCAACACCTCCTCACCCCGCCCTTCCACCCCCAATCTAACGGGGAGGCGGAACGGCTAGTCAGAACATTCAAAACCCAAATGACCAAATACACCACAAGTCACAAACTCGAAGAGGCATTGACACTCTTCCTCAGTTCCTATCGAACCACTCCAGTGGGGGCCAAAAGCCCGGCGGAATTGCTGCATGGCCGCCAACCTCGCACTCTCCTCCATCTCCTCTTACCCCCGCCCAAAGTACAGGTACCTTCGGGCCCATTCCGTTTCACCCCGGGCTCCCTAGTCTGGGCCCGCGGGTTTGGCTCCCGGGCCGGTTGGCTTCCGGGGGTCATCCAGCGGCCCCGGGGCCGCCAACTGTTCGACGTCAGCCTGGATGGCCGGATAGTGCGACGCCATCGAAACCAACTACGTCCCCGCTACCCCACGGCACCGTCCTCTTCCACCACGGCACGGCCATCCACTTCTTCCTCTCCTTCCCTGCCACCTCCACCACTCCTGCCGTCTAACCGTTGCTCAGGGACAGTTACAGCGCCACCAACGACGCCACAACCTGTCGG
>CM061920.1:370354096-370523416 GCA_031002005.1 Vandiemenella viatica | reverse complement strand
TCAAACAAAGTTTCTAATGGAAAAAGGACATTTTCGAACAGAGTTTATTCCTGGCATCTCAATATGATGAGCCGGATTTTGTTATGAAAGCACGATGCTTTGACGGCTTGCTCCATTGTCTTCATCAGGTATGTGTCTGTTTCAAAAGACAATAAATACGACATAACGCCAACACTATTAATAGAGACTCTTGGAAACCGGCGCCATGAATTTTAAGACGTTTTTTTATTTGTCGGTGCCCCCAAAACCCGCTTCCACAATTTGGTGGCCTTCCTTTAATCTACTGATAATTTCTAAGCATGCATTAATTTATTAAAAATATAGAGGATGCCAGGAACGCGACGCGCTTATGTGTATACCCATTGAAATGGTCCTATCGGGAGATCGAAAAAAATATTTATATTATCCAGTACGTAACAATCCATTTGTTAAAATGTATTAGGCAATAATCAATAGATTTTGTGATAATTTACGCTTCAGAATTTTTGAATTGTGTCCCTTAGTAGTAAATCTTTTGTCAAGGTTTTTCACATCCTGTTTTTTTACCCGACACCTTGCTGCTTGCTGGGTGTGTCTTCTTTTTGATTCCACTGTTCACTTGCACTTTCACATGATCATTGTTTCCTGACATTTGAAAATTAGTTCTTGGATGCCATGGTGAAACTGATTAACAAGGCTACACAGAAATTTTTCGGTCAACGTTGTCCATAAACAATGAAAAGGGGAAGGAAAATCTTAATTAAAATTTGGGGACCACTAAAAATTGAAAATAGTGAGTTAAGTCACCGGAGGAATAGGGATCTATACAAAGAAGAAGAAATTGAAAGGATGTCAGACACGATCAGAAAGAGGAGAATCAGTTTTTTGGTCACATATTGCGAATGGATAACAACAGACTTACAAAAAGAATTTTCAACCATGTTTACAAGAGTAAGAAGGGCAACCAGTGGATCCAAGGAGTAAATAAAGATATGATTGAGATCGGAATAACAGAAGATTTAATACAAGATAGAGCTACTTTTATGAGATTGATCCAAAATTTCAAGAGTTTCCAGGAAAAGGAGAAGAGGAAATGTAGTAATATATGGACGGAAGAAAGGAGGAAACAGCAAAGTAAATGGATGAATAGCTGTTGGAAGTCAAGAAATGAAAGATTGAAATGAATGCACGGGATTCATTTTCCTGTCCTTGGCCGATATAGGAGAGAAGAAGAAACAAAGTATTAAAACCTTTTGCGAGTGACAATTGTTCAATTTGTATAAACAAGCCAAGTATATACGAACTCCCTTCATACGTGGCAAATAAAGCTGTCAAACGATTCAGTGGAATAGTCAAAAATGTGAATATCTCCCACTGGGCTATTCATAGTTCTCGCTTTCATACCCATGTAAAATCACTTGTGTGTTTTTTAATGCATTACTTTAGATATCAGGGCCGCTTCTCTTATTGTGTGTAACAACTGAAATTGTGGGATCAAGCCCGTGACAACGACGTTATAGATAATTAGCGTGAAAATTAATATCTGTTTGAGAATGCAGTATTAAACTTACGAAACGCGCAAAAGCAATAACTGTCAGCAGTGGATTATATCCATAAAACGCCTCAAAAGTGATTAAAGAATGAACACTCAGAAATTTTTCATATTTAAGACCGGTTTATTTATTTCTACACGCAGAAAGTGACAAAAAATCGCATCTATTATACACAGACGGAAAAAAAAATCCAACACCAAGAAAAAATTATTGTAGAGTAATGAAATTTGGACAATGCATTTGTCAAGTTAACATGTTTAATTGATTAAATTTTCAAGATCACAGGTTAATTTAAGCTCAAGAAAATGCATTTCAAATGTGAAATACTGTTAAATTAATAGCCGGTGTAACCTCCAGAATTTTGAATGCAAGCCTGCAAACGTGAATGCATTGTGTCATACAGGTTTCGAATGTCACTTTGTGGTATGGAGTTCCATGCTTGTTGTACTTGTGCTGTCAATACTGGGACGGTCAGTGCTGGCTGTGGATGATGCTGGAGTTGTCGTCCAATGATATCCCATACGTGTTCAATTGGAGACAGATCTGGTGATCTCGCAGGCCAAGGTAACATGTCGACACTCTGTAGAGCACGTTGCGAGACAACAGCGGTATGAGGGCGAGCGTTATCCTGTTGAAAAACTCCCCCTTGAATGCTGTTCATGAATGGCAGCACTACAGGTTGAATTACCAGACTGACGTACAATTTGCAGTCAGTGTGTTTGGTATAACCACAAGAGTGCTCCTGCTGTCATAGGAAATTGCTCCCCAGACCATGACTCCAGGTGTAGGTCCAGTGTGTCTAGGCCGCAGACAGTTTGGTTGCAGGCGTTCCCCTGGCCTCCTTCTGACCAACACTCGGCCATCACTGGCACCAAGGAAGAACCTGCTTTCATCAGAAAACACAACAGATCTCCACTCCGTCCTCCAATGAGCTCTGGCTTGACACCACTGGAGTCGCAAACGGCGATGGCTTGTAGTCAGTGGAATGCACGCTACAGGGCGCCTGGCTCGGAGCTGTCCTTGAAGTAACCGATTTCTAAACAGTTCGTTGTGTCACTGTGGTACCAACTGCAGCTCGAATTTCTGCCGCAGACGCAGTACGATGCGCCACAGCTGTACGCCGAATACGGCGGTCTTCCCTCTCAGTAGTGCCACGTGGCCTCCCGGAACCCGGTCTTCTTGAGGCAGTACCATCCCTTGACCACTGCACCCAACAATCATGCACAGTGGATACATTCCGGCCAAGTCTTTCTGCAATATCGCGAAAAGAAAATCCACCTTCTCGTAGCCCTATTACACGACCTCGTTCAAACTCGGTGAGCTGTTGATAATGGCTTCTTCGTCTTCTTAAAGGCATTCTTGGCTAACATCAACTCACTATGTCAAATCTCAGCGGTAAATAACGTTCACAAAACTTTACAGCGCGTATTTAAAGCAAACCTGATTTGCAAGCTCTGAGTAGCGCTACTAGCGCCACACTTATGCGCGAAGCGCGAAATTTGAATCGATGTCATCTTTCAGATGTATAAACACGCCTACCAAATTTCGTTTATCTAACACAAGTCTTTCTTGGTGTTGGGACTTTTTTTTTCCGTCTGTGTAATTGAGGGAGGAAAATGATCTGCAGTGTTAAGGTTCCTAAAAGGAAGTGAATTCACGTCGCCCCAGAACCATTTTGTTAGAAGAGTAAATGTATGAAATTTGATAGGTGCTTCCGACATGTATCAAAGAAGGTATAATGTTTGGGAGATAGCAGCAATTAACAATTTCATTAATTTTCTCTTGAAATTCACAGTCAAATGAAAATAAAAATGTTTAGTCTCAAGGAAACTTTAATAGTTTGAAAACATTATCGATTTATGTATAACAAACTTAGCGTTTTTATCTTGCAGCTGGTAGTGACTGAGTTTTTATATTTTGCTATACTTAATTGTCACACAGCCCAGGCAGTTTTACGTTCGTGATTTTCCTACGCGGACAACGAAAAAAAAAACTAAATATTCTCTTTAACATTATTTATTAATTGGTACTAGTCGATTATCTAATTGCTGATGTGTCTTGAAACCCGATACATGACTAAGGCAAGCAGTTTAATAGCGATAATAGTTTTCTTACGGCTTTGGATCGCCATTTCTCGAATACAACTTAACAGTTTAGAATATGTTTTCCTAACAACAATAAGAATGAAAACTTAGCGCTAATGTGGCCTCAGAGGTAGTAAAATTAGGAATATCTTGTATATTGACAGCTGGGTATAGGTTTAATTTAATAATTTTTTTAACAGCAAAATGTTTGACATAACACCTCATACAGACAGGACAAATCAAATGAATATTAAAATAAATGCGTGTTGAATCATCATTTAAAGCTGCATAGCTCAAAGAAAATTTATTTAAAGTTTTGTGGTATTTTTTGTGAATAAGTAACTGTTTGAAATTTGAATGTGAACATGGACAACTACCACTGATTTTAATTTATTCTCAGGGAGCTATTTAGATGGCGTCCGTTAATTACATGTTTTTTTCTTAAATTTGGGCCCCTTCACCACTGGCGAAATTTAGTGAGATCTGATCGAACCCCCCCGCCCTCTCCCCCCTCATAATTTTACAGACTTTTTTTTAGCTCTACTGTTCTTTGAGGGGCGGCAATCGGAAATAAAAAAAATACGTGAGATTTCTATCAACACCCCAACCTCTTGGTGAGATTTTTCCGTACCCCCTACCCTTTTTCTAAACTCAGGTAAATAATGGGTGCCCCGTTTTGGACTGGATAATAGACACTGCTATGAAGTGGAACTACGGGGCCATGTTACCCAGTGGAGCGTGCATGTCGACTGCGGGTGTTCGAGTGGCGTCTGTCCTGCTTGAAGCCAAACAGGTAGCGATAAGACGGGAAGTCTGCCGGCATGGGCAGCAACTGTCAACCTAGTTGGAGACGTCAGCTAGCTGCCCACAGATCAGGAACAAAGTTCCCCTTCCAGTATCGCCCTGCTGTAGATCCATACCAAGTCTCGTTCTCGAATCCTGTAGGTTTGTAAACGCATCTTGGTTTATTTCTGGCTGACCATGCAGAGAACAACATAATATGCAAATATTCTGTAAAAATTTTACAATTGACTTCTGAAGTTTTCGTCCCTCCATCGTCAACCAGATACTCCGAAAAGCTTTCATTTCGACGGAATAAGTGGTTTACCTTGTCCCATTTGCTCTCTCGCGTATTGTCTGAATTCTGTCGACCATGTCTTTTATTTATCGAGCGGATTCGAAATAAATTGTTTTACAAACTATCTACTGCTGCGATCAAATACGGAGTATGTGTTCCGCTTCTTCATTGTTCCGTGTACTTTTTGCAGAGGTAACTGCCGCCATTCACTTGCCTATTTATTATTTTTAAGGAAACATGGTGCACTACCTCCACTACCTAAGTCGAATAGTTCTATCTCAGCATTTAAATAGTGATGTACCCATGAATGATAGGTACAACGGAATCAGTTTATATCCTGCTAAATATGTAATTGTACATGCTTGTTGAGGGCGATTCCACGATTGTGTCACAATAGAGTTAAGAGGAACAATATGAAGCTGGTTAGGCACCACCGGCAGTTTTCAACGAAATCCCCCAAGTGACGGGAGTTTGGTTGCTTGTTGTTTTTTGAACAAAATGTTGAAAAAACTAAAGTAATATCCTAGTGTTATGCTACACTATGATATAACATAATGCTAAAATATTATAAGGAATTGACCGCGTACCTAATATACTAGCCACTTCGATACAAATCACCGAGATTTAAATTAAGGCTAATTTTCGAAGTCACCCAGAACGTGTGTAGTTGTATCACCTTCGAATTACACGCAGTCAAAGGTACAAACCTCAAATGTGCCTAGAAACAGTAGAATCTGACTTAAAATCTGCTCAGTGGTTTTTGAACATTAATATTGCTTTTTTAGGTACAATTTTCCGGCACGACCTCACCAAAATTTGACAATCCTTTCCACACCATCAAAGACACAAACCGCCAACATGCCTAGATAGCTTAGTCTATGACTTAAAATCTGCTTAGCGATTTTGAACATTAATATTAGTCCGTATGTGGCAAATGAAAAATTTCTTCTAAAGAAGGAGAAAAAAAATAGCGAAGAATTTACGCTGTTGCGACATTTTGATTGTTTTCATTTTACGTTTACGAATGTGAGGGCAAAGAAGCTAACAGTAGTATTTTTTGTGCTAGAAGAAAGGAATTTAGAATTTTCCTTGTGTGGACTAATATAATTGCTACTCGAAAACAAAAAAAGCTACCACACAGACATTAGATCCGTGCGGGTGGAGTTGGAGGAAAATGCTAGATTCGTATATGGCATCAGCACTTTCTAAATAACGACCTGTGAGACGATTTTAGTATGAAAAATCGAAGGAAGTCTACTGCAAATAGGTCAGGTGAATAAGGGGTTGGAGGGAACAACTGTGTCCGAAATAATTTAAGAGCAGCGTAATGCTGCGAATAATTGCCTGAAGTAACGAACGTTTGCACACAAGAATGATGGTAACAAAAAAGAAGAATGCCTATAGAATACAATTAAGTACAAAATAATTACCGAGCGTGGTGGGTGAGTGGTTAACGATCTGGCCTCGCTTTCTGATGGACGTGGGTTTGAATCCTCGTCCGATCATCCAGATTTGGGTTTTCCATGGTTTCACCAAATCATTCCAACCGAATGCTTCCTACAAAAGGCCATGGTCGAATTCCTTCGCGTTCCTTGTCCCCCATCCTTTCCCGCCTCCAATGTCTTCGACGTCGACAAGGTGTAAAGCCATAATTATAATAACAAAAGAAGAATTACTAAAACAAAGTATTGATAACTGCATATTTATTCAGTCAACCGCTTCCGTAGAATTTAAAATGTTCGGAGATGCCTCGATCTTTTACTTTTTTAATACTTGCTAAATTAGTCCAGTTGCGTGCGGAAGTGCGTAAGGCAATGCGCGATGCGTTTAAAGAATTCCAAGCCAGGAATTTATCCGAAGACCTGATTACTAATCCAAAAAAGTTCTGGTCGTATTTCAAAGTAATAAGAGTCTCTCGTAAGGTTATGCCGTCGCTGATTAAAGAAAATGGTAAATTATCAGAAACAAGCGTAGAGAAACCAGAAATTTTGAATGATATATTTAAAAAGGCTTTCACGATAGAAAACTCAGAGGAGATACTGATATTTAACAATCGTACCGACAAAATTATGAATGATCTCGCTCTTGATGTCGAGGGAATAACTAAACTGCTTATGACTGTAAAAACCAATAAGGCTCCCGGACCAGACGGTATTCCTACAAGATTCTACTCAAGATACGCAAAGGAAATTGCACCGTATTTGATAAAATTGTATACCGTCTCTCTGGATCAAGGAAAAATACCAGCCGAATGGAAGATCGCTATCGTAACTCCAGTGTTTAAAAATGGGAATGTTAATGATCCTCAGAATTATGGGCCGATCTCGTTAACTTCAATATTTTGCAGTATTTTAGAACATATCATCTATTCAAATGTCATGCTGTTCTTGGATGAAGGTGAGCTTTTAAATCCAAATCAACATGGAGTCAGAAAAGGCCGATGCTGCGAAACACAACTTGCACTTCTAATTCACGACTTGTGCCGAATTATAGATGAGCAATCCCAGGTTGATATGGTTCTATTAGACTTTAAAAAAGCTTTCGACACTGTGTCTCACACTAGGTTACTTAGGAAACTTCGCGGTTACGGTATATCTAGACAAATATGCGACTGGGTTGCAGACTTCCTGAAGGGCAGAACACAGTGTGTAGTTCTCGACGGTGAGCGTTCGTCACTTACTGAAGTGGGGTCTGGAGTTCCCCAGGGAAGCGTGTTAGGGCCTCTGTTGTTTCTCATATACATCAATGATCTATGCGACATAATAGGGGGGATGAAAAGATTATTTGCCGATGATGCTATTATTTATCGCGAAATCAAAACCCAGGACGACTGCGCTTTGTTACAAGACGATATTATGATAATAATTGCGTGGTGTAAAGATTGGCAGTTGGAGTTAAACGCTGAAAGTGCCAAGTCATGCGTGTAAGTAAAAAGGTGACACCATTTAACTATGAATATACAATTAATGGCACTGTCCTTAGAACGGTAGATTCCGCTAAATACCTAGGGGTAACAATACGTAATAATTTGTCTTGGAATGAGCATTTCCAGAATGTAATGGGAAAAGAAAATCGTATGCTCCGATTTCTAGGTCGTAATTTAAATCAATGCACTCAGGAAGTTAAATCGATTGTATACAAGTCACTAGTACGTCCTCACTTAGAGTATTGTCGTTCTGTATGGGGTCCCCATCAGAAGGGGTTAATGGAGGCTTTAGAGAAGGTCCAAAGAAGAGCCGCCCGATTCGTGACAGGTATATATAGTTGGTGGGAAAGCGTAAGTGCGATGTTGAAGGAGTTAGGTTGGGAAGACCTGGAACACCGAAGGCGTTGCTCTCGACGGAAGCTAATTGAAAAATTCACGACAGACGTATTTCGGAATGACAGCCAGCAAATATTGCTACCAGCAAATATTGCTACCAGCAACATTCATATCTCGAAATGACCGCGAAAATAAGATAAGAGAAATCAGGACCAGAACCGATTCATTTCTGTACTCATTTTTCCCACGAGCGATTAGGGAATGGAATAGAAAGGATTTACCGGCGAGTAAACTTAAAATCCGACGGGAGTAGCTTTCGATAAAGCACTCCAGCCATCCTGATCTGGGTTTTCCATGGTTTTCCCAGATCACTCCACGCGAATGCGGGGATGGTTCCTCACAATAGCCCATGGGCGCCTCCTGCCATATCCCTTATAACCCTTTTAGATAGGTGCAATGCACCCTCTGCCACACACTTTTAGTGAATCGTGGAGTAATAATAATAATAATACTAAACTCTAACTGGTAAAGTGATAAAAGAATTTTATGACTGGAGGTCTACTTCTCATATCATCCTATAATTATCACAGTAATTGATTATAAAATAAAGCCCATGTCAAAATGTTACCACTGCACTCTGTCGTCAATTATTGTATACAAAGAAGTACTGTAATTACGTTCAAATTATTAAACTCTCTTTAGTATTTTCAGTATACATTTTGCCGAGTACTTAATTGCGAAACACATAAAAAAATCGAATATTTTTTGTTGAGGCTATAGAGAAGGAAAGCTCGAATGGTTTTACTTTTTTTTTTTTTTTTTTTTTTTAAAAAGGACTAACAAGAACGGGTGCTAGAGGAGCTAAAATGAATATGAACAGGAAATTGCATTTATGTAATCACCATGCAACTGGATTGTTATTTGTGAACGTTGTTAAAGCCGATAGTAATGTATCAACAGTTACACGATTACACTGCGATAGTTGTGGAAAATCAAATATAGGATTACGTTCGTTTTGTTGGAATCGTAAAGGCACATTTTTTTTTTTTCTGTACAAGTGAAAATCAGCGCAGGTATTATGATTTAATAATCATTTATATCGCCTGTTTCAACAAATTTATCTGCCTTTTATTTCACGCAAATCTACATTTATAATCCACAATTAAGAGCAAGGGATACGTCATTGCTATCTCCCACACTACTTCTGTCCCATTATGTGATTGCGTGTGGAAAAAAATCTGTTTGCGAAATATAATTTCTCTCATTTGTTCTTACCCTTGCGCCTCACAAACATGTGTGGAAAAAGTGTTTTTCTAAACATTTCATACCTAATATTACTGATAGATTTTTTTACCAGTTAATTTCCTGAAAATCTACTTTCTCCGCATTTCTTATCGTGGCTTTCTCGTTTATAATGTGGTTGGTTGTATTTACGAGTGAAAATATCTCGTTTTAACTTTTGCGATTGCAGATCTTGTTTCAACTTTTTAGATTTCCTGCATAAATGAGAGTGGAAAACCCAACTACAGTTGAAGAAAACAGGTTCGCAGCGGCTTTAGCATAGTTTCGCCTGCTTTCACTGTTGCTGAAATTTCATTCTCCAAGCATTTTATACTGTTCTTTGCCTTATTTACGACGTAGTATAGTGTAAACGTTGGTCTTTAACATGGTGTTAAATTCACCTGAAAATTTTACTATGATTGTTTTTAGGAAAAAAGAGTTTACCTGGTTACAAGATTTAAGTGTATGATCTGTGAGCAATATGAAAAGATGGAGGTGTTTGTGTTTTGTTTCCTAGGAGAAAAGAAAGGTAATTAAAAAGCGGAATGTGGATGGTGATAGAGAGAAAAGGAGAGTAAAATAGTAATATATGCAGAACTTCTTTTATGTAAAGTATTTATTCTGGTTTAGCTGTGAAGTAGTTTTGGACTAAGGACCACTATATTCTTCGTGTCGTAGTAAACCTTAAAAGACCGTAACAAGAAATTACAAAGACAAGAGAAATATAAAAGTTCATATAAGAAATTATGTTAATCTGCTCCTGCTTTGATGATAGTTACAGGCGCTACTGAATGAAGGTAGTTAAATATAAAAGTAGTTTTTTTAAGAGTTGTGAATAGAAGAAATAAAAGTAATTTGTTTCTTGTGTGTTTGAGTTTTATGCTTTTAAGTTGTTGAATAATTTAAAAGTAACGTTGAAAAAATTCTGCAACCTGCTTACATGATGGAACATGATGAATCTAATAGTGCACGCTAGCAAGAGTTTGAGTGATTGAACACTTATTTATCAGCGTTACAACAGATCACTGTTTATCTTATGGAATAATATTGCCTGATACTGTTCCTTTAGATATACATTATGCATTATTCATTATTCGATTTTACACAGATTGTCTTTAATGCACTTCCACGTAAATTATCACCTCATCTGCTAAGTGTAATCTTGCTAGTCGCGTGTTTACATAGATCGTTTATGAAGATTAAAAGTAATGGACTACAACCCTCCCTCAAGGCTCTCACTACCTGACTGCATACTTTAAGAGGAGACTTACCAGTAAATTACAAATAAAATGAATTTATTTTTCTTCATGTTACCAGCTTCCAGCATAATATTTAGTAACTTGAATTTTTATATTCAGCAAGAACAAGTTTTATGATCAAACATATATCGTTAGAGTTATTAATCTCTCAGCTTTAAACTGTTTCTACGTACCAAAAGGTATCAGTTTTGAGTGCCGACGTTTCTGAAATTTTAATCAGTAGCTGGAATTCACAAGGATTGCTTTATATGTGTGTGATGCGCAATCACAGATCAGCGGTTAGGATTCCATGTAAACTGCATCCCCTAACTCTGTTTGGTTTACTAGAGCAGAATGTGTGGGGGAATATGCGTACCACAATATTAATTAAGCCATACGGATTATTTAGTGTTTTCTACGTTCCTACATGATGGAAAATTTAGTGAGCTCCTACATTTCCATAATATAAATTAAAAAAATAGTAATATGTTTCAGAATGTCGCAGTTACGAAGATCATAGTTGAAATTTGTGTCTAAGTTTTTTTCACATGACTGATAGTGACAGAACTTTCTATTATCTGTCCTAATTTTTCCCTTAGTGTTTTGATAACTTTTTCCCCTCTTGATGCTGCTACATTAGAAATTTTACTCTTCCTCTTTATTGAATGACTCCTTTGTTTAACGAGTCGTGTGAAGTAGCCCTCGATAGAAGCATAAATGTTGCCGCTTTGAGTGGTTTCGATGAATGCTGGGATGATCAATAGTTGCAGGCTCGGGAACAATCGTTTTACAAATATAACAGGGTATAAACTTTACTACAGAACTTATTCTATAAGCAGAAATATAGCTATACCTTATACCCCCTATTAGCGTACATTTTCTTAACTGGTCTTCGATGTCAACTAGGCGTTACACCCTATAAAACAATAATTCTGCCCTATAATTTTTTCAGTACTCATTCTAATAAGTTTGTTTATTTTTAATATCTACATATTAAAAATAAGCTGTTTCCAACTCGAGAAATTTGGCATACATATTTAAATTGAATCTTGATTTATTAAGAAAATCAATAAAATTATGTTGACCAGAATTTAATTTGAAAGCATAGTTGGAAAGACGTCAGCAAATGTGATATTTAACGAAGAGTAAAGCTTTCTATCCAAATTTTCGTACGTTTTATCAAACCGGATGATACAGGTGAGCTATTAATCTATACATAGCCAACTTTAATGACGAAGCCTCGTGTTGTTTTGTGCTCAGAATTCTGCAGCAAGCAACGAGAGTAATAGAATTAAAGATAACATGGCTAAAATAATCAATTGGAATAAATAAAGCGAAATTTTTTGAATACCTGTCAATACGAACAACTTGGAAAACTTACTATGCGATTCTGTATTGATAAGTAAATTTACAGAATGTCGTTAAGTAGTTATATTTGTTCGATGAGATGAATAACATCGCTGTATGTAATCTAGGTTGAGAAATTTTCAGAGAAACATTGAATTAATGTTTTTTCTAAACGAGGATCGGCCGTTTGAAAGAAGATGTAAGTTCTCTAAATATTTATCTGCATGGCACAGATATTTCCATTCAGAACAGTAAAATAATGGGACAGGATTTGTGTAGCGTAAGAGAAACACATTTAAAACCCAGAATTCCTCTATACAGTCGATATTCTACTTTCATACAAAAAGGAGAAACAGAAGTATTAAAGAAAGTATAGCTAAATCTAAGAGATTTCTCTGTGCAATGAAACAGTGAAATAAAATGGTGAAAAGAAGAAGTGACGCATTATACATGGAAATAGAAAAACTTTCGGGTATTATTAGAAAAGGGGGATTGATTTTTATGAATGATTGTTGGAAGTGAATTCAGAAAAATAACTGAGACAATGGGTTAATTACATTAATAAAACTCCAAACAAAAATCCGATATTTAACTGAAGTAAAAAACGGAAAAATAAATCTAAAAAAAATCTTGAACAGAGACACATGACAAACAGTGATCTATTTGAAATTTTTCGCAATAAATTAAGTCAACAAAGAAAATGGTTTGAATGGAAGAGAAATATATAGTTAAACGATTTGATACAAAGAAATGAAGGCTTGAAGTTAATACTCGTGGCCCAAAGTTAGTCGAAATCTAAAAGAAAAAGTACTTAACTGTTGTTACTTGTTTTTTTTTTTTCATGGGAATAAAACCTACAAGCTTGTTGTACCGAGGACCGGTCAATCCTTATGTTTCCTATTAGATACCAGAATCGTTAAAATAACCGATTAAAGATGATATTAAGATTGACACATGTGTTTTTCGAAGCCTCAGATTACCGGGAACAATATATGATTGTTGACAATAGTCTCACAAAAAGACTAAAACAATGACAGGAAAATATTGCAACCTTGTCCACATTGTCTCGTTTTCATTATGCTGTTGACATCACGCTCCAGCTGTGGGTCATTAACAACTCGCTGAATTGTCACTTCATTATTGACAGTAGAATTGAAATTTATCTCCGCTAATGTGCTGTGTCGTTACAAGATGAAATGTGTGATCCTGGGTTAAAAGGTGTTAATTAATAACGCAAACAAACAACTGCATTACTTCACAAAAAGCAATTTTCCTTGTTTCGTGGTATGACCAGGGATGGTAAATATAATCTATTTCAATACTTTTTATGGTGGCGACTACAATTAAAAATAAATAAAAATATTAAATTAATAATAACAAACACGCAGAAGTGATTTGTTCCTGTCTGCAACATATGATCTTAAATATTATCCCAAAATTTTTATCAGTGTAGACAAAATGTTGTATCCCCCGGATCTAGACAAGTTTGATAATTTACTGCCAACCAATATTCTCGTCATTTCTTTCACTCCTACTTTTTACCGAGCAGAACGCTGTCAAGATGACAAGGAAGGACTTGAGGAAGCTGTTTAATGGATTCTGGTTACCATAGCAGCTATGAAACTCAATTGAAATGTTGAATTCATTCCGCCTCTAATGACCTCGACGTCGACGAGGCGTAAAGCCACAAGTAAAAAAAAGTCGACCAGAGACTGCAATTCTATTGAAAATGGACAATAACAGAAATTTTATATGAATTTGTCTGTTTTCCTTTTAACAAACAAATATAATTTTCATGGGAGAGATTATTTATTATAGAGCACGCCGTAGCCCGAGGTGTGATCAGATTCGACCCAGCCCGGTGATTGAGCGATAACGTTCAGATCTGGCGTTCGAGAATACACGTGGTTCAATTTCTGATACAGACATCAAAATTTCGGTTTTACATGAATTTCCGAAATCATTCCATGTGAATACTGTTTCTCATCCACAGTCGTCTCTCGCCTCTAATGATCATGATGTCGACAAGACGTAAAGCCATAACCAAAAAACATCGGATTCGAAATATTATTGGATCACAATCCTATTGCATTTCAAGGCATTTTAATAGACGAAAAAACTGTTAAATGTTCCGAGTAAATGGAAGATACTCATGTGGGTCTCGCCTGTTATTCTAACAGTGGTTATCCTTGAAAAATTCCCTTTTTTCGTACGCTGTATCATTTTTTTAAAGATTAAATTAATGCCTCTGATTTTATTTTAAGTATGGTTATTTTTCTTTTTAAAAATCAAGGCTATCGCCTTCAATATAGTTACATCGGGCAGTTACACTGTTACATAATCATTATATCCACTGTTCACAGCACTAGTGGCTACTTCTGAACTGCCTTCGAACTCTATAGTTACTCCGTTCTTAATATTATATACATTACCAAAGTTGCACCCTGTCATATTGTTTTAGGATGGACGAAATGAAAGAGCACAAGTACTAATAGGAATAGGGGGGTTAGTAATTCACTGCAATGCATTTTATTTGTTCTATATAAAATTCATTGTCGGAGACATGTCAAACACAAGTTTGCATCAGACGCTCTCTTCAATCGCCGAAACCACAGCAAATTCAAACTTGTAGTGAATCTATTGCAGGAATGTGATGGGAAAGGTAACAAAATTGCAGTTTCTGCCACAGCTCGTTGGAATTGACACATCGATCCATAAAAATCAGTTTGCTGTTACCTTGATTAATTCATTTCTACAACAAGTTTTACTGCTTATAACCGTTTTTACGCTGTTAAGCTGGGTGTGTTTAACGATGTAATCGCGTATCGCTGGATTCGCTTCCGAGGCGGCACGCTGCAGTAATAGGCTGCTGCGCCCGCTCACTCCGAGCAGGCGGAGGCGTTAAGTGGGTTGCCTAGCGCGATGGCGCCTGATTGAGTTGCGGGTCGGTATCACGGCTCTGCGTAGCGGTAACCTTCTCGCGCCCTGGGGAAATACAGACACATCGGCAACAAATTCACTTCTCTGTTAGCACGCTGGAAACACAATAACCTGAGTGGTTGTGAACCGATTTGTATGAAGTTTCGCGCAGAGTGTCTTAATCTTCGCAAGTCTGCAGTCGGATGGTGGGATAAAAATAAAACGTTTCGATGCACTTCTTTGTCATCTTCATCAAGTATCTAAGCTATTAAAAAAGATATGATATTTAAGAACAGGGGTTATACCTGCTGAAGATGATAGAGATTGTCGTCAAAATTTTGATTTTTTTCTTTAAGAATACTTTGTTCACCTGCTAACCCGTAAAGACTACGTATCTCATTGACGGACAAGGTATCGACTGTGAAAGATGTGTCTTTGTAATTTTAGTATACTTCATTGTAAATAATTGTTTTTCAGCTGATTAGTAAGTTCAGTTTTTTTTATTGCTAAAATATGCTTAAGGACAATTAATATCTGTAGATAAAAAGAGAAGCTGGATGGTTATTATATATATATGGTGAGTAAACAGATGTGTGAAGGCCAGTATTGTGAAAAGTGACAAATGTGGATAACAGATTATTTGAATCATTTTACGTAAAATTGATTCCACTGCTTGAGCTACAACATAACGTTATCCTGTACTAGTGGCCATTGTATTGGATGCGATGTAGAACGCTAAGAAGACAGTAATAAGATTTTGTGAAAACAACAAAAATGTCTGCTTGTGTTAAAATGTATTAACCCGCTTCTTTTCCAATGTTTCAGTCAAATGCTTTAGAATCAGTATTGTCTGGTATGGCGAAAGGTTTCATTTTCATTGATTAATGGAAGAAGGGAAAGTCTTGCTGAGTGTTACGAATGTACAGAATTTTTTCCTTTTCAGCTTGGTATTAATAAAATGTAACGCTAATTGATTACCGTACTCTGTCAAAAATTGTCGGCTCATCAAGATTACTGAACCATGATTTATTTAAAAAAAAAATACTAGCGTAATATGTGGTGACTCGTTGACAAAAGCATTTTAACCTGTTATAGCACGCTGGAAAAATCTCCGTTTACGTTTCAAGCAGTGTTTTTGACTTACGAATTTCAGTTTATATTTCTGCTCTGTTTGTTAATATCTTTCCTTTCTTGATATCATGCGTATTATCTTAGCCAAAATGTCACAAATGTGCAAGAAATTTTGTAGTAACACAGTTTAAAATATGTGAATATATGTGTGGTTTTGTAAGAATGAGCTAAATAGGAAACGTAGTTTGTTAATGTAAACATGTTGTGAAACATAACGGCAGATATTATTGACATGGCATGGCTGTTTTGAAATTTATGGATGCAGGTTCATACTCATCATTTCGAATCTATGTGACTACTATCTTGGTAGCGAATTGAAAACATTATCTATATGAAACAGTTTTTAATTGCTTTATCTGACGATTCTGCTTGTTGTTGTAACAAAGTGAATATCTGGAAAAGAGAGCGCTTATTATTGTAATAATGTTCGTGACGGTCGGAGAATTAAATGTTGTAGTTTGCTTTCTAGTCAGGAAATTAAATGCAGGAATCGAACATGATATTTCAGAACCACGTGGTCTGAATATACGACTTTTGTCAAAAGATTGGGGTCTGCTTTTCCTTTGAAAGAAATTAAAACAAAGATCCAAAATTCAGTGAAACCTTGAAGGATTACTATAATTTTGTCGGGAGCGATTCCGTGGTATGTTGTGACACCCTAGAACAGTGATGTCAAAGATACGGCTCGCGGGCCGCATCCGGCCCGCGAGCCCTATCAATACGGCCCACGATCACAATGTGACACAGAAAAAAGAATCATGTTTTTTTTTTTAGAGCTTTTAGACTTCACTCGATTTCTCTACGGAAGTTTTAAAATCTGGCCCGCCTACACATTCTAAATTTAATATACTGCCCTCTGCAAAATTGAGTTTGACACCTATGCCCTAGAAGATACTGGAAAATATAAGCAAATGGTATGTTGTACTGTAATTTCGGATTAAGAAGTATTGAGTTAAAAAAAAATAAAATGATGTGCTCACAAATGCAACTTGTAACTCAAAATGCTTCAAGAAAATAACCTCAACGCGTTCGGTAAAATATTAAAAGTGTAAAAAAAATGTTTGTTATACTTTTATAACATACACATAAGTTTTCTAATATTTGACGAACTTCACTTCATTCACAGTAATCACAATTGGGAAACAGTAGGGTCTGCACCAGCGTTTTACTCTAGTAGATGGATTTGTTCGGATTTATGTAGACAGAGAATGCTCTGCGACCTACTGCAACCGATTTGTTTAATTACAGTCAGTTAAAATATCCCGATCTTTCATCGTATCTCTAAAATTAAACAACGCTTGAAGTGTAATTTTTGGGACATTTGATGTAAAGTTGTAGTCCATATATGTTGAACTAGCAATAACAAAGGCTTAAGAATTATCAGGGTCAGCTTACAGTCTCGATATTTTTCCAATTAGAAGGAGATTTTAGGTCAGCTTTTTTTTTTTTTTTTTTTTTTTTTTTTTTTTTTTTTTTTAGTGATGCTCGATACTAGTTACATCATTTACCGTTGATCAAGGATTACAATACGGAGTTCTACCTCGGCGATTACTGAGTGCGCGGCACTTTGGGATTAAGGCGCGTCCAAACGGGAGCAACATAACGAAACATATAGGTAGTGCAACTGCAACACGTTGCAACCATAAAGGTTGACACTGGTTGTATTATGTTGCACTGTGTTGCAATATATTGCTTTTGCGATCAACAAAAGTTTCTCTCTGTCAAAAAAATCAATTTCTAGCGGTAAAGATTGAAGGATAATACGCAACTTAGTGAAAAAATTTGTCAAAACTCTCTCAACGTAGAGATTTGTACATTGAAAAAGGCAGTAGCAAGTATGGTGTTTACAGTGGAATTAAGAGAATAGTATAAATTTAATAAATACATAGAGCATGTCAGTGTCTTCCGAATCCATACAGTGAAAATTGTAATTGGAGGGAGGGTAAAATCGTACATGGAGTGCCGTTTGTGCAACTGTAAAGGATGCTATGAAAAAAATTCGATACCTCGTATCTCGGGTTTACGAAGAACGAAAACAGTACCGCAAAATAAAATAAAAGGAGCAGGTGCTCAGTTTTATTCAAATTGATTTGCTTACGATTCTTTACTTATTCTTCCAGACAAAAAAGTTAAATTCATTAGTTGCTCTGCCAAAGAACCAACCCTCAACCCAATGAGTGTTAGAAAAAGATAAGCAAATTCTTACCGAATATTTTTTTGCTTCATTTGTTGCATATCTTTAAACGAACTAAAAGTACTACTTTGAATATCTCTTCCACTTGAACCATCTAAAATGTCTCACTATCTTTAGCGTCACTGTGAAATTTTCCTAGTGGATTGAACTTCGATAATCTATTCTAAAAAATGTGCAGCTAAATTCAAGCCATAGAAAAAAATTCTGCAGATTCTGGTTGCAAAAGTAATGGTTTTCTTAATATCGTGAATTCTGAATATAAAATTCCTAAAACATTTTGTAATATCCCTCTACTGTAATTTAATGTTATTTTACGAGTACCTTACTCCTGTGTTTCAGAGTAGGGTTTCAGCAAATCAGACGATAAAGGGAAGATATCGTCCCCACTCCCTTCCCTAAACTACACGTGGCATTAATTTATTAATTTCTGGAAAAGTGCCTGAGTTGTTGACATTCTAGTAAGTCAATAATTTCTTGAATTTTGTATTTTTTAAAAAAACCTCTGCTTCAGATATTGTTCCTTGGGAACCTACATGGATATATAAAAATCTGTAATTAGTATTCATTACGGCATAAAGAATATACTGAAAAAGCTGTTGTAATTGAAAAAGTGGCTTCCTCTATGTCACCTGAACGCAACTTTATGCGTACACTACTACACTGTGAATAAAAAATTGTTTTCAGTTGAATACGGATACAACTAGAACCGAAACGGTGCAACAGTGCTGTACCAGTGAGGACAGTTTGTTTACTGCGACTATATGCAGCAAAAATATTTTCCAACTCGTATCAAAATTATACAAAATACGTTGCCCCGGTACAGACGCGCCTTGAAAAGAGAAGAGTATTGGTAACAATTGAAAAAAATTTTCACGAAAGCTTGAGTCAGCTATAAAAGGACATGGCACCAGGTTAAGACCATTGCTCTAAACAACTGGCTACGAAAATATTTTGTCTTGTATATAGAAAATTAGAGAAAATTTACTAACAGTAGTAGTAGCAGTTTTTTGTGTGGTTCCTACTTTTTAAAATTTTATAAATGTTTCTTGATGGCGGAGGATGTTTTTGAACGAGAGTATATCGCGTATGCGCGTCACCAGTTGAATATGTAGAGGAATCTTTGCAGCCGACACTATGAACACTAAAGACCAAAACCACCTGGCGAAGATTTATAATGAAGGACAAAAATGTGAAACTAAAGGAAAATTGAAGAAATGCTTGACCACTTCAGGCGATGAAGATATCCGATCTGCTGAGTGACTGTGGAGAGCTCAACATATCTGCGAGTTGACGATTCGCGTGCGGCGTTGCTAATTTACATATCAGCCATAGCCAGTTGTGGCCACGTCCGAAACACTTAGTTACTCCCTCCACCGCTACACTAATGCCTGCTACTAATCTGGATGCTGACGCAATGCTATAAGAATGGGTATCGCTATTTCAGAAGCCGTACCGACGCTGTGGTATACCTGACCTTCACTGTAATTTATTTATTGTTAGTTAAACCCTATATAGAAATAGTGGCAGATTTGTAACCTGTTTATTAAATAAAGGTACTAACTCCGAATGAAATAGTTGTGAACATCGTCAAAATAAATTCACACGTGCATCCAGTGATCTTACACATACACCGATCTCGGTATCGTAGAAACTAGAGTTCTAGCTCCGCGTGCCAAGGGTCGCCGGTTCGAGTCCGGCCGATGGCATGGGTGTTTAAGTGTTGTGTGTGTGTATGCCATGGTCGACGGTCGTCCTATGTGTCTATAATTGTTACAAGAATAATATATACACTGGAGAAACTGCAAACATCGGTTGAACTGAAATCATAATTGAGCTGGCTGTATATTATAAGAGAAGGATACTGCCATATTTAATAGAAAGAACTTACACATATGGCATCCACTCATGCTTACATTCCTGCCCTGAAAGACTTTTGACACTCTGGCTACCTGTATAATGATCTTTGCACATCTGTCTGAGGTAATCTATTAATGTTAATCATTTAATTAATTTTTCTCCAGTTATGACCTCACCTTGACTCATTGCAGTTCATGTGTTTTCTGCAATGTCACTCTTACTTCCTCTTAACCACTCTTAGTTTGGTACTTACCGAGCGTTGTTGGTGAACAGTAACGTTCTGGCTTCACATTCCGGATTACGAGGATTCGAATCCCCGTCCGGCCACCCAGATTTGTTTTTTTCATGATTTCCCCAAATCAGCCCAAGCGAATACCGCGGGTGGTTCCTTCAAAATGCCATCCTTCCCACTTCTAATGATCTAGACGTTGACGAGGTGTAAAGCCATAAGGGAAAATCAGTTCTGTACCTAGTTGTAAAGATCCTTATAATACAGCAATTTGTAAGGCGCTTTGTTAATGGCTTTACGTGGAACGTTTCTTTTATGGTCTGCTTTATGAAATTCCATTGCTGGTCAGTGTAAATTGGGAATATTTAGATGTTTTTAGAAGTTTCTCGCCTTCTAAAACAAAATCTAGTTTATTATTTCCATAAATAAAACAATGCTTCAGTTATCCAAAATTTATTCTTCTCTATCCAATGATTTATTTTAAAGGAGCAAAATCTTCTTCTCCATATACTTTGCTATTAATTATACTTTTATGAATGAAAGTAATCAAGACCAGATGAGGTTGAATCACAGTCGCTTTTGTGATAGTGAGATGTTGGACACCACATAGAAAGAAATTTGGTATCGGTTAGAATTTTTTTGTTAGGTTTTATTTCTCTTCAACGACGAAGTCATTAGAAGCGGGAAAGGTCTATGAGCAAGGCAGGGAAGAAAATCAGTCACCGTATTTTGAAGGTACCTTACCGGAAGTGATTTAGGGAAACCACGAAACACCAAAATCTGGATTGTCAGACGAGGATTCGAACCTGTGGACTGCCGCTTGCGACGCTAGACTATCGGTTAGAGGTTCTTCGTGAAACAACACGCGTACTTATTTAAGTGTAATACGCTGTACAACATAGGTGTCAAACTCAATTTTGCAGAGGGCCGTATATTAAATTTAGATACATGTAGTGTGCGCATTTTAAAACTTCCATAGAGGAATCGAGTGAAGTCTAAAAGCTCTAAAAAAACATGAATCTTCTTTCTGTGTCACATTTCGATCGCGGGCCGTATCTTTGACATTACTGTTGTACAACCTTCTGACTTGAGTTAAATTTTGCAAAGAAGTGTTACCAACTCAAATAGTTTATCTGCAACAGGTTGTTTGTCATCTGCCGGAAATGTGTGATTAGTGTTAAGTTATGCGACAGTTATGTTATATACCACTCTTCTTTCAGTTCTTGTAATACTTTGAAATATACACTTTATATATAACACTTAAAAATATAGTTATGTTTTCACTATTAAAAAGTTTTTTTTTTGATGAACAAGGTGTTTTATTTGTAACAATATGATTTTCAAATATATCTTCAATTAAAGTCTGTATGTAAATAGCAGGTTGCTTAATTTCCTCCATCAATATACGAATTTTTTTCTGGTTCTCATAACGATTGTTTAGCTTTACATAATTGACATTATACTTTTTCGCCTTTTCAACTACGATATGTCAGGAACTATTAACAACTAGGTTCTTTTATTATGTCCACTACTAGAGCATCTTCGCTTCTATGTTTATTTTATACTCAAATCTTTGCTATTGTACCACTACATATGATAAATATTTCGAATAAAACATGTCATACACAGTTAAATACGAACTCACACTTTAAGCTCCCACCAAGAAATTAGATGGGTTCCACGTTTAAGCCTCAGAATTTGAGTTTAACAGATGTACTCATTCGCACATTACAATAGTGCAGTGCCATTATCGTATGGGATTTCCTGCTCTTGTACTGTACAATATTTGTCTGTATATGTTTACTATTGTAAATGTCGTCTTCCGTTGTAAGAATCTATGGTGGAAGACTCCTTTCTTTATAGCAGCTTAGATTTTTCATTTACTTATCTCCATTCAATTAATTTTATAGATTATGGCTTTATTACTTGCACAACTTTCAGGGCTAAATTTGTTATACTATACCTGATACAATGAACTGGTGCGATACTATGCGGCTTCAGTTTTGAAATGATCCAAGAAGAGTCACCGTACTCTACACTTGAACAAAAAATAAAAAAAAAAATCGAAAACTCAGTGATAACGTTACACAGGTATATACTAACAGCATTATTGCACTACTAAATCATCACTTTACAGCTTGCAACTTCTTCCAAGTAGAAAACGAAATCACCAGTCGTCTCTCTGATTCATAGAATATTTCTGGGTGGTGGGATGGTTTTAGGGCACGTCGACATCGAGGTCATTAGCGTAGTATATTTCACCTGTCTGAACTCTTCATGTATACCAACTTTAAGCAGAGATCTCACACCGCCCCATTCGTAGAGAAATTTATTACATATATGTATACAACATTCGGTATATATATATATATATATAAAAATAAGTATACTCCATTTCACGCATAGCACCTATGTAATACTGCTGTTATTAAAAAAAAAATACTCTATTTAATTTAAGATCCTTCAAATAATTCCCTAACAATCGCCATCCCTGCCTGCTGCTCACGTTCTCTACCTTGTTCGCGCTTTCAAGGCCATGTTCGCCTTGCTCCGCTCCTTACCGCACCGTGCCTCACGTTGCCTACCACTCCAATAAGACTGCTGTGTACAGGCACCCGCCTGAAGATTAAGTGAGCCGGCTCTTTTTCGCCTTCGGCTATAGCGTAGAGTGAGGATAGAGCAGAGTGACCTTGATCCGCCTCTGTTAACTGAATGCTCCCTATATCTGAAAACTTTTCTGTCCCATAGAAACTCAAATCTGTTAAGTCCGTGTCGCACGCCATGGTTTCTTACAATGCGTTATCAATTTCTACCACGTTATATGTGTCTATGTAAATTGAAACTATGTTGCTTAGGTTCCGATACCTTGACGCTGTTGAGTGCACGGGCTTTGATCTATGCCTTATTCCCATCGAGAGTGGTACGTGAGTGTCGAATCGGCAATGCAGCCGTGGCTCGTTAGTTACTGACCACGAAGGTCAGCTGGATATCCGGGTGAAGGCCGTGTGACGCCATCTATCTTGGGAGTCTGGTGGCGTGCGCCTTATCTGGCGCCGCTCTGCCCTCGAGGCAGGTAATCGGGACTGCGATCGGCCGTCATCCCCGCTATTTGCGACTCTGTGCGACCTACTGGAGCCGAACAGCCTCGCGGTGCCTCGGTGGAGGAACGCATTCCGTGCTGCGTGCGGTCGCGCGCCCTCAGTGGGAGGAGATAGCGGACTTGCACTGAGTAGACCGAACAGCTTTGACCTAGTTACCGCGGCAACGGCCACAATGGTAGCCGCCCGTGCTAAAATCACTAGTTACTGTTTAGACTCACGATCCGCGCAGAAATTCTTGCGATTTCTTAACGTGACCTTCACATCTAACGTGTTAAACTAGTGCTGGGCGTTGAAGAGGTCATAAGGGGAGTTTTTCATCCTAGGAAAATTTAAGTGGCGTTGAAGGCAAACAGACACCCTCCTGGCCAATACTCGCAAAAAGATGATGAAAAGTTGGATTAATACCAAAAACTTACCGAACACGTGTTTCAATGAAAAGTTCCTTTTAAGTAAGATCAGTTCGTACTAGAAGTAGATATTGGTACGTACATTATAGCTTTGTTCCTAATACGTTTTCAATTAGTACTTGAACGAGTGGCAGTCTACCCACTGTACCGCATGAAGAACCACAATGTGTATGTTTGTGTGTAGTTTGCACAGGTTTAGAAGTTCATCCAACGCAAGTGTCAACCTAAAATTTTAGTACGATATCTACAGGTTACATTAAAAGTAGATTTACTTATTAGTGAACTCGTTGTTTATGATTGTTCCTGTCAAATATGGCACAAAGTATCGAAAAAGTTGTGTTATTACGACAAGCTCAGCCCTCTCACTAATAATATTATATTATTCTTAGTATATTTGTTAATAAAACTTTGAGCAATACACCAACATGGTTAATATCTTTTAAAAGATTTGTCGATATTTTTCAGTATGAAATGTAGCAGCGTTCATTTGAGAGGTGGCATATGGAATCTCTTTTTGAAAAAATGGGCTACAACCCAAAACGTTTGACCACTATGGGTTTCATTATAGATTACAAGAATAGGTCAATTCATAGAATGAATTGACACAAACTGAAAAATTGTCAACCACTCATTAAGAACAAAGAAATATAATACTTTAATTTTTGTACCCGTTCGGAACATTATTCTTGTCGCCTCACGGTACGTCAGAGGCCTCTAGTACTTTCACGGAACAACTCCAATACCTTGAATCACCACATGCTGTTTGTTTCGTCGACTCAAAACCGACTATTCTGTAAAAAATTAAATATCGTATTCCATCGGATTCCATAAAAGTAAATAAGGATTAAATGTTTTATTTCCATCCCATTAGTCCATCAAGAAGAGGACAAATATTTTTTTTTTCTGCGCAATACAAACATCAGAGTCCTTGAGAGATGTCAATATTATACCATTTTTGTTAGTAGCTTTGTTTAAAAAATGCCATTACCTTCGAACTTCAAATTTGTCGCTAATATTGACTACAAAACGACTAAAATATTATGAAACACTTGAAACCCGCCAGTGTAACTGCGCGCGTTAAGACGCCGCCACACTGGATCTAGAATAGAGTCCTAGTACTCACCTCCCGTCAGTCCTGATTGCGGGATTCAGACGGTTTCCCGCAATCATCAAGGCGAATGCTGGGGCCATCTCTAATTTCCGCCTCAGAAACGACACATTTAGCAATCAAAAATACACTTATCACACACAAAACATTGTTTCAAGTTTCGCAGACAGATGGCAACACTCATTCCTCCAATAGTGCAAACGCTCCGGACCTGACAAATCCGCTTCTATTACTGGGAGGTATCATGTTCCACACTCATAACTACAAACTGGACGCCCGTGCATAGGTGCCCGTGTCTTGTGATACGCCAGGGCGTATACAAAAAAAAACACCCAACGACAACAACAAACAACAACACCACAACAACAACAAAAACACAACAACAAGGCAACAACGCGACAACAACAACAAAAACAACAACAACAACAAAAACAACAACAACAACAACAACAACCACAGCAACCACAAAACACATCCACAACAACAACAACAAAACAACACAAATAACAACTTGTATCTGATATTATTCGTATGCTGCGGCGAAAACAAACAAAAGTTTTTATTTTGAGGTTATATTGCTTCATATTAATACCATCTCCCCCAAAGTAGTTTCTATTTACAGTACGTTACATCCAAATTGATAAGATATTTGCTGCTTGTATTAAATTTGCATCGTACTGAAGCACTTGGGTCTTAGTAATGCAAATTGCAAGGCGTTGCAACATTGGATAGCCGTCGAGGGCAATACAATACCGAACCTGCAAATACATCATGCATTGATTATAGCACCAAGCGACTGCCTGATGATCTACCATAATCTTTTATATGAAGGTCATTTTAGTGCGCCACTCCAGTTGCGCGAGGCTCACCTTACACTTGATCAGGAACGACAATTATACAACAAATATGGCAAATATGTTCGTATTTTGGAAGCGAGTTATTAAGTCTGTATTCTAGAATGACGTTTAGCCTGTTTTTTCAATTAGTGTACTATGACTTGAGTATACAGGAGTCCTTAAAGCCAGATTCTGTCTTTGTGGTTGCGAACGTTAAGGAGCTATTGCACTGGACCTGGGAGGTTGCAACAGGACGAGGTTCGAAGCCTAGACCCCCGCGCACCAGTCGTCCTGAATGGGTTTATAGGTGTTTCCCCGAAATCAAGTAGGTGAAAAGTAAAGAACATACAGAATACAGGGTGTTACAAAAAGGTACGGCCAAACTTTCAGGAAACATTCCTCACACACAAACAAATAAAATATGTTATGTGGACATGTGTCCGGAAACGCTTACTTTCCATGTTAGAGCTCATTTTAGTATCGTTAGTATGTACTGTACTTCCTCGATTCACCGCTCGTATTGTGGACGGCTGTGATTCAATACGCCATTCTCCAAGGCTGCATCAGCGCGTCAGGGATTCCATGCGACGGATGGTGGATGCATGTATCCTCGCTAACGGAGGACATTTTGAACATTTTCTGTAACAAAGTGTTTGAAGTCACGCTGGTACGTTCTGTTGCTGTGTGTTTCCATTCCATGTTTAATGTGATTTGAAGAGAAGTAATAAAATGAGCTCTAACATGGAAAGTAAGCGTTTCCGGACACATGTCCACATAACATATTTTCTTTGTTTGTGTGTGAGGAATGTTTCCTGATAGTTTGGCCGTACCTTTTTGTAACACCCTGTATAAGTAACACGTCTAATGAACAGATGGTGACACTGGGTTTCCGCAGTAGAATATGGCTCACCACCAGCGTTGCCATCCAGTTGGCTTTGAATATCCGTAGATGGCCGCTAAAATTTCCGTAGATTTGGTGAAAAAATCCGGAGATTCGCTAATTAAAAGACTGGAACAGTAATTATTGAAGAGAGTGAAACATAAGAATACTTTCTGTTTATAGGACTTAAATAATATTCTACATTGAAAGTAAGAAATATCTCTGAAATTATTTTATACATCGTCACTTTAATTACTGCTGCTGCTATGCCTAGTAGTTTTTTTATTTTTCCATAGTGACCATACTTTTTCTTTGTTGACATTAAATTTAGCATATCTTCTGTAACGGGAAATGTTAAAAACTGCTGCCCCTTTGATTCTCTGATAATGGTTAAGCCTTCTCCGAAGGCACTGCTTTGTAATGCCGTGCCAACGAGCGTGTCACCTTGCATAAAGAGTGCGGCGATGGTTTTGTGATATGGTCTTTTAAGATCTATAAAAATTGTAACCAAACAAAATATGAACTATATTTCAATCGCTGGTTCACACGAGCAGTTGCAAGGAAACGATTCACAGTTATTGACAATTCTGTAATTCATTAACTCTATACGCTCAAAGTTTAACAAAACACCAATATATGGAAAACTCAACAAATGATAAAAAGTGTCAAAAATCCGTAGATATTTTAACAAAATCCTAAATTTTCATAAAAATCCATAGATCTACGGATAAATCCGTAGAAATGGCAGCACTGCTCGCCGCAGAGACGGAAAACGTTGGCAGTAGAAACTTTGCTTCCAGGCTATCAGCCATAAAAAAAAAGCTGGAATTGTTGCCACAAGGAAGAAAATTTGTGTCGGCCTTTTCAAAGAAACTACTGTAATTGTTTTGAAAAATATACATAACTGGATAATCTACCTCAACTCCCCCACCTAAACACTTCCTCTCATCCACTGGGACATAATTAATTTGTCATTTCAATTTGTTCATCCCCTCTACAGTTTCGTGTCTGAAAGAATGCAACTCAGAACTTTTCCTTTCAAAAGTTAGTGAGAGTTATTATCTTGCCATTAACTAAATTAAATTCTCCTTGCGTGTAAACAGCGCCCATGTTTGGGCACATTGAACAGGCAGTCCATTGTCTGAACATCTCCGCATTCACAACTTGCATCATTCGCGTATTCCCGGATCTCAGTTTCACTCTTTCATTTCTCCACTCCAGTTCGCAGCCTGTTCAAAACATTACGGACTTCGTGGGATCGATCTGTACATTTTATTCAACTAAACATAAAAAATTCAATTAATGATTTATTTTGCAGTATCACTCTGTTTAAAAATGCAAACCTTAAAATCAGTCAGTAGAAGATAATGGAAGAATTATCTCTTCTTTTAATCTCTGTCCGTAATGAAACTGAAAAGAAGAATCAGGCATAATACAAACGTAACCAAAATTGATTTAAGTAAATTAATGGAATTCAAATTTCATTGGACAATTCATTAGATTTTTAACAGATTTTTTGTTATTATTATTCACAAGGAAGCAGAATAGCTGCACGGAATTTACTGTATCTGTCAGAAATTGGATTATTGATGGGTGAGTGGTAACGTTCGGGTCTGGCATTTGGGAGAACGTGGGTTCAAATCCCCATCCGGCCATCCAGATTTCGGTTGTCTATGGATTCCTGAAATCACTCAGGCGAATACCGAGATGGCAAAAGGCCATGGTTGAATTTCATCCTGTTCAATGTCCCTAGACCTCCTTACCACAAATGACCTAGACGTTATCGAAGTGTAAAATCATATGAAAAATTTGAAACAGTTCTTTTGAATTTCTGAGAATTCCCAGTAGTAAAATTTCTTCAATGGATCCGGTCTATTTAAAACTAAGACATTTCACACCAGATTATAGTTCATGAAATAAAAGAAAAATTCTGGTACCCAACCTTGACCATCAATTATTTACATCGATTATTCCACCTGTTGATGATAAATATGTTATACGTGTTTCTAGCGGTTGATCTTAATTGATTTTTTTTAACTGCTTAACATCTCTCAACAGCGAGGTCTTTAGAGACGGATAGGATAGGGGCAGATTGGGAGGGAATTCGGCCATGGCTTTTTGAAGGAAGCATCCCGGAATTTGCCTGGAGTGATTTGGGAAACCATGGAAACCCAGATCTTAATTGAAATTTGACGTTTCATTGTTTGCGGTACCAGCAACGTTTATATGAACTTTTTGGAGATTCATAGTAAATAAGTTCAATACGAAAGTTAACAAACTAGCGACATCGACTTTTTGGACGTTAATTCTCTTATCAGCAGTGTTGTAAATCACGTCACGAGTGAACATCTGTGAACAAAACAATGAAAATGATATAACGAAAACTCTTAAGAAGAGAAAGAAACATTGGAGGCAAGAGATAAGGAATATCTCGTTGAGATTCACCGAAAAGACATCCTGGTCCATTTGCTATGACATAATATGAAATTTGAAACCAAAGAACATTTTTGGAGAGATACTGTAATTACTTGTGGATAATTGGTTGGTACTTCACTTATATAACTAACTATTGTCACACACTCTCACAGCTTCTTAGCTTAGCATTAAGACACATCACAGCAACATAAATAACGTCTGTCGGAATGTGAAACATGGTCTCTCGTTAGTATTCTGCAGCTGGAAATTATATTTTAATATCGTATGACAGCGGAATATCATTGACGCCCATGTTTTCCGAACTCATCGTTCAACGCGTTTAATTTCACGTTAGCTAATGCACTACTATAACTATTAATTTTTGCTGGATTTACTATTTTTATTTACATATTACAGTAATTGTTAGCCAAATTTTCATTATGTAATTTTTAATCTATATGACGGTCTAAAATTGGCTGCACATATCATGACGCGGCGTTATCCATATTGCCAAGAGACAACAGACTCTGGCCGCGGAAACCTACAATTAGATAATTACGAATTAAACTATTGCTTGATGAGGTGTTTGTATTAACTGTGGAGTGCACATAATTTATTCCGGATTGTAACTGCTTTTGAAGATGCAAATCGTTGGGCGTGACCAAACGATAAGCGCGCTATTTTTCGCTCAGACATTGGTCTGAGTAGAAAGTGAATCTCACAGACCTTCTGCAGCCAATGTTGGGACATTTCTGTTGGATTCTCATGGATGGTAAAATCATATTGGAGGGTCCACTCTTCTCCTCTCATAAGGTTACTGTGTACGTTGGCTCTAGAAGTCTATAAAGACGCTAATGTTGTACCGGTAGTTATTTGTTTGGTGGGGATATTACACATTAACAATTAATTTAGTTGCTACACAGCATTCTAAGTGAACGGAGAGTCCGTTGATTCCTCGCTGCTGGCGTAGCAAGTAGCAATGATATCCTCGTGCGCAGTTTCTCAAGTTTAACGGGAGGAAAGTAACTGTCATAAAAGTCGCGGTGTCATGTGCAGTACTGACATCCATCGCTCCAAAACTGGCTTTCACGCATGTAGTGACATAAAGTACATTGATTGCACCTCTAATAGATCAAAGGAAGTTTGTCAAGTGTAAGTAGAACCTTGCGCAATTATGATTCTGTACTTAAATCCCATTTACAGATGTCGATATGGTTGATCATTATGGCCAAACCCCAGTGTTGACGTAGTTTACGTAGCTGTAACAGTACCACGCTTCATCAACATCGCGTGGCATTTCTGCCTGCGTCGCTAGTTAAATCGTTATATTGCATTATTATTATTAATTTCGAATGACTTTATTGGCTGGGATATCCGCGAAGGATACTGCCTCCGATTGACCTAAGCCGGTGATCCTGCCAATTATATTAGACGTAAGGTTTACCATGGAAACCGAACCACGGAAGAATTCTGGTGCACTTCACATTAGATAGCAAGCTTTGCCAGAGGTGTATTTCGGATTAAGGGTCTGAGAAAATTCCGGCCGAGGTAGGGATTTGAACCGGGGACCTTTCGATTCCCAACCAGACGCCATTAAATCGCTCTCTCATTGTTATATTAAAATCAAATTTATTATAAGTTCTAAGGGATGCAATTCGCTGTGCTCTAAAAGAATTTTCTATTTAAAAAAAAGTATTATTATGGAAAAAAGTAACCTCAAAATAAAAACTTTGGCTTGCTTTCCTCAGAACTGTAAACTGTATAAGATGCGAGCATTTTCAGTATTTGTTGATTTATTACGGGAAATGGAAGATGTTGGAGATAAGTTTGTAGTTCTTAGATAACAGATTTTAAATAATAGACCTGATAACAAAAATAATCTGGAACTGACAACTTCGAAGGCCGCTGTCATCTTTATTTTTTAGTTTAAAAGAACTGAAAATACCTTAGTTCTTTACCTGACAAGCCCATACACGCTAAAAGTTTTGAAAATTTCGAATACGACTTTCAGTTTTAGGTTAATGAAACTCGTAATACGAGTGGTAGTTTGCAACTGACGTATTACGCCGTGAAGTCAGAAGAGGCCTGTGGTAAATGGAAATCCATCGACATGTCCAAAGGGAATTAATCAGCAGTTGTTATTTAGGCTTTAATTCACGTGAACAACGTGGTCATTCTTAATCACTCTCAAAGCTACAATCTTACACAAAATCCAAAATTTTGTGGTTAATTGTAAGGATCAAGGTACCTGTAAACGTAGCCGTCCCGTAAAAACTATTTAAAATTTAATGTTTACGTAAATAATTCACCGTACCTAACAAGAAGAGGGCGCCAGGACAGAGTAGCTCATTAAGATTAAAATAAATACACTCTTTTCGAGTTTCCAGTCGCGCAAAAAGGTCACAATTGTGGGATGTTTGGAAGGCGTCAATCACAGCCGTCATATTCAACCATAGCTGTCACTCAGTAACTATTATTGAGTGACACCTATTGTTGAAAATGAGGGCTTAGACAGGTGACTTCTAAACGTCTCACAACTGCGACTTTTTTTTACGTGGCTGGAAGCCCGACAAGAATTTATTTGTTAACTAAACCGTGAAAAACTTCGATCTTACAAGATGAAAATATTTCTATATTCAGGTCTTCACCCTCAAAAAAATCTTCACACAGTTTATGAATACGCGACGTTATTTTTGACCTTTATTCTTTTTTTTTTAATTAGTTACCTAATTGGTATTTCTGTCTAAAACTACACCTGATTTTTGATGATTACATTAAAAAAAACATAGTTGCATGCAATGTACGATGTAACACAACATCACAACACAGAAGTTCTAACACCTGAAGACGTTCGGACCATGCACTGAAGACTAAATTAGACATATTCTAGTGACGACGTCAGGTGAGTGTAACAACCTATTTTTCATTTCCAAATTCCGTTGAAACGACAGTCAGTTGTCGCTAGAGGAATAAAAGGACGAAACAGCTCAGTGGTAATATTTAAAATTACGTCATGAATGAACAGGTATAAGAAAACTTTGTAGAAAATTTCAATGATTGTGTACGCTACACAACGCACTGAACATAATGTCGCGAAAGTATTTTTTTTTTTTAAATTTAATTTAGGGAGGTACCTAATATTCAGCTAATAGAATCTTTCAACTCTAAAAATCTTTTGTCACGATAGAAATTTTTTTAAAGAAATAAAAGGTGAAATTTTTGTAAAATTGCGAAAAAATATAGAAAAAATTCTTCTAGGTATTGAACCGAGATATCCTGTTAGCTAAGATAGAATGGTATCATTGAGCTTAGACGTTTCTATGTTAGTAACGATATTAAAATCGTATTTAACTTACTGACCTGCTTGAAATTCAGTTTTTATTCGCAAATGGAGCCAGTTTTATCACTTCCGATTGAATACAAGGAAAGGGACACATTCGCCTTCTTATAATCTCAGTAAATCTCCCTGCAACAGAAGCTAAGCCCGTTCTACGAACTTCATGATTTTGGTTTTCTTGTTATGTATGTATTTCTGAACAGTAGTAGTTGAAACCGTTTCACCCTTCACATTGGTGACTAGGAAAGACCAGCTAAAATGTTTAATCAAGACAGCCTACACGCTGGACACAGGATCTCGACATGCTCTCGTCATACAGTGTATTAGTAGAGTAGCGATTGATCTTTTGTAAATGTCGCTAAAATACCAGTTTTTTTTTTTTTTTTTTTTTTTGCTGCGCAATACATTTATACGAAACGTGAAATCTAGGTTAGGAGTCTTTATCCTTCACTTTCCCGCAGGATGAACTAAGTTTCTAATAGCGGTTACGCTAATACAGAAGAGTGCTCAAAAAGTATGAAGTTGACTCGCAGCTCAGATCTTCTACAAACATCAGAAGTAGGGATATTACATGTGTTCCTGTTTGACTTCGGGTGAAAGTAATTCAGCAGTAATGCTTCTCTCGCGAACAATTTGTTTTTCATTCGGATTTACCTCATTGTCCGAGCTATGGGTGAGCGGTTAACTTTCAGACCTTTTTTTGGCAGTACGCGTGATCGATGCTCGGAGCGACTATTCAGATTTCACGTATCGATAGTTTGCAAAATACCACTGATTCCTCTCCCTTCTTCGGCCACTTAGCCGTAGATGAGCGTAATGTCCTAAGAAAATATATTTCGAATTTACACTGTCATCATTTTTGTTGTATGAATCAAACTATGTCTTAATTTGCACAATAATGTATTCGTTGAAAAGCAATAACTACCCGGCGGCAGGCAATCTGAAACTCGTAATATGTCTGATTAAAACAGCCTTCCACTAAGGTTTGATAGGTATCTCGTTTAAATGAAATAATTAGTCCATGAAGAATCACTTTCAAGATTTTTTTTCCAAAGACATCGGACTTCATACAAAGATACTACGTACAGATGTTATCAAATGCTACGAAGATTATAACTTACAACACCCAAGGGAGCTTCCATTAATTACGTGAGCTATTTTTCCGGAATTCCGAACCCTCCCCTCTAAAATGACGTGTGATTTTGACGGAGAGCCTCCCCTCTACTAATCAACCCCCTAAAGTTGACATTCGCGTTATTTGTAGACCATTCTTTTTTTCCCCTTCAAGAATTTCAATAACTCAAGTGAGATTTCCGTTGACCCCCCTCCCCTTTGGTGAGTTTCGTGAGATTTCGCCGGATCCCCCTCCCTCTTTCCCCTCACGTAATTAACGGACGCCCCCGTAAGTGTAGCGTACTCTTCAGATGGAAACGCAAACAGGTTTGAATACGATGACCACCCGGCTTGAGAGACATTCATCCTCAGTTCCTTTGTGTGTTGACATAGATAAACAGGTCGCTCTTCCAATTATGAAGGCAGGTATACACCACTGGTTCTTGGAACTGTACCCCAAGGAGCAATGACCAAGAATTGTCCCGTTATTCTCAAGGCGAACATCTACTTTCGCACGCAAGATGGTGGCCGATTTTTAACACAGTGAAAAATTGTATGGTAGGCGTAAGGCTTATCATTACAGTATGAACCTCAGAAAAAAAAATTATGTAGAGCTGAAATTTGGGATAGATGTTATTTAGTACCTCAAAACATGTCTCAGAAAGTCGCTCAGAGGTGTCCGCGTCATAGTCCTTTTCGGATCAAAAGGGCTTAAGTAGCGTTTAAATGCTATAATCCATCAAAACGTCTAGAATCTCTTAATATATCAGCCTCATTATACAAAAGTATGGTTTTACTGTGCTATAAATAATTTATGAGCCTAACCACTGAATGAGGGTGTAATTTCAAAAGTAATTATTGAATAAAAGTAAAAATACCAATATTTTCTGAAAAACTAACAAAGTTTTCAAGTAAATACCTATTACAGAACACAGGTTCGGTGTTGGTATGGTATATTGATCATGTGATAACGAGTTGGCGAGATACGCACCAAAGCTACGTATACAGGACGTAGTCTTGACATCTTCAATCCACGAACGTTAAATTCACGAATAATTCTCAAAATGAAATGCCTCATGCGTCTAGTACCAACTAATTTTGTTTGTTCGATGTCTGTTAATGTATGTCATTCTGCCATAATCATGTTTAGAAAACCTTACACACGACTCACGGGAGTACAAGCTCAGCTACTGCAGGGCTCATGTAAACGTTACTTCCGCGGCTCTTCTGCTGTCTCGACATATGCATCATCCAATCCCATAACACTTAACGCTTTAGTGTGTTATCGTAATAAGTTGGTATATTCCTATCAAACTGTTAATTTTCTTTATCGTTCACAGCTGTAGTTATTAATGTCATCTGGAACTAATAGATAATTACTTACAGTAATTTCATAAGCGCGTCCAGATGAATTTTAAGTCAAGTAGTTAATGGGCGTGCAAAAATGAGGGAGGTATTAAAATATCCATTGGGTGAGCACAGATACTTTACTACGCCCCTAGGAAACACAATTGAACATTGAGAATATGCAACACCAGACGAACTGGAAATTTAGTTATGGTTATTAATTTTGGGAAACACAAGTAGGGGAATCCAGGATTTTGTTGTTTCAGTATTCTCGAAATTTTAACATTCCTACTACCATCATGATTCATAAGTGATGTTACAATATGGAGGAATAGTGTAATGACAAATTTGGTCCAGTGGATCACATGTATTTATGTCTCGGGTAACAGTGGTTTCCTTCTGATACAGATTTCGATTGTGTTTCCTCCGTTTCCGTGAAACGTAATTTACTTTAGATATGTAATAGAATATGCCCCGTATAAATAAAGAAAAAAAATCGCTTTTGAAGACTTCCAACATAAATAAGACATGTTTAATATCGAAACCAAGACAAAAGCAGACTGTCAAGTATTATAAACTATGATAAAATGGCCCATAACTTCAGCTTATTAATTTACCGTAAATTTGTTTCGATACATAGTAATAACCTTCCTTCGATGAAAATTGATTTCATTGTTACTGGTAGCCGTAACCATAACTGAAAACTTTGCCTTACTCTTACTTATAAAAACCTGTTTTATGGAACTTTAGAAATCATTTATCATGTACAAATACGCTTTGTGTTGTTTTACTGGGATGAAGAGATGCCTTGCATAATAACACCTGTTTAAATCGGAGGGATTTAAAAACTTAGTCAATCTAGTCAATCTCTCGTTGCTAGGCAACAGATGGTCCGCACCTTAAGTAGCTAAAAACGCCGGGTCAACCCTTGGGCCGTGGTGGCTGAGGGGTCTCGTACAACGCAGAGTGCCCATGGAAATGGAGGAGGCGGGCACAAGTAGGGCTTCGAAACAGTTAGGTGGGTAAACCTCAGCTACCGCAGGCCTTTTTGCTACCTTTTTCAGTTTCTTCCAAAGGCGTCTAGCGTTTGATAGAAGAACCAGCACGTTATAATAGGTGGTGAACTAGCAGTCTCGTTGTCCCGTGTTCGATTCCAACCCTAGTAAAATATTTTTATTTGCACTAGTACACCAATCTTCTCGATGGAAGCACAGAATTTAATTTATTCCTTCCATACGTTAGAAATAATTTTTTATAAAATGTTTTAATACGTGAGTAACAAGATGTTAGTATTATAACAAAAATAATTGTAATCTTTAATAAGTGGAAAACGTAATCGTTTATACAGTTTCCAGAGGAAATATGTGCGACTGTACGGTTTTTTGCTTCAAATGGAAGTTTTCATATTCTACCAACGTAGTTGTTACTCAGTAAACAAGTTTTCGTGATCTAAGAATATTGCATTTTATTAGTCTGTGCTTAAAAATCAGTGCAAGATCAATCTCATACGAATGATGTTGCCGATGTTCAGGTTCAATGCATTTTGTAAAGGGATGGTTAAGGGTGAAATTTAAATAGATGACAATGCTAGCTTATGGGGACAAAGAAACGAAGCGAATTGTGGTTGGCGATATTTATGTGGTTGGAGAGCAGATAATAGGGAAGTAAACCTCAAAATGTCGAAAAGAAATTATGCCATGGCTTTTAGAATGAACCATCCCGCCATTCACCTGAAGCGATTTCGAAAAACCATGGAAAACCAAAATCTGGATGACTTGACGATTGCTTGAAGCTGCTTCCTCCCGAACACGCACTGGGAATATTACCAGCCACATATCAGATTCAGTGAGAATACCACTAGTTCGGCCAGATAAACCATACGTCACATAACCATGATAGTTGAAATATTCATTTATCATTACAAACTTCCCGAACTGTGCGAATCTCCCGAGACAGCTACTGTCGGAGGTGTTTCTGCTAGCATTCGGTATCGTCCGGTGGATGAATCAGTGTCTTACACTTGCTTGAAAAGTACTGGTCCTATGTTCGATTCAATCCACAAGGAAACATTTTCCTATACCTAATAGACATTATAATCAGTCAGAATAATGAAATGATTGCAATTTTATTTTAGTTAATAAATAATATAGAAATCTGTTTTGTTGTTACGTTTTGTAATCAAACACTACATGTAAAAATAAATTGTAATCAGTAACTTGCGGAATGGTCAGAATGTTGAATAATTAAGGTGATGGGATTGAATATACTTGGTCACAAGTTAAAATATGTTGTGGAAACGAATTTTTAAGAACCTTATTTGTTCATAGTAGTGATGTGCCGGATATCCGTATCCGTATTCGCGGATATCCGAGGGGAAAAAAAGATCTGTATCCGTATTCGTATCCGTTACTTTTTTAGCGGATCTTTTGTAAAGAATTTCACTAAGCACGTATGTAAAATTTTAAAGATATCTAGCTATGAAATACTATAAACTTCAATCCCAATTACTTCATATTTCTTAAAATCTCATTTCTGGCACATTAATATTGCAAAAATTATTTATTTAAACATATATTTTACTACAGTGAAGTCTTCACGGGTGTACCGCCGGATTGTGTTGTGAAAACACGATACTTCGACGATTAGCTCCGCCGTCTTCTTCAAGTGTGGAGACTTCTGCACTGGTCGGCTGACCCATAGATACCCTATCTTCGAAGATGGCGGAGCTAGACGTCGGAATATCGTGTTTTCACAGCACAATCCGGCGGTACACCCGTGAAGACTTTATTGCAGTCGAACGGCAGGAAAAGTCTTCGTTCTTACATTTCTTTTACTAGTTTATCAAATGTAACTGGTAACTTACCACTGTAGTAAGTTTTAAGGTATTATTTTAACTATCTTTATAGTGAAATCAGGCCTATAATTTTTGTGATTTGCTATCTGAAATTATGTTTAAGGTACTGCTAAAGTGTTTACATCAGATAAAATAATCACTTTTACAGAAACTTAAAAAAAAAATGTTATATTTAACATTAAGTTTGGTAAATTGCACTTCAAAAAGAATAAATTGGCAGTTTTGTCAGCCAAAAGTCTATTACGATGAGCATCATAAATTATTCCTGCTGCACTGAAAAACTGCTCACTTGGAACTCTTGTTACTGGTGATGATAAATATGTACGACCCATGTGTCATAGACCTCCAAATTGTTTACTATTATTGTTAACAGCTTTTTTAACAACCAGGTGCAGCTGATGTGCTGTACACTCAATATTATCTACATCAGATAAAGTGCAGGAACTCTTCATGTTGGATCCTCCATCTCTTACCATGCAGTGCACATTCTGTTTGGGATTCCCCACCCTTCAAACATATTTTGAAATATTTCCAAAATGTAATCTCCCGTTTGGCGTTCTTCAAGTATCTCCGCTTTTAAAACGATATTTTCCCTTCTAAAATCTTTTGTAATATTCTGGATACCAATGATACACCTTACTAAAAAGCCTACCAGATATAGGAGGTGAAGGAAACTCTCTAAAAATCCTTCAACACGTCTCTATTTTCGATCCTAAAGTTCATTGCAGATAAATTCCGTAACATATTTCCTGCTTTTTATAACATAATTTGCAATAACATTATCCAGCAATCGTCAGAACCCAAAATCTTCTACGTGTTGAAAACATAATCCAGATAAAGCTATCATTTCTACAATTAAATAGTTTTAAATAATTTTTATTTTTTACTATCCCACATTTTGACTTTTTCTATGTATTCGTTAAAAAATGTTTTTCTAAATTCTCTATTTACCGTTTTTAAATACGTTCCCTACTTAATGTGTTCACCGGCAATTTTCTTAGCGGAGTGTCGTATTTTTGTGGGTGTTTCGTCTGAAGATGAATTTTTAAGAAAGTTGTACATTCATGGGAATATATTCCTTCACAGAGTTTGTATTTAGCAGATTCGTCATTTACTATCGTAAAATATTTCCATATTACACTACTATACTTTTTTTGTATAAATTGTTTTTATTTTAATGTAACTTACAACTTCCCAAAAAATAGAAACGTATATAATCTACGCAATCCTATGTCATCTTAAAATATAAACATAAACATGCACAGAGCAAGGTCAAAACACGTCGCGTGAGCTGGACGTTCGTCGATAATAGATCGTAGTTGACGACTTTTCCACTGTCGGTCCAAGTTGAGAAAGTTGAGATCCGTATCCGTATCCGTATTCGCGGATCTAGACAATAATGATCCGTATCCGTATCCGCGGATATACATTTTTAACGATCCGGCACATCACTAGTTCATAGTGCCTACACCAAGAGATTTGTAGTTCGGATTCCAGCTTAAACTGTAGGTGCAGATACGAGGGAGGTAAAATGCGCGGCAAATCGAAACTCTGCAAGACCACACGAGTTTATTTACTTACTAATTTGCGCAAAAGTCAATGTTTGAATTTATTTGCAGCAAATTTATATACATTGAGGACGCTGCATATTACTCTCGACATTGTAATTTCTACAAACTCTTCAGCTCTTACTGAAAATTTTCATTTCTTATTTTTCCATAATTTTAAATACGATCACTGTAACTGAGTATTATCTTTCTGACTAAGTCGGCATAATTGCTAACAAGTGATTTTTATGAATCGTCAGTTACACATTGCGTGAAAGATATTTTGGTGTTCTGATAACAGAGCCTGGTGGGAGACGAGTTACGTTCTAACCTTGCATTCAGTAGGACGATTTTTGAATCGCTCTCCAGCTTTCCAAATTTGGGTTTTCTTTGGTTGCCAGGAGAATGACATGATGTTTCCTTCAACTCCATATCACCTTATTGCCTACCATAATTCTCTCTCTCTATGTGACTTTGACGAAGCAGATAATAAAAACCTGAAACTTTAGATTGTTAACCCACCTCTACCAATAACCTCATCAAAATCCAATTAATATCGGCTCATATGAGTTATTAGCTAGTATCCAGATAAACTACCCCTTCCATGTGTGGTGCATTGTGCTGCTATTAGAACAGTGATCTGACGTGACAACCACCTAACCACCTGAAATGCATCACAGCCCAGCGGTCCCCATTATCTTATGAGCGTTCTAAACACCCCTAATAGCCCAGGCATTATTCACAGATTTTCTACATCTATATCCATACTCTGCAAATCACAAACATTGTTGGCGGCAGAGGGTACTAAGCACCAATCCTAAACCCGCGCATTCCAATCCCGAGTAGAGCGAGGAAAGAAGGAACACGTAAAAGCATCAGTGCGGCAACTCAAAAAATGCAGACTTGAAATTTGCCGCAGACATTCATTAGTACCTAAGAAATACGTCCTGAAAAGTACCCACCTCTGAGGTGTCCGCATCATAGTTTTTTCAGGTCAAAAGTGCTTGAAAAAGGCGAAACGGCGCAAAAGGGTTTTAATATTTTAAATTTCAGCTTTAGTAACGTTTTATTGCACCCTAGGAATTTTGAGAGGTTATCACTGCATAAAGGTGTAGCATCTGACATAATTATAGCATGGGAGTATAAATACATTCACATTTTATCTTGAAGGCAGTACGAAACGTGATTCATTATTTTAACAACTCTCCATTACTGAAAGACTATCAAAAATACAGGATGACGACATGGGATAAAAATCGTAATACACAATTTCTGTGTTGTAATGATCACAAACAGTTTTTGAGAAAATCATCAAAGAGGTACAAATAATTCGGTGCTGGGCCGAGAGCGCAGATCGCCGTTCCCCAGGCATTGTGGGTATTGTTATAGAAAGTGGTTTTGCGCAGTCTTATTTTTAATTATTATTATTTGAATATTTATTGATTATTGAATAATTGCGAAAAAGTTGCGAAAGGAGTTTATAAACATTTGTAAATCTAAATGTAAATCGACAGTTTATTTTAACATCCGAATGACCAAAGTGACGGAAGGGGTATTTACATAAAAAATTAAATAAACAATCAAAAATTCTTAATAAAAACAACGCCCCGTCCTAAAAAAATGCCGTTATGCAACTAAATTGATTGTACTGTGATAAATTTGAAACATCGTATTTTAAAAGTTTGGAACTTTATAACACAGTAGAACTGATATCCAATTGACTTTATAAAAACATAGCACATAACAGAAACTTGAACTCTTTGCAAAAGGGACTCGGAATAGTGTATGAGCCTAATGATCACAACTAAGGTCCTAAATTCAATTCAATCTGATGTATAATCATTGCAATTGTATCTGAAGCATAACGTATTTACGCGACTAATTTTGCTTGGCTTCTTACGTATTTCCCGGTAGTGAAACTCTTATCGGGGGTAGGTATCCACTCAGGGCGTCATGTGGGCGGTCTCTTCGAGAAAAATATTCATGTGCTAACACTCGTGGTTAAAGTTGAGTAAACGTTATAACCGTAAAATAGTGTGCAGGCCTTCGAAGTCACTGCCTCACCAATCGCCCTCACCCACACAGCACCATGTGAAAGAATATTGTTTCAGGGTTTAAAATGAAAGTAATTCTGATATCCACTCCTTAAACTCCATGTCTTTTCGCTAATTACTATAAGCTGCCAGCTTGGTAACTCGGTCGTTCTTGAATTGTGCCGCCACAGCTCCGAAGTCGATAATTCCCCTTCCAGTCTTCTCTTCTGTCGTCCAATCGCCATCCGGATGCTCTCCATATGTTTACTAGTAGAACAACAACAAATTCTTATCCAATTGCTTATTGGAGGAAAATTTTTCTTTGTCCCAGACGTTCACGGGATTTCCAGGGCAACTTAATCCTGATTGGCTCGATGACCTCGTGTTATTCCGTCGAAACTCGTTGCTGTTCGTAAATTCTGTGGCTCGGTGACTGCCAAAAATCTACACAGACTGACATGTTAGGGGGCGTCCATTAATTAAGTGAGGTTTTTTTCCGTAACTAGCTCGTACCCACGACTTCGTTCGTGTTTGTAAAGAATTGACAGCTACCGACATCTAACCACCATAGTGCACGATGGGCGACTCGATGATGTCACCACACAGAAACACCAGTCACCTGCGCTATGTAGTTCAGGCAGCAAAGGAAAATTTACGGACACGTATTTCTTTGGTCGAAATACGAAAATATCCTTGATCAACCACTTTCAACCACGGTATAACCCCCCCCTCCCACCCAGTTACCGAAATTCGGCCAACGTTGTGACTGATGGGTGACTCGGTGCTACTACCACACACAAACACCAGTTATTTGCGCTAGATACATTTGGCTGAGAAGTGAAACACCAAGATACATACGTCTTTGGTAGAAATGTGAAAGAGCAAAGGTCGACAAATTTCAACCACAATATTTCTCACACCCCCATTGCTACCGACGACTAACCACCATAGTACACGATAGGAGACACGATGTCACTACCTCATATAAACACCAATGCTATGTAGTTGTGGCAGCAGATTGACATAAATAGAGACAAATGTTTTTGGCCGAAATACGAAAATATCCCTGATCGACCACTTTCAACCACCATATTTCCCACACTACCAATTCGGCCAACGTTGTTATCGAGGGTTGACTCTGCGCTACTACCACACACAAACACCTGTGATCTGCGCTAGATAGCTTTGGCTGAAAAGTGATACACCATGACACACACGTATTTGGTAGAAATATGAAACTAACGCTGGTTGACCACTTTCAACCACCATATCTCCCACACACCAATAGCTACCGACATCTAATCACCATAGTACACGATAGGAGACACGATACCACTACCACACACAAGCACCATTGGTCTATGCTATGTAGTTGTGACAGTATAGTGACATATACGGAGACACATGTGTTTGGTCGAAATACGAAAATGCCCTGCATCGATCAATTTTAACAATCATATCTTCCACATCCCCACAGCTATCGACATTCGGCCAAGGTTTTGCATGACAGGAAACTCCATGCTACTTCCACAAACAAAAACCTGTGATCTGTGCTAGGCAGTGGTGGCTGAAAAGTGAAATATATGGAAAATCACTTCTATTTTTTTTATATATATATATATACTCGTACATATATATATATATAGATTTCACCCCCCCCCCTTTTTCTGTTGAGATTTGTCGAGATCTGGTCACCCCCCCCCCCCCCCGGTAATCGATCTCGTAGTTTTTTGAGACCTTTTCTTCATTTTTAGTCCTCATGCTTCCAAAAGCGGTTATAACCCCATTAAAGTATACCTTCGCGTTATTTGTAGACCCCTTTTTTAGCTCTACCATCCTTCAACAATTTCAAAACCTCACGTGAGATTTCCGTTGACCTCCCACCCCCTTGGTGAGGTTTCGTGAGATTTCGCCAGATCTCCCCCCCCCCCCATTTCATCTCACGTAATTAATGGACGCTCCACAACTTTTCAAAACTAAAACTCAACTAACTAACTCGTCTCTGCGAATCAGAAAATTCCAGAATAATTCAAACACTTCCTAACGACGTTTCTCTAACTCTATACTAAAACAATTAAAATAACATTAAAACAATCAGAATTAATACAAAATCATTCACAATCATCATGAATCGCGCAGAAAGGAACATCAGAGATACTGACACAAAAAATTATCTACATAAACCAGTTTAAACCGTCGTAAATTGTCCTCTAAACGTCGTAACTCACATCAATACTTAGAATTACAAACTTTTGATCAGTGTTTCATGCACAGTACTGTGCCTGAACGTAGTACATAGTATTCACATGGTTTCTTTCCATACAAAAAATGTTCATTTACACAAATTCGCAATGAATTACTAGAAAAATATATAAAGCCATATTTACTCAACTTCCAGTTCGCTACAAATAATTCTTAAAATACTATTTCATTAGAGGTCTGGGTCTGAGGGCCGTTATAGGCTGTTTCAATGGAGTTTCTTCGTTTACTTGAAACGGTGCTCATCATCGTACAAAGTCTGAAAAAACATATACGTATGGACAAATTGCACTGCAGTTACATTTGCATACGAACTGAAGACATTTGTAATATTCATACAAGGTTTCCCAAAAAATTATGAAGCTAACTCTTTTAATTCGTTTCTCCTGTTGGAGGTATGAATATCGGTACATATGTGTGTCAGTAGGAGGTGGTTTCCGCGGGTTTTCTTTATTCACGCATCTTGCGAAAACTACCGAACCTATTTGCGTGGGATGTCTACATTTTGAAAGCTTAAAAATTGCGGTGTTTCTTGATATTAGGTGAAATAAACAGACAGGCACCATAGAACCACTGCATCAAAGATAGATACTTCTTTATTAACCATGAACAGATAAGTGCCAAAGATCACAATACATAAAAGATAAATTCTGCACCCTTTGGATTATGTTATTATTGTTGTTCAATATGTATTTTGGTTATTTAATAACATAGCACTGGGGAAGAAAATTTAAATTATTAAAAATAAACTCAACGTCCGAAAATAGTAATGACGTCAGTAACATGGTACCCGTAAAGGCAATTTAAATGACTAAAAACTAAATTTATCGCGTTTTATGCGGCACCATTTCACGAAACGGTGATTTTTTTCTTTAAGTCTGCGAAATCTGAGATGTTAGCGGCCGTAGCTGGCGGGAAATGCTAGTCTCTATTTCGAAGACTGCTGGAGTAAAATGATATGTTGCATTGATACTGCTTATCCTGTACTTTGTTGGCTTCACAAGGCTAAGACGCCACAACATAAATCCAGCACTGAATTAATTAAGCGAAGCACGAGTTACTTCCGACTGGTAGTTTGAGCTAAATGTCAGCGTATTATTAACCTGCAGCTACACACCGTGCAACACGTTATGTTCTGCTGCTTTATGCCCAGTGCATTATTCGTTTTAACCTATCAGCTTTTCTCTAAAGTTGTGATCTACGTAACGTGGGTAGATTCAGCTGCCTTGTTTTACGACATACTTGGCCCGAGTAGGCTGCTTAAGTGGTAACGTTGGACCCCGTCATCTGGGAGACTCTGATTCGATTCCAGGCTCAGCCACTGATATTTTAAATTCTCACGGGCTCCTGAAATTATAAACTAATACTTTGCGATATATCATAGGGATGATCGGGAGGCTTCTCATTCCTTGTCTGTACTTCTAGCCCGGTCGAAATTACCTTTACGTCGAAGAGACGTTAATATATATTTATTTTTTTATTTCATGTTATGTAGTAACTGGGCTTACATGCTCGTATTATAAACAAGATTTTTGTAAAGTGGAAAACTAGTGTTGCTTAACCTATAAACAATTTTGAGGTAGTGCAATAATTTTTTAAAATGTCGTTGACCTCGTTCGCGTAACGAGTGACCGTTATAAAGCTATTCTTGGCTAAAAGTATGTTGAGTAAGGTGAGGAAAAATTTTCAGTTGTCCTATTACTTAGCAAGTGTGTGGGTAAAGCATCTAAGAAAATAAAACAAAAACAACGAGTCAGACGTGTCCAACGAGAAATAATATTAAGGTTGACAGGAGCATGCCGGACTGTGGTAACAAATTCATTAATCGTCGCCATTGGTGTCTGGCCACTGGACCTTGAAGTAAGGAAATGAGGCGCCATGTACTGGTTCAGAAAAGGGAAACAAGATAAGGTAGCAGAAATTATAGGCAACGAAGCAACATCTGAGATGCACATTCGGAAGCTTCTATTGGCGGAATGGCAACAAGAATGGAACAACAGTGAAACAGGTCAAAGAACATAAGATATGTTTCCATCCATAGAGGAGAGCTTAAAGTTGAAGTACCTTCAACCCTCTCCCGGACTGCTACACTACATTACTGGTCAAGAGCCATACAATATCTTCATTCGAAATCGAAATATTGTGGATTCAAGGAGGTGGGAATGTGGTGAAGAGAGTACGCCGGAGCACGTGGTATGGGAATGCGGAACAACAGCCAGTTTGAGAGAACAACAACAAGCTCGGCTGCGAGGGAGGAGAATATTCGATATACTACGCAACGAACGTTTGTGGCATTTGCTGGACAGGCAGCTGATCTAGCCTCAATATTTTGGAAGGAGAAATTTATAGAAAAGAAAAATGCCGAACGAAATCAGAGCTTACAGATAGCAGAAGAAGATAACACAATTACAACTTGAGGATCAGTGGAAGCTAATTCCAGAACCAACTGCAGAGGAACAATGATGTAAGAAGTCTGATTTACACACAGCCGGATTGACGGAAGATATCTTACGACAATGAGCAACATCAATCGTCGGAGGAACTTCAGTGTGCTCGAGAGAGGCCGTCTTCTGAGGGACAGCTGGGGCCGTATTGGCATTCCAGGAGGTCAACTCTTGAGGGCCTGGGCGTCTGACTTCGCTGTCTGTTCCAGGGGACTATACCCTTGGAGCGCAATCAACAAGACCAAGAAAAAATGAATTTTAGTGGAACCGAATTGCTGCTGTGACAATTGGTGGTGGTAATAGTAATAGCCTATTAGTAATGTTAGCAGTAATATTAGTAACAACAGCAGTAGTAATAGTAGATGTAGTAGATGTGGTGGCACCCTTCTGTTTAATAACAGTAGAAGTAATAGAAACATTGGGACTTGAATCAAATTATCTTTCATTAATTGTTTATAAAATGAATAAGTTAAATATATAAGATATAAATATATATGCATGTAAAATAATGGAAATAAGGACCCAGATTAGATACTAGGTGCTGGGCTATGTTGTAAATGAGAAAATAAATAAATAATAATATTACTCTGCAATGAATGAACCCTGAACTTACCTTGAAGAATTGCAGCTTAGCGCCAGCAGTTGAGTTTCTTTGTTAAGTGCTTCATAGCTTACATCGATGCCATTAGAGTCGGTAGAGATCTAGTGACAAGGAACGTGGACTATTGAGCAAATCAATCCACGATTCAGCTTGAGTGATTTCGGGAAACCGGGACTAGCACGCTGGGTTCGCGTTGCTGGCTTCCCTGACGCCGGGAATGGGTAGTTTTAAGGAAATATTGTTTCCGTATTTTCTTGTCTACACTTGGTGTAAATAGTTTGCTACAGAAATTCATTCACTGAAGACTCACAATATCGGTGGAGTTGGTTATGTAACCCTGAACCCAAAAGCCATTTTTTTTTTTAAATATACCACTTTCTTGGTTCCCAGGAATAGACAGTAAAAAAGAAAACCTATCCGTTATAACATTTCTGATCCATACTGAATTACAGATTTTTTTCAGGAGCCTTCTTGTACAAATGTTGATGGTAGAACACATCAAGTAATTTTCTTGATTTTGTACCATCACGAAAATATTGTTAACGGTACCGAAAATACACAACTTATTTCTGAATTTATTACACTGGAAACAATGTCTGTAAACTTGTAACATATCGCATGAAATGCTCTCGGACGTTGATTCATTCTTGATAAGCTGATAGCCTAACTCAGTTTATATAGACTTAATAAATTTTCTCCTCAAACTGTTTTACTAAGTCTTTCGCAATGATGGATTCGATTGTTTTTTTTGGTAACATGCTCTATGATTAAACATTTTTCCACGCTTCTTCATCACTCGTATCTATCAAATAAATAAATCGGCACTATTACTGACTTTGGAATTTACTTCTTTTAAAAGACACTGAATTCAAACTGTAATTTAAATTAGAAGATTCCTAGTAACAGTCTTCACAAATATTCCATTTTAGGATCGGTACCCACTGTTCGTTCAAACACTAGTAATGGACCGCAGTCAGCTGCTTTCCTGCGCTTTTCGGGTCAACAAAGCCAACTGATTGCACTTAGTTGCTTTCCAAAGATCCATTATACAACCCAGGCTTACAATTGTTTCCCCCCACTGTTGACTACAGTTTCGTACCTAATACTCGCCATTAGGATCATAAAGTTTGGTCTCACTTTATTGCAACGTTTTGTATATGTGATAAACTCATTAGCATGCCCAAGAAATTTCTAACAATATTACTCTAACATAAAGCCAAATATAGCATTTAAACGTTTGTAAAATTATATATTCTTGCGGGTTTTCGTAGAAAAAATCGGATCGAAAGAAATAATTGTGTTAATACTTCAGCGTGTGAGGTGTAGATATTTATAAGTAGAGAGCAAAGATTTTTTTTTTCCAATTTTTCACTAGAAAATAAAGACGCGAATGGCCGTAGAAGTTATCGTTTTTTTTACATTTTTTATCGTGTCTATCTTAAAAACAGTTTTATCTCATAGCTAAAAATTTCTCCTTGGCCTCGACCGTAATAAAATAAAAATAATGTAAACGCTTTCTCTGTTGCCATTTTAAAATTGTGAACAAAACAGTAGAGATTTTTATTTTGACTCTACTTTTCCATATATCAAGAATATTTTCTTGAAAGTTCTCTTAATTCAGACTATATTGCATCCTAATAATATGTTTAATGAATTTTATTGTAACCCAATGGTTTGCACTAACCGTGCGAGCTGCAACGTGGCGTGGCTGTGGATCGGAATTCACTGGAAAACTCAAATAGTGTCAAGAATTTCTCTTTGTGACATGTAGCTACCTTCTAACATACCACATACCATATATTTACATATATATTAATTTCGTTACCATAGTTGCGCCAGACTGTACGCGCAGTTAACTATTTTTTGTTTTATTTGGTATTTTCTTTAAATATATATTCATAGTTTTTGTTTCTGAATGATTATTCCATTTGTCGGTTCATACGCCTGAGTCTGAGGCAAGAGTGAGGAACATCGTAATTATCTACCAGTACGGAATCAATAGTTTCTGTTGTTTATTAATACTACACAACAGGAGGATGGGATAACAAATTTCAATCTGGTAGCTATCTGTTATAGATGTTACCGGAAAAATTAAAAATCCAGGATTCTATGGAAAGCATAGGCATTGTATATAATGCCTAAAACTAGTCGGAAATGTATGAAACTATTAATATTTCACACATTTCCTAGGCATTCTATAGAATACAAAATGAGAAACCGGCAAAGTATGAAATACATCCCCGATTCGTTTCGAATATCACGTGGCTAGGCACGTGACTTTAAACTCGCGCCTCAGGCTTATCATTTGTCAGTTGCACTTTGCGGTTTGTTATGAGTGTCAAAATACGCAAGTTTACTTAAATTTGTTAAACAAAAGTTAGTTTTTTACTGTGCTCCACGAAAATGGAGGAGCAAGCTGTAGTGTTTGAGGGGTCATGGTCTATATACACGAAACAACGATTCAACGACGAACTGTGCAAAATTCGAATTAAAACTGAAAAAAACTGAAACTGCTAACCAGAAGTTAATAAATAATGTACAAAAAGCAAAAATGACTACTGGGAAGGAACCCAAGGACCGTTGTTTGCTGAATAGCCATGATGTGATGATTTTAGAAAACAAAAGTAAACTCATTTATTCGGTATTACGTCATGGACTGAGAGTTATTTCACGTACTTCATGAAGCTCATTTGGCTACTGGATATAGAGGACGTGATAGAATGTTGAAAGACATTTAAGCCAAATACAAAAACGTTACACGTCAACGTATTGAACTGTACGTATACCTGTTGTGAACTTTCCCAGGGAAAAAAAAAAAATGTTTAAAAAACGGATTTTTGTGAAACCTATGTTTTTTCCCGAATTTAATTCCCGTTTTCATGTAGATCTTACTGACTTTCAGTCTCAACCACATAGAGAATACAATTTATTATGGTATACCGAGATCTTCTCACAAAATGTGTGATTTTTATGTCTCTAAAGTCTAAAAGAGCTGAAGGAGTTGCTTGCAACCTAGCGGACATATTCTCATTACTTGGAGCGCCATCTATATTACTGTCTATAAATTGGTAGGGAATTTAAAATTAATGTGTTGACCAGCTTGAAGGAATTTTGTCAGCAATTAAGATCGTCCATGGGAAGCGTCGCAACCACAAAGCGGGTAGTGTCGAAAGAGGTAATTAAGATATCGAAAATATGCTTTGTACTTGGATGCAGGACAAAAAATATGACCACTGGAGTTACGGACTGCGTTTCGTTCAATTTATGAAAAATTAGAGCTTATCATTCTGGGATCAAAAGAACACCAGCCCCTTTTGGCTGCAAACAAAAAGTGGGGTTTACAACGTATTTTCTACCAGAAGAAGTTTTAAAAGAAATAAAGAGGAGCCGCTAGAAAAAGTAATAGAAAGGGCCCAAACAATGGAAAAATGTGAAACTAATCAGCTTGTGCAAGAGAAAGAGCCTGTTTTTTATTTTATTTTTTAAAAAACACGGATATTGGATTAAACCAACATCATGAAGACAAGCTTACCGAAGAGATTTCCGTTGTGGTACCTGTTATGTGTATTTAAAGGTAATGAATGATGCACTGGTATGCAAATAGTGTCGTCAAACAATTCATATCTTTTGTTGCCATCCTAGTAAAGATGATGAAACGGATATTTTGAGCACCCTTTGTTTGAAAACTACAAATGCTATTGAAGGTAAAATAAATTCTAAAATTAATCAGGAAATGTAAGAAAAAAAAAATTAATTCTGTAAACAAAATTCGCACTGCTTCTTTGGGAACTACTGTGAGAGTTCCTATTCCTGACGTCGATGACGAGGGACAAGGTGATTCGCGCAATATATTGGCAGTTGTATTGAGTGTGCCACGGGATGATTTCTACCGACTTGGAACTTGTGAATGAATTTTAAAACCAGTATATGCGAGATCACAATTCAATTTATGACCTAAAAACTTGCATGGATTTGAAGATATTCCTGTCCATGAGATTCCTCTCCGGTCAGTTGTAATTGCTCAGACCCTTGGAAGCGGTCAAGGATCCATCAAATGTATGTGTAAAACAAAGTGCCAAAATATGAAATGTCTTTGAGTGAAAAATGTAATGAAATGTATTTCAAAATGCCATTTAAGCCTACCATAGGTTAATTTTATATGAAAATTTTGTTTCCCTTAATACGAAAGGCATAAATATTGTTTTGTACAACTTTCATTTTCCTTTACGTATTTTGAATAATTTTTTTTTTTTAATGGCGCTCTCATTATTTTTTCAGAATAACATTTGTATTTTTGAGGAATGGGCATTATTTGTAAATTAACCTTATCAGGATCATTTTTCATACGTTGCCTAAATAGGATTTGCATTCTATAGAATGTGCAGGTATTGTATACAATGCCCAGGGAAAGTATGTAATAATTTGTTATACATTGCTTATAAACGCCGGGCTTTATATACGATGCCTAGGCATTCTATATATTGCCGGTAACATAGGCAATAAATATAGTACTTACGATGAACGGACTTCTAATCGAGCTAAAGCTACTTATCTGAACGCAAATTCCCCTCAGTATCAACATTAAACGAGCTAGAACTACTTATCTGAACGCAAATTCTCCTAGTATCAACATTATTGTATTTAAATTCCATGTGACAGAGATGAATTTTCATCTCAGATTGGAGAAAATCTCTGTAGTGAATGAACGACAACAATACACAGTCAGAAACGCTGTATATGAAAGCAGTAATTCCCAATCATTAAATTGATAATGACAAGGAATATAACAATCTTATTTTATGATCTAACAACCATACCAATTGAAAATTGTGTATAATATTTTACTGTTGTAAAATATTACATAAAAAACAATTCAATAATATTATCTTCCTAATAAAAAGTTGATAACAATTATCTTTTTTCACCTTCCATCATCTTTATTTTATTTCGTTGCATCGTTCGTCTTCAGCGCAAAATTCACAAAAACTCTTAATATTACGTTGGTTGGTAAGATAGATGAATACAAATTTTTTTTAGTATTTATATTAAATTCAACGTGGAAAATGTTGATGTTGGTTACTATTTCGTTGCACCTGTTATTTTGCTCACCCCCTTTATCGTGTAATAACTTCTTTGTTTGCTCGATGACGTAACTATATCTATTGCCTTCAAAGCTACTATACTAAAGCGTTACCAGTTTTCGTGACGATTTTTTGAGTCACTTGTGTGCACAAGTATACGTCACAGGAATTAAAATTAATGCTTTATTAGTTACTAAATTTTTCGAGAAGAAACGCATCACTTTTATGTATCGATAGTACTTCATAAGCTTACCACCCCATTGTATTATTTTGCGACAGTATCTAATGCCATTACAGGACTCGTCTTTAGGGAACACCAATGTGGAGCGACTTTTATGCGCCTCTGCTTCCATTTTCTGAAGTGCCTCCCCAATATCGCCCCATAAGTCAGCGTGGACGCATATAAGAACCCATTTCCAGACCAATAAGACCATCGCTCAGGTCCTTTTATGGAGCTCGACAATATCGCGTAAAAGAGTGCAGCCTTTTCGCGTATAGTAGTAGTGCCATCTTTTGTTCCTAATGTAAGGATCATTCGCTCTCTTTTTTGTTTTCTTATTTGGTCTTTACGTCTCATCGACGTCGAATTCATTAAAAGGTTGGGGTAATGAACTGCAAGGAATTCACCTGGGGTAATTTCACGGAAAACCAAATTCTGGCTGGCAGGATGTGTTATTTGAACCAGCGCCCTCGCAGTTCCAGGCCTTAGCACTACCGCTCAGGAACCGGTCTCGGTCATTCGCACCGAGTAGACAACAAACTTACAATTTTTCCTCGATACAAGTCCACTAAGCACATTTTTATCGGATATCATAACGGTCTGGTGGCTCAGTGGCTTTCAAAGTTCGCTGTACGGACTCCAGTGAGACCAGGAATTTTTTGGAGTTGTGTTTGATCATATGAGCCACGCAAGAACGTTATGTGGTGCGGATTCCAGGTCAAACTGTACGTCCAGCCACGACAGAGGCGGAATGCGCTGCAAATTGAAAATCTGTCACGCAGGTGACCAAACAATCCTTCGGGATATTGCGGTCAATAATTTCATACGCGTTCACTTTGTTAAGCCAACATGTAGGCCTGCTCCTATCTACTTGCTGCTCTGGTTCCTAAATGCTTGGTGAAAACTTCTTTTCTTGTCGTTATGTGACCGGAGACTAGTCCAGTTGTGCAATGTTTTGGAAACTACATTCATTTTCAGTGATCTGACTGTAACCGGAACACAATCACAAATCTATGAATTGTGAACTAAAAAAAATAGTTAATTTGATTAAATACCTCTTAAGGGCCGGTATCAGGAAGAGAAGTAGCTTGAGAAGGTGCTGTCTTTTTGGAGAAATGTCTGGTTCTGATACCTTCTACCAGCACATCGCCATTGCAAGGCGAGGGGACTACTTCTCCCATCGAATGAAGTATGAACTTAAAGTGACATCTCCATCTGAAATAAAGCTCTTTTCAGATCTATTGGAACGGCGTTGATGCTAAATAATAGAGCCTAGACATATTTCCATGTTATGGGATGACAACATGTGTCAAAACATTTGTCATGCTTTTTGAATATTTCATTGATACGCAAGGTTCCTATTCTGCCAGAAGACTGGAACTTGAACTCATCGCTGGTTGGTGTTGCACCTATGGAAATAATTACGACGGTACAAGTCATCCTGAATCTTCTTGTATATGCAGCAGAAGAAATAAGAGAGCTCCATGAAAAGGCAAAAATCACATCACTGTGAATGAGGTCCTACGTGGTTACTCTTGAAACTGGAATATAAAGGAAATGGTATGGTCATCCCTCTAACAGAACAATTTAAATAGAAAACTTACAAGATAGCTCTTGGATCTGATACTTGAACTCCAAGATCATGTTTGGTATATAATGGCCATATAATGTACCATCCTGGCATTTATTTGGAATGATTTGGGGAATCTTCGCAGCGAAGAGAAGAGATTTCCTGATCTCTCAGATTACATGAATTGCTGAAAGATCATACTCTCGTTCGTCACTGCCTACTGCGCACCCAGTTATCAGATTGCATAAGCTCTTCTCTTGATCTTAGCTGTCGTCTGATCAAGATTTGGGATGAATTATGTTGTTCAGACTACGAGTTCAGGCTACTGCTATTAGTAAGATGTGCCTGAAACAACAGTTGAGGCAAAGGAGAAAACAGTTACACTGAATAAAAAGCAGTTTATTCTTCAGTTATGAGATATGACATTGTTACACGCGTCTGTTATGTTTTCTTTATCTGAAAAACATACCTAGTACGTTTTTCTGCAATCAGTCTCTCGACAATCCTCCATTTCCTTTTATCTTCGGTTACTTTCTACCTCTCAACATATCCCTTACGACATACGCCTTTAGTTACCTACTTCATATATGCCAATACAGTTCGTCTACAGTTCTTTCCTTCAACTGTTCCAAGACACAGTAAAAACTCACAATTTCGAGAACCTGCTCGCGTTTGATATATAGGAACACATCCCACAATTTGTTAGGTTCCACTGGACTGTGTTCAGCTGCAATCTGTAAAATGAAATGTTATATGATAACTAACCCGTAAAAGGGAGAGTCGTTTGTCGACTACTGTTGTTGTGTGCTGCGGGCCGGAGGCTGTGTCAGGCGCTATCGAGCGAACTGCCCGTCGACCTCCCAGCCTTGACCCGAGTACTGCACGTGTGTGAAAAGCGGGCGGGACCTGTTGGACACAGTGCCTATGGCACATCTTCATTTACATTCCGCAGGTTATTGAGGGTGAAACAAGTATTTGTGGCATTTCTTCGGCATCTTCTTCTTTCTTGGACCAACTTGTTATTAGACCAAATAGGCTTGAAATGCTAAGTAACTATCTTGTTTACTCAATCATGGTTTGCCTTCTCTGATTTATTCTTTTATATTCTCTGATTAGGTTCTCGCATCTTTAAGTACGTATTCATGGGCCTCAAAAAGATTATAGTGAAAAATATTTCTGGTATTTACTTTAATGTGTCTTGCTATTTACGAAAAGTTTTAAAGAGTTATTTTTTCTCAGTACGAAACACCTCGATTGCAGTAAGGTTCATTAGTTCAGCGAGAGATGGCGTATACGAACAAAGTTTGAAATTTGTAGTTCTTCTTTGAAGCTAACGGTAGGTTCTTTTTTTACCTCATTGAAACCCATAACATTCATCTAAAAATTTATGAATCTTTAAAAACCCCGTCTCAAACATTTTATTGGGTTCGTGGATTAGTTAAAAGTTGAAACATTTGAAATGTTTTGTGTCATAGCTAAAGCCTATCTGTACGAAAATCGCGACCATGTATTCTGGGACTAATATGTGCTGTTTACTTTCAACGTCGTGTATTCAACATGAAGCGTCATTAATGGACCCACTGTGTAGGCATGTAACTGGTTCTACCAAATTCTCACTGACAATGAACCATACCACAGAGGCGAAACGCTTCTGAGATTAAGTAATTAAGAAAGTTACTAACGAACGGTGTTTGGTTTACAATAACCAAAGTAAATGGTATTTTTATTGCATCATTTTACTGTACAGGGTTATGCGATGATCCTGTTTGGTGTTGTGCTAATTTCACGATTGAGAAAATTCTCAAAATTAATATGAAATTTCTATACAGCTAAAAATGACACTTCTTGGTTCCGGGACGTGAAAATATTCTGCGATCGTATGTATTTGGATGATGTCGCTGAATCATTCTGAAGTGCATATTTGCTCGCAATTTTAAATGGAAAACTTTGCAATGTATCATCTAATACGCGTAAAATATCATTGCCACCGACGTTTAATTGCTTTTCACAGAACCGACACAAAAACTATAACAGAGGTTTTTTAGGTTTTCATCCGCAATGAATGTTGGTTGCTTCTAATCTGGTAAATAAAGTTGTTGTATCTGGAATAGTGCATCGATTACAAAACCGCAAAAAAGTTACAAACAGATGGAACATTCTCTTGAGAAAGTTAATACTGCCGGGAAAATTTTACTAAACCTACAATGTAGTTTATTTGGTTATGAGTTGACTGTTAGTGAAGTATCAGCGATTATATTATATAACAGCTGTATACCTGGAATACTACTTTAGTATACGACTTAGATGGCAGGTTTAGTCACGTTTCAGTAGTTCAGCCCCTACACATAGAACATTTTGGGACTTACTACATACACATAATACACCGAAATTGAAATTTTAGCAATATTTTAGTAATTTAGCTACCTTTACTTTTTTAGTGTAAAGAATTTCTTTTAACTTTTTCATACATGTATAGTTTATCATCTATTTCGGACCTCTTGTGAAAGTTCAGAAATAACAGTTACACCTTATTTGGTACTCTGATACACACTGTTAAGATTTTGGTACTGGGATACCTAATACAACGCAGTTTGATTATTAATATACTGAAAGCATCTTATTTGTTGTACCTGTTCTAAATATGACTATTACAACTGGCCAATGGCGAAAGATAAAAAAGTGTGTGCAGTGCTAGGCACAACAGAAATGAGAACATCTTTTCTCTTGCTTTCTCCAGGGATCCTCCGACTGCATTTGTAGATAACATTCTTTATCAGATTTATCTGCCACAATCACTTTATCGTTACTCAACTCGTGTAAAGCTTAGAGGTCAACGCAAAACAACAAAATAAAAATTATAGCAAATTTAATTCACGTAGACAAAACCCGCAGGTATGAAACGGCGCGCAATTATAAGACAAGTAAAACATATTTTGAAGTAAATATTCGTTTATAGAAATGCCGATGACTGATCGATTGTGTTTCAGGAACATCTGACGGTTTTCGTATGACGTATTTCCTGTATGTTGCATAATTATCAGATAATTTGTCTTAGAAATAGATAAATGTCCTTAGAATATCAACCTAGCAGCAACCATGAGATAAAGAACCTTGCTACAGACTCATCCGCACACGCAAGCGCAATTGCGTTTCTATAACCATGTCGCAAATACGAGTACCTGTGTAATTGCACGTCGCTCAGGTAGTTCACACCTCAAACCAGGCACCGTCAAAGATGTTATCACTTCAATAAATAACCGACGTCACTGTTCGCTCAAACGTTTTGTCTAAGTGAAGTTATGCTTGCTTAGCAGCAGACAACTGTAATAGTAACAGTAGTGGGCGCTTTCCAGTTTCAGTCTACTGAATACCAACCAAGCGCTAACCACGAAACCGCTACTTTAGCGATAACGTCACTAAAGAGACTGTGAATCTTTACCTCAGCCAATGCCACCCAAGAGGTCACATAGACGTAGTAAATCCAGAGCCTTCATCTCTTTAATTTAGCTTATTGCCATGCGAGTATACAGTTCTTTGTAATTGCGGTTTGAATTATTTCTTGTAATAAGTCCACCATAGATTTTGAATGAACGTAGGAAGTTATCTTCAGCCATCTGATATAAATACGCAGTTGGATAATAACTTTGATTCACCGAGAAGGTTGTCATTAACCCCTTAGTGAATCACTTATGGAAGCCTCTGTAAATGTATAGTATTTAATGCGTTAGAAGGTGATATAATTACACTGTCTAAGACAGAGCGTATATTTCGACAGTGTGAACTGTAATTTTAATTTTTGATGTCTCTTTTATTACAAACACCTAGAAATATTCTTAGCAGTCTTCGCGATTATGCCGTCGAAAATTGCTTTCTAGATACAATGTTTTCACCCCTTGCTCTGCTTTTGTTTTCAGATGATGGTGAAATTCGTGTTTTGGGCTGAAAGTTTGTTGAATTAAACAGATTGCTGTTACCTGAATATGACCGCAAAGAAACGTTGTACTTAGAAAGCAATACAATACTGGGTGGTATACACACGACTTCTAATTTCACGCCAAGAAAGTCAGCAGATATGTTTACAATGAAATGAGGAGATGTGTATGTTGTATCATGCTTAAATTACATATGTTTGGAACCCATGATTGTTTATTACAACTGATCAAAATTACAACTGTTCCATTCGTTTCGTCCTGGCTGTTTATGCCAGAAACTTGATGCTGATCATAGAAACGTAGGACAAGGGAGATGCAATTTAGGAAGTAGGGGTGTTAAACGTCGTATATCATTTCCAGTAATGGAACGCTTATCAGCCAGTGCCAGAAAATATTAAGTTGGCGAATGAATTTTCAGCTCCATTAAATATGCGACGCTGCTAACGAGGATTAATTCCTAACTAGACCGGCTCCGTCCCAAGACGCCGTAACAAAGTTATTTCAGGGAGTTAAGTGTCCGCGCCAGTCGTTAAGGAAATCTGAAAGTGAAATTGCGCGGCGTGGCGCACTGCTAGGTTGCCTACTGCGTGCCCCTTCGGGCAACTGTACACAAATCATTCGAAACCAGTTCTTGCTTTCTTCTTGTGTTCTAACAACCGTGTACATTTTTCAGAATTTCTTCGAATATAGACAGCGAGACGTCGATAATTTTTCTGAGGTGTATGATAGAAGGTGTAATGTAGCTAAGATAACGACGCACGCTCCAGAATAGTTTTTTGTTATTCTGTTGTTACAAAAGCTTAGTGTCAAAATATTTTCTCATATCATATCTATAATGACATGCTATATATTGTTCCATTTGTGCTAGTAATATATTTAAGGGTTCACTTATCTTTTTATTAAAAAACAGAACGTTTACGAAACTGCTTATTTGCCGATTTTGTTTTTGTCTGTCCTTGTGTAATAGCCATTCAACTGCTGAACCCTTTAATTTAGAAAGTTGTAATTAAGCATTAGTTTAATCAATACAATCTAAAATACGATTACAATGAAAAATTTAAAAAATAATTATGTGGAGTAAAAAAGTTTTGACTCATAACAGGTATGAATGTTTGTTTATTTTGTAAGACGATTTGAAAGCGCTTTTGAAGAATACGTAATAAAATCTTATTTCTTCCTCCCTTCTTTTTGTCGAAGTAATGTCTGCATGCGGGTTTACATCCACTGCTTGAACTAAACTAAGCTGTGATCGTGTCTGGTGCCGAACCAATCTTACTTCTTTTATGGCCGCCACGCTAATGATTTTACATCAACAGAGAAAGGTATTTTAAAAGAATAACACGAAACGCTTGGTCCAGATTCAAAGTTTATATGAGATGAAAGTTCTCTTACAATTCCAGCAGTATTTAGATAAGGCATTGAACTATCGGATCAAAAATAAAGATTGCAGGTTAGGCACATTCACAGCAAACTTACATCCTACGCCCCCAGTTAGGGTGAATATTCCAGTTCTTACAAATTGATTTTTTTCAACTTACATCGCAAGACTACCTACCACAAACTAACTGTTTTACAGAATAATTGGTCGCTTCACCTGCCGCATTTTTGCCTCGATGAAAACTGAAAGCAGATTGTCCACAATAGAGGCTTTACTCACATCTCTTACCGCCAACTAAATGTAATAACAACTTATGAAAGACTGTCCAAAACACAATATTGCTGACCTGTTTTAATATAAAAATCCAGACCACTGACGACAGGTCTAAATTTCAATATTCAGTATCTAGGTAATGTTACTCTGTACAACATGTCTTAATTTTGAAGCCATGTTTATTCCTCAAGAATGCTTCTACTGGATTTTTATTTAATTCTGTGACGTTTATCTTCTAGGTAAGACCGACAATGCTTCTAATAATGCAACTTAGAAAATTATATCTTTCTCTACGAATCCCTAACTTTTCCCGAAACTAACAATGAACCTAATTTTATTCTTTCATATCTTTTATTAGATTTTTTATTTATTTATGAAAAACCATAATTATTTACTAAGTCAAATTTGTATTCATGGTGTTCTTGCTGATGCTGACTAAAATTTACTATATCAAAATCTAACATAACTCTTTGTATTCACAAGTTATTTAAAATCCTGTATGTGGCTTCCTCTGAGCACATGGCCTGACTTCACCAAAGTAGAAATATTTTCTAAACTAAATATTTTCCGGCATACAGAATACTCCTTAAAATGATAGACGTCATGGGTTTTCTTAGTAGAAAAGGATGCAGCAAAATCCATGACGCTTGGAAAACAACTTTAATTAAATCTTCTGTCTGTTACGAAAATGATTTCAAAATAATTTAAAGGATACTTTACTATACAGAAAACGTTCACAAAAGTTATTTACTGTATAGATATCCATGATAGACCCCCTTCTGAACTGTTTTGGCAAGGTTCTAGGTATATTGCAATTTCAGAAACTACTGATGTGAAATGTCTTCCGTAATTGACCGTGACTTGTAGATTATAAGAAAAGTTTACCAAACGTTCTGTGGTTTCTAGCTGTCGCAAGATAAACAAATGAGTAATTTTAACAAATCTGCTTCTTCAGCAGATAAATTATTTGTAAAAATTAACTTCATGAATATTTTAGTGAATATTGTATGAAAATAGGTTTTGCAAATTTTCATAATTTTTCTAAGAGGCTCTAATTTTTCAACAGTTTTTTATTTGCTTGATAAATATTATTTGAAAGAAAAATTCGCAAAAGCAATAAGGAAAAAGAGACATAAATTATCTTCCGTTGGTCTTTTTGTAAAAGTGCTTACAGAATAATTATTTTTGGTTAATTAAATTTAATACGCAATTTGTGAACAGAACGCTCATCGCCTGAAAGTAAGTTACACTTTACAATTTTAAATTAGTAGACTGAAACTTAACCAAGTTATCATCTGAGTAACTATAACGTTTACATGCTTGTAATGACTAACGTCACTGAGTTAAACATTAATCTGTTTTAACAAAAAAAAAATTATTAATGTTAGTTTGATGACCACTTTTGGTAATTTGAGTTTTTTTGATGGAGGTATTTTTAATAATCCTAGCGAATAGAATGAAGGACCTCCACTCAAAACTTTATGCACTGAACTAATCGGACCACCATTCACAGAAGTGAGATCACATCATATTACTAATTTTCTGTTATGTCCACAAAAAAAATCAATGTAGCCATAGAGTATATAATAATGACATAAGAGACTACCTAACACATTTGTAATCATGTTTTACAGATTCTAAATTATTATGGTACAACTGACAAGCCATTTAAATAACAATTAAATATGCAAATTTGACAGAAAATGGAATAACTAATTATTACACTACAGCTTTTAATATTGTGTATTAAACGACGAAATATATTTTCAAAGCGTGTGGTCAGAAATGTTTTAAACCTCGACTAAATACTGATACAACGATGTTTTCGAAAATCGTTATACTTGGTTAAGTAATTTTTTTTATTGCGAATGATTATTAACCTTCAGATAAATTTCCGATCTCTTACCTAAGCAGACAACTAGTTGGCGACAATTTTATACCGAGAGAGATGACGTAAGTCAAACTAAAAACATCTGCCCCTACTATCGTATGCATTAAGGCGCCGCCATGTTATTCATGGGGTAGAACAATCGGATTCAGTTCAAATTCTCGGAACCTTACCGGAGAGTGACTAAGATTTTTGCCTAGCAGTCGAAAGGCTACAAATTCTATCACCAATCCACATTTTGAAAAAACTACAAAGCAAATTCCTGCAAAAAGAGGAAGCCAAATCCCTCTCTGTTCCTTTATTTCTAGTCATCTGCCGGGATTAATGACACTGACTTCAAGAAGTCATACAGCCGTGACAAAAAATGATCAAAGCTCTGGCCCGATATAAATCTACGCAATACTAAAGCGGTTTGGTGTGGAAAGGATTCGGCAAGTCCTTGGTAGATTTTTGGAGGTATCTGACTCCAGATACCTATGCACAGATCACTCAACTCCCTTAAATTACGGCTCGGTGGTTTGTGGGTGCAGAGCTGTCACCCGATAGTGTAACAGATGTGTTCTATAGGGTTGAGACCAGTTGAATATGGTGGCCAATATATCAACGTTAGTTCACTAACATGCTCATAGAAATGCCGGCCTCGGTAGTGTAGGGGCTAGAGTGCTGGCTCGACGTACCGACGGTCGCCGGTTCGAGTCCGGCCGTGGGCATGGGTGTTTAGGTTAAGTTTGTGTTGTATATGACCTGTGTTGTCCTACAAAAATGGCTACAGGTGGATTGCCAAAAAAAAAAAAAAAAAAAAAAAAAAAAAAAAAAAAAAAAAAAGCTCCTAGAACCAATGATGTAGCACAATTCTGGCATTGTGATACGGGCAGTTATCCACCTTGAAGATGCCATCGCTGTGGTTGAAGACGAAGCTTGAAGAAATTTTGTTGATCACAGATGTCAGGGTGTCTTCGATCACTGCCCCACATCCCAGTGAAGCCCAGGTGAATGTCCCGCATATCATAATACTGCCCCCACCGGCCTGCGTCCGCGCCGCGGTGCATGTCTGGAGAAGCCGTTCGCCTGGAAGACGGCGTATCCGGACACGATCATCGACCTGGTATAGCAAAATATGTGATTCAGTCGACCAGGAGACACGTTCTCATTGATCCTAGGTTCAGTCTCGATGACCTCTTTCCCACTGCAAACGTAATTGACGATGTTGTTGGGTCATCATGGGAACAAGTAGGGTCCGTCTGTCGTGTACCCCCGTTCAGCAATGTGCGCTGAACGGTGTACTTCGAAGCACATGTTCCTGCATCAGCATTGTACTTTGTCGTCAGATCTGCCACAGATCGCCGCCTATCCTGCTTCACAGAGCACACGATCTGTGATGAGGCGTGGTCGTCCACCACCTTTCGCTACTTGCGGTTTCACCGTCTTTCAACCACTTTCCGTAGAATATCACTACAGTAGCAAGCAAACAGCCGAACAGTCTCACCGTTTCAGAGATGCTCGTTTCCAGGAGCCGGGCCATATCAATCTGCCTTTCGTTAACGTCTCTTATGTCAGTGTATTCCCCCATTTGCGACTCGTATCGTCGCTAGAATGACTCCCCAAGCTTGTCTGCTCCGATAATATCTTACCGCATGGCCTACCAACGTCACTAGACGTCATTGAATCTCGCAGTGGGCAGTGGTCAGAATGTTTTGGCTCATCAGTGTAGTTAGACCGAGCGAGGTGGGTGAGCGGTAACGCTTTGGCATGCCATTGGGGAGGAGGCATCCGGTCATCCCGATTTCGGTTTTCCATGGTTTCCCGTATTCACTTCAAGGAAATGCGAGGATGGTTCCTTCAAAAAGGCCGTGCCATAATTGTTTCCTGTTCCTTGTCTCCAGCCCTACCCCGACTTTAATGACCTCGAAGTCGAAGAAGGGTAGGGCCACAAGAAAAAAAAAATTTTTGCTCGGCATTTTACGCAAAGAATGAGGTGAATATTGGGGCATTCTCAAATTTATAATTCTAAAGTTAAGGATTCGTAATACGAAAACCGATTAATGCACAGCTTGCAGAAAATAACTTGCAGATACTGAAATGTACGTATTCCCGTTACTTGACAATTAAAAGCACAAGGCAAAGGAGGAAACAGATCGGTATCCATTACCAGGACACCACTATAATATTGGGTAGTAACTGGCTGCAAATGTCAAGTAAATCTGATATGACGCAAAAACTACAAAAGAAATCTTCAGAAACGAAGTTCTATTATTCCTGAGAAGAATATATCTCAATATGTGATTAAATGAATTTGTATGGGTGTAACGAACGGATAACAGTATTTAAAGTTGCCATAAATTACAAGTATGTCGTGGCAGCACCTACAGTTTAACTATCTAAGCGGGATTCTCATTAAAACAGCAGTTTGTGAAGTTGAAGGTAAGGTGAATTGCATGAAAAAATTTCCTGCGATCACCGTTCTTCAACCCGCTGATTTTCAAATTTCAAGGTGTTCCCCTTTAATGAGCTGCCATATATCTCTGTTGTTTACTGTTAATTATTTTAGTTGAAAATATATTATATAGGGCATTGAAAAATGCAAATTCCTTTCACAAATTTGTAGTGCTGTTCCCACATTACCTATTAATTTGAAGTTTCTAATAAATTTTGTAATTTGTTTAGGATGCAATGATTTTTTAATAGAGTTTATTATAAGTTTTGTAAAATTCTTCCAAATGGCATATATAAATCAAGAAATAAAACATTTCTGTTGGAAAAATTATTATTATTATTATTAAGAGAGATTTTCCTCACTACAGAGGTTTTTTCTCCAACACAACAATAAAGAATTCGGAACATAGATCTTGACTTCATCTTCTCAAAATATTCCTCCAGATATTTCGATCGATTTAAAATTACACATACATTTTTTAAACACAAAGATATTCACAAATATACCTGGCAACAGAATACTAGAGAACTTCGATCTATAATAGATTACATTATCATTAGACAAACAAGCACCTGTATGGCAAGTGATGTACGATCATACAGAGGAGCCCAGTGTGGATCTGATCACTATCTGGTAAAAATGAAATGTTTCTGGCCATGGAAAATCCTAGGGAGTAACAATAGTGCAACAGTAAGGAATCACTTCGAGAAGGATCAAAATAAATGCTATAACATCAATAGCTTACATGATGAAAGTATAAGAAATTTATTTGTTACTAGAATGGGAAATATATTAGATTAATCATTTGATGGAAGCACTGAAGAAATATACGAGTACATAAAATTTAACATGAAAAAAATAGCAGCAGAAGTGTTGGAAATAAGGAAAAAGAAACTAAAACCTGAAGCAGAGTGGTGGTCAGAAGAAATAGAGCAAGCAGTAAAAGAAAAGGAACTAAAAGCAAAAGTAATCTGCAGCTAATAAAACCAAGGGAATGGGAAGAATATTTTCAGACATTACTGAACGAGGACAGAGAAGAATACTTAGAAGAAGGATTACGACAAGACAATGAGCAGGAAGGTGATGACATTCAAATTTCAGAAGACGAACTGCTTAAGGCATTAAGAACAGGAAAAAATGGCAAATCTCCTGGGCCAGGTGGAATCAATTTGGAAATTATGAAATATGGTGGTGATAAAGTTGTAAAGCTTATAACAAAATTGTTCAATAAAATATTACATGGAGACCCAATACCTAAGGAAATGACATTAGGTTATGTTACTACCATATTCAAGAAAGGGGACTGCAAAGTAGGTTCAAATTATCGTGGGATTTGTGTTATGAATTCATTGATGAAAATTTTTGCCAAACTAATAAAAATAGATTAGAAAAACAGTATAAGACTAAAGAAGAATAATGTGGATTTACGGCAGGTAGGTCATGTATAGACCACATTTTCACGTTACGACAGATTCTGGAAAAATACAACAAAAAATCAAAAAATATAGGATTAATTTTCATAGATTTAGAAAAAGCGTATGATACTGTCCCAAGAAATATGTTATGGAAAACATTACATATGCCACAAATAGATAACTGCTTAGTAAAAATAATACAACAAATGTACATAAATAACACATGCCAAATAAAAACTGGTCATGGATTATCACAAAAATTTAAAACAAGTAAAGGTCTGCTACATCAGTTACTATTTGCTGATGATCAAGTCGTCATAGCACAAGACGGTGAGGATGAAAATTACATATGTAATCAACTGTAAAAAGAATATAAAAAATGGGGCTTGAAGATTAACTACAAAAAGAATATCTTACTAATGATCTGGATGAATTTTACATCGATGGAATAAAAATTAAAAAGGTAAATAATTGTTGCTATTTAGGTTCAATTTTAGAAATAGAAGGAAAATCGAATATGGAAATTAATAAAAGAATTACTAATGGCCGGAAAGTAATCGGGATGCTAAATTCACTTCTATGGGGCAAGAGTGTTATGAATAGAACAAAAAGAATTATATTTAAATCATTATTTGAAAGTATAGTCTTATATGGATCAGAAAGCTGGACAATCAAGAAAAAACATATCAAGAAGCTGAAAGCATTAGAAATGGATTTCTGGAGAAGATCAGCAAGGCTATCAAGAAAAGAAGAAGTAAGGAATACAGAAATAATAAGGCTAATGGAAGTGAAAGAAGAAATGTATGAAGTTACAGAACGAAAAAGACTGGAATGGTATGGCCATGTAAGAAGGATGGAAGACACTAGGATACCAAAACTAGTACAGGAATGGGAAGTTAATGGAAGGAGGAAAAGAGGACGGCCCGTGATTACCTGGCTCCAAAATGTACAAACAGCAATGAGAAGACTTGGTGCAGAAGACGAAGAAATACACGATCGGAAAACATTATTTCCTGACTAAAAATAATTGAATTTGGTTTTTTGAAAAATGTTTTCAATTTAAAAAATCTACATTGAAAGATGCATATGATTTTTGTTGAAATAAATTGTCTGTTAAAATATCGAATTTGTTGAAATCATGCCTTTAAATGTTTAAATCATAAGCTAATACAGATCGCTATAATTTTTCCGTAAATTTTAGAAAGCTGCATGTTTTGAAAAATCTGGTGAGTAGTTTCTGAAATAAGGAGATTAAATGGTATTTGTTAAATGGTCTTAAGCCAAAAGAATGTTCACAACGAGGAATAAAATAGAATATCTAAAATTTTGAGCGTCGACGTGTTGCTTGACTTACATTGGAAGCCGAGGAAGATTACCTTACGAAAATCTTTTTTTTATCATCGCAAACTAATACCCTCTCACCGCTTCCCCCATGAGTCTTATTGATTATTTTTAATAATCGTGCCGAGGGCTGATAAAGAAATCAATTTGCTGTCAATAGAAAAACACCAGCTGTTCTGTTTTATCCTGAAACATATTATCTTTTTTAACTACGTCCAAATAGCTTGTTGCGGTAGACCTACTTTGTATTGTGATTGGTATTCTCAAAACACCACTGCCAAGTAAACAGCACAACACAGCAGAGCTCCCTGGCGGTCGGATTGAGGCCGCGCTCGGCGGTGTTGCATAATGAGCAGGCTGACCGCAGTGTCCATTTTGCATAGCTCAGACCACAGCACAGTACGCTATGCTCTCAGAGTGATGGATCTAACAAATGTCAAGCGTTAAAGAGCCAATCGCTCTTTTATTCTTAAGCACATTTGACGAGGTTACTGCAATACTTACACCCAGAATTCAGACGAATAAATTTTATACAATAATAATAATAATATATTATATAATGATTATTTATTGAACAGCTATCTTTACTAGTGGAAACGTAGTGAGAGGATGACCTTAAAGCAACTGCCGGAATGTGTTTGTTTTTGAAAAAATGTTGTTGAAGTTTTAATAGTACAGACCTTTGCACTCTGATACTGACATGAATAGATTCCAGGAAGAGGAATACTAGCAGTTGGTGTGAGAGGTTTTAGGAGATACCCGACTGGATTTGAACGTAGTAAGTTCGCCCGAGGGTGAAACTAAGTATAAGCAAATAAAAATTAATCAAAATCTGTTTCTTTCTAGTTTAAGCATAACTTAGGTTTATTTAAATACGTATTACTTAAGGCTCCTGTTATTTCCAAAAGTGTTGGGATAATCATGTAGGTTAGATATGCGTTTTTATCACTTATTAGTTAGAGTTTAACTTTCTGAATCTTTCACAGGTCAGCCAGGCTTATTAGGTCCGGAACTTTTAAGCTATCAGACGACATTGAAATTAGTTTTAATAGTTTTAATAGTTTTCAAGTTATTGCAGATTACATGCGATCAAAACATATTTTACTTTCCTGCTACAACGCCAGATGGTGTAGTGAGATGATAAAAATTTCACAGTTTAATCCAGACCTCAAATTTAACACTGTGGAAATTCCATCAATATATGTTTAACAGTTTTTGCGTGATACTGGAACAAACAGATAAATACACATACAAACAAAAATTCTTTAAAAATCGATTTTCCTGTAAACAGTCGTTGAAAATAATTTCTCAAAAATATTTTCCGCGTGAAAACGCAAGATAATTTAAAATTCTCGCTTAAAAAATAAATTATTCAGACGTATAAAAGCGCAAATATTAGCACAGAGTTGTATATTTATCTTTCAATTATTGTTGATATGTTGCAATTAAAAACAGCTACATACCTCATGCTAAAGAAATTTAATCATATTTTTGACTTGCTCATTAAATGTTTATAATTTCTTGATGCCTGATTATGCAGTATATACATAATAAAGACACAAAAAAAGAATGAAGCAGTTCCAAAGATATGAATACTTGTGAAGATACGCTATGCACGTCAGAAACAAAAGTAACAATGGTCGTGCCCAGAGAGGCATTCAGTCGGGAAAGGAAGATATTGTGAGGGCCCCTTCGTATAGAGTAGAGAAAGAGACGGGAGAAATGTTTTGTGTGGAGTGTTGCGTTGTGTAGAAGCATTAGGGATGAGGGGGGATTTGGAAAAAAGAGTAGGCTGAATTAAAATGAGAGGGAAATAAATTTCGCAGCTACGACGTACTAAGAGGAGTGGATTAAAGAAGGATACCGCTATCCAGAATTAATAACACTGTATTGTGTCGCTTTACCGAGAAATTTTTCTGATATATACATTAACACGTATGGTGAAGGATATACGAGATAGAAAAAAAATTCAGTTGGTGGTAGGATATATGTAGATAAAAAGAGAGTAACAGAAGACAGAGAGGTATTATGAAGAAGCATGATGCCCAGTAATGGGAACAAACAATTTAGTCACACCTTGTTGCATATAAAATGGCGGATAATGCTATCCTGATAAATGGATTTGTAAACTATTACTAGTAACTCACCTTTGTTTGTAGAAACTTATGATTAACAAATTTCCGTAAAAATTATTGTTTATTGTTTCCGAATCACATTACATATCCATAATTTTTCTCGCCACTGTCGTAACTTATACTGGTGTGATACCACAGTAACACTTTTGCTTTGTTTTGACCTTATCATTTCATTTATATCAGGGGTGGCCAACCCACGGCCCGCGGGACGCATGCGGCCCGCCTTGAACATTTTTCCGGCCCGCGAGTTTCATCACACTTTTACAGAATATTTTTTATGTTCCAATTTTAGTGTTTTATATTTCTTTATAATGTGCGTTTAGTATCATTATTATTATATTATCTATGTTTATATGTAAGAATAATAGTAAACACAATAATAACTCATGTTTTAATTTTTCACTCCAAAAAAATGTTGGGATATATAATTTTATTTGCTGCCCGCGGAGTTATGATGCACTTCCAAAGTGGCCCGCAAGATCATTTGGGTTGGCCACCCCTGATTTATATCAATCGACTAAACTACAACGTCTGAAGTTTGTGAATTAATTGTTCAGTTTTTTTAGTCTACAAGGAGATTAGAGGCGGGAGGGGATTGGAGACAAGCAAGAAGAAGGAATTTGGCCATAGGGTTTTGAAGGAACCATCCCGGCATTTTCCTGGAGTGATTTCGGGATACCATGGAAAACCAAAGTAAAAAAATCCTGATTCCTTTTCCCTAATTTCTTTTTCCAGAATTATAACATAACGGAATAGATTCTAGGACTTAATTGCAAGTCTTAGCTCATTTATTAACTGTGAGTAGCAACCACTGAAAACTTCGATCTTCCGGTATATCGTGTAGGATATGCAGATAAAACGTATTGTGATAAATCCATGCATATATTTTAACTCTATTTACAGTCTAAAGCTGTATCTATTAAATTTACATCTTGTAGTCATATACCAATGGAACCTAAAATTTGGTAGCTGTTTACCTTTGCAATAAGTTTCTCTTAGTCAGAAGAGTACCATTCACTGCATCTAGTTATTGCAGTTTGTATAGCAGGTTTCCTCATTTCTTATTGCCTAAAACTTGTTGGTACTTTTTACTTTGAATGTGTGTATTTCCATCATAGCGTGAAATTTTCTATAACCATTCCCATCTTTTAATTACTCCAGTGGATATAGAGAATTCAGTATCAAATAATTATTAGTATAAAGCTCAAATCGCGATGGAGAGCGGCTCGTCGTGGATGTGCTAGAGAGTTTCTGACTGTCATCGCCATAAGGTATAATAAACGTCAGGTTATTCACGGGCTGTTAGGACATAAAACGGTCCCACTTCCACCGTTATAACGATCCCTTTGTAGTCTCCCAGCTGGGCATTAATCGTGTCGCCCTGTGAATACAACAAGCAGTGGAAGCGTGACTGGCCAACAGGTAGCTCCAGTGGTAATACTCAAAGAGACAGAAGAGAACTTCGAATGTTCGTTGCAAGATACACGCTATAGCAAATAATTTTAAACTGTACGTCTGGGTTAACAGTATTATGAATTAAGTATTAAGACTTTCGTCATAAGAAGATCGTTTTACAACTGCGATTCACAAGTTAGACATCACGTATCTCGTTGATAAGTGGTAATATTCGAGCCTGGCGTTCTGAAGATCAATGAGTTCGATCACAAATCAGAGCATCAAAATTTTAGTTTTGCACTAAATCACTTAACAGGTATTCTAGAAAGATTACTTAATAAAGAAAATCGATGATGTGTTTCCTGTTTCTTGCCAGCCATCCTCTCGCAGCTGTAATCACCTCGTTGTTGATGGGTCGTAAAGTGTGTAAGGGTATTTTTTTAAAATTTTACTTTACCCCTCTCTTAATTTCGTATTATTCGTACCGGGTTGAGAATATTCGTATCTTCAATCCACTTCTTAACTGGGGTAGTATTTGCCACAATTCATGTAATTCGAAGGGAACTTAACTAGAGAAGTGAGAGCAAAGGAAAAATCACTTTCAAATAAAACACATAACTTATGATTCACTATTACCCATCTTCAACTGAAAATACTTCCCTTTTTTCTTTCTTTTATTAACACAAACATTTCACAGTTCACAATTTTACATCTATTACTTTTCTCAAACAATTATTGTACATTAAACTCTTTATAATAATTCTACGTTTATTGCTAGCGAATAAAGCGCGATATTTCTTTTTGCTTTCTACGCCTTGTATTCTTGTTGACAGCAACTAAGAAATAGAAAAGATAGGCTACTTTGCCAACATTCATGGTAAAAGATGACAGAACACTCTCTTAAATACATACATTGTCTGCTTCATACTTCCAGCACTTGGATAAGAAAAGTAAGAAAAGAATATACATATATATAGGGAAACCTTGTTTCCTTACAAGTGCTTGTCTAAAAAATGTTATTTTTTATGTAGTTGGTCACCCCAGTGCGAGTCAAAATTTGTGTCAACGCCGCCATAGTTTGTTTGCAAAGTGGGTCTACTATTCACTGTAAATCTCATCAACAACGAAATCTACATCCTGCCTCGTCAAATGGCACCTGAGTTGTCCGAGCACGCTTACGTTGCTATGTTCATGGCAGTTTTAAGTTCGGGCAGACGTTTTCGTGCGCGATTTTTGTAACTCTGGTTGTACTTTGCCCTCATATATCACGACATTTTAAGAATTCTCAAACTTTTTCACATTTCGGGCTAGCATCTTACTGTGCTTTGAGATACAAACTTTTTCCCTGCGGTGAGTTGTAACACATGCTCCTCTCAAAACCAACGCTTGGCTCACTCGGATCGCATAATTACTTTCAGAGATATGAGACCATTTGACGAACACCGAAAGCAGAAAATCGTGTATTCACTTTGCGCACGGCCCTATGTCTATTTTTAGCTGAGTTATTGAAGTTATAAGTTACATTCGACAGAAACTGTCGCTCATTTGGCCGCGATTTCCTTCCGACTGTCGGTATCAATTTTAAAGGCATTTTCACTTAAAAAAAAAACAAAAAAAAAAAAAAAAAAAAAAAAAAAAATATTTTAGAATTGATGTGAAACAGTTATATTTATAAGAACAGAGATATTTAGGAAAACTTCAATCAGCAATTTTCCACTAAGATATGTTTTATGCGAATATTAATTTTAGTGCTTGTAAAGAATTGTGTACTGTTCAGAAATCAGAAGTTAGAGGACAGATTTGAGGGGAATAACAGCATGTTATGGATAATCCTATGCCACGGCCGCCTGTGTGATAGTAATTTTTTCGTACTGGCGATAACCGGCCTAGAAAGTCGCTAATGCGTGACATCTGCTGTGATTCTTCTTGTGTAATCTGCTTGTTGATAAAAGCTGCGAACCCATGAAATTGATAAACGAGGCCTAGATTTGGAGATCTGTGCGATAAAACGGGCATTAAATTGCCTAAATGTTTAGCGAGAAACGCTAGTACTGGTCGTCGCTTGTGAACATTTATTTGTCTAAATGCTTTCACGGCTATCAGATCGTAAAGGGATCCATTAGCAGTATCTCTCAGTTTAAAAGTCAGTAAGTAACATGATGAAAAGTTTTAAACTTTGTATTGAGGTAGCTGCATTTAAGAGTGTTAAAAACTGATCCAGGTTCTAAGCTACAGCTTTCTTTACAGTAAAACTAGAAGAAGCTATATCTAAATAACATCTTAATTAATACACATAATGTCTTCCAGAAAAGAACAGGCTTGAATATGTGGATAACATAATTTAGATTTGATTGATTGTATATAATACTGATGTTAGTTCTAAAAGTACAAACTTAATAAAAGTTTAATTATTGTTGTGACAGGAACCACGATTGCGAATGAATTTATAGCGTCGTCAAAACCACGATAAGGACTGTTTGGGTTTAACATGCATTTTAATTTTCGTCAACATGCTTATCTAAAGTTAAATTGAAACACATGATAAATAGCAAATTGAAACATATGATAAATAGTTGCATTCGTATCAATTGATTCGGTAATGAAAGGTAGAATTTGTCATTCCTTACAATTGTTTCTAGCTAGAAAATTTTTGGGGAATACATTTTTAAAAAGCCAAACAATGAGAATCCAGTTGTCCAATCAGCACAGGAGTTAAAACTTAAATACCGTATACATGAACGAGAAATTGTGTAATTAGTTATGAACAGTCATGAGAAATACGGCATAGCTGTAAACCATGTGATACGAGCAGTTTTTGAAGCCTGTAACTATAAGAGTTAAAAAATTGTTATTATAATCCTAACATAATGATAAATGAGATTTAAATTTCTGTTCATAGGAATCGGTAAGCGAAAACATCTGTTACTGGATTTATATAAGATGTAGTTACTTATTTAGTTTTACGTGTTTTTTTTCCCTCGGCGTGGTTATACCACAAATTAGTTTGTTCTTAGCATAAAATACAATTTAGCTCAAAGTTAACATTTAATTTCCGTCAACACGTATAACAATTCGATAAAGCGTAGGAATTGCTACTTATTGTTTTTTTGTTTTGTTGGTTACAGCTGTAACGAAATTCTATCAGAAGGTAAACTATTATTATTTTATGAGTAAATTGAAATATTTTTATGATCCGAGCACACACAAAAATTAAAAAATTGAAGGTAGACTGCATTCTGTTGATTGCTACAAATTTCATGTACTGTATTGGAAATTACTGAAATTTATTTTTTTTAGTTAGAAGAATGTCTAAAAGTAGTTTACCGTGCATGGTTCTATCAAATAGCGAACTTTTTTGATTTATTTAATAACTTGAAATAGTTTTAAAAACTTAACAGCTTTTGATAGATACATTGCCGCTGGATTCTCATTCACGGCATGGTACGGCTATATTATTGCCGTTTATAAAACACTGTCGCTGGATCTATTCCTCAGAGTTTGGTAAAAGATATACTGCCCATACAATTTTTACAAAAATATTGAAGATAATGGATGCAGGAAAATTTGCACATTGATGTATTCGTATGTGATCTTTGCCAGTCATCCGAGAAATTCAGTTTTAATTCGCATACAGATCCGTTCTCTGGACTGAGAAGAAGATTGCTATACGCAAACAGTTCTGCAGTGTTACTTCTGAAACCCGAAAAATACATCGATCCTTAGGACTCCCTTTCATTTTGTTATTTATTTAAACCTCGGCTTCTCCGCATGTTATTTCAACAGCGATTGATATTACTGCCCTTGCTTGTCCCTTTCTCCCATTGAATGGTGTCATGAAAAAGTTCGCTGAAGCAACCTTTCTCTGAAATATTAACAAATGTAAAAACAATAATTTAAATGATATAATATAAAAAACTGTATATGTTGGAGCATTAATGGAAGGTAAATTAAAAAAAAATGCGGTTGCGATTAACCTCTTTGGAGGACGACAGCATTACGATAGATAAACACAAATTTTACATATAATATGGGTATCTTCTCATCTTCTTGAAATTTTAGGTTAGTGCTGCATTGTCCAGTAATGGTTGAGCCTATGAAAATTTTGAAAAAATTCTTGTAAAAATCATAATTTCCTCATACACTATTTGAAATGCTAGGAAACTTGTTTGGAAATTAAAGTTGTTGTAATAATATATGAGATGATATATGTTTCACAACGCATGTTCAATAGCATGTCCCTTATTTTTCAAAGTCTAAATTTTGTAACGCATTGGTACTATTTTTTTTTCATTTTACCCTAAAAAACTTACAAATAAATTTTTACGCCATTCCGATAACTGTAACCCGTTCCGACTTTCACCTATTCATGTTTATATAACTTACGCGAGATTAGTGGTGCCCGCCTACGATAATTGTTACTGTCATTACAGTTCTTGAATAGGTATCAGGTATTGTTTAGTTCTAATAGAAGATTTTTAGGGTTACGAAGTGCTAGAAGAAGTATATTTTAATTAGGAGAGGCAAACTATCAAATTGCAGGAGTTCTTTCAGTTTAATTTTTTTAAATCTGGTAAGGTAAACACTATAAGTGAAAGCCCTACTGTCGCTGTACATGAGTGCATTATATTTTGGAGACAGTTGAAAAAGATTGGAAGCAAATCTCTGGATGTTTATAACAGAAGGGAAGAGGATTTGCAACGTGAATTGGATAATGTTTATGATACTGCACATGCTCACACCCTCGAAAGGATGTAAAAAATGTAGTGTAAAATCTTCTTTCAGCGACAGAGTGAGTCAGGGAGACCAGGTCGTTTGATGTGTGTGTATGTAAAAATAGCTGAAAATAAGAAAGGGGAAAAGAAATGAAACTAAATGAAGAGAGAAATACTTAAATATAAATGGTCCGGCGGGTAGTCAAGCTCTTCAGCGTTCTATGAATTGCTCCTGCTATCTGAAGAACTCAACGACATATATTCTAGTTCTGGAAAACATCAGGAAGAGCATTTAAAAAAAACCACCCGAAATAATTCAATCAGGAACTGCTGCAAAGCGCAGAAGAAAAAAATATAATTTCTCCTAAATTAATAGCTGCCTTGGAGAGATTCCAGTTAAGTGTAAGAAATTCAATTTACGCCCTTAAAGTTATCGTAGAGGCTCTTGGATTTAGTATTCTTTAAACAAGTCTTCCGTTCAACTAATGATGACTTAAACGAAGAAGGAATGAGCAGAAGCTATAATAACCGATTTTAAAATGAAGTGACCCTAGTCGTGACCGTTCAGTGGAATGGCAAGTTGTTGCTTGGTCTGAGCGTAAGAAGTTCCAAAGAAGAACGACTGCTAATCTGTGTTATAATTACATTTCGTAATAGGAAACAACATCTTGTGATAAAGACCAAGGTGAAGTTGTTCCGAATGCTCTAATAAAATGCAGATAATGAGTTGTGACACAATAGCCTCTGACATAGGTCATCTCAATGGTGCATGAGCACTTCTGGAGCAAATATTAGAAAGAAAGTTGTTACTTTTTGCATGACGGCACCAAATTGATACAAGCACATTTCAATGACACATACATTTCTATTTCGCTGAATTGAAACAAAAATCCTTCGTGAGAGACGACTACAGAGAACTAACTGAGCTATGAGTTATATTTTTGGATGGAGATAGAGGCAAAGAACTGGAAATAAGGCGTCCTCGCGCAGTGCCTCAAACGTGATATTTGGCTAGCACCATTTATTCACGCAAGATACGTTTCTTAAGTTTTCATCTCAAATTAAGCAAGGAACGCAAAATGGTACGTAATTTAGAAAGGGAGAGCACATTTGACTTTGTAGAAAGATACACTCCTTTGATGGCAGAAATATCCGGCTCTATTTTGTATGGTATGTAATATTATCTGTCTTGTATGCACAGTACATTGTACAATATTTTGTATCTTTTTCAACTTTATTAATTCTTTCCTTTATTTTGGTTTAGGAAAAACCACGATGAATTTGTACCCGCGAAGAGCAAACATTTGTTTTCTCGATTGAAAATTTAAAGCAGTGTTCTTCAGAAAAGGTTTTCTTCGTTGGAAGAAACTGCGGTTTTTGTACAGGCTAAAAGAAAGGTCTTTTATCTGAAACAGCTGTAAAATTAAAGTTGGAATTTCATGGTTTAGTTACAGCCGATGAAGATCGGAAACAATTTTCATGCAAAAACACCGAAAATTGTAACCGCACCTTAAAAAAGAAAATACCCCTCATAATTTTGATAATTTGTCTTACCAAAACATTTATTTTTTGTTGTCTGGCTTTCATCCTTAACCCAGAATTATACAAAATTTTAATGATGTAGTGACGTATCAAGCGGTTGTCAAAATAAGCATTTTTCATAAAATTTCGGGTCTACTCGGCACGGGTTAATGTCAACGTAGGAGGATAAAATTCCTTATGTAAGTAAGCTAAAGTGAGTTGAATAGAATGAAAGGGTATGCGTTTGAATATTCTAAAAATGTTTTTTGCTCTTATAAGGGACACCCTAATGTTCAAGTTAATTTTTTTAAAAATAATAATAACCTGCATAGGTCCAAAAAGATTTGATATGGGCCGAATTTAATAGTCATGAATACAAGAAACCAAACAGTTACATGTTTGTAAAAATATTAAAATCGTACAATCTCAAAATTGTATTTCTTGTTTTCTGTTCTGCCTTTTGGCTAGTTGATTAATTCAACACATTATATGGATGTGCAGGTGGCAAAGTTTAAATGTATCATCCAAAGATAAAAGGAAAGAGTCATGTCATGAATATATCTTACTTTCTTTTTTACGGAAAGTAATATGACGTTGAATGCGTACACCACTATATTCACAGCTTCGTAGCTCTACTTACAGTGTTACTAGATTTCATAACATTCAGAATTCGTCCGTTTATCTCTGGAATTGTTCTTGTTATCTTATATTAATTTAGCAGACTTAATACTTCACTACAAAGATTTTAAGAGGCTTTGAAATAAAAAATTGCATTTTTAGATTAATTGAATGTTTGGAACTGAAATATTAGTATCGAAAGAAGCTGAAAAACAGAATGAAATGCAATTGAAATGTTTTGGAAGTTAAATCTGCAACGTATACTGTTTAAAGTTTAGAGCAATAGGTCAGAAGGCAGGAACTTTAAACTTAAATAAATATTGTTTATTGAGCAGTGATGGTATAAATGAATTAAATGATTATGTTGGTTAATATTCACCTCAAAGTCTTAGACAGACAGTGTTATTAATTAAGCTAAAATCTTAGGGATTAGTTTCTCTACAAATTTCAAAAATGCATTTTGAATTTGACTAGTGGACATGTTACAAAGTGTTTTTTTATAAAATATATAATTTTCATACATTGTAGTGACAGATTTGTAATTGCGCTATTCATTGATGTGTATAAGATTTTGGCGAATAAACATTAGAAATCTAATTCCTTCCTACTAGTTTCAACAGTAATTTTCAGGAAATTCTTTTAAAAATTGCTGCGATTTGTGAAGTTTACAGTAGTTTTGATGAATTTGATAGCTCAGCAGACACTAATTTTTTAAAGTGTATGAGAATCAGATCAATGTTTATAGAGTTTAAGCTTTTTATGTGTTATCTACAGAAGACATATAAATTTTTATACAATATATTAAGCTCATGGATACATTGTGCAGTTGTATTTATAATAGTTTAAGCATCATATTGAAAGAAATCCAATATAATCGTGCCAGGTTTATATCGACATACTTCAATAACGCTGACACTGTTAAATGTGGAAAGGTTAAACATACACTATATTCTGATCCGATGATAAATCTAGTAATTAAAAATAATTGTTTGCTAACTGGATTTATGGTTATAGGGCTATATGCTTGCTAACACACAGCAGGTCTATCATAACTGTAGCGCCGCAATTTGATGATAGATTCCTGTGTAACTCGACAAATCGAAAGTGAAAAGTAAAAGTTTTAATACTTCACTTAGTTCTCGAGATATAAACTGTCAAGAATTAGTTATAAGTATAGTTCTTGAGTCTTTGACGACGTTATTCTTCTGGTCCATTCCGAATTTCAACCTAACCGCAATCGCTAGGAAGAAAACAAAACACCCATTGCGCATGTTTAGCGTATAGTTCCCTATGTTTCTGATGACATTTTTTTCTGTTCTGAACCTCATTTCAAACTAATCTCCACAATTTTGAGATAAAATATTTAACGAACTAAGCGAGATATCGAAAAATGTTATTTAACACTTCCAATTTGCCTCCTCAAGTTACATAAGAATCCATCTTCAAATTGCGGCCCCTCAGTTATCCTGGAATCACCTAACACACAGACGTAAAGAGAGGTATTGACTTTTTGGGAGTAGTTTACATCGCGACACATGACGTCACAACGTGACATACTGCTTAAGAAAATTAATTAAATAACTGAATTCCTCGTGCCTTTTGCTGTGACAAGAAGGTTCAGCTTTCATTCTGGTCCAGGCTGAATTTTAACCTAACCACAATCTCCATTAATATTGGCACTACAAAATCAAAGCCTCAATCACACGTGCATTGATACAATCATTTTATCTTAAGTTAGCGACGTCGTGTATCGCGACGTAAACTTGAACTGACTTTTTAATGTATAAGGATAGATACAGCTCTTACCAAGGACACTGAAGACGTCTTGATTAAAAATACGAAAGGAGTCTGGCACCAAACCTCATTTTATTTTAGTCGCTAACAGTTTTTATAACAAAGTTTACTTTTCATTGATACCTATAGATTCCATCAAATTTTCCGGCAATTATTTCTCAGTGTTACAGCTGGAAGAATTTCTGATACTTTACTTTAATACGGAACGGAAATATCGCAAACTGGCGCAGTGTGGCAAGTGCCGGCTGCCACTAGCAGTAGATCACCCTCGGCCTCGTGGGTTGCAGCAGCACTGGTTCCGCGGGCGGTGGATGCTCGTGGGTGGTGGGCCAGTACCCGAAACTTCCGTCGAGGTCTGCGTCATTGTCTTCGTCCGGCAAGTAGCAGCACATGGCCCGCACCGCCTTGTTCACACGCTCCATGATGGACTGGAGCTCTCGGCGGGTTGCCACGGTAACGGCAAAAAGGCGCTGCCAATAAAGGCGGAAAACATTGTTATCGCGACAGGTTTAAACCGTGGTATCAAGCTTAGAGTTAGGTGGTGAAATCATTGTTTGACTCTATGTAACCGAACCGGGTTGGTGAGTGGTAAGGCGTGGGCTTCGCGTTCGGGAGAACGAGGGCTCGAATCTCCGTTAGGCTATCAGGATTTTGGTTTTCAATGGTTTCCAGAAGTTACATGGCAGGATGGCTCCTTCAAAACGCCATGGCCAAATAACTTCTCGTTCCTTGTTCCCATCCTCTTCCAACTCAAATGTTCTCGATGTCGACTAGTTGTACGACCTGAAAAAGAAAGACATCTTGTAACGTCTGAAATTTTGTGCAGTTTTGAGAAACTGAAAGTGGCAACTTAACTAACTCTTGAATATGTTAAATATATTTGTATTTCAACGCTTGCTGCGTTACAAAGTCGTTGTCAATTTATCGTTTGTTTTGAAAAAGGTAGACGAGAAGGTCCAAATACGGGCTACCACTTTTATTTTTGTCCTTGTGATTTTCCTGGTCATTCAATATGGATAATTTTGATGTCACTTGCTTCTATAAACAATCATGAAGTGATACGAGGGTTAAAAACGTCAATATCCAGTTGTAATTTTCCAAAATCAAACGATTTTTTTAAAAAGTAAAATGGCTGATTTTCAAGAGGTGGTCTAAGTAGGGGCTACTTGTATAAAAATAGAAATTATCTCCTAATAAATTAAAGAACACCAAATTTTGTTAAAAAAATTTATTAACTTAACATTTTACAATCTCCTCACTTCATTTTTTGTTTGTTTGTTTCTTTCTTTTTTGTTTTGTTTTTTTGTTTTACCTGCAGAAGTTACAGATATATTTCATTTTCCATTCCAGCACATTCAGTCTCTGCCCAATCCACACTTCGAATCTGACATTATCTGAAAAGAGTCAATCACTGAAAATGCATGCTGCCTTGTCACCACGTTTATCGTCATAGTCAATGTCATCAATTGGAGGGACCCTATGGTCTTCTTCCGAGTCCAACTCTTCGCTGAGCTTACTAATGGGCTTTTTTGGATTGGCTTGGCAATTTTGAAGTATTTTTCTTTGCTGAGGCAACTGATTACGCTTTCACAATCGCCTGACAATTGTTCAAGGTTGTACGCTTTACACTTTTCTTCGATCATTCGCTGTAAGGAGATCCAGTTATGTTGCAAGTCTTGCCGCACTTGCGTCCACAATTGCTTTTTGTTTACAATGGTGGGAATCAAAGGTACATCAAATGGATTAAGCCTTTGGATGTTGAAGTTTGAGCATTTGGTCGTTGATCCAGGGTGTTGAAATCTTCGCGTTTTCAAATCAAGAGCTATCACGTTATTGGACCACCAATGGTAGCCCGTTTTTAGACCATGCGGTACTTCAAGTTGATGGTCTCGGCAACCATTACAAAACAAAAAAAATCGAGCAGGGTAGGTGTCCCGCACGAAGCTCAGGTCATGTACTTTGAGATAAGGTGGAAGCCATTTAATTCATTGAGTAAGTAAGAAAGTGATAAATTAATGTTGACATACCTTGAAAAGTTTTGAGTTTTTCAAAAGCAAGTTTCCCGATAAAACAATTTGCGCCAACGCACGTGTGTCATGGACCAAGAGCATTTTTGCTCAATACTCTTCTCCTACCACTTGATGTTCCTTTAGGTTCCATTCTCATGCCTTCCCACACTTTCAGCAAGTAGCCTGTATTTATACCCTAGCCCTTCTTTGGACCTATGTGACATAATAACTGTTAACTTCTATCCGATTTCGTACAAAGTTACTTACATTGACAACGAATATCTGTTGATCTACTATTATAAATATTAAAGTTACCTAACTTTTACAACTTGCTCATTTTAAAAACAAAATAAGTAAAAATGGTAGAATAGGATGACGTGAATTCATGCTAGTCCAAAATACAAAAACAAACCGAAATTACAAAACGTGATATCACCATTGAGATCAATTATGTGGCGTGTTTTACGTGACGAGACTTCAGAATAATCTGATTCATAAAATAACATAGGTTGAAATCCCCGTCGACCACCGAGATGATTTACAAAAATCGCTCTTGAATGCCGGACAACTTCCTTGAAAAGGTCATGACTGAATTCCTCCTCATTTGTTTCCCCCATTCCTTTCCTGCATCCACCGATGTCGATGTCGAAGAGATCACAGCTATAAGCAAAAAAAGAAAATTGGAATTTGTAGTGTATACCGTAAAAAGTGACACAAACGTAAATAGGAGATGGAGAACATCAAGTTCAGAATATCAAACTGGTAACAAAGTTACAAGAAATGAAAGAAGACATGGCACAGGTTTCATAATGTTGCAGATGTTTTACGTTTCCACCATTACCTTCTATGCGTGCGTTAAACTGTCGGACCATGGCCTTTGCAACCAGATCCATTTTAGAATTTTCATGTTTTCCATGAACAACAGTTTATGAAAGAAATCCATACTGCTTAAATTCGGAGAGCGTAGGGTCCAGGCAATTTGTCCACTGCACCCACTCGCTCTCATGAACGGCGCCGCCTTGTGACGAACGATGATGTATCCGGTCATGAGTCCCCGTGCATTTCTGAATCGGTTTGATGCTCTCCAAATCCTATAAAAATCAGTATCTCTATTATTGGGATACCATGTATTTAGTGGCTTTCATGCATACACCTTTTTTTCTATAATTTCGATGAAGGAACAACCCTATGAAATTTCAGCTCAAAAGGATAATTCTTTCTTGTTTCTGACATTGCGGCGGAGTTTATTATATGTTTACGGGGGTGAAATGCTCTCTCAATAACGAGATCTTATTCTATACGATAAAGTAATCTCAAAATAAAATCATTTTATTTCATTTGCTTAAAACGTCTAAGTCAGGGGTGGCGAACCCAAATGATCTTGCGGGTCACTTTGGAAATGCATTGTAACTTCGCGGGGCGCATAATGAATGATTTAACCCCATATTAGATTTAGACCTACTATAGACATTTTTTTGGAGTGAAAAATTGAAACATAATGATTTATTATAATTGTGTTTGTTATTATTCTTACATGTAAACATAGATAATGTAATAATAATCACACTAAACGCATATTGTAAAGAAGTATATAACACTAAAAATGAAATATAAAAAAATATTTTGTAAGTGACGAATCTCTTGGGCCAGTAAAATGTTCGCGGGTTGGCCACCCCTGGTTTAAGTTATACACATTATACTTTGTCCGAAACTTCATGCGTGTGAACCAGTTGTATCGGTGAACGAATGAAAATAACTGCAAGTGAAATAGTAACTACAATCACTTGGTTTTTTATTTTAAATGTTTATTAAAGTAAAAAATATTCATCAGACCCCTGATTTTCCTGAAAAATTATGCTCAGCAAATGGCAAAATGTGTTGGCGTACTGGTAATATGAAGTATTATATATGATGAACGACTATCATTAACATCGCCAATGAATACTGGAAGCAACGACTAAGTTACGTTATAATCGACTCAATACGCTTTTCAATCCACAATACTAACGACAAGGATATTATATTCGCTTTCAAACGATTATTAATTTTTGAACGTGTAATTTCCTAATTTACACTACTAGCTACTCTCCTCATCAAAAAATTTGGTCTGGCTACAAATCCTGTCTGCAAATAAAAATTGGCTGCCAATCTAACTCATGCATTACGGCCATCCATCAGATTTAGAGGCTGCTCAATCGACACTTACAGAAAGAACCATTAAATGGCATTAGTATAGCCTCACATGTAATTATTACCGTTTTGATCATATATTAATTTTCTTCTCGGTCCACATTTAAGGGGATACGGAATCGGATTTTGGGTAAAAAAATCGATTTTCGTTTAATTGGCTTATTATATTCCGCCAAGTTTCCTCTTTAAAATGACGTATCAAACATGGTTCTACTAGAATTATAACTATTTTATTTTTATAGATTTGTGAGGTCGGGTATTTGGCTTTTGTTATACATTTCTCTCATTGCGGACCATAAACTTTTTGGCATCCGGCAGCCAGATAATATATTTTAATGTGTGACTCTAGTACAAAAGTGTACTATTTTATTGAGAAGTGTTTTTAGATTTATATAATATATTTTAACTAGTTTCTGAAGAAGACTCCCTTAAGGCGGGTCAAAACCGGTCAAATTAATTGATTATTTGGAACAGGTTTGGCTGTGTTTTCATTATACAATAGAATATTTTACGTTTTATGTTCATATTATTTTAACTTTGCCCTTATTTCCAATTGTTTTTTTATTTCTATTATTCTCCTCCAAATCGTTGACATCCAGCTTATTAGAACCGAGAGGTGATGGGCGAGAAACGGGAAGGAATTTGGTCATGTTTCATACTTATGTTTTAAACCGTGTACATAAACGAAGAAATTGGTTCAACGCAGTTATAATTCGTAGAAAGTATACGTTTTTCTTCATTCTTCAGCAGCATTATCATGCCTCTGGTATGTACCTTTTATTTTATTTATTTAGTGAATGAAGTTGATAAAATTACGACAGTAAGGCGCAGTAAGACATATATTGTTATGTGAGAGTATTAAGAAGTGAATATCACCCACGAAAATTTTTCAATTACAAACACTATCGGTTGCTCTGTCGGTCGTATCCAGAAATTGGTGAACTGGCTGGGGTACGCCATTAAGGGACACTTTTGCTCTATGTGGTGGATTGTTTATCGTTCTGTTCCTTACTCACATACCTGCTTCGGAACCACGTTCCTGTTATATAGTGAAAAAGCACATTTACTACGACTGCATCAAATTCTGTTTATAGGAGTCCTCTTTCTCCTGAGATGGTCAAAGTGGCTTTTCGAAGATACACTGCAGAACACTTGAGTGTGCGGGTGAAAATTCCTGCCATACCCTTCTCCAACAATGAGTGATATGAAAAAGATTTTGGACTGTCACAATTGGGGTGTTCAGGTGATAAAAGCTTGCTATGAATTTTCAGATACTTTTCAATGAGTGGATGTTGTCCACGCAACTGGTGAGGAGGACTGTGACCGAGAATCGGTAACCAGACGAGAGCAGTTATTGTTATTGTGCCGGTTATTTTCCACATCGTTTTGTATAGATCAGCATCAATGTTATTTCTGTAAGTGTTACTGAGCCGCACGGGCTGCAGTATTCAGTTGTAGAGTCTATCAGTCCCAGATCAATGTTTGCCGGTTAGCTTACTGCCAATCTTCTGGCAGTCTCAGCCATCAGATTCTGCAAATGGAATCCTTTATGAGTGATTGCTTTTCATCATATACCAAACGGTCCCCTCACACTTGAGGGGGCAGATTTTTTCTTTTTTTCTCCGCGGCTTTTCGTTACGCCCCTTGCCCGCAGTGTAGAGTGGCCTATTGTTCTGCTGGCTTAATAGAAGCCAGCCATGGAAATTCTTTCACGCTTTATCTCCAAGTCAGGTTTGTTTTGTTTCACTTCTGTTATTTCACTTTAAAGGCATTAGTTGTTTTTAAAACATTTCAGCGATTCATTTTCATAACGTTTATCTTTTTCAATAAAAAGTTTGAATTACTAACACAATTTAATATAAAAATAACCTTCTGAATACACTTTAGAATGTGTATAATTTTACCAATACAGAACGCACTGCGCCAGAGAAAGAAAACCCATTGTTTAACCTGTTTTAATCCTTAGTGTCTCCATCATTAACAGAAGAAGTCTGATTTTACAGTTGAAACTGCTTAGTGAAAAAACTTTTGCTGTAACTTACGAGTGTTAAAATTCAACAATCATTCAGAACATTTACATTGATTAGCGACTTGGGAGTCTCTTTTGATATGAGTTTCAGCAAGACCGAATTGGCTGTGTGAAAAATCGTTGTTTCCTATTCCTTTACGCCTCGTCGACGTCGAGGTCATTAAAGGCGGGAAAGGATTGGGGGCAAGGAACAGGAAGGAATTCGGCCATTCCTTTTGAAAGAAACATCCCAGCATTCGTCTGGAATGATATGGGGAAACCATGCAAAATCCAAATCTTGATGACCGGATGGATGATTTCTTCACTAGGTCATGGATGAATTCCTTACCATTCCTTCACCCTAGTCCTGTCCCGCCTCTAAAGACCTCAATGTCAACAAAGCATAAATCCCTAAGAAAAAAATTTAACCTAACTATAAGCATTGTTGATGTGTTACAGGAATTTTTTAACTGCTCCTTCGGTACCGGTATTTCAGTGCAGAATGAATATTACGTACCAGGTCGCTGTCAAAGAGGAAAGTAATGAGTTTTTTTTTTTTTGTAGTAGCACACACTGTAAAATTATTTATGTCTTTGAGTTGAACTGTTAATTCACACGCATTTGATTGCCTTTTTGTACGATACTAATACAGTGGTTGATTTTCCTCGCATTCCAGAATTGGTGGTACAGACTCAAAAATTATTTCTGTCTCTGAATTATATGGGTATTTCACACACGTTTAATTGTTCTCTTAAAATGTGAAAACATTGCAGCATTAAAGCCTTATTTTAATACCGGAAGTTTGAGTAAAATTTGAAAGGTATAATTTCGACCATTTGTTTTTCTGTAGTGGGTGAGCAAACCAACAAACAAATTACCAAGTTTATAAGAATGGAGATGAGCTACATTAAATTATTTTGTTTGCAAGGATTGAATTCATTTGGAAGTACAACGAGAAAAAAATGTAAAAAGGTACATTTTTCACAGCGAACAGTTGAGGCAACTTGTGAAATGAAACATGAAATAGTTACAGAAGTATTTTCGTATTAAGTTAATAAAACTGAAAGTATTCTGATGATGCCTAGACGCAGGTCTGTGACATATACTCAACATAATTCTTGTTGGAAGGTTACGGAATAATCCATATAATGAACTAGCTAACGACAATTCTGTTAATGATCTACACGATAAGTACTAACATCTTACGATCCTAAGGTTTTAATTTTTGAAAACATATTATGGGAAAAAATAATCTTTCCTGAGGCAGGATACTCTAGAGAAGAGTCAATGTTGTCCCAGAGCTCATTAAAATCCGTCCGCGGTACAAAGCAATTTCAGCAGTCTTCATACGCAGTGGAATATAGACCATTTACTTCAACTGCAAATGTTAACACCTACAAATTTTACCTTTCACGTATGGTACATGTATGTGTGTGTTATAGAGGGAGGAGGTAAAATATTATTGTGATACTAACTCGGCTAGTAGTGAACATTTGTAATACCGAGCGTGGTGGGTGAGCGGTAAAGCTCTGGCCTCGCATTCAGGAGTATGCGGTTATGAATCCCCGTCCAGGCATCCAGATTTGGGTTTTCCATGGTTTCCCCAAATCACTCCAGACGAATGTCGAGATGGTTCCTTAAAAAGGCCATGGCAGAATTCTGTAACATAACCGTTGAAATTACGGATATAATTTTAGTATAAATTGTGATCTGAGAAGTAAATGTAATGTCTTTGGTGTTGAGCGATTACTTAGCGCGCTTTGAAACAGTCTTGTATTGGCGACGGTCGAGTAAGCTACGGCCAGTGAGAGCTTAAATGCCGCGGCCGGAAGCGTGTGTGTGTGTATCGCTTAACCGAGGCTCAGAGTTGTAAGACATTGTGTGGACATTCTGGAGGTATTTTTGTGGACTATGAAGGTTATTTTGAATGAACTGGTTTCCCATAAACTGTGTATGTTGAACTGCTATTGATTTGGATCACATCGATTGTGTAATAATTAATTACGGGGCTTGTACTGAATGTTACAATCCTTGATTATCCTCGAACCTGCATTCTTTGGAGAAGAAGTTTAGTTTTTAAGTATCTGCTGGCTTGCTTAGATATTTGTAGTTTCAGAGGAATAAATGTGAGTGAACTGTGAAAGCTGAAATGCCGTGTATTTCACAGTACTTTCTTACTTGTTTTCTCTGACTACAATTCTAGTTTATCTAACTAGTAAAGATCAGCAGATTGGCGACCGCACGGCTGACCGAACTTTTTATTTATAAGTGTTAATTCATAATTAAATCTAAAAGCCCCAACAACAACGACAAAACAACTGTGAGCTTGCATGGCGCCTCAGTGACAGGACGTGTGGTTAAATAGGCATCTGGAGGAGAAATTAACTTTCAATTCCAGAACATACACACGAGGATAAAGAGGACAAAGGATAAATTACGGCGAAATGAGAATAAAGTGACAATTAAGCGCGAAGACGACAATAGTCAAAGTGGAAGATATAACACTACAACGACACGAGACAGTGAGTCAAAGACGGTGAGCGAAGATAATCTACTCTGAGACCAGTGGAGGTGGCGCATGAACTCGACGAGCATTTCCGAGCGGAGCCGAGAGCAGCCGAAGGGAGCCGAGCCGGAGCAGCCGACACGAGCGGAGCCGAGAGCAGCCGAAGGGAGCGGAGCCGGAGCAGCCGACACGAGGGTGGCCGAGACCAGCCGAAGGAAGCCGAGCCGGAGCAGCTGATTCGAGCCAACCTGCGACCAGCCGAGCTGAGCCGAGCAGACCTGACTGAAGACACCAAAGCTAAGTGCGCGAGTTGCTGCTAGCGAGCTGCTGCGAAGCGTCTTTTCCTATCTGTTCCGTTCCTTTAATATTTTGTTCCTATAATTTCGAGTCGCACATAGGAAGGAAAACCGAGTTAAGTTTTTCTCTCCTTTTTGCCCATTCCTTTGTCATTCTGGTGACACTTACCGCATGTTGACGCAGCACAAGTAGTTGGTTTCAGTTTGCATGCATTTAATTCTGATATGGTGATTGAGTTTCATAAATAGCAGCGTTGTATTGGTTTTGTTTGCTGTGAATTGAAGGGGGGAAGTAAAGCAGCTGAGTTATTATCATAATTGGATTTTCCCATTGGATTTGTAATATAAACTTACTGAAATGGGTGAAGAGACGGAGCCAAAAATGGCTGAAATGCTGGCTAGGTTGATGGAGGAGCTTAGGGACTCTAATGATAAACTTCGTTCCGAGCTTAGGGACTCTAATGATCAACTTCGTTCCGAATTTGGAACCCTAAACGAGAATTTTGATTCGAAACTTGATTCCAAATTTGAAACCTTTACGGAATCTAATGATCAGCTTCATTCCAAATTTGAAACCCTTAATGGTAGACTGGAAGTAATGGAAAGGGACGCAGAAGTTCGTCACGATAGCTTAGTCAAGGAGCAGAAATTGCACATCGCGGAGTTAGAGAGAAAACTTGAAGAGTATAGTGTTAGGTGCGTTGGTCGGACAGAGGAGTTGTCCTCTCAAGTTTCCAAGTTAGAACAACGGGTTGAGCAGGAGACGAGTGGTTTGCGCCAGGATACCGGTGCCTAACAGGCGCAATATTTACAGTTAGTAGAAAAAAGCGACAGTCAGAGCCACCGCGTAGGGTGCCTTGAAGATCAGATGCAAACATTTCAGGGTGATGTCAAAGGGCTGGCAGCTGACGTGGAAAAGGTTTATGAAGATGTCGAAAAGGTGAAACTACATACCCCTCTAGTGGTGAAACAAGAACTAGTAAAACAAATTCCCAATGTGGTGAGGGAAGAGCTTGTCAAGTACCAAGGAATTATAAAGACCTCAGCTTTTCCTGTCAAAGTCAATGATGAGAAGATAGATTGGGAGGAATTTTCCGGAAAGAATTGTATACATCCTGTAAAGTTCATTAGGAAATTTTGAAAATTTCGCACCTTTCCTGATGGCTAGTGAAGAAAATAAAATTAGGATGGTAATTAAACATTTGAGAGGAGAACCTCGTCTTTGGGCTGATCAATTCGAAGACCGTTTTGGAACGTTTGCTCAGTTTAAAAACAGATTTTTTAAACTTATACTGGTCGGCAGAAAGACAGATTGCCGTGAAATCCGAATTAATGTTGGGCGAGCATTACGATCCGAATAAAGAGACACAAACTAATTTTTTTATGAGGTGTTACTCATCTTGTAGGTACCTAGATCAACCCCACAGTGAGGAAGAATATGTTAAAATTATTGCGGCTCGCCTACCCGAACAAACGCAATTTATTCTCACCAGCCATAAAATATGTTCAATTAAGGATGCCATAGACATGTTGGGAAGGTTGGATGTCCAGGAGGAGAGGATGAGGAGAGACAAGTCGAAGTTTCAGAATGGTTATAGACACTTTCAGGATAGGCGTACACGGGGAGGCGGTTACTGGAGAGAAGAAGGAAGGAATAACCGACAACAACCGGTAAATACATATCAACACGGGGTCAGCCAGAGAAACACTTTTGAGCCGAATAACCAAGCGGTAGAGGCAGAAACTAATAATCAACACCAACGGTACCATGACAACCAACCTCATAACAGAGAACAGAGGGTAGCCACAGTAGCTGCGAGTGGTGAAAATTTAAACTAATTTCTGACACTGTCGAGGCCTCATCAGGGGCAGAACCGGTTAAGGGGCCAAATGCGGACGAAATTTCACAGAACGGAAGCGGAGGATTAAGGAAGAAGAAAATTCAGGAAGAAATTTTTATTTCTGACACTATATTAGGTAATGTTTTAAAGGATGAAGTTGAAGTAAATTGTAAAAGTATTATGGCTGCGGAAACAGACGTTCAAGGGTGTAAGGAGAAATTTGTGGAAGACGATATAAAAGAGAAATTTTTTGAAGTAGCGGAGGAATTTTTTTATGATGCTCTTACAGAGGAGAAGTCAAGATTACGGGAGAATGAGGTTATAAAGATTGAAGTGGAGGGATTTTTATCTGTAAATACCGGAGAAGTAAAGTTGGATAGAATCAAAACAGTACGACAGCCATATGGCTATGACAATAGTGACTGGAGCGGGAGCAGTGGCCGACCGACGGCGCGTACTAGCATATACCGGAGCACTGTTGGAACCTGTGCCAAAAAAGTTTTGACCGCCGCAACACTGGCGAGCGCGGAAAAACAAGCGAGCGAGTTAGGTCACTCACTCGGAAGCAATAATTTAACTGAATCAGTCATTTTCGATAGCGGAAGATATGAAGAAGTAACTGGTAGACAAAAACCTTCTCAATTTGTAAATGAAGAAAATAAAATTGACAGAAAATCTATACGGTGGAAAATTAATGAGGAAAATAAAATTGACAGAAAGTCTATAAGGTGGAAGACGGAGGAAGGTGATCGAACAAGTATCAATTTACCCGATTGTGACCAGAAAAAAAAAAAGTAATCCTATCCTGTTATTTTCATATTGTATTTCTTATGTTTTTTTCAATTATCAATCCTTTTTCTGAGAGAAAATCTCTGTATCACTATAAACCCTACTTTCCCTTTACCTTCGAAGACGCGAGCAGTAATGTAGTAGCACGAAGAAGTGTGGTAAAGTGAGTGAAGTGACGCGTGTGATGTGATGCTTAAAGCAGAAAAGTGTACAGGTCATTGACCTGTGTGTAGCTGGTGTTTACATTGAAAGCAATGTTTTTGACAGCAAGCTGTCAACTTGCTATTGAATACTAATTCATGTCCTTTTTCTATTTTGTGTTCAGTGGGGTTTTTTTTTCCTTTCTTATGTTTACTGTTTCTGATATGTCTGGTGTGTAATACTTTTCTTGTATGTTTGTTGAACTTAATATGTATTTGCTTCTGTTATTGTAAGTGTAAGCAAGCAGCCACGCAGACTTAGCGTTATGTTTGGTAATATGTATTGGTATGTGCCCATGTTTCTATGTAAATGTTAACAGAAGTGGTCTGTAATGACGAAAGTTGGTACCTTTTTCAATGCCAACTTTCGCCACATTCCAACCGGGGGAGTGTGACATAACAGTTTTTTTTTGATAATTGATCAATTTTATCTGAAACCAGATCAATTATCACAAGGTTGTTAGTTAGGGAGTGTAACATAACCGTTGAAATTACGGATATAATTTTAGTATAAATTGTGATCTGAGAAGTAAATGTAATGTCTTTGGTGTTGAGCGATTACTTAGCGCGCTTTGAAACAGTTTTGTATTGGCGACGGTCGAGTAAGCTACGGCCAGTGAGAGCTTAAATGCCGCGGCCGGGAGCGTGTGTGTGTGTATCGCTTAACCGAGGCTCAGAGTTGTAAGACATTGTGTGGACATTCTGGAGGTATTTTTGTGGACTATGAAGGTTATTTTGAATGAACTGGTTTCCCATAAACTGTGTATGTTGAACTGCTATTGATTTGGATCACATCGATTGTGTAATAATTAATTACGGGGCTTGTACTGAATGTTACAATCCTTGATTATCCTCGAACCTGCATTCTTTGGAGAAGAAGTTTAGTTTTTAAGTATCTGCTGGCTTGCTTAGATATTTGTAGTTTCAGAGGAATAAATGTGAGTGAACTGTGAAAGCTGAAATGCCGTGTATTTCTCAGTACTTTCTTACTTGTTTTCTCTGACTACAATTCTAGTTTATCTAACTAGTAAAGATCAGCAGATTGGCGACCGCACGGCTGACCGAACTTTTTATTTATAAGTGTTAATTCATAATTAAATCTAAAAGCCCCAACAACAACGACAAAACAACTGTGAGCTTGCAATTCCTTACTGTTCTTTGCCCCTTTTTACGGCTCTAATGACCTTGTTGAGGCGTAAAATAAGCAATAAGCAAAACAAAACAAAAGTTTCTCAGTTACGCCTTCCAATCTTACGTCGTAGCATTTGCTTTCCTATTCCGTTTTCACAATGGTGCACGCATAAGTTTCTAAAGTGCCAGATGGCAGAAGTGAATATTAGCTCTACAACACCACAATATTGTTGATACTTACAACAGTACCTTTAATAGTTCTTTTAATGTTTATTGCAAGCGCAAAAAAGAAGTTGCAGAAAATTATATTAATGCTGTTGTTATATGAAGCGGATGAAGATCGAAGTATGAATAACGTTTTCTATGATTGCAAGTGACATAGTATTTATATTGAAAATTAAACAGATCCAAATAAATATTACAGAGAGTAAAACTAAAGATTTTAAATGATGAAATTAAGAGAATCAGGTTAAATCTACTACCTTTAACTGGCTCCTAGTGTATTTCGTTCTTTTTTTGCGTCAGCGTAATTTTACATTCTCTTCATTTACAACAGGGTGGTTGAGATCTGAATATGAAAGCGAGTGATGCAAATGAACGTCATGTGCGCTGTTACAGAACATCTCTCCACTGAAATTACCATTTACCAGCATGCATGTTTGCATAATCTCGTTCAATTTGTAATCTGTTGATCCGTTGACAATAGTTTGACGGTACGTAAATAAAATGGTTTTTCAGTTCAATAATTGCTAAAACAATTCGGCGTCTGAAGGATTGCGTGGACTTGTCTTCTTTTTATTTTTATAACAGTAAACATCGACATGAGGAAGGAAGGGAGTGTGTAAGAAATAGTAAGGAATTTGGCTACGGCATTTTTTTAAAAAACCATCCCGCATTCGTCAAGTATGATTTCGGTAAACCATGGAAAATCAAAATGTGGATGGCCGGACGGAGATTAGAACTTCCTTCTCCTCCAATTTTCTATTCTTCTGCATGACAGAGAAGTATTTTAGTTAACAGTGTCACTAAATCTGGTAGGACAAGGATTGAAATCTCCTTCCAGCCATCCGCAGTTTCTCCGTAATCATTTCTAGGGAATTCCGAGTTGATTCTTTGACAATGTCCTGACCTCGATGTCAATTACTCGCAAAACCAGAAGCAAAAGAAATAAAAATGTCATTTTTAAATTTGCATTGTTACTACATATTTTTTTCTGTTGAAGTATCGTACCTCATTTCCTTCATATTTTGTTTATTTTTCTTGAAGGCTAAAGCACTTTAAGGCGATTTAGGACGTAATTCCAGCAGATGTCTAGAAAACCTGTGTTGTTCTTTCCGAGCATGCATATTTTACCATATTCCATTGAAATCTTACTCCTGTGATACTGAATAATTGAAAAGGTAGGAGATGAAGTTTTTTATTTCTGATGTGCGTTGGGAGAGAGGGCATTGAAGAAGGAGTGACCTGTTGTTACGTACCTTGCTCGAAAAAGAAAACATTATATATTCAGTGCAGCTCTGGTTTTCACAGCTTGAGCATCAGATCTTTAAGATGGTGACAGATTACGCCGTCGAAAGCTTGTCTTTCATCAACATCATCCGGCAGTGAACCAACTAAGATTATATAATAAATACTCATTTATTTAGAAAATCATGCCAAGTAATCATTCATAGAGATTTACCCATGTTAACTGGATGAGAAGTAAGTTTACATTCAAAAGAAATCGGACAAGGTACAAGTTAAAACCCAATACTGTCTCTAAGTCGAATTTTCACTAGCGTTGATATGCATCTCAAGTAAGTCGAATGCTTTACAAATTACTAACGGACGTAGTGGATGAGCGGTTAACGCTCTGGCTTCGCATTCGGAGGACGCGGTTCGAATCCCCGTTCGGTAATCCAGATTTGGGTGTTCCATGCTTTCTTCAGATAACTCCCGGCGAATGCCAGGATGCTTCCTTTAAAAGGTCGTGGACAAATTCCTTCCCGTTCCTTGCTTCCCTCCCCATCCTTTCCCGCCTCTAATGTTTTAACATAAGGCTTTAAATACAAAACATTCTCATTAGTACATGATGTAAAGTGCCGGTATAACATATGCCTCTATTTGAAATTTAAATTTGTAATTACCATCTGTAACAATTGATAAATCATTTCTGGAATTTTGGCAATTCATTTATTCGGTTACAAATATGAGGTAAACATTTGATATTAATTTATTACTGGAGACGTCAAGGTCATTAGAGGCGAGAAAATACTATGGAAAAGTAACGGGAAGGTATTTTGCCATGCCCTTTTGAAGGAAGCATCCCGGCATTCACCTGGAGTGATTTGTGGAAACCATGCAAAACCCAAATCTGTATGTCCGGACGGGGATATGAACCGGCACCTTCCCGAATGCGAGGCCAGAGTGTTAACCGCTCACCCACCACGTTCGGCTGGAGACAAGTATTTGGACAATAGAACCGACTGCATAGCGCGATATATGAATCAGTGCTCTGTATGAAGCAGCTACCGAAATTTCCCATGGGCCTGTAATTTGGACAGCATATCGATTTTCGATTTGCGTGCAACAGGTAGTTTTCCGACACGGTGGCTGAAATACGTTACGCTGCATCCTGGCTTAACCGTCGTGCTCCGTGTAGCGGAAATCCGCGCCTAGACTTGGCACGGCACGGCATTGCTCCGTAATAAAGTGAGGCGCCAGCGTATCTTAAAACACCGGCGGTGAGAAACAAAAAATCAGGCAGAACATTCTGAAATGATTTCCTGTACAATACAGCAATACAAAAAAAAAAATCTAGTAAAAGTCGTACCGTTTTTGAGTTATTCGCAGCTAAAGTTGGCCAATAAGAGCACTGCGCGGGCGAATTCAAACAGCCTTCCACCGGCGGTGTTACCAAGCGTACTCGAGGCATGCGACCGCCACAGAAAACGAAAAGAAAAATTCTCTTCGGAAGGGGGGATCGAACCCGCAATCATCAGATTGAGAGTTTGCCGTCTCACCGACTATGCTTCCAAGGCACTAGAATTTACTTGTTTTTAGATGCCACTAGGGCGGGAAGTCGGTGGTGGGGCTAAAGGACCATGCCAGAAGAAGTCTCGCAGTCGAACGCAACTTACTGATAAAGACACTGTCATCATGCAACGTCATCAATTTTCGTTTGAAGAGTGAGCCGATATGCATTTGGAGTATAACGCTGCTGGACAAAACAGGGCCGAAGCAGTTAAGATTTACACGACTCGATTTCCTAACCGTGTGTTGGTTGACAGAAGGTTGAGGGAGACGGGAAGTATTGTTGTCCACAGGCCCGACGCCGGACGAAATCGGTTCAGGCGGAGTGTAGGATTTGAAGAGAATGTCCTGGAAATGATTGCTGATAATCCGAGGACAAACTCTATGGTCATTGCCAACGCATTGCAGATACGTCCAGTCTAAGTGATCCCTCAAATTCTCCGTTTAAATGTAGCCTTTCAATAGGGTCATTTTTGTTGTTTTTTAATTATCATACCTCACATGCCACTGTTTTGGACGTCCTTCACGACAAAGGGTTACATCCCTTTCACTTTCAAAAGGTTCAAGATTTGGAGGAAGACGATTTTCCACTTCGAGTTCAGTTTTCACAGTGGTTCCTGCAGCAATGTAACGATTATCCAAACTTTGAAAGGAAGGTGCTGTGGACGTATGAGGCGTGCTATACCAGGGAGAAGTGTTTTGATAGCCGAAACAGCCATATCTGGGATGTCGAAAATCCGCATGCAATTTTTGTCAAGTCATACCAACACAAATTTAGCGTTAACATTTGGGCGGGTATTTTGGGCGAGTTTATACTAAGCCCTGTTCTACTTCCGCAACGTTTAAATGGCGCTTCTTATTTAGCATTTCATGAAAACGTCCTTCTGTTGTACTTAGAAGACGTTCCTTTGGCAATTCGTAATGACATGTGGTTTCAACATGACGGCACGCCGCCGCATTTTGCAGTACGGGTACGTCAACAGTTAGGTGCATTGTATCCTAACAGGTGGATTGGTCGAGGAGGCCCACTTCACTGGCCAGCTCGGTCACCAGACAACAACCCATTGGATTTTTATCTCTGGGGAGCTTTTTTTTTAATTTTAAATTGGCATTTGGCCTTGTAGCCATTTAGCCAGCAACTGTGTTTCTATTATTTCTCAATTGTGTTCATAGAATCTTCAGGGGTTTTTATTACCACAAGTAACAGGACAACACACGACGGACACTACACTTAATTAAAACCACCCATGCCCTGGGCCGGACTCGAACCGGCGACCCCTGCAACGTGAAGCCAGCTCGCTAGCTCTGGGGAGCTGTCAAGGCCATTGATTATGAGACTGAAGTAGAAACACATGAAGAACTTTTGGCTAGGATAATTCTAGCTTTTGATGAAATTAGAGAAAGTTACAATTTTGGAAGACTCGCAAATTCAGTAACTCAGCGTTGTCGTGCCGGTATTGCAGTTGAGGGAGGACATTTTGAGCAGTTGCTGTAAAATGTAAGGACCCATATTTTTTTGTTATTGTCGTTTATTGGGATACATTTTTACTACGGTTACTGTTGCGGGTTGACGTTTATTGTAAGTAAATCCCTGTTGGCTTTCAATGTTGAAACTGATAACATCAAGTTGGAATGAAACTACTGTACAGTAATTTGGTTTTGTATCAGTGACAAAATGGCTTTCAATGAGTAACAGCTTGTTTACCTTTTGCGGCTTGCCGCGCGTTAGCGAGTTGATACAGGTTGCCAAAATGTACAACTTGTTTCAATAAGAACAGACTTTTTGCAGCAGAGAAAGTTACGTTACAAACGATAGAATGGGTTTCATGTTCTTTTTTCCAAAAGTTTATCGTTTTTTTTGTTTTTTTTGTTGCAAAATAGTAGTAAGGATATTCACGTTAATCAATAAAAATGATGTGATCGAAATCTAGTGAAATACGATTACATGGAATAAAAGAAGCTTCTTTGGAACGAATAAATTAAGTTCACAGAATTATTATTATTTTTTTATTTTTTTTTTGTGCCAGTAACTAAACGATTTTTGTACAAAAATTAAGATTAATCTAGCAAGCAGATCAACTAATTAAAAAACAATTCCCATAAAATAGAATCCTCTAGCCCCACTACACGCTTCCCGAAAAATGTCGCGGATTACCGATCAATTCCGATTACGAACAAACAGTCCGCCCTATTGGCTTGGCAGCGTAGTCGGTAAGACGGCAAACTTTCAAACTAAAGGTTTCGGGTTCGATCCCCCTTCCGAAGAGAATTTTTCTTTTCGTTTTCTGTGGCGGTCGCATGCCTCGAGTACGCTTGGCAACACCGCCGGTGGAAGGCTGTTTGAATTCGCCCGCGCAGCGCTCTTATTGGCCAACTTTAGCTGCGAATAACTCAAAAACGGTACGACTTTTACTAGATTTTTTTTTTGTATTTATTTCGTTAGTGCAACGTCCCGAACACTGCCCTTACCCGCCGATAAGAGAATTTCTGACCACCCTGTATATGACAGTCAAAGCAGTAGAGGAAAAGAAACAACAAACGCGACGTTTTTCGATTCCAAAGTCTTATACTATGGATACTATTGGTCCATGGATCATATCAACCTTGTCGCTAAAATATGGAAGTTGTTAGTGCGACATCACTTCTCATTTTACTTAATTCGAGGTACAAATCGCAGAAAAACATATTTTTTATTCTTATGACGCCAGCATAAACCCATAAGAAAACTGTAGAAACGTGATTTTTTTAAACATATTCTGTGCCAAAGTGACTTTGGAGAATTTTAAGGCTGTTCAACATTTTTTTTTGTGACCAATATGAAAGCTCATTCCTTGAAAACTTAAATTCACTGACAGAACTCCGAAATGGTCTAGAATTTTTAAGATCACTAAGATGAGCGTGGTTTAGGGTTCCACGTTCAACTTTAGGTTCAATCATGGCAGTGGTGGAACATGAACCAACTTAAAACTCATTCGCCCGGGTGCTAAGTTAATGCGAATTTACCTTTTTGAATTTATCTTATATGGAAGACTTTAGTTAACTTGCATGGAGTACGATGAGGAGATGCAGAAGAAATTTTGATGGCGATAATATATATCACCTAATGCCAGATAATTTGTTAACATCATTCACATTACGTAATGAAATCACTAGCCAGAATTTCTGTTAAATTTTGCCAAATTATGCAGGGCATTGGGACATTATCAGACACATAGTAAGTACTGATAAGTTTGAAAAAAAAATTATCAGGATTGCTTAATGTGATCGTAGATGCTAAATAATATTGGGTGAAAACGTATTGAAATCAGTTTGAAAGAAAATATAAACCATTTCAATTAATTATTTACATATACTCCATAACATTTGTATATTTTGTATTAATTATAGGTTCATACTACGAGAAAGACAATAATTCTGATGAATTTGTACGATATTCATTAAAATATTTATATGATAAATGCTAAGATCGGATTTTTCACAAACACATATTCTCCATAACTTTCCAAAATTTTATTGCCTAAAGCTCTTAAAGGTACCTCACTCAAGTTGAATGAATGATATACTGAGAGTTTTACTGGGTCCAATGTTATGTTTAGTTTTGCCATAAACTGTGATAGGAGCAGGGTTCATTCTCGTTTTATGCTCCATTAAGAAAGTTTATTTTTTGCTAATAGCCTTACCATGACCTTTTGAAGGAACCATCTCGGGATTCGCCTGAAGCTATCTAAGGTAACAATGGAAAACCAAATTATGGATGGCCGAACGGGGATTCCAACCCGCGTCCTCCCGAATGAGAGGCCAAAGCATTACCGTTCACTCACCAAGATCTGTAAGAAAGCACATTCGGTTTTCTATAGTTTTTGCTACTTTTTATGTTAAGATATCTTTATAATTGCTAGGGTACAAGTGGCGCCAAAATTCGCGATTTTTTCAATTTTTTATTTTATTATTATTATATATATATTTTTTTTGCTATAACGAATACATTGATAGCGGTCGAGGCCATGTGGCATGTGTGTACCACTAATTTTCGGAATTTGGTAGAAATCTAATGTTTGCCAAATGACATCGATAAACTTTTCACATCAAAAAGTCTGGTTGATAAAACTGTTTCGGTTAAATATTACTGATCAATGAGGAAAAGTGCGAAAGAAGTTTGATGGCTTGTGGTAATGTGTCTCATCAGGAATCAGAAAATCAGCAATTTGAAAGTTATTATTTTCACGTGCACCTTTGTCAAAGGTCTTAGCTATTTGAAGCTCGTAGTGTACATTATGTGGCTCAGATTCCACTCTAAGTAGTTGGACGTCTATCTATTATTATATAATTTCGTTGGGGGCTTACTCTGTCTGGCACCGCACGTGGTCGCCTCATGATCCTATGACATCACGCATCCGACCTTCGTTTCCGGAATACCATAATAGTGGTTGAAGATGTTACTACAAATTTCAGTTTATGAGAACAATTCAATAACTAAGCAACGGCTAAGAAATAAGTTTCCAGAATACTTTCGCTTTTCGCAGAATTTAATTTTAAATTAAACCAGCAAATTTAGTTAAAACATGTGGTAAAACATTACTGATGAATAAACGTGCAGTATCGTGTGTAATTATTTTATTACGTGTAATTTAATGTGAAAATTTAATTTTTTACCATGTCAGGTGTACCTGTCATAACCATTGATCCTAAAAACGAAAACTACCCTTTATCCATGACCATACCAAAAACACGGAATTACAGTAGTGTGATCATATATTATCAAACGATCTCCCAATATTTAATGGATAGTTATTTACAATTCCATCATTGCATTCAAATTATTGCCAAAACAGAGTACGATTCTCATAAAGGTACCGAGAAATTGTTCGTGGTTGGTGAGCGGTATCGCTCTGGCCTTTCTTTCGGGAATGCGCAGGTTCAAATACGGTTTCATGTTTCACGCAGTCACTCCAGGTGAATACCGGGGTGGTTCCTTCAAAAAGCTACCCATTCATTGCCCTCTGTCCTTCTCCGCCTCTAACAAACTCGACGTTGACGAGGTGTAAAGCAATTAAAAAGGGGGTACCGTGAGAATTCATACTGTATTAAATAGAAAGGGAGAGTCTGAACATCTAGAACTGTGCGGATGCCCGTACAATAAGTGTGATAGCCTTGGTGGTCGGATCAGCGCTTGATGAATGGTCGGCGAAATTACGGAGGTAAATCACCGCCCGCGGAGTGAGACCGTATTGCGGGCATGCAAATTGGAGCTACCGCCAAGGACAACAGCACAGTCACCACGCAAACCTACCTGCAACCCGTCTCAGCTGCTTCTACAAGCTAATTCCTTGTGTCGTCTAAACGCAGGTTAAATTGGAACACATAATTCGGATCTATGTTACCTTTTTCAATCTTCCCGCGATCACTGATAAGCTGTCAAAGATATACTTATTGTCTTGAATCTCTAACTGTTGTTCAAAATTTAAACTGTATGCAAATATTTTAAACACCTTTGTGCCCATCAACGTTCACGTTTGATATGTGTATGAACTAATGAGATGAATCGAAAAGTCTGTATTTATCATCTCATCATCATATTATTCCTGGGGAGCACATCCAAATGTGCTTCGTACATCTGCCCTGGCACTTAGTTTCTCTGCAGCAGAATACTCAGCACCAGTTTGGGAAAACTCTGCACTTGCTAGGCAGGATGATATAGCATTGAACGATACTGTTCGCATTGTAACAGGTTGCCTCAAACCAACTCCTGTTGGTAAAATATACCAAATAATGGGTATAGCACCACCTGACATTCGTAGGAAAACAGCTGCAGAGGGGGAGAAGAGGAAACAGGAACAGATCCAAGACACCCTTTGTTTGGACACGAACCTCAACCCACAAGGCTGAAGTCAAGAAAGAGCTTCGTACAATCAACTACAGCCATAACATCTTCTCCTGAATCACGCCGTCTAGAACTATGGCGAAATTCGTTGCCTGAAGAACAATGGAGGAACATCAAAGAGACACCGGGTGCGGGGTGTAACTATCCATATGCTATATGGAAGGCTCTAAACAGATTAAGAACTGAAGTGTCCCGATGTAGATATAATATTAAAAAATAGGGTTACACTAATGACAACGATCTATGTGAATGTGGTGAGCTTCAGAAGCCACAACATCTTCTGGTATGCAGGAATCTCCCTGAAACCTGCACTATCGATGACCTTTATGGGGCAAACGAGAAGGCCATCAGGATTGCGGAATTCTGGTCACATTCATTTAATTGTGTTCTATGGTTTAATATTAATTAATTAATGTTATTTTTTTTTTCTACTTGTAATGTTATTTCCTGCACACGAGAAATAAATAGAAGAAAATAAAAATCATATTATTCTCCAGTCTCAGCTATAGAGCTGGTCATTTATGAGGTTGTTGTCCTGAGATATTTCCTTCTTCAGTCTTCTCTTGATTTGGCATCTCTTTTGGTTGGTCGTCTTGGTGGCGAATTATTGATTAGTACCTGGGTGACCGATCATCGATCGGCATTTTTTGATTTCTGTTCGGTATGCAAGATTTCATCAAAATCCTTGGAGAAGTTTGTGAGAATTTAATATTATCTATTTACAAGATTTGAACATATAATAGTATTAGATTGGATAGATTAAATATATAAACAGTATAAAAACCTAACCTGAAGGTTGGTTGGATCCTCCAGAAGGAGGCATACTAAACTCATTGTATCATTGTTTCAAATATTGATCTAGGAATTAGAAAGAACTTCTTAAAACTCTATGTGTGGAGCACAGCACTTTACGGTAGCGAAACATGGACTTTAGGAATACCGGAAAGAAAGAAACTTGAAGCATTTGAAATGTGGTGCTACAGAAGAATGCTGAAAATTAGGTGGACAGACAAAGTAAGAAATGGACGAGTTTTGGAAATGATGGGTGAGAAAAGAAGTTTATGGAAGAAGCTTACAGGAAGAAGAGACAGGCTGGTAGGTCATATTTTGAGACATGCTGGATTGGTTAATCTATTAGTGGAGGGAACAGTCAAAGGTAAGAACTGTAGAGGTAGACAGAGATTAGAATATATGAAGCAGATAATTGAGGACGTGGGTTGTAAGGAGTATGTAGAAATGAAGAGGTTAGCACAGGATAGGAAGGGATGGAGGATTGCATCAAACCAGTCTAAAGACTAATGACAGCAAAAAAAAAAAAAAAAAAAATCATAGGTAGGACGGCCAGTTCCTTTCCTCAAGGACCTACAATTTAACGTAGAATCCGAACCACAGTACGCCCCACCTTAAAAATTCTTGTCTCCACCGGGATTTAAACCCGGGATCGTATTCATAATGTTTTGAGAGCTAGTGCAGAAACCACTTTTTTCCCACTAATTACAATTGAGCTGCCAGACCGCTCCATATTGGTTATACATTCAATATATCTGTTTTCTACTTACACAAGAACTGCAGTCGGTTAGATAAAAGTCGTGAATAATAGTTCAACATTTTATTTTAACGGCAGCGTTTCATGAATAGAAACCTTCTTAGGTCGAATTTTGTCAGGATTTTCTTAAATTGAGTCTTCACTGAATGAAGTTCGAGTAACTTGGTTGAGACGATTTTCTTTTAGGTTTTCTTCATATGAGTCTTGACTGCGTGAAGTTATATTGTAGTTAATTGTTTTCTTAAATGGATTCCTATGTATTTCGAAGCCCACAGTTTTACTACAACCAAAGATAAAACAGTAGGCTCACTGGTGCCTCAAAATTCTACGAGATTGCGTGGCGTTACAAATGTTTTTTTGCGTAAGCTTGTATTTTTTCAATGATGTCACGTATGTTATTATTTTTTTAAAAGTTAAAAGGTTTTCTTAACGGCTTCCTAGGAATTTGAAGTGCACATTTCATTGCTCGAGTCAAAGAGAAACTTAAATAACCTCAGTAGGCATTACCTGAAACTTATATGACAGCCATTTCCGAGATAAAAATTATGCAATTTGGTAAAATTGTTTTCAAAGAAGTTTTGTAAGATAAAGAAGTTTGAAAAAATCATATCTGACAAAGCCAATATCTATTTTTAAAATATCAGCTTTTAATTGTTTTAGAATTAACCTGATAGTATTTAATGATAACCACTTTCTACGATTCAGTAATATTAAAGATTCTGTTAAACACACATACGGCCAAAAAGTAAACGGTGATTACATTATAACTGCAAGTACTATTTTTAAAGAAGTTTCTGACAAAGCCAATATCTATTTTTTTAAATATCTTATTTTTAAATGTTTTACAATTAAACTTGTAGTGCGAGTGGGAAAGTCTGGTTATTCGGGATGATATCGAAGAGTACAGTCAAGTAATATCGCACCGCTCTTATATTTCTCTAAACGCCAGAGCATAGTCTATATATAGTAGTAGACCTTCTTCGAGATAAGCAGAAGATCTTAAGCCAACCTCCATTAAATGATGCATCCTACATGGAACGCGAAGACTGAAGTTGATATTACAAGTCATTACTATTGCTAGAGATGTAACGAGAGGTTAATTCACCATCTTCAGCGCATGGAAACAACAGAGGCTAAGGAATTGCACTACAAAATGCTGTGATCTCCCTTAGATCTTCAAGAAACAGCCAGTATTCGACCAAACCCGAGCGTACGAATGCTCGATAACCAAACGAATACGCAGAGGTCATGAAAAGTTAAAGTGGCGGAGCTTTCTGTGACCAGAGTGCAATTGTGGGAGCTAAATAATTACACACACACACCGTGATGAGTTTTCAAAACGATAGAGTGGAGATTTCGTGGCTTCGCTGCCGCTCCTACTAAACGAACAACTTATTCTTGACGTAAAGCTATATACTGTACGATCTCTGTTGATTTTTTGGCCATAATATAATAAGTTTTTTAAACTTTCCCTTCGTAAATAGGCGGTCACTGAAAGCAGAGCATTTTTTAAAAATTATTCTGTAAAAAGTATGATTCTGTAAGGAAGTAAGCAGCCTAAAAACTCTGAGGTTGAATCTTTCGTTTCAAGTATTTTTGGACTGATTTCTGTCCAATTTTTCTAAACATTACTGTAATCGCGGTAACACGAGTTATAATATGAGGATTGATATCGAGGTTCACACAGACGTGTTCAGTTGCACTATATGTTATTTTATATTCACGGATTTGGAATTTTCCTTTTGATTGTATCACTTCCTTGTTTGGCATAATCATTTCCCCCGCTATAAGGCCACCTGAACACCGGTCACCTGTTTACATATGTTACCAGTACGAAACGTGAGGCATCCGGACATGTACCGAAACCGTATTTGGAACCGAATATGTGAGGTCTGGAGCATTTAATATACTGACGAACAGTTTGTGTTTCGATCTGTTTAAGAAACGTGTAACTTGTGTTATGTGTGACAATTGTATTTTTGTTTGTGAAATTTGTATTTTATGAAGCGAAGATTGGGAACCGTCTAAGCATTCACCTAGATGATTCCGGGAAACCACCTAATCGGGATCGCCGACCAGCACTCGAACTAGGTGTCGTTAAGGCGGGTACAAACCATTACGAGGCAACGCACGTGCGGGACTAAGGCGAGGCGATGCGGAATGTATGTACACTTTGGTTGCACGAACGTAGTTCGCCGAGTCATCGAACGAGACAGGTATCCGTCCATTCGTTTGTTCTGACAAGTTGGCAGTACTGTGAAGTTAGATATGGAGTGCGGTGATGATTTAACAGTGGCTGATGCTGCATTCATAGTGATTGCTAAGTCACTTAAAAAAAAAAAAGACGGTGGAGGGCAATTAAACTTTATGGGAATAGAATTCTCACTCGTGGACAATTATTTTTAAACAGTGTGATAGAGGAAGAAGAGAATTGCCATTTTCGAAACTTTGCGAGAATGTCGTTCACTGACTATATATTTTTATTAGAGTCAATTCGGGAGAAATTTTGAAAAATGATACAATTTTTCGAAAAGCACTAACCGCTAAAGAAAGGTTAGCCATTACACTGAGATACTTGATAACTGGTGATTAATTTTCTAGCTTGCAGTATTTTTTCAACATATCGAAGCAGCTGATTTCAAGAATTATACCAGAAGTATGCGGGGCTATAATAGAAACACTGATTCAACATGTGAACGTATGTTGCATTAAAATTTTATAGTTACGTAGTTGTTACTTGTAAATACGTATGCTTAGTAATTTACATAATAATTTATTTCACTGTTTTTACTTCATATTGCATATATAAATATTTTACGATTGTAAAAATGGAGAATAATGCCGACTCACATTTGAAGCGATGTCGTTGCCAGAAGAGTGCTGGACAATCTGAGACATCATTGTGTTTAAACGACGACTAAGTGCCAATGTGGCAGTATGAACGAGGGAGTCACGCGCACCACTGGAAATACCCGTCCACATTGCATGCGGCGCAACGCCGAATTCACTTTGATGTTGCCTCGTATTGGGGTGTACGCGCCTTGTTATACGTACCGCCACGATCCATAGTGGTGGTGCTTTTACGCGCGTAGGCATGGTGGTGGGCTTCAAAGTTGTTTTTTTTGTTATATATTTATAAAATCACTTTCTGTAGTGTAATAAATGCACCGATAAGTCACTCCTACAGATATAAAGAATAAAACTGATCAGCAATTACACAAAAAGAAGGCTAGACTATTTTCACAAATTCCGCATTAAGTCTTTACATATCAAATAAAAGGGAATTTGTGTGGTACACAGTTTCTAAAATGCAATATACAAAATGTAGCAATTAAAATTAGAGCTTTTATGTTGATTGCTGAATAGATGTGTGTGCTAGCTACAGATTTCAAGGGAGCAACTAACAGGGTAATGATTGTAATTGAGTAAACGCTGCAAAACATCTCTCAAATAGCTGTGCTAAGACTGATAACAGCGGATACTGGGGGAATTTTAACGATTTCTATAAATTTCATAGGTATCTAAAGATAAGCGAGAGTACTCTAGAGCAGTGTTTTTCAACCTATGGGTCGCGACCGCCACGGGTCGCCCAGTATTCCTCGGGAGGTTGAGATCGCAAGCCATATAAGTGTGAAACGGATGGTTTTTAGGTTTTACATTACAATGAAAATACATTATTTTCAGTGAGAAGACCACTGTGCAAAGGATGTATCACTGACCTCAGAGTGACACAGCACTTGATTTCTCGATCAGTAGGTAAAGTTTCAATAGATCGAAAATTAAATACGTCCTTTTTAAAACATTGACATAGTTTTAATACGGACCTGTGGAATCGCCAAAGTTTTATTACGGACCTAACTGTCAAATTACTGAAAGTGGTATTTTATATAAATTTAGTTAAAGAAGTGGCACCGATAGTGGTGGTGTAACGGTTAGCGTCCTGGCCTCGCATTCGGGAGGACGTCGGTTCGAATCCCCGTCCGGGCATCCAGATTTGGGTTTTCCATGGTTTCCCAAATCACTCCAGGCAAATGCCGGGATATTTCCTTCAAAAGACCATGGCGAAATTCCTTCCCATTCCTTGCCCCCCATCCTTTCCCGACTCTAAAAGACCTTGCTGTTAGAGAGACGTTAAGCAGATAAAAAAAAAAGTGGCTTATGACTCCAGTCAGTTTTTTTCAGGCAGATAAGTATTAGTCGCCTTTAAACACAGAGGGGAAAAAAATGAGAACTGAGCTGTTGTTAGAGAACCGAGCATGATGTTGAATGAAAACGAACGGACCAGTTATATGGATGGTCTCTGGTTCAAATCCCCGTCCGGCCATCCAGTTTTCGGTTTTTATAGGATTTTTGAAATCGCTCCAAACGAATGCCGAGAGGGTAATTCCAAAAGACCATTTTCTAATTTCTTCACCTTTCTTCCTTCCCACCTTTTTTCTTTGCGAGGCTCTAACGACGTTTACATCGACGTATCATCAAACTCGAAGCAAAAATAGGGAAGTTGTTGAGGATCTGAATGTGTTGTTGCAACTTACATTTTGAATTTAGAGTGTTTCTGTTTGGTGATTGCATTACGACATTTTACCATATATTGCGCTCCTGAATGAAGAGGTAAGTAATAATTAATGCTTGTTCTCTTCACATGTAAATTCAGTTAGACGTACCACTCTTATTTTTAATTCTTTGATCTATTTTAATTTTATGATTTCTAATGAGTACATGTGCCTGTGAATCGAAGCAGCTGACATTTTCGAAGTCGCAGCGCGTATGTTACACTACAGGTAATAAAACTTCTGTCATGACTTAAAAACGCTTTGTTTCTCTATACGGCCTGAGATTACGCTGTCATGTCAACTTTTAGGAAGATACATCGACATTGTTTTCCTACGCGAAATAAGGGCTTTAGTGGCGAAAATTTTGCACTAGATCTTACGGCTAAGGCAGGCCGTAAGCCTAATTTATGTGCTAATGTCGACCGCACCACATTTTGCCACAGGTGCTAGTAACTTGTTTCCAGGCTGAAAGGAATGAAGCCGGTTGTGAAGAGGATGGACCCAGAATCTAGGGCTAAGCTGGTCAGCCATTCATTTACAGCTTATGTGATGGATGTTTTTGATGAAGTACAGTAGTGATCTTTTGGTCATTTCTGTTACTATAATCGCGATACTTTTACGTATAATACTAAAATTTTCCCACTACTTCGCCGGCCCGGACCTTGTTGTGAATGGGAATGCGTTTGTTTATTCTAACAATACGTATACGTTTGAAATGTAGAATCTTTGATACCTTTGCCGTAAATTCAATTCCACAGTTTCGTTACGATTGAGTGTTAATCTTTGATGTAGTTACTCAATTAACGGTTTCCGTGTATTATGACATACTACGTATACTTCAGAATATAAACAGAATCCAAAGGGTGCAATGTTTATCTATGTTGAAGCATGATATTCTATGGGAGTTATAGTTTTTTGTTCCGTTCGCATCTCATGTAAAGTCACGAGGTATTCTAAAGATTTTCAGAGAGACGATAAACTTTCAAACTGGGAAAAACCCAATTCAATTAGTTCTGTAGTTTTTGCTGTACAAAAGAACAGATGAAGCCTGTTTACAGATTCATAATACAGTAGTATAGTTGGATACAAAAAGTTGATGTCATCACAAAAAAGAGCTGTAGAACTTAATATAATGACAGTGATAACAGTGATTTAAAGGGTGTTAAAGGGCAATATTTAGAACACACATCAACATATTTAAGTAAAAGTTATCTAACAGACTCCTAAGAACAAACCAGATGTCACATTAAATAAGTTTCATGTTTGAGAAACTTTTAAAATCAAACATCCAACTAAATAATAAGAAAATTAGAATTGTCCTTAGTTATCAGTAACAAAAATCAACCGTAAAAAGATCTCGTAGTTGACAAAAATAATGTCAGTTAAAACTCCCACACATAGTACATTTATATAAGAATGAAGCTTTCTCGACGTTGAATATTAATGTAATATTCTCGGGTTACTAACCGAGTAAATAGTGTGTATTCACATGATATTTCGTCGCTATCTTAAAGTGAAGCGCTGACCACGGTGGAGTGTTCTATACCCGAAATATCGTGTGAAAACGTAATGTTTACTCCGTTAGTTACCCGAGAACGTTATATTAATACAGTAGACATTTGTCACTTTGCACAGATCATTGCTAGAGATATTGGACATAGCATTAGCTAGAAGGAATTCGGATCTTAGCATGGAACGTGAAGTTCGAGGCGCGTCCAGAAAGTAAGTTCCGTTTCAATTTATCTCCGCTGCAGCGCTGCGATTGCAGTTCCGCACATGTGCTGTAGACGATGTGTATCAAGGGGAAAACGTCCGTCATTTGGAGATCGCTGTAAGTTACGTACGCTTTGTTGTGCTTGTTTGAAATCAGGTCTGTGATTCGGTTTCTGAATGCGAGGAAAGTGAAACCAAGTGAAATTTATCGGCAAATTTGCGATGTTTACGGACCAAATGCGATGAGTGATTCGATGGTGAGAAGATGGGTCCGACAGTTCAGTGGCGGGCGTAGTGATATGCACGATGAATAACGAAGTGGGCGTCCACCTTTGGTTACGGAAGAACTGGCAAGACTTTCATCTGTTCTTACATCTCAAGTCTTTCCTTGGCGGTCATCACTTCACCAATGACGACGAGCTGAAAGAAATTGTTTCCAACAGGTTGAAGAGACAGGCGGCAGATTTCTATGAAGAAGGCATACAAAACCTGGTGCCATGCTATGACAAATGCCTGCAAAATTTCGGCAGTTATGTCGAAAAGTAGTTTAAGAGTTGTAGAATTATGTGCAATATAATTTTTTTCTGTATCTGGGTACAATTTCATTTTATTACCAAACGGAACTTACTTTCTGGACGCGCCTCGTATATCTATATAAAGTGTAAAATTATCTTTTAGCCACGTCTCGAGCATCATAGTGTCTCCGGAATTTTTTGACCGATTCCTAAGTTTTGTCTAGAGTGTGACTATCTTTTGTATTAGACTTCAGACCACTGTACCTACAATACACAATTCATATCATTGAAAAGCAGCGCCGTTTGTCAAATACATGACTGTCTGTTGATATCTGAGGCAATTTTTGGACAGCCGTTCAAGGCTGATACGTCATGCTGCGAAAGTAGTGCGCTGATTTTGTACGGAGTCGATTGATTTACTATCACTATTCTTCTAAACTGGTCAGGTGTATAAAACCAACTGGTGGCTTGTACTGAGTGGAATAGAACCAAACAATTTTCCATTACAGGAAGATACAGATCAGAGACAAAATGATTTGACATGGAACTGAGCAAAGTTCACATTCTAAAATAAAGGTGACACCGAAATAGGTTAAGGTTATATAAATGCAGGTAATTATGACGGATTTAATTTCATAATTACACGAGTTTGATTAGGTATACTAATTTGTTCAGAAATTTTCTTTGGAGCTAAAATAAATTCTTTTGTGTTTCTTAGAGACATTTCTCGATGGTAGATGTATGTAATCATAACGTTTTGTAATCTTTATAGCAGTAATCTGCTTAAACAGTAATTGGAATTCAAAGCTGATCTAGCTTGCAAAAAATATCTGGATGAAAAGAAATCAAATAATTAACAAGTTTAATCTCGCATCGTTCGGTCAACAGAAAGAACGTGACGTCATCGCGATGCCTCGAGTTTTAATATGACGAATATAATTTTTGCTCCCAGCCTGGGATGAGAGAGCACTTCAGCGTCTCAAACGTAATTTCAACTTGCTGTAGCACGGAGCAGCTGTAAACATGATCTTATTTGCTCGGTCTGAAGACTGTCGGTGAAATTAAAAACGGACGACCTCTTACCTTTTCAAACGCAGATGAGAAGCAAACAAGGCTCCAAGCTATCCTCCTGTTTCATAATTGGGCATAGAATCCCGCTCGTCCGGAAACAAAGGAAAAACACACCGCGTCGGTGTAGTGTTTCCATGTTTCCTGCTGGTATTTATTTCGTCGCATTAAAAATGAGGTAATGCAATGAAGCGCAAAGTTTGGCGACGGCAACACGAACTGCTGATAAACTGTCTCCGTACACGCGAGGACTGTTCTCTGCAGTGTAGTCTGTGAGGAGCTCTGCCATATGATACTGCCACTGATCTCGGACTGAAATAGAACACCAAGGCTATTCCTGCAACATTCGTAATGGTCACGTAGCTATTTGAATACGAGCAAGGCTTTTTCATATTACTATGCAGGCATTAGTTGTTCCCGCATAATAAAATTTCTTTTACTTCACTTGCTAAAACTATAAACAGCCTGCCCCATTAGGCCAATTGGCTGCGGCCCTTGACACGTCATTAGCTGGTTCGAGTCATGTTTGTGGAACAAATTTTCATCTTCGGAGTGTACGAATAAAGGCATACGAAACAGTTAGTGAGTGGCGAGGGGGCATCCATAAATACGTGAGGTGAGGTGTTTTTCCGGATTTCCGGGCACCCCCCGCCTCTCTCTGGTGAGACTTCATGAGATCTGGTCCAACTCCCCCCTCCCCCCTTTATGGTGAGATCTGTTTTGTGAGGTTTTTTTTGTCTCATCCTTTCTTCCAAAGCCGGTTACACCCCACCTTTTCTACGAAATACCCCCAATAACCCCTTAAAAAGAGTAGACCTGAATTGGCAAGCACGAAAGTTTCATCATCTTCTTTATTCAATCATTCATTCATTCGCAAACAAGATCCGGTACTGCACATATACACATCACATTCATCCATGCAAAATAACAAAAACGTAAATACACTTCCTTCACTGAGGAAGACAAGCGGAAACCAACCCATTTTAATTTTCCCAAGAAAAAGCACCCACCAACCTAATCGTTGAAGTGAAAAAGAAGATGAATGCTATAAATAGTGTACTACTTAGAGAAAACAATTTTTACGGATAAAAGGTTATGATTGGTGTAATAAAACTTAATACATAACTAATAGAAATAGCATGATTTCCTTTTAATCTCCTGCATTGTTTGTTCGGAATTTGTATTCAATGGTGTTTTCGTGTTGGCTGCTATTACTCGACTAAGTGTGATAAAAGGTATAAAATAAAAATGCCAAAAATAAGTTTTTAGTCACAAGTAATGATTTTCAGGGTCACTGTGATTACCATGTCACCTGAGTTGATATGCATCTTGAGTTTTATCATTGATGGAACCCTTACGATTGATTTAAAACAAAAATGCATTGCATTTAGTTTAAAAGCGACAAAAAAAAGAGCTTCTTAGGGATACAAAGATGATTTTATGTTCATCACCGTGTGACATTGTTGGACATCGATTTAAACCAAACGTGCATTTCGCAGAGTCTAAAAGTGACAAAAATAAGATTTAGAGACAAGAAAGTGTATGTACACGGACAGTGTAGGGACAAAATCTTAGATTTTTTTAGTCCAATATAATGAGCGCATGACCTGATCTGGCTGAAATACAAGCCTGTGCTGTATTTGACCATAAGAGAAGATTTTCGGTTGGTTTTAAACGGTTATAGAAGCACTGAAGATGGTCAGAGAAGATCTCCCTTTTTTAGGACTCGTTTCATTATTATTATTATCATGAATGATTACTGTGTATAAATCACCAAAACCCCCAAAAAAATTCAATAAATTAATGGATGGAGGGAGCTTTGTATAAATGACAAAAATAGCTGCATTTACGATTGACATTAATTCCGTTTATTCAACAATATATCTCCATAGATTTTAACAACTCATCAAAACAAGTTCTTAGTCGATTGGATGGGTTCAGGAGTTGTCAAAGTTTCTTATATCACTAATGTAAGTAATGTTCTCAGGACAAATTTTATAATTTAACTTCAATCTTAGAGAGCATGAGATTTTAACTACGGCGTTAGCCGTTTCAGGTCGTTGCTACAGTTTTCGGTAATCGGTTAAGCGCACATCGTTATCATTAAGATGATCTGGGGACGGCGATGTTGCTCGTCATCGACTATAGCTGGTGGCAATTGTGGTCCGGCGTCATGATATCTTCACTCAAAAGCAACTCCATATGCGTTTGACGGACATTGCGGCTACACCCACCATGCCAGGATGTACAATCGAAGACACGGAGCACGACCCGACTGCAAAGCTGTTCCAAAAATCAACGTTAGATTAAATTCAAAACCACGCAAACATTAACGCTAAACCAAAATTTCCTTCGCTAATTGGCTGGTTTGCGAGAGTATCAGTCATATGTCTTTCAGAGCTCTGTTTCTTTTCAATATTGACACAAAATATTTGCTCAAGGTCGGACTTGAGAACTATGGTCAGCCGCAGGTCTGCAGACCGTTATCCTGCCAATTGTTGACACAGCCTGGCAGGCTCCTGCTTAGACTACTGGCTGCATTTTTAGTACAATAATCCATGATGGACCTATTACGGATTTACCGGTACAGGTGCGTGAGCTGTTATCGCTTGGGCCCCGTATTCGGGAGGACGCGGGTTCGAATCACCGTTCAGTCATCCATATTTCGATTATCTATGGTTTCCTGAAATCATTCAAGGCGAATGGTGGAAAATTCATTCCGTTACCGGTTTCCTTCCCGCTACTGGTTTCCTTCCCGCTACTTGTCCACATGTTCTCCCTGCTCCGAAGACCTTAAAAGAGGGGACTGAACTGGCATCTTAGGTTCTTTCGCATGTTTTTTTATGTCATGCTAATTAATTAGATGCTGTCGTCCACTTTCAAAATTACTTCCAATCATGGTAAATTGATAGGCAAAGAGAATTATTCCTTGCTTTTTCCGGTTATTTATCAGCTAATCGCATTCATTGCCATCTCTCGGTAAAAAGGGTAAGCAATGCTTTGAAATATACTTGTATTTTATGAAGTTTTTGGTACTGAACTAATTAAACACACCAGCATTTGCCTGTCATGTTACGGGAAATCTCATTAAACAGCAAACTAGAAGGCCGCTGAACCGGGTAGTGCGGTGTTAGCGAACTGAATTCGCGTTGCTGGGGTCACCGGTTCGACTCCGGCCCAGGGCATGTGTGGTTTTAATTAAGTGTTGTGTTGTTGTCATTCCACTTATAATTATCAATAATACTAGCAGGGTATAATACAGTTGAGGAAAAAATAAAAAAACACAAATGCTAGCTGAATGGCTATAAATCCGACTGCCACTAAAAAAAAAAAAAAAAAAAAAAAAAAACTACCACGACAAGCCGGAAATTTGAGCGTGGGCCTGTTGTACGTCACCACTGACAAATTGGCGGTTGTTCCTGGGAATCAACAGGGTGAAACTTTCATACCTGAACGAGTATTACGAAATTTAATTGCTAGAGAGTATTAGACTTACGGAGTATCATGTGGATTTATCCCATTTCGTAGTGTTGTTACCTAGCAAACTAGGTTCTCCACACCGGCGATTTTTACAGCCGCCATTAATTCAGCGGAGTTCCGCGGTCGATAGTCGACCACTTCGCAGAAGTCGACCCAGTTATGTTTATGTCAGCTGAGCTGCGAACCCCGACCTGGGTCACTTTTTTTTATGCCCCTTGCGTCTATTTCGAATGCCGGTAGCGGCCGCTGGCGACCCAGTTCCGCCTCAGTCGACACCAGACGTCAGTTGAGTGTGGACGGAGCACAGTGTGGAGCGAATCCGGACGCGTACCGCAAACAACCGGAAACTAGTAAGAATAACTTCCAAAGTAGAAAACACCATGTTAGGTCTGGCGTTGTGTGTTGTACCGCTACCAAGGAGTGATTTGTGTTTTACAAGTTGTGATGCGACTGGATTATTGTTGACGGATCCGGTAGCGTGCAGAGGGTCAACTGTTTGTGATTTGGGAACTAATTAATTGTTCTGTTCGCCTCGTGTTATGGTATACCTTGAAAGTAAATAATACCTTAAATAAATGAATATGGAATGATGGTAATATTAATTTTAAAGATCTGACTTAATCGGTCAAACGATTTTTTTTTCATATAATGGGATGCTTGATTTTTAGTTTTAGGAGATTCGACTACCGCAAACTGACACATGGTGAGAGTTCAGATTGTTGTTTTTAGTTAGATACTTCATACCGGCCGAAGATAAGTGTTCGGAAATCACATCCTATACAGGCGCTTACGAGTACTGTAACATCTCCTTTCCGTTCAGCTCCTGTTTCTGGCTCGCCGACGTCAAAGTCATTAGAGACAGGAAAGGACTGTAGACAAAGAATGGGAAGGCATTCGGCCATGATCTTTTGAAGGAACCATACCGTCATTCGCCTGGAGGGATTTGGGAAAACCACGGAAAACCCATATCTGGATGCTCGGACGGGGATTCGAACCCGAGTTCTCTCGAATGCCAAGCCCGAGCCTTACAATTTATCCACCACGCTAGGTATTTCCGTTTATGAATAAAATTGATACCGATCACTTTACATTAGTTGCCGTATACAGCTTAGTGAATTGTGGATAGGAATTTAGCGTATTCCGTGTAGTGAATTGTTCAGGCAACAAATTTCCAACGCACTCGTATTTCGTAGAAGTCATTTTGATTGCTTTAGCTCACGGTGTTTGAGAATAAATTCACTACATCGAAACAGTAGCCAGGTTTCTCTGCAGTAACATTTCGTAGCTGTACATTCCTAACTCTTCTGAGATATTTTTATATACTAAATGTGCGATCTTCTCCAAAGAATACTGTGTCATCCGCACTGTTAATTGTTTATAATGAACTGTCCATGTCCAGTCACTCGTAAAAAAAATATTGGTAAGCGTGTTTCCGAAATTATGCCATGGGTTTGACCGTTTAAAGCATTCCAAACTTAGGCTGGAAAGGCAAATATTCGAAACCACTTAAGAAGAAATATTATTTAATCTTCGATATATGCATGTAACTTAGTTCGCTTTACGCAGCGTGAGACCAAAATTCTGCCGAACTTAGCCTAGAGTGCTTTCAATAGGCATAGGCAGCAGGTGGTAATTTATTTATGACAGCGGTATCTGTGGAAATAACCACCCGATCCTCATTTTCGACTTATGCTGCAGATTACCTTTGGCAGTTTCATAACTTCCTCAGATAAATCTGCTGCCAATTAAAATATTTACGTAAAATTTTGTTTTAAACTATATCTATTGATCTTATATCACCACAGTGATTTCCATGGGAGTAAAGCATCAATAATTCAGCCACGAAATCTGACAAAAGTATTTAAGTGTTAAAGTGAAAAGTAGCATGTTTCATCGTTTATCAAAAGATTACATCTTCAGCACGCCTTAAAAGACTATTGCTTTACTAAATTCTGTAATTAATGAATATGTGCGCCTTGGGGCCTAATCAAGTCATATCCAGTAATAACTGTATATAATTGATGACTTTTATTCATTTCCCTTAAGCTAATCTGCTATACTTTACGTCGCCAGAACTGATTTCAGGTAACCGTGGATTATAAGGTTGTAGATAGTCGTTTTAGCCTTGAATTCAGTTACTGCTATTAAGTTTTAAAGGAAAATTTCTTGCATTTTCGAGAAATAATTTCTTATTTGTATGCATGTTCCAAGGATTCTATTTAGCATCTGTTTTTGGAGATGATTTCTTCGATGACAGCGCGAAAACTTAACAACTGCGGAAAAAAAGTTATGTTGTCATTGCTGTTTTAACGACAGCAATTACAGCTACATCATTTTCAGTATACCGTTGACCTCATGGTGAAATGTGTAACAGGTGTTCTGGCAACGAAATAAGTATAAAATCTTCTGTTGTGAAACATTTTGTCTTCAGTAGAAATTCTCTGCAAATCCTGGTTAATGTTTTAATGTCATTACGAGCAATTAATTATTTTACTCTACTAATCCTTCACATGTTTTTTGATAATATTATTCAGTGCTATAACTACTTAATGAGTAATTACTAATTCGAATGTTGTGCTGTGTTTCCGTGTGAAAGGTTTACCAGGTCATCGACCTAAACATTATAAGAAAGCTTGGCCACTTTATAACTACGTGATGTATGCATCGTATGCATTACGGACTGATTAGAAAGAAAATGTTACTAATACTCACCCATACACGTGAAAATCAAATTCTATAATATTTTATGATCACGTATGCAAAAGCCAATTAGAGAAGAAACAAAAATATAAAATTATACACTGTGGTGACTATATTGCATCGCGCTGGAAGTATCAGCAAATAAAGTCTTACCCTCGTCAATGAATTATTTAAATTAATGTTTAGAGACATTAACAAACATTCTACTTATTCTCAAACAGTTGTGATGTTTGAAATTATATTCTAATACAAATCGACAAACATTTTATCGTGAAACTTAAGAACTTAAATTTAAATACAACAACAAATAAAAGAAATAATATTTCATCTAACATTACAAAGATTTTACAATGACTATTTATTCTGAGGCTCTATAAATGAATGGTATTAAAATAAAAGTCATTTAATGTTCAGGAACACAGGCAAAACTTTGCTTCGGCAGGGTTGTTGAGTATGCAAGGTATTTAGCGCAGCAACTGTTCGACTAGTTGGTAATTACCGCAGGTCCATCGGAGCGAATCGCGTCACCAAATGTTGCATCTGTCGGCGGTCACTCCACTTGGCCTCACCAACTTTGAATCTCATTTCCTAACACTTTGTAAGTGAGTGAGCGAAACGTTCAAGTTACAATCGTACTAAAGAAAAATGCCTCGGGCCCAGTTACATCGTTATCTCTGCCATTTACCAACACCTAGTCCTCGATCGATCCACGTTTTCTCGTCTCGTGATCTCTGAGTCCTCTTCTCTCCCTTCAGATGTTCAAGTCCAAGAGCCTTTGATCCTATCAGATCGTGATCTTCTTTCTCTTGCGATGGGATTTGCCACTCCTGTCAACCAAATTTGTAACAATTAGTTGATTGAAATAACAGTTTTTTTTTAGTGGCTACTACATCTATCCCCCACTCCCATTCAGTTCACACCGAATTGGATGGCTCTTTCTCACATCACGTGACTGTTGGTGAAACTGTTTCATCGACTGTTTTTCCCACACATAATTCTTGCTTCAGCTCGCTGATGGATATCTGCTGTTTCTAAAAGACGTTTTCAAGTGTCCGAAATTAGTTGCTCGGAAACTTGCATTCGCTATGTGTTTTACTTGTTACATCTCGCGTGGATAATTCTCTTACTTGACTATTCACCATCTCGGAAGTCCCTGAGAAGTCATTTCATAACAGAAGATCTCTTCACTTGTTTTAGAGTATCTCCCACTCCACTATTCCGACGCTGAACCATAGCTCGCTTGCAAACTTTTCGTTCACAAGTGACAATCATCCGTATTCCCGCAATTGTAGCACGAAAACTTCCTTGCATTATTGTATTTTTAAAAAAAAAATAAAACGAGGATGCCAAAAATGTATTGAAAAAAGTAAATTTGAGTACTTGATGACATCAAAATAATCTGTAGATTCAGTTTCTTTAATAATCTTTCGTTGGGATTAAAAGATACTTTTAAATTAACGCTCAATCAAAAGGTCAGAATGAAGACGGACAGATCCTTGGACCAAATCACAGTGTCGGTCGTAATTTTTACGGACCCTTTAACTGCCCTTCACCAATAGAAAAACTTTACTTTGTATACGCGGGTACACTAGGATGCCTCGTGTATAGCAGGTTTCTACTTTAAACTATACGTCCTTATATCCAGTGGAATTACTTTCTTAGGATAAGACACGATAGTGAAAAAATGCGTGTCGCCAGGTGATTAAGGTTATTCGAGATAATTATTATTTTTTAACCAAAAAAGTTTTACATTAACTCATTGCTCTTAACAATATTTTTTAGAAACATGCATCTTATAATAATAATAATAATTGTCAAATTGTGATGGAGCGTATGCTCCGGTTGCAATCTCCCTACATACCCATTCTTCTCCCTTCCTCTTCCAACCCACTTTTGCCGTCAACCAATTTTTACTTTAAATTGTTTGAATGATTTCGGTAAGTTATTCATCACCGCCCCTGGCAACTTATTCCAATACCTTACACCCTTTCCTATAACACCATTATGCCTGAAATCAAGTGCCAGCTTGTGGTCGTGGTCATCTTTACCCTTCCAAGCACCTCTCTTAAACTTCCCACCAATATCTTTCCACGCTTCATCACCAATATAGGCCATGTACATTCCCAAGACTCTCTTCACCCTCCTTCTGTACTCCGAAAAAAAAAAATCCACTCCAGCTCCATTATGATATTAGTTACTGATTGTGTTTTTCGGTAATTTCCAAAGACAAATCTAGAAGCCCTTCTCTGCACTTCCCCCAACTCCTGTACATGATACTCAAAGTGTTGGTCCCATACTACATCACCATATTCCTGCAGTGGTCTGACCGGAGTTATGTATCTCAATTCCGTTGCTTCTCTAGTGCATCTCCTTATCATTCTTTCCAACAGGTGAAGGATTTTTAACCCTTTCCCTACTACCTCTCCAATGTGTCCTGCCCAGTTAAGTCTGTTATCAAGTTTTATGTAGGGGTATTTACATTTCGAGTCTTCAATAAATAGCTCCTTTCCCACTTTATAACAATAATCAAGCTTTAGCTTTTTATCTATATTCCTAATAAGCTGGATCTTCTTTGTATTTATCTTCATCCCATGTTGACTCACCCAGCTAGTTATTTTATCTAGATCGCACTGCAGCTGTTTACAGTCTTCTACTGTTTTATACATCATTATGTCATCTGCAGACAATAAAACCTGTGACAGTAAACCAATTAACACAATCATTCATCAGAACCCTCACGTATAAGATGCACTGCATGAATTGCAAAATGAAGATCTCTACAAGAAACAACTTACTGCGCAAACTAGTGGGATCACAGTGGGGCAGTCAACCACAAACTATACGTACATCGGCAATGGCCCTTTGTTACTCTGTTGCAGAATATGCATGCCCAGTTTGGTACTCATCATCTCATACCAAACAAGTGGATGTAGCCCTCAATAACACCTGTAGGCTAGTGACAGGTTGCTTAAAGCCTACCCCAGTAAATAGGCTTTACCAGATTTCGGGGATTCCGCCACCCAGTATCCGGAGAGAAATGGCTGCGAACAAGGAGAAGACCAAAGTAGAACGGGAAAGCGCTCACCCACTGCACGGCCATACCCCACCAGCCCAGAGACTCAAATCCAGGAAAAGCTTTCTGAGAACATCACGGGAACTAATTGAGTCACTTGCAAAGGCAAGAGTACAGTTGTGGAAACTGAAGGTTCCTAACATCTCGGGACCACTGACAGCTGCAGAGCGCTTGCCACCTGGTCATGCAGAAGACTTGATCGTCTGGGTCCTTAAATCGATTGCGAACAGGAGTGGGCAGGTCCAAGGAAAACCTAGTGACATTGGGTTTTACTGATGCTACTACCAATATTAAGTGCGAATGTGGTGAAGATCAAACTATGAATCATATGCTCGAGTGTCCTATGTGCCCATCATCCTGCAACAACGAAGACCTGTTTCAATTGAGGTTGCGAAGTACTGGGCTAACTGTGTTTAAGGTTGTTGATTTGCACAATGTATTTAACTGTGTATTTTTTTTTTTTTTTTTTTTTGTAATACGATGTTGTTGTTGTTGGTTTTTGGGCTTTAGTGTGCGTCAACATCGAGGTTATTAGCGCTCTATTGTGATACGAGAATAATAAGAATAATGAAGAACAATGGTCCCAATACACTACCCTGTGGTACTCCCATGTTCACTCCTACTTCTTTTGATACTTCATTTTCTATCCTGACTTTTTGCTTTCTACGTTTTAGGAATTCTTCTACCCAGCAAATCACCTTTTTATCAACTCCAATAGTTTTTACCTTATTTAGCACCACTTTATGGCTCACATCTTGTTGGCGTATACAAAGGAGTCTTCGTAATATTCATTTACTGAACCTTGTTTGCGTTGGAACTGAATTACGTAAGGCAGTGGTTTTGTGTGACTCGTGTGCCTGCGACCTTACCCTGTAAGCCCTCGAGGCAGGCCGGCGGCGGCTTTCCAGGTCAATGGGGCTCATTCGGAGGCCCGGCGCGACGCCCACGCTTCCAGCTCGCTGGGCCTGTATAATCTATGGACGGAGCAGCGGTCCGTCTGATTCGCGTGATTGTAACGCATTAAAGCAGCAATTCCAAGGGCAACTGTACACCACTCACTTGAATATTTGAGCTATTCAATTTTCTTTAAGGTCTTATTAAGCATGTACTTGTATTATTCATTCAGTACATATAGACATTTTGTCTCTAGCAGCTAGTTGATAGACTCTTCACATTTACTCGCTAACTTTAAAAGATTGTTAAAGTGAAAGTATGACATTAAAATTTTAAAAAAAATGAATGCTGTAAATCGTTGGTCACCTATAAAAAAAATTGTATTAATTCCTTGAAATCTGAATTAACTGCCATGATATGATGCTTTCTTCCCGCTCGTTATTCATATTTTACATTAAAATCTTCATGAATTAAATTAAAACAGCTGGAATATGAGTGTGTCGTGCCGCTATGCGATGCTACTAGCAGTGCAAGATCAGTAAAAATCTCTTGGAATGTTTGTTAGTTACATTTATCTTATCTGTTCTTGACGTTTAACTTCTCTCCGCTGTAAAATTCACATAAAATTTACGATAAAAAAATATATTTCGCACTGCTCCGTAATAGCTACGTCCCACAATTTAAATCGATATAACGAAACGATTGTTTCGTTCTGTTAAAATACGGCATTTTAACATGGACGTCGCAAAAGGAAATTTACCGTATGGCTTTGACAAATTTTTCTTTTCGCTGTAAAGTACTTAATCTCACTGAATGTGTAAATAAATGTTAAAATTGTTTTTTTTTTAGTTTTATGTGTAAGAGAATAAGTATGTTAGGCCAAGTTTAAAGGAAAGAGTTGTTCAATCCAAGAGAATGGGAGACTCTATGTCACTGACCGAAACAAAAGATGCACTCGCGAATAATTAATGATTGAGGCGAAGTAGATTTGATGGAGAGAGAAAAGCTCGATTTTATAATAATACTAAAAGCCTGAAAGCGTAAAAGAACTTTGTTGGATCCATGAAGATGATTAATTATCTATTTGAAGCTATGAAATAAAAGAAACGTATTGGTGATTTGAATCGAAGTGTGGAAATTACGAATTGCCGAAATCTGTGATGAAAAAAATGCTTTGGAATTTTACGAGAATGTTTTCAGGATCGTAATTTAAAGTGGAGTATTTAGTCGAAGAATAAACTACCGATAGTATACTGTGAAGTATTTTGATATATTTGCAGCGTTATAACAAAAATTGTAATTGGTCAAGAGCTCGTTGAAGGAACCAATTCAAAGGAAATAAAAATTTGTATAACGCCTATTAAAAAATTAAATCCGGGATCGTGACCCGGAAAACCGGGGGTAGGTGTTATGTAGTCCTAGTCACATTTCAACATAACCACAGCCGCTAAGAAGAGAACAAAACAATTTAAGCGGATAGGATCCCTGTTCCGGCAATATGTAGTATTTTGCAATGTGGTAGTGCCTGGTGGTTTCATATGTTTAATTTAAGTTGATACGATTTTTCGGTAAAACATGAGTGAGGAACGTGAAGCAGATATCATACCAAAGCAATTAATCCAAATTTCACGAGGTTTGTACTGATTTTCGATAGGTGTCGGATGTCTCACAGCGCCTCAAAAACTTGCAGTAATTACGAAATAAACATTAATTATATAAACTGAAACAATCTAGCACAAGAGAAAAATTTGCAGAAATGGTAGACTTAGGTCTAAGAATTAACTGTGAAAGGAGCTCAACCGAGGACGAATGGAATGCATTAAAGACCGAAATAATGAAAGCTGGCAAAGAAACCTTAGGCTTTAGGGAACAAGCTGCCCGAAAACCTTGGATCACAGAAGAAATTTTGCAGCAGATCGATCAGAGGAGAAGGTACAAAAATGCTCAGGATGAAGCAGGAAAAGAGCAGTACAGGCAATTTAGAAATCAAATAAATAGGAAATGCAAAATAGCAAAAGAAAAATGGCTACAAGAAAAGTGTGAAGAAGTAGAAAAGGAAATGGTTGCAGGAAAAGTAGATGTTGCATATAGAAAGATCAAACAGAATTTTGGAGAAATGAAGAAAAGAGGTATGAACATTAAAGCTGCCGATGGGAAACCTCTTTTAAGCTCAGAAGATAGAGCTAACAGATGGAAGGAATACATTGAGAAACTGTATGTTGGGAACGACTTGACCAATAGTGTATTGGAAAAGGAAGGAGATGTCGACATGGATAACTTAGGAGATCCTGTTTTGAGGACAGAATTTAATAAAGCTCTGAATGAGTTGAAAGCAAATAAGGCAGTTGGAATTGATGAGATCCCTGCAGAACTTCTTAAATCTCTAGGAGAGGAAGGAATCGAAAGATTATTCAAGCTGATATCAAAAAGTTATGAAACAGGAGAAATTCCAACTGATTTTAATAAAAATATCATCTTCACACTTCCAAAGAAAGCACAAGCTGACAAATGTGAGAATTATCGCACAATTAGTCTAACATCACATGCTTCAAAATTGCTGACCAGAATAATATACAGAAGGATGGAAAGGGTAGTAGAAGAGATAGTAGGTGAAGATCAGTTTGGGTTTAGGAAAAATCGCGATACAAGGGAAGCAATTCTGTCTTTAAGATTAATACTTGAAGGGCGGATCAAGAAAAACAAAGATACTTTTATGGCATTTGTTGATTTAGAAAAAGCTTTTGATAATGTTAGGTGGGACAAGATGTTCAAAATTCTAAAGAAGTCAGGTTTAAAGTATCGAGATAGAAGAATCCTCTATAAACTATATAAGAATCAAGTGGCTGTGATAAAAGTAGAGAAACACGAGAGACATGCATCAGTTAAAAAGGGTGTGAGACAAGGTTGTAGTCTATCCCCGTTAATATTCAACTTGTATGTAGAAGAAGCAATGAAGAAAGTCAAAGAAAAATTTCCATGTGGCATAAGTTTTCAGGGAGAAAAAATCAGTATGCTACGATTTGCTGACGACATTGTCTTATTAGCAGAGAGGGCTGAGGATATTGAGAAGTTATTGAATGGCATGAACAAAATACTGAAGCAAGATTTTGGACTGAATATAAATCAAAGTAAAACAAAAGTGATGAAATGTAGCAGAAATGACACCAATACTAGCAGATTAAATATAAAAATAGGATCTGATGTAATAGGAGAAGTGAGTGAGTTCTGTTACTTGGGAAGCAAAATTACAACCGATGGCCGAAGCAGGAATGATGTTAAAAGCAGAATAGCACTAGCAAAAAGAGCCTTCATGAAAAAGAGAAACCTTTTAGTTTCAAATATTGATCTAGGAATTAGAAAGAACTTCTTAAAACTCTATGTGTGGAGCACAGCACTTTACGGTAGCGAAACATGGACTTTAGGAATACCGGAAAGAAAGAAACTTGAAGCATTTGAAATGTGGTGCTACAGAAGAATGCTGAAAATTAGGTGGACAGACAAAGTAAGAAATGAACGAGTTTTAGAAATGATGGGTGAGAAAAGAAGTTTATGGAAGAAGGTTACAGGTAGAAGAGACAGGCTGGTAGGTCATATTTTGAGACATGCTGGATTGGTTAATTTGTTAGTGGAGGGAACAGTTGAAGGTAAGAACTGCAGAGGTAGACAGAGATTAGAATATATGAAGCAGATAATTGAGGACGTGGATTGTAAGGGGTATGTAGAAATGAAGAGGTTAGCACAGGATAGGAAGGGATGGAGGATTTCATCAAACCAGTCTAAAGACTGACGACAGCAAAAAAAAAAAAAAAAAAAAAATATGAGAGCCAGGTATACGTTCAAGCTTGGTTTGTGTTCTTGGCCATCTTTTCCTTCCAGGCATTACTCCTAATTCTTCTACCAATATCCTTCCAGGTCCCATCTACAACATACACGTTCTTCACTCGCAGCATTATCTTTACTTTCCATTGGTCTTCCAATGACTCCCAATACAGCTGCTTTATCATATCAGTTACTGATATGATAAATATGGACTGAAAGTTAACTGCCGAGTTTCATGCATTAAGGAATCTACCTTTTCATTGCAAGCTACGAAGAAATTAAATCAATTGCTTTAGTGAAAGTTTAAACCACTTGTCGATTGCATAACCTGAAATTTCGATAGGTACTAACGCTCATAATGTACCTCGTTAAAGCCTGATGAGGCGGGCAACTTTTTATTTCCATATTTTATGTCAGTAGAGCTTTATAGCAAATGACTGATTAAGTCACTTGAAACTGGGAGACAACTGTGGTCGGAAAACCAGAAGCAGGCATTCCAGCAATAACGTAGAATACCTTACGACACTTTCAATCAGTTAATTGTTTGTTTCGAGTTCACCATTCTTAAAGCTCTTATACATTTTTTATTCCTTTTGGAAACAACTGCTTCTTATTGCTATTTTGTCAACAAACTCAATTCAGCACGAAGAACCAAAAAATTTCCGCAGCTTACTCATCGATCAGTATTGGTAAAACAGTCTTCGTTATCTGAAATTTAGGCTGAGACACTTGGAATATTTAGCGTCAAAGGGGTAGCACTGCAGACAGATGTGGCAATAATTGTTCTTGCACATTATGAAGCGCTTGTTCACAATCTCGAGTTAAAGAGTTGGCACTCTCGTGATATTGATATAACAATTTATCAAAGTTAAATATGAATTGTAGCTGAAAATTAAAACCCAGAGTACAAACATTATAGTGGATATGATATCCAAATAGATTGGTTCTCCATAAAAAAGAAACCAGACTGTTAACATTAACAAACAAAACTACGAGTTTCCTTCCATATTCCTGCCCATCAGCAGTATTTACGATAGTATAATTCCGGATTCACTTTCGATACTTGTATAAAAGGCTGAATCCGCGGAGTTAAAATATCTGGCGTTTTGAGAAAAAAGTATATTCATTTAAACTAAAAGTACACTTGAAATTTTCTATCTATCTATCTATAAAATGAAAACCAGAAAATTTGAAAAATAAATACCTAGAAACTACTTGGCTCATTTCGATGGGGTTTTCACCGTTTTAAAGCTTAGAATCTCAATTCAGTTGTTTGGTATGTCTTATGACTCTACGTTACATAATGCTGGAACATTAAGTGAAATTCTCAACGTGTGATGAAAAATACCAAAAATGGAACCACTAGATGTGGCATACCCCGCAACTACAATGACTGACCATAAACTGTAATGAAAGCATCAAAAACAGTCAATAGTAATACCTATCTTATATACGCCACGCTCAACTAAAATTGAAACATTTTTTCCTTTAATTGGGGAGATTTAGCTTTTAAAAGCCATAAATGGCCGTATTGAATGCGACGAGTTAATAACGAAAAAACAACAGAAATTTACTTTAACCGCGATCTCTGGCAGTAAAACTACATTGTCTCTGCCCATTAGCAGCATTTACGATAGTATAATTCTGGATTCACTTTCGATATTTGTATAAAAGGCTGAATCCGCGAAGTTAAAATATCTGGCGTTTCGAGAAAAAAGTATACTCATTCATTTCGCAATTTAATCCAATGTGAGTTTCTAACATAATCTAGCGTTGTTTAGTATCGCAGTTTCTTAAACATGCTGTCACAATTTATAACTTATGTTGATACTGTGAAAACTCAGTCAAAATTGAATCAGAAATTTTTCAGGTAATGCTAGAGTATTCTTAAAATAAATATGTCGTAACGTTTTAAGACATACCTGAGACAAATCGAAAGTAAAGAATAAATTTTTTTGATATCTCACTTACTTCGCAAGATATCGTATGTCAAAACTGAGGTGGTTTAGGTTGAAAAGCGGCCAGGAAAAATTTCTCAAACGCCATTTTTGATCATGAATTCTTCTGTAACTCTATGAGACAAACTGAAAGTAAAGAATACCATTTTTTGATACCTCTCTTAGTTCTCGAAATATCATATCTCAAAATTTATTTGGTTAGGTTAACATGCTGCCTGGATCAGAATAAATTTACCAACGCCATATTTGATGAATTCTTCTGTAACTCGACGAGACAAATCGAATAATATTTTTTGATGCCTCTCTTAGTTATCGAGACATCATATATCAAAATTGGGGTGGTTAGGTTGGCATGCTGCCTGGACCAGAAAAAAAGATTTACACTAGGAATTACACGGTGAACATGCACCATAGGTGTTTTATTTTCTTCATAGTTGTGGCGGTTATGTTGAAATACGGCCTGGATCAGAAGAAAAACGTCACCAAAAGCGCAAGGAATAGTGTACGTGTAAATAAACTTCAACTCACCCCTTTCTCGGTAGGAGGCGAGTGAATCTAGGTTTGCTTTCATTCCGAAAACGATTGGTGCGAATTTTATAAAACTTTGTACACATGTTTCTCATTGCGTGAATAGCCAACTATACCGGGCAACGCCAGGAACTCTGCTAGTATGAAATAAAGCCAGTCAACCGATTCACGCCACATAACACTTCTGCAGGAATTTCAGGCTTGGACGAAGAGGATAGGCTATCCAGTTCATTTTGTATCTGTGTCTGCGTGTTTTTCTGTGTATGTAGATAACTGGGATAGTTTTGCTGTATCCGTATATTAAGATGAAAGAGTATAGAGGGTGAAACTCCAAATAGTTCTGTTCAGTATTTCTCTTCCTGAAAATATCAGAGGGGACAACAAGTTGTAGGTCTCCATCCGCATCCAAAGGGTAACAATAATAATTTAATGTTGTTTTAATGACGTGGTGACAGAGTTTGTTACCGACTGCGGAATTCACCTAATCTACCTCGATAATATCATCAGGTAAAGGGATTCTTCTATTTGGCGTGGAATCCAAACCGCGCAGATTGTCACTGAGTACTTCACATTAACAAAGCAAAGAGGTGATCAGTTTCAAGGCCCATAAAAATTCTGGCATTGCAACCAGGGACGTTTTGAGACACGGTTACGTGCCTAACCAACTGAGCCACAACACCACTCACTAGAAGAGAGGGTGAATAAACATCAAAAGTGTCGTATGACCGTACTCCTTACTGCGGAGATGTTTTGGGATTTGGTACATAATCTAATCGCTAGGAATTGTGTATCACCGCTTCTCCTACACTCCTAGCCAGACGTTATAGGCCTCAAACACGAACCTTGAACCATGCAGTTATGTAAAATGAAATCAGCTTAATGGAACCGGTAAGGATACATAAGCGCTTCCTTGTTACGATCAGTCATTAGCAGTATTCATCTCCATGACGTTCGCCAGCGTACTGTTCATTATTCAAGACTACCTCATTTGTACACGTGCTCTCCCCAGTGTCACTAAAAGCGCGGATTAAACCACATTCTAGCAGTTATTATCAGTATCTCATTTTTTCTAAGATGAGGTATAAATATACCTTATTAATATTTCAAACTTCTCGATGTAATCGGATTCAGCAACTACAGAAAACTTTCTCTATTCCGAATTTCGCGTGGTCGTATTCTAATGCACTAAACTTTTTTCACGTAGTGCCTTACGCCTCGTCGACTTATAGGACTGGGGCTAAGGAACGGGAAGGAATTCAGCTAAAGATTTCTAAACAAAACATCGCAAGATTTCTTCTAGTCGTAGCTAATAACATCTGGATATTGTGGGCCATTTTCTCAGTTGCGATAGGATCAATTTTTATGAATGATTGTCACGCCAATGCAATTGAATTTGTTGTTTTATTTTCCGAACGAGTTTCACTTCATTCTCTGAAAATCTTCAGCGTTTCTGTATTTTTCATTGGTCACATATGTTTGTAATTGTATAGTGTTTCAGCATCAGTGATGTTTGTAGCAGCAGTTTGCATTACAGGTGTTAGTTGCATCTTTATCAATAATTGCTTAGCACTTTCACGGCACTATAATATATTGATTTCTGATGGCTTACATTCATTATAATATATGTAAGCCATCAGAAATCAATATATTACAGTGCCGTGAAAGTGCTACGCAATTATTCACTGCCGATCAGTGATGTACACAACATAGTAATAAATGTAAGCCATCAGGAATAAATATATTACAGTGCAGTGAAAGTGCTACGCAATCTATATATATAAATATGAATGTATGTATGTTTGTTTGTTGGTTTGTTTGTTCTTCATACAAATCCACAGTTTTAATCCGATCTCGATTAAACTTTGCACACTTATCCTTTGAAATAGGGAGAAAAATACTGTCTACATTTGATTGAAAAATTATCTGTATAAATAATACATGTTGTCTTATAATTTCGAAAACGGCGATAGACAGACGCGTTGGATGTGGAGGTCTCTGTACTGTTTTTCCATGTAGCAGTCAGGTAGCTCGGTGGCTGAAGCGCATGTTTTCTGATGTTTGTGTCGTGGTCTCAGGTTCAAATCTTCGTCGAGGCTAAGATTATTAAAAATTATTTTTGATCGTAAGAGTCACGCCTGGGCCGTCGGTTAGTCGGATTGAATGTTAAACTGTAGATATCACAAAGTTAGGGGTACAATGCGAGGCAAATCATAGGTAGTCTTGCAATGCTGTGGTTGTACACTTTTTTACGTTATATTGATCCATCAGGGGTGATTCGCAGTGTGTGTGTAATCTGTACATCTATCTATATATATATATATATAAATATTAATGTTTGTTTGTTCTTCATACAAATCCACAGTTTTCATAAGATTTAGATGTAAGTTTGCACACTTATGCTATGAAACAAGGAGAAAAGTACTGTCTTTATATGGTTGAAAAATTTTCTGTATAAATAATACATGTTGTCTTATAATTTCGAAAAATTCCATTGCTTACTTCTGTTTGGATCGTGGTCTCCGATTCGAAGCTTCGTGGAGGCAAAGATTTCAAAAAATTGTTTTTGATCGTAAGAGTCACGCCTGGACCATTGGTTATTCGGATTGAATGTTAAACTGTAGATATCACAAACTTATGGGTTCAATGCGAGGCAAATCGTAGTAGTCTTGCAATGGTGTGGTTGTACACTTTTTTACGTTATAATGATCCCTCCAGGGTTGTTCGCAGTCAGTGTGTGTGTGTGTGTATTCTGCAGTAATAATACTATAAATGCGGAAGTAAACTGTCTTTTTGTTACGTTTTGACAACTAAATGGATATACCGATATTGATTGAATTTGACAAGAAAATCTGTAGGAAGGGCAAATGACATTTTTTCCGGTATGATCAACAGTTGTAGTAACGTAATTTTGAGAAGTTATCGAATGGTGCCAGAAATATGTTGACAATTAATTCTTTTCAAGAGACAGGTTCGACGGTAGAATGATATAGTGATAGCTTTCCTGTCATAGTATGCCGACTCGGTGTTGTTTGGGACCAATCCTTCGTTACCAACAACTTTCTGTATTCAATTCTGGCAAAGAAATTCTTAATCCACGCGTACGAAGTAGCGGGTATCAGCTAGTTATTCATAAAGATGCAACCAACACATGTAATGCAAACTGCTGCTACAAACATAACTGATGCTGAAATACTGAACAATTACAAACATATGTGAACAATGAAAAATACAGAACCGCTGAAGATGCTTCAGAGAATGAAGTGAAACGCGTTCGGAAAATAATAATAAAAAAATCAATTGCATTGGCCTGACAATTATTCATAAAAATTGTAGCTAGTAACTTTTCTCTCCTTTGGTCAGAAAACGTTGGGATAGCTGACATCTAGTATCACGTATTGGCAGATGTGCCTTCTGATGCCTCTGTAGTGTCTAACCATTCTGTACCCACATCCGAACGAGCGTTTGTAAAACACGCAAATTAAGGTTTTCATTTGAAGCCGGTTATTCTTTTTTGTCATATTAAAACAAACTGCTGTTTAGAGTCTTTGTTTGACATTAATTTACTCTGGTGGATGCTGTGATTCAGTAACTGTGAACATTGTCTCAGAGGGAACAACAATTCCTTCGTAATGTGTGTTTAAGTATGAAATTAGTATAAAATTAGAATATTCGATTTTAGAACTAGGTCTGAAAGTGAACTTAAATTAACTGTACTGCATGTACTGGAGAAAATTTTTTTAAATTTCACCTTAAAGCAGGTTTCACACCGATACTCCTATATACCACGTCAATCAAAATTTTATTTTAATCTTTGAATTTATTAAACAGAAAACTAATCCGATAACCACAAAACCCTGAAGAGCCAAAGAAACTGGTACACCTGCCTAATGTCGTGCAGAGCCCCCGCGAGAACACAGAAGTGCCGCAACACGGCGTAGCATGGACTCGACTAATGAGCTGGAGGGAACCGACACCATGTATCCTACAGGGCTGTCCATAAATCAGTAAGAGTACGAGGGGGTGGAGATCTCTTCTGAACGGCACGTTGCAAGGCATCCCAGATATGCTCAATAACGATCATGTCTGGAGAGTTTGGCGGCCAAGCTCAGAAGAATGTTCCTGGAGCCACTCTGTAGCAATTCTGGACGTGTGGGGTGTCCCATTAGCGTGCTGGAATTTCCCAAGTCCGTCGGAATGCGCAATGGACATGAATGGATGCAGGTGATCAGCCAGGATCCGTACGTATGTGTCACCTGTCACAGTTGAATCTAGACGTATCAGGAGCCCCATGTCTCTCCACCTGCATATGCCCCACATCATTACAGAGCCTCCACCAGCTTGAACAGTCCCCTGCTGACATGCAGGGTCCATGAATTCATGAGGTTGTCTCGGTACCTGTACACATCCATCCGCTAGATACAATTGGAAACGAAACTCGTTAGACCAGGCAACATGTTTCCAATCACTAACAGTCCAATGTCGGTGTTGACGGGCCCAGGTGAAGTGTAAAGCTTTGTGTCGGGTACTCAGCAAGGGTACACGAGTGGGCCTACGGCTCCGAAAGCCCATATCGATGATGTTTCGTTGAATTGTTCGGACGCTGACACTTGTTGATTGCTCAGCATTGAAATCCGCAGCAATTTGGGGAAGGCTTACACTTCTGTCACGCTAAACGATTATCTTCAGTCGTCGTTGGTCCCGTTCTTGGATGATCTTTTTCCGGCCGCAGCGATTTCGGAGATTTGATGTTTTACCGGATTCCCGATATTCACGGTGCACTCGTGAAATGGTCGTACGGGAAAATCCCCACCTCATCGCTACCTCGGAGATGCTGTGTCTCATCTCTCGTGCGCCGACTATAACACCACGTTCAAACTCACTTAAATCGTGATAACCTACCATTGTAGCAGCAGTAACTGATCTAACGCCTGCGCCAGGCACCTGTTGTATTATATAGGCGTTGCCGACCGCAGCGCCGTATTCTGAGTGTTTACATATCTCTGTGTTTGCATACGCATGTCTATACCAGTTTCTTTTGCTGTTCAGTGTATATCTACTACATTAATCATAAAGCTTTCTCCTTAGAATTTCTAAATATATTAATGATAAAGTCACGGCTATTCTACTTTTGTTTCTCTCCTCGCCGTTTATGGACATTGAGGTTATTAGAGCCGGGAATGGATTGAATTCAAGTAACGGGTAGGAATTCGGCAATTCCCCTTTGAAGGAACCATTCCAGTACTCGCCTGGAATGGTTTCGGGAAACCATGGAAAATCGAAATCAAAGTGGTTGGACGGGAATCCCATCACGCCTCCTTCCCAATACCAGGCCCGAGTGTTACTGCTCTTCAATCAGATATTCTCGGCAACATGGAGCCAGTTTACAGGACACCACATTCTTTTACGGTGATGATCTGAACTCAGTTGTGTCCAGAGAATTATTGCTCAGCGGCCTTTATGTTTCAGGGCGATAAGGAGGCTGACAAGCGAAAATTGCTTATAATGCCTGGTAGTGGTTATGTAGTCTATTCAACCTAATGCTTGGGTTTGTAATTTCTTAACAATCGATTTGACTATACAGTCTCATTTATATTGAAAAATGATTTGTCTTGAAAGTTGTCGCATCTACCATATATGTGCTACTGAACATCGGCATGTTGAAGATGTTTCTACTTGTTTATGTTTAACAGTTTGTTGTAGAAATGCTAATAGATCAATAAAATTGTAAAGAGTTTTATATTTCATATTTGTGAAACCATTTAAGAGCAAATTCCATAATATTTGCTGATTCTTTGAACGCTTCTGCACAGGAAATCATTTTCCATCTATCACACGTATCTATAATTGCTATCCATACAAACTAATTGGTCGTGTAACACTGATGAGGATATTTAGTTTGACAGACAAGAGAAACGTTCATGTTTATTATTAAGGGAAGATATTATAAGTCACTTATGTCGTGAAACCGATCTGCATATATAGGCAGCGCTGTATGGAATTCAAGCTCTGCTTTGCAGTACTGGTGCCGATTCCACTGTCAGTGGGTCACTGGGTAGCGTGGGGGCTGGCTCGCTTGTTGGGTCGATGGAAGAGGTAAGTGACTGCCAGTGGCCCGTCGCATCCACTCTGCTGCTAAGGAATCTGCAATACGATTTAAGAAATGGTTGTCTGCTGTTATTATTTCTAAATTCTTGTATCTTCTCGAGTAACGAGAATGGACACGTTAAGTAACTGGGAAGTTACAGTCTCTGGAAAGTATCTGTCCTTCCGGAGAGGATAGAGAAAGGATCAAATGGTATAGACTTAAGGATAATGTGGGCGGGTGGTAATATGAAACAGAAACACAAGATAAAAGAACAGTAGGAAAACCAAGACATAGATGGCTGATAAGAGTTAAGGGGGTGTGCAAAAAACAGAAGAGGACTGAATTTAGGTGATGAACAGATGTAGATTTAGGTGATGATACAGATGTAGTTTGAAGAGAAAAGAAATCGAGAAACTTGGTCTTCTATGGTTGCAAACAAAATGATGATAGTGTTATGTCGCTCACAGGGAAGACCAGTATGAAGAGAAAGCCTCTGGCCTCGTATTTGGGAGGACACCGGTTCGAATCGCCGTCCGGGCATCCAGACTTGGGTTTTCCATGGCTTCCCCAAATCACTCCAGCCGAAATCCGGGATGCTTCTTTCAAAAGGCCATGGCTGAATTCCTCCTCTTCTTTGTCCCAAATTCTTTCCCTCCTCTAATGTCGACGAGGCGTAAAAGCATAAAAAAAACAAGAGAAAACAAAGTGCCTGAAATGTGGCGAAGGAGAGAGGGGCACTTAGAAATAAGCGCAACTATGAGGTTCCACATAAACCTACGGGCCAAAGATAGAAAGAACAAATGGTATCCACTAATTTCTCTTGCATCATCTTAGCATTGGCTAAAGTTTAGTAAGGGAAGAGGTAATAATTTTACATTTATGAAGTGAAACCTCTTTTGTATCGTTGCGTGACATGTTGAGAGATAGCTCTTAGTTTTTAACTTACTAACTCCATTTTTCTATTCTTGTGTATAAGCATTTAGTAATGAACCTAAAAACTTCGCGACCGGCTAAGTGAAATGTGTTTTGGCGTTCCTAGTTTATATACTTTGTGCATAAATTTGTTGAATTTAATTTAATTTACAGGGGACGCAAAACTTCGGTACTTTTAACACTTGTTTTCTATTGTGGTAAGTGGGATGTGAGTTATAAATTTCTTTCCTAGCCTGCGATTGGTCTGTTTTCGTGGCAAAATCCCCTAGACGTAATCAGGTCAAACACAAATCACAGCTATAATTGCTTTATAAACCTTTTAATAAATCACTTTCTTGGTTTGACTACCATTCCAACATACATTTTAGTGAACAAAGTATAAGACGGCACCGTAAGACTATACAGTTGGCGGGAGCGTCACACTGACGTGAAAGCAAGGCCACTTGCCAATCGATACGTGCTCTGCGGGCTGCCCTCAGGCGAAGTTGTCATGTCAGCAGGAGTGCTCTATCGCGCTCCAGACGTGGTCCATAACAATACACTCCACAATTAGCCCGCGCCCCCAGTCTCAGCTACACAGCTATCCGTGTTCTGAACTGCGTTTGTGACAGTCCAATGGCGGGGCTTAAACTAATGAGAAGATTTAAGAAGCGCTACGTAATACTGAGTGATCATTAGCCAGCTCCAACTGTTTTGCATTGCATTCACGATCCTACTAAACATTCTCAGACGTGATTGCTATACACCTTAGTACACGCTGTACTGTCTAGCTCTATGTGGGAGGAGGACTGGCATCCGCGAGGACGTGAGTTCGAATCACCGTCCGGCCTTCCAGATTTCATTTTTCCATGGTTCTCCTAAATCACTTCAGATGAATACTTAGACGGTTTCTGCAAAACACTATGGGTGAAAAACCATCCATATCCGCAATCGAACTGGACAGAAGATTTTTGTATTTTACTACGGTTAGGTATGAAAGGCGAGGACCAATACATTTTTTATTTGATGCCGCAGTGACACGACATGTGAAATTTGGTTTTAGATAAGTAAGCTACTTCTAAGTATTGTTCCCAGGTTATTAGTGAAACAGCTTAGCTCCATATATCAACCTGATAATGCGTAAGTGTTGGTTCAAATTCCGCTCTCAGCTTTCATTTCCAAAGACGTTTTACCGTGTCAAGATCTGGAAAACTTAATTTTTGGGGTTTAGGATTTCACGTTAAGCTACAGGTCCTCTTTACCTACTAGGACTGCCGGATTAGATTATGCAACTACGACAGAGATTGACCTTTGTTATTTTAAGGATAGGATTTAACGAAATTCGCTTTATCTGGATTTTAATATCTCAAAAATACGACAACTCATATAGTAATTAATTGATTATTATGACACCTACCACCATGATTTGCACTTATGAATTCCAAATCTGTTTATGTAATACATTCGTACGTCAGATCTAAAACTGACAATTTAAATAATTTTCTCATTAAACTTTGTATTTCAAATTTGTTGCTATACGCCTTGCCTTTGAATGGGGATGTTGTTTATTTGCTATTATAATAATAAAGAACTTTTTGTTATATAGTAACTGGGCACTGCCGAGAGAAGTGAAAACTTGAAACTATGGATATCATACGTGCAAAACGCCGTACCTATAGCTGCAGATATACTGTTAACATTAGCATGTCGGTGACGTGAACTCTCAAGATTTTACCCATCCAAAAATAGCCCAACGCACCTAAAGAAGTTTTCACTTCAAAAAAAGTTTCTCAGTTTGTGGCTTCAATCCCGTTACCTTCCATTCTGCGGTATAAGGCTTTACCACTTCACCCAGGGGGAACGCCGATGGTTGCGACCTTATAACATCTAATTCGAACGATTAATATCAGATATATTACAACAACATAAAAATTATAAGATAGTCAAAAACCTTTACGTAGATATGATATTATAGATAAAATGTAAAACCTTCCACGAAGACTGAGGAGGCGTAGTAATATAGTAGATGTATCTTATGGTACAGTCAGGAATATACAATGTATTTGTGTTTATATGTGTACTGGCGTAAGCCCGTGACCGTTTTTTGCTTATCGTGACGGGTCTAGAATAGTTGAAGTTTTTAGGGTCAAAGATTGACAGGTTGATCTGATCTGAACAAATACTTAATTGACATGTGTTTCACTCTCAGGGTGAGTAAAATATTTTGAGCTTGAATAACTTAGAAGTATTAATAGACGTAGTTAATAAACACTGAAAGGGTCGATCGCGCTGTCGTATAATTGTTTCAAAGGTCGTAAACTCGAACTTGTTGAAATACAAACTTGTATTTGGCCCTTAAAGCTCACTCTGCTAAATTTGAAGAATTCCTGTTTGCTTCAAAAGCATCAAAATTTTTTTTTTTTTTTTTTTTTTTACGATGGGCACTGCAACGGCCAGAGATATTAATACAGATTCCAAATTATTAAAGAGTTGGGCAATTCCGAAGAAATGAATTGCAAGAATACTCGATTCAGTAACATATTTGATCTGATGTCCACTTTAAACAACCTAATAACGCACGTACAGCGAACCTCTACAAAGTCCATTAACGAAAGTGGTCAGTAAAATACATAAAAAGCAAATAATCGTAATGAATAACTATGGTCGAGCAACACATTAGCGAAAGTTTTAATTAAATTGAAATTTAACCTAGGCTGGAATGGCAATTGGCATTCGTAGTTACAGCGGACACCATGAGAAATTTAAGTTTTTAAAAGTTTTTTTATATGTTCTTTCATTAGCAACAAGTTACTGAAAGCAGTTCCACGTTTTTTATCCAATAAAGTTTATCAAATTTTTTATTAAGTATGAAATATTACTAAAAGCATACTTAATGAATGTATTATGTCAATTAATTTGGTACAAGTTGCTTGACTATTAAATTGTGAACATAGCCTGAAATTTCGTCTAACGGTATCTTTGGTGACTTATTTTGCAAGTTAAGGCTGACACGTGACACCGTTCTCAAGCCAATAGCTATCGAGCTGAGTGATTGAGTGAGTGAGCTTAGGAATTTATATAGCGCTCCAGTAAGTGTATACGAGGCGCGCCCAGAAAGTAAGTTCCGTTTGGTAATAAAATGAAATTGTACACAGATACAGAAGAAATTTTTATTGCACAAAATTCTACAACTCTTAAACTACTTTTCCACATAACTGCCGAAATTTTGCATGCATTTGTCATAGCGTGGCACCAGGTTTTGTATACAGTAGAACCTCGATAACTCAAACCTCGGTAACTTAAAAACCTCTATAACTTCAAAAAATAATATGTTCCCTTCCCATCAGAGCCAAAAACCTCTATAACTTAAAATACGCAACCTCTATAACTTAAATAAGTAATCTCTGTATTGGCCCTCAGTAACTTAAAGAAATGTTTTCACAACCTCTATAACATAGAATTGTTTGTCAATGAGTCATTTTGAAAGTGTGCAAAACAAAAGGTTTCGGTATTTATTGCTTGCACGTGTTCACTAGTTAAATTGTTATCGTAAACAATGTACAGTACATATGTCACCAATTGTTTGCTTCTTCGAAATTCTTTAAAGCTTTGCGGCGGTTAGCCTTAAGACATCGGCTTACTTGGATCAAAGTTTTTGATCATTGTCCTGGAAACATCGCTTTACCTACTGTGATAAAACTGGCTTAAAATGAGTTCAAATAGAAAACTAACAACACTCACATACGCTGATAAATTAAAAGCTATAGAAGCAGTGAAAAATGGATTGAAAAGGAAAGAAGTTGCGGCTCAGTTTGGGATACATGAGAGTACATTATCAATCATCATTAAAAAAGAAGCTGAAATCTTGAAGAAACAAGAATCAGGAGAAAGTCTTCAATGTAAAAGGCGAAAAATTGCCGAATTCCCTAATTTAGAACAATGTTTGTTTACGTGGTTCAAACAGTGTCGAAACAAAAACATCAGTGTTAGTGGACCCATACTGAAAGAAAAAGCTGAAGAGTTCGCTAATTCGCTGAAAATCAAAAATTTTAAAGCCCACAATGTCTGGTTAGAGAATTTTAAGAAACGACATGATTTAGCCTTTAAAAAAAATGTGCGGCGAAAGTGCGAGCGTAAGCAAATCAATCTGCCAAGAATGGAAATCTGAATTACATAATTTAGTGAATGATTATGATCCCAATGATGTTTTAACGCTGACGAAACGGGTCTATTTTTCAAATGTCTTCCCGAAAAAACATTAACATTCAAAAATGAAAAATGTCATGGAGGAAAGCACAGCAAAGAACGGCTTACGATTCTGCTTTGTGCAAATTCTATGGGCACAGAAAAACTGAAACCTTTAATTATTGGCAAGTCAACAAAACCTCGGTGCTTTGTAGGCCTAAAATCACTACCCATTGATTATGAAGCCAATAAAAAAGCATGGATGACAGCCAAACTTTTTTAAAAATGGCTGATTAACATAGATAAGCAAATGGTAACTTCAAATAGAAAAATTATTCTGTTTATCAACAACTGCACAGCACACAGGGACATACCACCATTAAAGACAGTCAAAGTACAATTTCTTCCACCAAACACAACATCACAACTTCAATTAAAAATTTTAAAACATTATACAGAAAAGAAGTTGTTAGAAAAATGATAGCTGATATGGAGCAAAATACGATTTCTTCTGTCAATGTTCTTCAAGCAATGAGGATGGTGGACAAAGCTTGGCGAAACGTAACACCCCTTGCAGTAAAAAACTGCTTTAGAACCTATGGTTTTTCTTCAGAACCTCAAGAAATCATTGAAGAGGAAGATAATAATGTGCCTGAAGAATGGAATAAGCACATGTCTGGGTCAAACATTACATTTGAAGACTTCGTTACTTGCGATGATGAAGTAGTCACAGCAGGGACGATAACAGAGGAAGAAATATTGGAATCAGTAAACAACTGCATTGAAAGTGATAAAGACGATGATTTTAGCGACAAGCCACAAACTTCATCTACGAGCGTATCAATCAACAAAGCAAAAAGAGCTTGAACAACTGTACGATCATTTATAGAGCAGTGTAGCAACATAAAATATAATGTATTCTCCTCTATATTTGTCATTGAAAATCAAATCGATTTAGAAACTGTGAATTGTTTAAAACAAAAGAAAATTACAGATTTTTTTAAGTTGACTAAACCTTTAATTGTTGTTTTATTTTATGTAATAAATAAATATGATTATTTAAATTTCTGTATTTTATTGAACCAATCCTTCTGACGCATTCGAGTAAAAATAGGAACAAGGGTTCATACATACATATGTAGTCTACATACCTACCTCTATTTAGTATTAACCTATCCCGAACATAGACCCTTGATAACTTAAAACCTCTATAACTTAAAATATTTTGTGTTTCCCTTGGACTTTATCTTATCGAGGTTCTACTGTACCTTCTTCATAGAAATCTGCCGCCTGTGTCTTCAACCAGTTGGAAACAGTTTCTTTCAGCTCGTCGTCATTGGTGAAGTGATGACTTCCAAGGAAAGACTTGAGATGTAAGAACAGATGAAAGTCGCTAGGAACGAGGTCAGGGCTGTACGGAGGATGGTGAAACACGTCCCAGCCAAATCCCTGTACGAGATTTTTCTTCACGTTTGCAGTGTGTGGTCGTGCGTTGTCGTGAAGCAAAACAACACCTTTTGACAGCAGTCCCCGGCGATTATTCTGAATTGCGCAATTTCCGAAGTGTCTCGCAATAAGCATCTGCTTTGATTGTTTGACCACGCGGTAAGAAGTCAATGAGTAGGATGCCTTTCCAGTCCCAGAACACTGTGCACATCATTTTCCGGAGTGTCATGATTTGCTTCGGCTTAACCTTTGGTGGGGATGAAGTGTGCCTCCATTCCGTTTATTGCCGCTTACTCTCAGGGGTCAGTGATAATCTTTGGTACCCAACGAGAGCAAAGTTTACGGATTTTCAGTTGTTTGGTAACAATTTCATGCATCAGTGATCGTGAAATTTGGGGGATGTCCATAGCTAGAGCACTAATTGTAAACCTACGGTTTTCCTGGATCTTGTCATCAATCGCGTAAACCAGTTCTTCTGTAACCAAAGGTGGACGCCCACTTCGTTCTTCATCGTGCACATCACTACGCCCGCCATTGAACTGTAGGACCCATCTTCTCACCATCGAATCACTCATCGCATTTGGTCCGTAAACATCGCAAATTTGCCGATAAATTTCACTTGGTTTCAGTTTCCTCGCATTCAGAAACCGAATCACAGACCTGATTTCACAGGCGGCGGGATTTTCAATCAACGCCGACATTTCAAACAAGCACAACAAAGCGTACGTAACTGACAGCGATCTCCAAATGGCGCACGTTCTTCCCTTTGATACACATCGTCTACAGCGCATGTGCGGAACTGCAATCGCAGCGCTGCAGTGGAGATAAATTGAAACGGAACTTACTTTCTGGACGCGCCTCGTATATTATATACAAGTATAATCTATACTTTCACTGCTGTCCAAGCGCAACACGTAATGCTTATAGCCACAGATATACTGCTATTAAAGCATGTTGGTGTTGTGAATTCATAAGAGTTTACACATCCGAAAAGCGTCCAAGGCGCATGTCATACGCGTAGCACGTCGCAGCAGGCCGGTGAGGTGAACTCGTCAAATTTCACCCATCCAAAAATCGACTAAAGAAGTTTTCACTTCAAAATATGCTTTATTGCTCTGCAGAGGGTAAAGATCATCCATGTTGGCGAAATAACGTGTTACGCGATTGTTGAGACCAAGAAATTTTTCTAACCACGCTCGTATTATTTTATATGATCCTTTAGTATCCTGTTGTGGAAGATTTTGTTTGCACTTTGTTTATTTAAACTGTTACACACAATTTTCCTTCTCGTGGACTGTTAAACTGATTATGTCACAGTTAACCCTTGGTCAGCGGGAGTAAAAAAAAAATGATGCTACTCGTACGCTGAAATCACCATCATCATTTTGACTGCCAGAAGTAACTAAATCTAACCCACAAGTTTCGCGGGTATTGTGTTCAACGAAAAAACTGATATAAATTTATGGGAAAATTTCTCAGATTTCTGACAACTCATGGGAATGAAAGGTGTGCCATTTTAAGCACAGGGCTATGGGCTTTACATTAAAATCGGACTAGACGTTTTTCTGTGATTCGCGTTCAACGAAAAATGGATACTAATTTGTGTACTTTTTATCTTAAATTTCTCAATTTTCTGACTCCACATTAAAATGATACGTAGCCTATTTTGTACCTGCGACTATGGGTTGTACGTTATTAGAAAGCGTAACCAATAGTTACTGCACGAATGTTGTTAAATGAATGTTTTTTTTTTTTTAAATTGTCACTAATTTGTGGAAACTTTTATACTAAATTACCCAGCTTTCCAGCTTCAAAATGAAACATCTGTTATTTTAAGTGTGGTACTAAGGGCCGAACATTAAAATCCGACCAGAAATGTTTGCGTGAATCATGTTCAACGAAAAAAGTATACAGATCAGTGAACACTTATCTTAAATTTCTCATCCCTCCATTACCCCCGAATTATGAGCTGTACATTATTCGAAAAACTGAAAAGTTAGTTTTACCGTGAATTCCGTTTACTCAGACATCATGCCATCAGCTGTAATTTTCAACGAAACGTCAGTTGCTTCGAGCAGTGGAAATGTAACGGCCTAGCATATAAATAGATGCAAGTAACACGCTCTAATTATTATATTAAAACTATACTTTCTCCGTAAAAAACATCATTTGCGTTATTATTTATGTATTTGTTGAGGCCAACTAGAACTACGTTAAGCCTTTGTGCATTTGGCAGGGAGTTTCGTCTTCTTTTGGGCCCAAAACCTCTTCATTCGTTTTGAATGCGCCTGTTTGCGCTCCTCTGTCCAGTGTGTACCGTGTCTTCTGTTGGAGTATTCGTCTCGGCTTGTCCCATTTGTCATCAACTTCCGAAATATATCTCTGTTGAAAGCATTTTCTAGTTCTAGTCCCATCAAATGAAGATCTTCTTTACTATTTATGAACCAGGGTATTACAGTTTTGGCTCTGGAATCAAATAAATTAAAGATTTTTTGGTTAGTCTGTTCCCCTCCATCCGTTTGAGGTGGCAATAGAATCTAGTCCGTCTTTTTCGGATTTTTTCAGTGATTTTCTCTATTTTGCTGTAGACTTCTTCGTTGGATCTCTTTTGATGGACATCATTCTTAAAGTTGAAACCCAGAATTCCTCTAATAATTTTTCTCCAGTTCTCCCAGAACTCCTTTATCGGCATTCAGGAACAAGGTTTTATAATGACGTATTTTGGTAGTTTGTGAAAGACATTTTTTATTGTAGACCTCTCGCGAAGTTTGGTAGGTTATTTCTAGTTTGCGAATTCTTTCCCGAACAGCTTCTTTGTCCAATCCATTTTTCATAATTACCTCACCAAGGTACTTAAATCTTCCCACTTGATTAATGTCCCCGTATTTGGTTTGAAGTTTCGGTGGACCGTCCTTGATGTTAGTCATTAATTTCGTTTTCTCAAAAGATATCTGTAAACCGGTTTGACCAGCAATTTCCTTCAGCAAAGCAATTTGGATCCTAGCAGTTTCTAAGTCATCTGATACGATAGTGATGTCATCGGCAAAATCCAGAGTGTCTATTGTGATCCCTTTAGATTTAGCTCCTATTCTTGATGGGATGTAGTCAGTTTCCTTTAATTTCGCTAGCCAGGTCCGAATGATCTTTTCGAGAACACAGTTAAAAAGTAGTGGAGACAGACCGTCTCCTTGCCCCACTCCAGTTGTGACTTCAAAAGGATTTGACAGACATCCTAAAAACTTAACTTTTGATTTTGTGTTGGTCAGTGTCGATCTAATTATAGCCAATAATTTTAGGTCAACTCCAAATTCATTAAGGGTGTTCAACAGCACTTACCGATCTATCGAGTCATAAGCTTTCTTAAAGTCCACAAAAACTGACACATATTGCTTTGACCTGGGCGTTCAGTATCTGATGATCGTCTTGAGATTGTGGATCTGTTCCGCTGTTGAGCGATTTTTTTTGAAGCCCCCTTGGTATTCACCTATTTGGTGCCCAACTTGAGATTCTAATATCTCCAAGATGGCAAGTGAGAGAATTTTGTATGTTACCGGAAGGAAGCCATTATCTCCCTTCATACTTAACCGAAATCAATGAATGATTGTCATTTTAAAGCTTATGGTCTCAAGTTTGTTACATCATATCTTAAGAAAGAAATTTTTCGGAATTCAACCCTTAAAGGACAAAAATGTCAATATTTCTAAAATGCAATTTTTTTTTTGTTTTTTTTTTTTGTCTCTAGCCAATGATCTCCCTGGATATCTCACCGAAATAGAGAAATGAGGTATTATTTTAGAAATTAAGGTGTCCGCTTTGGTCAAATCATATGCTAGAATAGGATTTTTTCGGAATTCGACTCTTAAAGGGCAAAAGTATTAATATTCCTGCAACGCGTTTTTATGTCACGAGCCATTTATCTCTGTTAGTATCTAATCTATGTAGATAAATGAGGTATCATATTAAAGACTAAGGTCTCCGCTGCGGTCACATTATATTTTAAGAGCGAATATTCTCGTAATTCGACCCTTAAAGTGCAAAAATATCAATACTTCTAAAATGCGTTTTTTGTGTCTCGAGCCATTTGTCTCCATAGATATCTAACTGAAATCGATAAATGAAGTAGGATTATGAAGAGTAATGTCACAGCTTTGGTGTCATCATATATTAACAAAGAATCATTTTTTTGGGATTCAACCCTTAAAGGTAGAAGTATCAATGGTTCTACAACACATTTTTGTGTCACGAGCCATTTATTTCCATTAATATCTAACCGAAATAGAACAATGAGTTATCATTCTAAAGATTAAGGTCTCCGCTTGGTCTCATTATATTTTAAGAAAGGAATCTTTCTGAACTGAACCATTAAAGGGCAAAAATATCAACATTTCTAAATTAGTTTTTTGTGTCTCGAACCATTTATTTCCCTGGATACCCAACGAAATAGATAAATGAAGTAGGAGTAATGTCTTCGGTTTAGTGACATCATATATTAAGAAATATTTTTTTTTTAATTCAACCCTTAAAGGGAAAAAGTATCAACGGTTCTTCAACAATTTTAGTGCCACCAGCCATTTATCCCATTAATATCTAACCGAAAGATTAAGGTCTCCATTGTGGTCACATCTATTTTTTTTTTTTAAATCTGAATTTAATCCTTAAAGGGCAAAAATATCAGTATTTCTAAATGCGCTTTTTGTGTCTCGAGTCGTTTATCTCCTTTGATAACTAAACAAAATTGATAAACGAGATATCATTCTAAAGATTGAGGTCTTCGTAAAGGCTTCCGGTTTCGTTTCAACCATATTTTAAAAAATGAATTTTTCAAAATTCAACCTCAATATTAATTCTACAACCTGTTTTTATTATTATTCTAATTATGAGCCATTTATCTCCTTCGATACCTAACCGAAAACGATAAATGGCATATCGTTTTAAAGATTAAGGTCTCCAATTTGGTAAAATAATAAATTAATAATTTTTCGGAACTTGATGCTTAAAGATGTTGCGCGTATGAGATAATTCGTAGCCAAGTCTCTAGATTGCAGCAGCAGATATCACAGAGATGTCAATAAACTGTTTTTCTACACAATAAGTAGCTTTTCGGATGTTTCTTTTCTCTTTGGGAAAATTTTTTGTTTTGCTATACAATTCCAATGTAAACATTTTATTCGCACAGCGACACATATCGCAGAGATATTGATATGCTTTGTGCATTTTGTTCAGGTTGATTGTATTCTGTTAAGGTAATTAACAGTTTTTCGTACATACAGTGTGTTTTTAATTTTCCTAACTTATTCGTGATATGTTGTAAGTATTTTGATACTTACCTATTATACTAAACAAATAAATATTTTTGCGGTTCTACTTTTCATTATACTACAAGCATTCAACCTCACTATTCATCGTATTTTATTCGAGAAATTTTCGTACGGGTCTTCTAGTTTAAGAATAAAGAAGCTATGCAATCTTTTGATATAGTATGAAGAATAATTCATTATTTTCTTTCATATTATCTGAGGCATCTTCTTGGGAATGCCACACCCATACAATCCGACTTGATGAACCCGAACTGAATCTAAATTTTTAGTAAAATGATAACTCAATTTTAATTAATTGTATAAATGCGAAAGTCTACTGATAACATTCATGTTCTTACATTTAGAAAAGTGATAACCTAACGTCGTTTCAATTGTTGCAAGGTTTTCTTTCTCTTTAATAACTTGTTACTTTTCTATCGCAGTTGTCAATATGACCGAATCTTATACTGAATTTTGAAATATATTAGCGGCTTATCCATTGTGTGTTACGATATATATATATATATAACTTGAGAATCAGATATAATATTCGCCAACATTGCAACTCTAGAACAACTAACAAATGACTTTTTTCTTTCTTTTGTGGTGAAGTTATTGGTCTCCTCCTGGTTTATAAAGTCGTGAAGATCAATGAGAACATGTAAGCAAAAGTAATTTCTGAAACGAGGAGTCGCCGAGTTCGACCGAAGCCATCGCGACACCGACACACTCAGCGTGACGTAGCAACATGGTGAAACACGGGCGACAAACAACATCAGATGTCACCAGGACTTTCCAGCTCCACCGCGCCTACTCCTGTCTTCTCCTGCAGAAGATAGCGTAACCTCACTCACCCCAGGAGGCCGAGATGCGGACATCCGACAGTCATCCACGCAGGCTTCTCCAGAGAACTCTTTGTGGACTTCGTGGAATTCGTGGTCAACACCAAGATCCGGAATCGTAGAAGATAGTGACTTTGAAGGCAAATCTCCAATCTATCTATTTCTCGCCAAAAAGGACACCGCTTACTATCTCCCCACCCGTTCTCGATCACAAAGATCGAAAAGTATCACCGAGAGAAGGAAGGACCATGGGAGGCTCAGCTTCGACTCAGGGTGCGCAGCCTCATATTCGCCTGGAATCTCCCAGTGCAAAGCTTCAAGATCTTGCGCAAAGCCCTGTGCAATCCAAAGTTCTCCCATCTCGCCAAACCAGTCACCGAGGATGGGAAGGACTAGTCAAAACATGTTCCTTTCCCGAGCGCTTTCTCCGAAGATTTCAATGAGGTGGAGTACCTAGAGAACATCCACCGAATCCTGTTTCCCACTCAAGAGACAGAAGAACCAAGTTACAATTCAAATGAGAACATTACTGATGAGAATCCATCCTCTCCGAGGTTCGGGGAAGAGCTGCAACTCAAGAACACTGGACATCTAACTACTCTTCAAGAAGTCTTGGACCAACTGACAACTGCGACTTCACTGGAGCACTATGATAAAATCATGGAGGTGCTGTCGACCCTGACAAGACTTCTCCAAGTGTGCACCAATCAGCCGGATTTCGAGGCAACCATGGAGTGTCTGGAAAGCAAGCAGCCTGATCCCACCAGTCCACACATAGAAGCACCTGAAGAACCACACACTGAAGTACCTGAAGAACCTATAGCCTCACATCAGGAATCAATACCTGTTCCTGATGCAAGCTGCCTCTCGACGGTTCCACCGGCAAAACAACCACTGCCATCAAGATCTACTCCAATCAGACAAAGATCTAAGAACCATATTGACCGAGCCCCAAAAGAAGCCACAAGAAAGAAGAAGATAGTCACGTAGTGCTACCGCTGCCAAGGATTTCGACACTTAGCACATGAATGCAAATCCAAGGTGCGATGTATCTGCTGTGGTGAGAGGCACAGCGTCCTAATCTGCTCACGCTCACGCGAAGATATACCGACCTGTGCTAACTGCGGCGGAGACCACGCCGCATGCTACGGTGCTTGCCCTGTCAGAAAGAAGATCCAGTCTTCCTACACTAGGAGTCATCCTCCAACCACAAACAATCACCCAGCAGAAGTAAAGAAGAATCATCATTGGAAACGAACACCGGATCATCCGTACCATATAGCCCACTCGAAACATCAGTCATCTACCGTTGAAGATCACCAAGTCAACCTCAGGACAGGTTTAACAGCAAATCGGTTACCAACTCAACGATGCTGCGGACATGACTGCCGAGAGGAGCTGCGCCGTGAAGACCAGTTGAGTAACATCGCCCAACTACTGACGCAGCTGATCTCGAAGTTGACATCTTGCAGCTAGTTGGAGCATCATCACAAACTTGGTTGAGGCGTTGATCATTCCTGTTGACAAGCGGCTTCAGATTCAACACCTTGAAGATACCACAAGAACAGCCAAACTGACGACACATCTAGAGCGAAGTTACGCCACATCGTACTGATCTTGGAGTAAATGTCCGCCGACAAAAACTCCACTAAACTCTGCTCAATGGAGCAGATATTGGCTGTGGCTGCTGCGGAAATAAAATAAATACTGTAATACTGTAATAGTCTATGTGTTTCAAGCGTCTTCATAATGGTTTGTGTCACCGAGCGTGATGGGTGAGCGATAACAATCTGGCCTCGCATTCGAGAGAACGCGGGTTCGAATCCTAATCCGGGCATCCAGTTTTTAGCTTTTCATGGTTTTCCTAAATCAATCTTGGCGAATGGCCGGAATGGTTCCTACAGAAGGCTGCGGCTGAATTCCTTCCCTGTGTTCAGACTGAGTAATACAACAGAATAGTTATAACAGAAGAAACAAGAACTTTCACCGATATCAATCACCTTCAGGGACTATAATTTGAAATTCAAAATCTGATCAGCCAGAAAACATTTGTAGAAAGTAATAAATTTGAAATTTCACTCGATTAAACTCATTTTATTTAAGCTATCTGCTACGCATAAATTTATTATTTGCGTTGTGCGCGTAGTGAACAATAGTTCCCATCTCACCTACTATTACCAGAATAATCACTGTCATTTACATACTTTGTAACATATAAGTAAAAACGTGCACATTTATGTATAACAAATCTTAGGATCATCTAAATGACGACAGAAAGCGAGTGCTGGGAATGTATAAGGTGTATATTGGTGATGAGGCTGGGATGGATATTGGTAGAATTTGGAATAATAAGTGGAACGGAGTAGATGACCATGACAACATGGTGGCATTTGATTTCAGATGTGGTGGTAAATTTTCTTTTGTGGGTAATGGAGCCAGAGAATGGAATAAATTATCTATAAAAATGATAAATATTTTACCTTAAACACCGAAAGAATTTAAAATAAAAATTCGTAAAAATCATAAGTAAATTGGTGGTAAAATTTACCTCAAATAATCTAAGATGAAAAATAAAATAATTGTTTAAAAAAACATAAAAATCGCCTTCAAAAAAAGCCCACTAAAGTTTTTAAAATAACTTTATACCTTGCTTAGAAGAAAGATAAATCTAAATGGACAATATTTTACATTACTGTTATTGAAATGTTTACATTAATTAGGTATTTTTGGAGTCGGTGCCAGCTGTCACATCGCGAAGATCGAATTTCTTAACTTTGGTGTTCGAGGTGAAACGGGAGTACGAACAAAAAATTTCAAATATTTTACAGCATGTCGTGAAGCAAATAGTGTTATTAAGGGAGACAGCTTAGGGAAACAAATTAACAGTATTTCAATCTGTGGCTCGGCCTTGTTGGTCATCCAGGCATATCTCTGGCGCTACAGTGACAGTTGGTAGGCTGTATCATGCAGTAAATGCTTTACAGTTAGTATAATATCGGCGTATCATCTGTATGTTTCAGTTTTGTTTCTAGCATTAATTGTAGGTAAGTAGTAAGATGATTTTTATGTATTATTGTTATTCATTATTGTTTTTATCTTTTTGTTTTTCTTGCTTTGGCTGAAAAATAACTAATTAATGTAAAAATTTCAAACAATAATCTAAAATATTGTCCATTGAGATTTACTTTCCTCTAAGCAAGGTATAAAGTTATTTTAAAAATTTTAGTGTGCTTTTTTTGAAGGTGGATTTTATGTTTTTTTAACAATTATTTTATTTTTAAATTTTTTGTATTATTATAGTTTGTTTTGTATTTTAAATATGCTGCAGCATGTTCTCATTTCTGCGAACTTCCTGGTAGCTCTGTGGTTAAAGCGCTTGCTTTCAAACAATAATAATAATAATCTGTCTTTATATGTACCAACAACTTCCATAACGGAGTGAATTGGATGTTGTGTTAAAGGAATGTCAGTTTAAATTTTGTTCCAGACTGTGTTTCAATCTAATCATAACATCTGTTAAAGCTGCTGCTCGGTAATCGAAACATGTAATATCTGGGCATTAATACATACGACATACATAACTCCGTCTCTGGAATATATCTGTTTGTTCCAGCATCACACAGAAAATATAAATTTTTAATTGGTTTTTGCAACGTGAAAGCTTGGTGCCCAAGTTGAAATCTGAAGTACAAGCTGAGTCATTAAGACACATATATTTTTTAAATATTCTGCCATGACTTAAAATAGCTTAATTGATTTCGACAGGATTTAAAAACTTTGGATTTTTGTAAAGATCATTGGAAATTATTGATTTAAATTATACGTGTGGAAATGTCTATTGATACCAGATAAAAACTGTAGGTATGTATAAAAAAACAATTAAGGGTGTGGAGACGAAGAGTAGTTTGGTTTTTGAAAAGCTGGTGTGAATGGTATTTTTCTCGTTGTTTTTAAGTATACATGGTCAAAGTTCCATTGAAACCAGATAAAAACTGTGGATTAGTGTAAAGAACATTTGCAAAAATTAAATGGGGTAAGGGAGTGAGCGGTTGGGTTTTGTAAACATAATGTAGACACTATGTTTCTCTTTGTTTTTAAGTATACATGTACAGTGTTACATCGAAATCTGATAAAAACTGTGGGAATCTATAAAGAAAATTGGAAATTAGGAGGGGTGGAGGTAGAAGGGAAGAGGGGTTGGGCTTCTGCAACCTAATTTAAACACAATTGTTCTATATGTTTTAAAGTGTACGTGTGCAAATTTCCTTTAGAATTGAATGGAAACTGTAGCTTTGTGTAGTTTAAGGGGCGGAAAGGGGGAAAGAGTTTTGCCTTCTCGAAACCAAATGTGGACAGTATTTTTCTGTTTGTTTTGAAGTATACATGTGCATACTTCCTTCAAAATCAGATAGAAACGGTAGCTTTATATAAAGAACATTGACAGTAATTAAAGGGGTAGAAAGGGGGATAGAGTTTGCGTTTTTGTGAAAGTTATGTGGACAGTATTTTTCTTTTTCTATTTATTTTAAAGTATAGGCATGCGAAATTCCCCCGAATGGGATAAAAATGTGGGTTTGTACAAAAATTAAGCTTGGATAGTCTTATCCATAAATATATATATATATGTGCCAACTTTCATAAAGATCAGTCAAATGGCGTCCACTGTAGCTTTTTAAAAAGAATATTGACAAAAATCAAGGGGTTGGAAACGGGGAGAGGGGTTCAGTTTTTGCAAACCAAAAGTTGACACTTTTTTTCTCTTTGTTTCATAGTAAAAATTTGCAAAGTTCTATTTAAACCGGATAAAACTGTGGGTATACATAAAAATTAAGCGGTTTAATGGGGAGATTGGGTGGTTTTTGGATTTTTGGTCAGAAACCTTTTCCTCAAAAAAATACATATAAGCACCAACTTTCATGGCAATCGGTCAAACGGTGGCGACTGTAGCTTTTTATAAAGAACATTGACAAAAATTAAGGGGGTGGAAGGAGGGAGAGGGGTTGAGATTTGGCAGACTAAATGTTGACGGGATTTTTCTCTTTGTTTTAAAGTATACATGTGCAAAGTTCAATCAAAATCTCAGATAAGAAATGTAGGTTTCTATAAAATTAAGGGGTATAAAGGGAGACATGAGGTGTTTTTTTATTGGTCATAAACATTCTCCATGAAAAATTTCATGTATATGCATACTTTAATGGAGACCAGTTAAATGCTGTCGACTGTAGCTTTGTATAAAGAACATTGTCAAAAATTAAGGGGTGGATAGGAGGAGAGGGATTCAGTTTTTTCAAACCAAAAGTTAACACTATTTTTCTCTCTCTTTTTTTTTTGGACTATACATGTCCAAAGTTCCATCAAATTGGATAAAAAAAAATGTGGGTTTGTATAAAAATTAAGGGGTGGTTTTTCAATGAAATACATATGGGACTAGTTTGGAGGTATACCCTATCCACTAAAAAAATTTCATTCAGATCGGTTCAAAATTGGCGAAGATATCGTTGAATATACAGGTACACACACACACATACACAAAACAGACGAATTGGAACCTCTTTTTTTTGAAGCCAGTTAAAAATCATGAAATGCAAAATTAGGTCAGAACGGACATTGTCACGGGGCATTGTTTCATTGCAATTAAACTAAATTGAAGATCTCTGGGAAAAATGTTTCGAACCAAGATGCAAAAAATTGAAGAAGAAAATCGAACTGGATCGAGAGCTCAATTGTTCTCTCAACATTATTTGTAGTAAAATTGGATCCGGAATAACTCTGAACTTGAAGATTCACTGAATAATTAGAATTGAGTTTTTTACTTGCGTAAAACTTTACTAAAGACTCCTATAAGGGGAAATTAGTAGAAGGAAACTTTTATTGCTTTACATTCATTCTCATTATTTTTGGGGTATTTTAGACATTTTCATCTAAGTTACTAATGTTATGTATGACAAAACCACATATCAAAATTATGAAAAATTAAAACGTTAATATCAAACTGTGATCAGGTATGTCTCGCAAATTGTTTCAAATGACATCCATCTACAACATACGAGTATGATACAGACAGAAAAACTTCATGCTGATATTAGAAAATTTTCAATTGATTTTAGAAACAGAAAGTTTATTGAAATCTTTTAATTTTGTAATATTTGTACTCTTTGTTCCCTCAGCTAAGAGACAGACTGGTATATTTCATTTTCTAACGAATGCTCTCGAGATGCGTTTCATCGTAACACTCCTCCATATGTGTAACTGTCACCATCTAAACCTGGATTGTGAAAGCGCGTAGCGTTGTTGTTTATATTTAATTCGCTTTGAAGTTAAAAAAAACTGTATAACAACAGAAATCTAGATGACTACTTTCAAGATCGGAACTTTGAGTGATTGCATAAGTGACGTCGCGGATGCTCAAACGAATCTCTTTACGATCAAAATAGCTACCAGGTTTATAAAACGGCGATGAGACGACATCTTGCAACTTGTGTTCTTAACGTCTCATTGTGCGTCTCCTGTCATTCGGAGCTGGTGTGTGTAGCGGATTTGCAGAACTTGATAGCATAGTTACATAGTGGCAGAAAAACAATCACTCAAAATATAGTGGCATTCAAGTATTAAGAATACAGATGAAAGGCTATAATTGCTCAAAGCCATTTTTAAAATAAAATCAGTGAATTTAGTATGTTTGTTGATAGTAAAATGTTTTAAATGAACACATTTTAAAATCAGTTCGAAGGGTATACTGCTCTAACATAACTATAAAATATCTTAATTCACCAAATTCACTAATTCTCTACAATTGTTGCAATATTAGTACACTATTTACACGTGATATAATTAACCAAGATTTTTCATTAATAAAAGCTTTTATTTTATTAAATAGAGATACCTGACTTAATTGGATTCGGTAATATGTTTGCCGCAATCTATTTTTTTTAATGTGCTTAACGTCTCTCTAACAGCGAGGTCTTCAGAGACGGGAAAGGATGGGGGGCAAGGAATGGGAAGGAATTCGGCCATGGCCTTATGAAGGAAGCATCCCGGCATTTGCCTGGAGTGATTTGGGAATCAATGGAAAATCCAAATCTGAATGCCCGGACGGGGATTCAAACCACCGTCCTCCCGAATGCGATGCCAGAACGCTAGCCGTTACACCACCATGCTCGGTTTGCCGCAATCAAATATTAAATAGACTGCATCAGTTAAACTCAAATATATAGAAATAGATTAATTAAAATTTGACATTCATTTCATTAAATATTACAACAAATTATTTATATGCTAAATGCTGAAAAATAGTTTATTCACAAGTATAAATTTTTTATAACTTTTCTACGGTTTAGCAGAGTTTCAAAATGTTTTTTAATTGGCAATAGATAGGAGAGACAAGTGGAACTATATCTCACTCAGCTTGATTCAACTATAGTCGGTTATACGTTAATAAGCAATAAAATAAAAGTGTAGAACAGTTTTACATACTGCCTGGTATAATGGACAGAAGTATTAGACTTGTTAAGTCCAGAGATATGAATGAAGGAGGAAGACGAGTGACGGTCGTAAGGTTGGTGAGAGTCTGGAAGCCTCGTTACGAAGAGCGCCCGTCGTCGTGCTAACCGGCTTCATTATGGCGACGTAACGCTCAAAGGCATCCTCTCGAGTCTCCATTTCACGGCAGCACCACGTGTCTCAAAGGAAGAGAAGGCGGGTGGAGAATATCGGCTGCAATGAAACGGCGCACCGCCCCGGAGCAGGCAATATCGGCCGCCCAGCTACCTGTCATAACAAGCGCCGCGCACGGCCCCTTCCATTGCTACCCTACACCAGGTTGTAGGTGTGACTAGAGCGAAAACCAGCTGTCGGTCAGCATTATGTTGGGATCGCTCTTTAAAGAAGTCCCACAAATATAACAAAAAGGCTTCTGTTGATGACGCGCATTTCAGTTGCCTTCTGAAGATTTGTGTGTATTGCCTTCATCTACCAATTTGTTAAATACCATGCAGAATCAGATCCATCAGCTTTTAACCATATCCATGTTGTTTCCTTTTGAGTAGATTATACCAAGCGTAGTGGGTGAGCGGTAACGCTCTGACCTCGCATTCTGGAGGACACTGGTTCGAATCCCCGTCCAGGCATCCAGATTTGGGTTTCCCATGGTTTCCCAGAATCCCTCCAGCGAATGTCGCGATACTTCCTTCAAAAAGCCTTGGCTGAATTCCTTCCCGTTCCTTGTCCCCAATACCATCCCGGCTCGACGTTGACGAGGCGTAAAGCCATGAGTGAAAAAAAAAGTAGAACTTAGCGGTGTTTACAATTGTAGGCCACTAAGCCACATTGTCAAGCTTTAAATGTATAAAAGTTCATGATTATTAGTACTACCATACTTTGTGTTAAGTTATAACTATTAACTATACTATTATAAACTTGTAACGGGATACGTCTGTCTGACCCCTTGGTCCAGACTTCACGCGAAAACTACCACCAGTCGGGATACGGTTTTCACAGTTTGAAAGCAGGTGGTCTTGCTTAAAATTTGTCGTATATATTATGACTGCATGACGGGGAAACAAAGCAAGAAACGATAAATCTAAATCATTCGAACCGAGAACAGGCTCCACAGGTAACACTGCATCTTACATGAACACTCCACCAATGATAATAATACGATACAGATAGACACTTCACGTTTTTGGTTATTTTGACCATATAACTAAGTATGAAATGCTCTCGGGTGACTAGCGGAGTTAAAGAAGTGTTATAATTACACGATATTTCGGCGATCTCAACTCTCTGTCGCCATCTTCTGATGAAGTGCTGGATGTAGACGCAGAGAAAAACTCCGTTCTTATGCATGTAACTATGGTTATTTATTTCTTCAGTTATCTGAAATTCCGGTATAACACGTTAGATAACGTTAACCAAACCACTACATACAATAGATTATAAATCATAATTCCTTCTGGGAACAACTGTTGATGTTTATGTTACCAGATTTGTACTACATACAAGATTGACACTACGACAAGCGTGACGAAAGTATTAAATTTTTATATATAAAATTCTAGGGATGCGAAAACCGCATCATCACGGTCAAACCACTGGTCCGATTCAGACCATATTCACACGAAATGTTATTGACGTTGCGCGAAAGGTTATTGTAAATCATTGTGATGGGTGGCGCTGGATTCAGGCATGCATTTCGACTGCGAGAAAGCTATAGTATGAATAGATTCAGAGGTTCATCATGGAAGATCCGGTTTACTCACGCACAACGGATTTTATATCATAGTATATATATACATGCAAATAAATAAATCTGTTAGTATAAACGCCGGGAATCATTACTTCAAATATTGCATTAGACATGTGAACAATATTTAAGGTTACCTGTGGGTCATCGATAAACAAAAAACCTTTTCCAATTAGTGTTAGTTTCAAGACTGATTAAAGCACTGCTTACAATACGTATAAACTCAAAAAAAAAAGAGAAGAGAAGATCCGAGAAAACTGAAAATACAGGCAGGAGAATGCTAATGTGTAATATCCGACGGAGGAGGGTTGTTAATTGTTTTGCAGCATCTAGCAGACAATTCATACAGGAGATATTAATAAAATAAGTAAGCCATTTTATTTTATTTAATAACAATAAAAGAATAATATCTTTCTCATGGCCGTGACCGGTAGGAAAATGCAGAGCCAGGCATTGCCATAGTGCAAAATGTTAATGCAGAAAAAATTCTTAGCATTTTTGTTTTAACCAATCATGTACCTCAATCGACTTCGTGTTTCATTGAATAACAGAATCAGATGAATAGGATAGACAACATTAATAATTTCGTATTCGGTAAAATAATAGATGATAGTAATATGATTTCAATTTATTTATAATATTCTAGCTTTCTGTGAGAGTATGTACATTTGTTCCACTCTTCTAATATACGAACACTGAGCCTGCAGTTTCCAAGTTTAACCCGTATATATGATTATTAAATATTCCTTTCTAATAATGTAAAGATATAGCTGTATTACGAACCTGTTAACCTGAATTCAATTGCATGTTTCTTAACGTTAAAGATCTTACTATTCATAATCTACGATCTAAACCCTATGTAGGAGATCTTCTGAATACAACTGGAACTTGTTTTCATTTTTGGATGGTACGGGTAAAACCGGCGGCGACAATCACGAACGTAAAGGTTCTAGAATGTGTTTAGCCAGATATATCGCCCAAAATGTCAAAGCCGATGCAGGGTTAGGAATAAAACAATAATTTAAAAGAGGAAGTTCAGGGCGCTAAACGAGGAGTTAGGAGTTGGAATCGCCAACAATCGCGTACCACTGGATGGTTACAATCAATATCAACAACATTAAAAGCAGAACAGGGAAATGGCTATTGAGATTTATCTTGCACGTCATTTTTCATAAGTTTGTAAGTGCTTTTAATTGCAATCGAATGATTGGCACATAATTCACCACACTGTTTACAAAGTTTAAACACGGCAAGAAAAGCACATCAAGCACTCTTCGAGAGAGGCAATGAAAATTTTTCCGAAAGAGGTGTTTCAAAAAAACTTATTGTTGTTAAGGGACGGTTGTAGTTATTGAGAAATTTGTGCTAATTTTAATTTTCTTTACGATTTCGGCCAGCCGTGTCTACTATTAAATAACTTCGACCCTTGTTTTCTTTCTTGTCTGGCTCTAGCACGTAGTTGAATAAACGATTCGATGAAATACTCATGTAGACTTGTTTTAAAGTCCTTTTCAAATATATAGGAGGACAGAAGAGGTAAAGCAGTCACTTTTGAAGTCTTCTGGCTAACTAGACCCAGTGGAGAGGGTCGCAAGGCTGGTTAGCGAGACAGGGGCCCTGTTTCAATTGGCTAATTTATATTGTCATTATGTTTTCTAGTGGTCCAATGATGATACATAGCTTACTTACACTTTGTGAGAAAGATTGTGATATTCTTTATTTTTGTTATTGCATTACGCCTCGTCATTGTCGAGGTTATTAGAGGCATGAAACGACTGGGGGCAAGGAGCGGGAAGAAAATCGGCTATACCCTTTGAACTAAAAATCCTGGCGTTCGCCTGGCGTGATTTCTCGAAACCATGAAAAATCGAAATCGGCTCGGATGGGGATTCGAACTTGCGTCTTCCTTTTGCAAGCTCAGAGCTTTGCTAGTTGTTCCTAACCTTGTAGGTGGTTTGTGGCTATGTTAGTGACTGATAACAAGAATGTTTTCATGTTAAGTGGTTTCTATATCCTAATTCTAGCTAGGAAAGAATTTCCTTTTTTTTTGCATTTTAACATCAAATTAAAAATATTTTCACTCTACCGTTTCAGAAACGTTCTTAGTGGAAACTCGAGAAAAAAAAAAATCAGCTTAAAAGTTGTTTTAAAGACGTAGGACGAAATACAAGGAATGCTGGAATTTAGTTAGTAACTTAAATTTTGGCGGAATAAAAAAAAAAAAATGGTCACGGTGATACCACGGCCTGGTTTTCTTTAATTTACTTCAGTCCTAGCGAAAGCAGCGTGAAGTCTTAATTATTTTAAAAGACGAGTAGTTTACAAGAAGATGCCAGCATGGAACATCGAAAACTTTTAAATTTCTTACAAAAAGCAGTGTAACCATATTAAATTGGTTTATATATTTTTTTAATCAGTTTAATGTGTTTTTTAAATCTAGTTTATTGAAGGTTCTGCAATATTGACTTTAAATGATATATGCAAATCAAATTAAAAATATTTCGGGTCTCGAAAAATAATTTAAAACGTTTTTCATCGTAGATTTACAATGAAATTTATGAAATAAGAGTCAAATTTGTTAAAACTACTCTTTTACTTACTTGAGAAATCATAAACATCAGAGAGATCACTATACATATTTTGGTATTTAATACTTTCTGATCATTTATTTGGGAAATAAAGATGGAACTGGATTTTTTACGGTTTCTCACGAAAACCTCGTACAAATAGTGGAATAAAAAGACCAAATATTTTTAGATATTGCCAGTTGCTTTCATTTAATACTCTTGATGATTACGTAAACAAACTTTTTTATATTAATTCCCCACTAAATTCAGGGAAGTTATTTTTACTACAACTATTTTGTCCAAAATTTATATTTTACCGTGTCTGGGGTGCATAATTACAAAATTCTAAGTTAAAAGTTGAGAATGAGCCGCATTCTTGATCTTAAGAATTATGGACAAGAATTTTTTCAGCGAATATATATGTCACGAGAGAGCTGACGAACCTTTTTTAAAAAATTAAAAATACTAGTACTGTAATTTTATGTTTTTTGTTTATGCTTTGATAAATAACAAATTCCAGTCAGAATTCAGACACCGCATGAATACCGAAAATCCGGCAGTGATGCAGCAGTATGACAAGTTCAATCCAACTATGAAGAGTGTAGCACGTAAATATAGTTTAGAAATATTGGTATGTTTTGTAGTTCACGTTCCTACCGTAGGCGTAGAAACCAATGCTTCATGATACGATAAAACTTGACAATGCCCAATAGGTTTTCTGCTAAATCGTGGTGTAACTTTACCATAAAAGGTTGATTAATTTTATTACGGACATAAATCTTAATGTGCTGTTATTATTGGTTTCCTATAAACTAGAAGGTGGAGTCCAAGAAGTTTATAAGCCCAATAGACATTTATCTTTCTGAGTAAGCCGATGAAATATACCCCGAAACAATAAGGCTTAAAACAAAATCTTTAAGTGAACGAGTGTTCGACGATATTGTTTTTAACCGCTACCCATATTCTTTAAAATAATTAAAGTGTAAGCAGTTTCGTTTCACTAATGGAATGAATGATTTTTCTTATAGTCTTCTTTTACCACCAAAGCCGATTAGTAGATGCCAGTATTTTTATTTTTATTTTCGCGCTCTCCATCTACATTGTATATACGAAGAGTGAATATTGTAAAGAGTATGTATATTGAGATGAAGAAGATGGGAAGGTGTGACAAACTGCATCGAACCAATCTATACAATGATGAAGGAAAAAAATTACTTTAATATTCAAAAAGTATAATAGTTGAACAAGACTTCGACTTTTGTATTTTTAAAGCTTCTGAATCTGACGAAATATTGTTAAATATTTTCGCTGTGGCTAGTTTTTGTTAAACTCAGTTCTGGTAGTTACAGTTACCCAAATCTTGGTATCTGATTGGTATTTTACTACCCTTTGTAGCGGTTTCTCAACTTCTTCTTTAATAATTATAATGGTATAAATTAGTAAATTTTTATGGTAAAGAAATACTAATAAATTTCAGAAAAAAATAATAAGTTTCACACTATTCGATACAGACAATATATACTATTGTGGTTATCAGTCATAACAAAAACTCATTTATTGTTTTTTTTATTTTATTATTATTATTATTTTTTGATACTTGTTTTCATGTAAGACAAGGAATGAGAAAGAAATTTGGCCTAACTCTTACGAAGGAACGGACCTTTAATCAGCGCTAAGAGATTTCAGAGAACTTAGAATAACCGCCGTTTGGATATCTGGACCGTAAATCGAATAGAGATGTTTTTGAATGCCAAGCACGAACATTAACGCTTATCCAACCGGCTGGGTTACTATGAAAAAATGCTTTTTCGTGAAAATAATTCTGAGCTCTTTTGTTCCCCAGCTGGTTCTAGAGGTGAAAGTCAACCTCCAGTTTGCGGTGGCTTGTTGAGGGGACTGCAATTCCCCCTCCTCCCCGCCCCTCTCCCTCTGCTCGTTACCTCTATTGTTCTTAGACAGCTGAACACGTCACAGCACCTGCTCTCTACAACACCACGACGCTGGACGGCTCAAATGCTTGCTGCAGCCTACACGAACGAGTCCCAATGTCCCACTGTCACTTTCTTCTTCTGACATATTCAGCGGTCGAAAGACCAGTTCAATAAATATGCGAGAACACTAATAACATAACATAACAATACTCACTTCAATTTCCTACTATATTACAAAATTTTACTTTGGTAAGAGTCTCACCATTTTTGAGATGTTGATTTTATTTATATTTTTCGAAACATTTTGTTCCGTTTATTCCATGTCATTTCTACAAATCAAGACTTTTGAACCCGGTTTTTTTTTTTATTTACTCAAAGATATTTGAGTAATCTAAAACAATGGTCTTTTCGTCCTTAAAACGTTAAAAAAACCTTATAAATTTTTTAAATGGTATAATTATTTTATACTTCTTTTAAATTGATTGTTTTATGGTAATTCAGTCTGCAAAAGAGACCATTGTGCTTTTTAAACATGTAGTAAAACAATGATGATAATGATTTTTTTAAAAAAAATATTTTTTGCTATGGTGTGCATACAAATAATAGAATAAATGCAAGAAATATTTTTTATTTCGTTAATTATAAAAATTGTTCAAAATGGCCAAGATTTGCTGTTATACACGCCCTAAATCTTTTGATTCATGATATTTTTATTCGGCAAGCAGTACATTTTTTTACGTCACAGGCTGTTAAAGTCAGCCGTTTGAATAAATTTGTATACACTTTTTACATAAGATTTTTTAACTTTTTTTTAATATTTCAAGAAAAAAAGAACACTGTTTTACATGATGCAAACATCCTTTGGTAAATTTTAAAAAATCGGGTTCATAAAGTCTTAATTTGTACAAATGGCATGGAATAAACTGAACAAAGTCATATATTTCGACAAAATATTTAAAAAATCAATATCTCTGAAATCGTGAGACTTTTATTAAAATATTTTTTTAATATAATGGGACATGATGTGACCTACCTGCGGTTGCAGGGTTATCCTTTCATTCCTGAACATCCTGTTTATGTGTCAGGAACTGATCGCGGTGTGGAGTTCTAGATAACGATGGAAAACCGATATGTGTTTCAAAGATCCCAATGTTACCCAGTGCAAATGTTGTAAGTCTTTAAATAATAGAACTGGAGGTAATCAATTCAAGAACTGACTACAAAAAATTACGAATTCTCCCTTGTGCAGAATTTATGATGACGTTGAAAATCTACGAGGGATATTTTAGAAGATATGTACACTATTTTTTTACTTACAGGTATATTTTATTGTAGATAACAGCTCTTCAAGTCTTTCAATGTAGTCATTTTGTTTCTCAATACTGGTTTGCTACGTCTTGAAACATTTACTATACTAATGAGGTGAAAACGTTTGATCAGCCCTCTGATACATTAGGTAATCACTGCAGAAAACCTTTCCAGAGACGAAGAAGGCTATAGTTTAATTTAATTTAATTGCAATGGTGCACAGGCTCCGGTGGCAATTTTCATACATACCCATCTTCCCCCTATCCTGCACCTACCTACATTTGCCCTCTACAAATTTTATCTTTAAATTCTTTCAAAGTTTTCGGTAAATTATTCATCATTTCTCTTGGTAACTCATTCCAATCCCTGACACCCTTACCTAAAAAAGAGAATCTTCCCACACCCTTGTGCTTGAAATTGAGCGCCAGCTTGTGGTCATGGTCATCTTTTCCCTTCCATGCACTACTTTTCATACCTATTGCAATATCTTTCCATGCCTCATCGCCAGTATATGCCCTGTACACTCCCATGACCCTCCTCATTCTCCTCCTGTCTTGCAATGAATCCCATTCCAGCTCCTTTATCATATCCGTCACTGATTGCATTCTGCGATAATTTCCAGAAACAAATCTAGCAGCCCTTTTTTGCACTCTCTCCAACTCCTGTATTTGATACTTAAAATGAGGGTACCATACTACACTACCATATTCGAGCAATGTCTCAGCTCCTTTAAATTCAGAAACATGTCAACGTCTGGTAGGCTTACGGCTGGAGTGCATTGTTGGTAATACTTCCAGCAATTATTGTTACTTAAAATCTGTCACTACGGACTGAAATTTATCGTTTTGTAAAATCATTCTTTAAAATACAAAGTAAACGTATTGAAATTAGAGAACCGAGTCACTCGTCGATCTTCAACAACAAAATCCGAAATAAGTGTCATATTTCACTCATGAGCTCATCACACTTTTAATCCTGGTTTTGAATCATAGCTTATGGTTTCGCGTCCTTTACGAAACCAACAAGTCTAAATAGAAACTCAAGAATGGACCATCCTACATATTGTGAATTTTTACCGAATTTATGCCACGTAGATATTTCGTCTCTATAGGAGACCTTCCACCTTCGATATTAACAATGTCCCTGCAGATTCCATTATTTACTTTCATCAGCCTTTACCCCTCGTCGACGTCGAGGTCATTTGATTCGGGATTGGGGACAAGGAATTGGAAGAAGAAATTATGACGTGGCCTTTTAATGGAACCGTCCCCACATTCGCCTGGAGAGATTTCGAGAAACCGTTGAAAACCGAAATCTAGATGCCCGGACGGAGATTTAAACCCACCTCCTCCAGCATGAAAGGCCCCCAGCGTTGTTACCGCTCACCCACACGCTCGGTGACTCCATTTCTAACACTTACTTAAAAAAAGACACAGAAGTACGTGTTCACTCCGCTCATCTTCAACTGTAACTGGGGTAGTACGTTGTTTCTATTTTTGAGCAATTTGGAACATGTTCCTAAATTGTTTATAAAATTTTCAATACATCTCTCAATGCATCCGAAGATAACCGTTATCGACTTTGTCGTAAATGAACAACTTGTGATTAACGACCTTGCCCAACATATGCAATTTTACACCTACAAATCATTCAGCTGCTTGACGGTTTTTCGTGTTTTGTTTTAGTAGCTCCAGTTTTTTGTTTTGTGTTTTGTATCGCTGGACGTGATTGTGTTGTGAAATTGTCTATTTCTTCAATTCAGCTTTTTGGATTAATAATGCTACTTAGCACAATGTGAATTTTGTATATGTCTCAATGTTATTGATCTTTCTTGCTATAAAATGTTCGAATTTCATTTTGTAACCACATTTTTCGGCTGTTTGTTTTTCTTTACTCGCTGATTCTAAGATGGTCTTAAGATTAAAATTTATTTAATTTGGTTTTAAATTATTGATTTCACATTTTTTTCCCTGTATAGATCCTCGGGCTTTACCTGTCAAGGCTGCTTAAATATCTGAAACTAGTGGACCATTATTATAAATGTGTTACAAATTATTACTGCGAAAACAAATTTTTTTCGTTCGTTTATATATTCAATGCGGTAAATAAATAAACGAAACAAAAATTTAATTGTATTTGCAGTAATTGTTTGTCATATGTGATTATAGTTTGTAATCAGCGAGCTAAACAAGCAAACTTTCTCATTTGCAGTTTTTTTGACATAAATTGATACCATTTTATTCAAAGTGTTTTTAGTCTAGACCATAGGTGTCAAACTTAATTTTGCAGAGGGCCGTGTATTAAATTTAGAATGTGTAGGTGGGCCAGATTCAAATTTTTAAAAAAACCTACTGAATTATTATAACATTTTATTTATTTAATTGTATAGTATACATGATTCTTCTTTCTGTGTCACATTGCGATCGCGGGCCGTATTGATAGGGCCTGGGGGCCGGATGCGGCCCGCGGGCCGTATCTTTGACATCACTGGTCTAGACTGTTTTGATTAGAATTTAACGACCTCTCTAGCTGTGCTGCTTTTTGAGGTAGAATCTGAGTCCCCTAGCTAACCTGAAGATGTGTAAAGGATTGATTTTTGTGCCAAGCGTCTGCCCTCCGACATACCACATTCGTATCTATTAATGTCATCAGAGTTCGGAGCCATAAAAGTACAGAGTTATTAGAAATTCTCCCTCTTAAAAATGATAACTAGAACCTAAGCTAAAGCAAGTGACTGCAGCACCAGAGGGTAGTAAGCAAATTCCACCATTAACAAAGATACATAACCGGTTAGTAGGTGTCGTAAGGTTGACCACCTTTGCTGTGAACGATATTAACGAGTGGGTGTGACGTGGTTCGTTTCCTTCACATAGCCCTCCTAGAGCGCCTCATGCCACTCTCCTCCATCTGCCTGTGCAGAGCCTGCTCTTAAAACTACTCTCTCTCGGCGGCACTCTTATCTACCAGGATCCCTTTCCCCAGGGATTTGTGGTGTTCTGTCCTAAGGCAGGACTTACTCTCTCTCACAGGAATCCTACTAAGTCAATGAAACAGAGGCAGGCTGACCCGTCCCTTTCCTCTGCACCCAGCCGTTTCGCTCTGGGTGTTAAAGCGCCGCGATACTGTACACAGATGGGTGTATCTGAGGTGAATTAAGATCCTGCCACCGGCGTATTGGTTACCCTGAGTACCACTTTTTGCGTTCCCCACCCGAAGAGAAACTAAATCATGCATTTGTCTTTCCGCTGTGTGTTTTGCTGTCACAGGGATCGAACTCCAAACAGGAATAAGCTGCATACTTAAAATTTGTATGGATAGTGTGTTTTAGTGACTCAGAACCGAAAATGGTATTTAAAAATTTATAAACATATATTTGAGAGGAGTTCTTTTATACCATAGCGTGTGGGATATCGTTGTTTAGATTCCATCAAATAAATTCCTATATGTTTTTTTTTTCAATTTTTTCGCTGGAAAATAAAGACGCAAATGGCCGTCTAAGTAGTACTTTTAGGCTATTTTTGTTATCCGATCCAACTAAGAAATGTTATTTCTTAGGAAATTGTTATTTGTTTCCAATATCAAAAGTATCCTGTATTTAAGCAACATATGCTAAAAGTATTACACCTCGTAAGTTGCGAACAATACAAGGAAACGTTTTTTTGTGGAAATAGTTAGACCAGAAATATCCGCATTTTTTGTTTGTAATTATCAGTTTCGGTCCCCGGTTTTGGCAAAAATTATCACCGTCTAGTACCTGACTGTTGTGGTGCACAGTTGTTGTCACCAAATTGTGAACTAAAGCTGACCTTTGTGCATGTGAAGAGAAAATATGCGACAATGTTGACGGTGATTCGTCCTTCGGATTGTGACGTTAAGCTTGGTGATAACATTCGTGTTTTTCTGAATAGTAGGCCGGAACTATCTGCTGTACAATCTGCACCTACAGTCTGCAGTTCATAAAACTGTACTATAATTAATCTCGCCTCTCCGTATTCCAATCCCTAACCGTACGGGAGAAGAAGAAGTGTATGCAAGATTCATTGCAGCAATTTATTTCGCCGATTTCATCTGTCCTGTCACTACAACACAATAATGTTGGAGGATGAAGTAATTCTATACTATCACAAACGAAATGGTGTTTGAATGTTTTCCAATGAATTAAATCGAAAACTATGTTGTCTGCCAGATAACCCCCGCACAAATTTTGCACCATATGAGTATACGAGGCTTTTTCTAGATACTAGTAATCAATTTTCATGGAACACAATCAATAACATTAACCATACTGCGGAAGGCAAATGGAAACCACTCCAACGAAAATTTCTGCGGGCAGTTGTTATGGGTAGTTGCTACCTTTATTATTGGTTCTATTACTTTCTTTTAATTCTTAGATCTGAAGGCATAAAACTGCTATCATAGGATTAGCTGTTGTATTGCTCGAAAAATATGTTACTCTTTGAACTCAAAATTTGCTCTTTGGATAACAATTCTGTTAATTTTTGTCTTATTTTCTTTGTCATCAGTCTCTCGACAGGTTTGATGCAACTCTCCACCTCTTCGTACTTCGAACCAATTTCTTCACCTTAACATACGCGTTGGAACCTGCGTTCTCAGTTACCTGTTTTGAATATTCTAATCTTTGTCGTCCTCTCCAGTTATCATCTCTTCATTTCAACATTATCAACAAAGCCGGTGTTGTCAGTGATCAGCTTGATTTATTCTAATCTATGTGTTCCTCTCCTACTATCTCTCTTGACTGTACCCTCCACTAACAAATTAAATAATGCCGTATCTATTAAACTGCGGTCCACCATCCCGTCGTCATTGATTTTTGTCAGACACTTCCACAAACTTCCTTCCTCGCGCACCATTTCCAAAAATGTTCGGTCGTCCCATTTCAGTCCACTTAATTTGAAACATCCTTCTATAGCACTACATTTCAAATGCTTCAGTTTTCCTTTTTTGGTAATCCTGAAGTCGACTTTCTCCTCCAGAAAGTGCTTTGATCGATATTAACACCATTATGAAACGTCTTTCTAAGTGCTGAGTTGGAGTAATAGCCAGTCTTATGACGAGGAACGGATTAATATCTACATTAATACAAATGTGTTAGCAGGGTGCGCCTGTCTTCCTTTTGTCCAGGCATCACGTAAAGCTAATGAACCTTGAAAGCTTATAGTCTAATTTAAAATCTTTGGTACATCATACGATTTGTTATCACTGGGAACGGAACCCGAAATGATAATTCGTTTCTTCGTGAACAGATAGACACCATAGATCACACTCCACGTCAAATGAACACTCTTTTACGAGATAACCACCAAATATCGGAAAACACTCCCTTTGAATCTGTCAATATTGTTTTCAGACTAAGTAACTTTGGTTATTTATTCCTTCAGTATTATGAAATACTAGTTCGTATCCGCAACTTCGTACGCGTGGATTAACAATTTTTTTGCCAGAATTGAATATAGAAAGTTGTTGGTAACGAAGGATTGATCCCAAACAACACCGAGACGGCATAATATGACAGGAAAGCTATCACTATATCATTCTACCGTCGAACCTGTCTCTTGAAAAGAATCAATTTCCAACATATTTCTGTCACCATTCGATAAGGTCTCAAAATTTCGTGACTACAACTGTTAATCATACTGGAAAAAATGTCCTGTGCCCTTCATACAGATTTTCTTGTCAAATTCCATCAGTATCGATATAGCCATTTAGTCGTCAAAACGTAACAAAAAGACAGATACTTACTTCCGTATTTATAGTATTATTACTGCGGGTCACACACACACACACACACACACACACACACACACACACACACACACACACACACTGACTGCGAACAACCCCTGAGGGATCATTATTACGTAAAAAAGTGTACACCTACAGCATTGCAAGACTACCCATGATTTGCCTCGCATTTCATCCCTAACTTTGTGATATCTACAGTTTAACATTCAATCCGAATAACCGACGGCCCAGACGTGACTCTTACGATCAAAAACAATTTTTAAAAATCTTAGCCTCCACGGAGATTTGAACCGAAGACTACGACACAAACATTAGTAAGCCAGCGCTTTAGCCACTAAGCTACATGACCGCTACACGGGAAAACAGTAGAGAGACCTCCATATCCAACGCGTCTGTCTATCACCGTTCAGTAGTATTACGAAATTATGAGACAACATGTATTATTTATACAGATAATTTTTAAACCAAATGTAGACAGTATTTTTCTCCTTGTTTCAAAGGATAAGTGTGCAAAGTTTCATCGAGATCGGATGGAAACTGTTGATTTGTATGAAGAACAAACACACTAACAAACAGACAAACATTCATTCATCTTTATATATATAGATAATAAGTTAGAATACACGTAAAATTTTAATGAAACTACTACATGAAAGATTAACTCACCCATAAGCGTGACGAATTTTTGGGATTTAATGTAAGGTTAGAGGTTACAAAAATATAACAGTGCTTTGTTACAGAAGCAAACAGAAGGTAAACACATTATTACGCTGTTATCTTGGTTGTGCTGGTGGAACCGCGTCAATTTATCGAAACCTAACGTTTCAGCCATCATAACGCGGTTCTACCCGGACAACCAATATAACATTGAAAACTACCACGGAAGTCTGCGCACACAAACTTCCGAGCAGGTGAAGCGTCAGGGAAATGCTAGTTGCTAGTATACCCGATGCCTAGTGACCTGATGGACGTACCTGTTGCAGGCTGTGGGCTCCGCGGCTGGAGGCCCGATCTTCGTCGGAGCCTCAGCTGTCTCGGCCTGGGGGTGGCTTCCCTCCGGGACTGACGGTAGACCAGCTGCCCCGCTACCGCCGCCGCCGCCCCCCGGAACACTTCTGCCCCCGAGACAACCTGCGACCGCCGCCACACGGAGACCAAGCTTCCTTCAAGGCGGTCAAGTCCGAGTACCGCAGGCGCTTCCTCTCCTACCCTCTGCAGGTCAGTAGACTGCCGAAGACAATATAGCAACAGCACAAAATTTACATTTCACAATGTCACATTTAGGTATACTCTGAAGAAACAGTATCGAATTGTTTTTGCATGTCATTATACAAGTACAATTTTTTGTTTCTTTTTTATAAAAGATGTTTATTTTTCTGGTAAAGTTACTAATAATTTAAAAACGATTAAATATTTTACATATTGTTTCTAACAAAAAGGATAATTTATCTTCCGCTGAAAATTGTTTTTAGCTTGTGACCTGTTTCTAGCAACTACTACAGGAAACAGATCTTTAAAAAATAAAAAAAACACACACAGCTAATAAGTAAGCAAGAAAATATTTTTGCTCGTAGGCTTTATACAGGAGTTCATCTGAGTACGCCTGCGGCAATAAGTTTTTTTTTGTTATTTAAATATTTTATTGACACCTGGTCTGTTGGCCATACAGTCAAGATACGAGTATATTTAGTGCTGTATCTTTATATAAATACATACATGCGCCCACGTTTACATATACGCATTACACATATATACAAGTCAATGTTCATTAAAACTTTTTAACAATAAAACAGTAACCTCTGTAAACAATAATTGTTCGAAAGATTGAGTAGTAGAGTGGGTTTTACGAGGTTATATTTCTATATGGTTTCTTGTTATGAAGTGCACTATCCACTGGTATATTGCGATATTTTCTAGAGCAAAGAGGTGGCCTACAATAACTGGATAACTTATGTCCCAATGTTTTAGGTCTTTCCAGAAAGTGTCTGTTTCTTCTTTGTAATTGTTGCATCCAAAGAATAGGTGGTTTGTATCGGCCTGGAATTCCCCGTCGCACTGACAAAGTTGGGAGTTGGCTATATTTATTTTGTACAAGTGGCTTCCGAATATGCGGGGGCAATAAGTTACTCGTTATGACTATCAATATAATGCATGCCCCCACTCCAGCTATGACATATGGTACGTAGGCATGACAATCGATTTAATGGCTTTAAATGACATGAATGACTTTAAAGACTTACGTTATTGCATTTTATTCAGGTTCCTCTTGATCCATCTAAGCTGCCGGGCTCTTGTTACATTACATTCGGTTCGCCTTAGAGAGAAGCAGTCTCTCCACGCATAGATCCACTGAATGGTTAGCCAAATCATAACGACCACCAATAACATATAACTGTTAGTTCTTTGATGGGGACTACCATCTTCATTTCTTTACGTAGTTCATCTCCCACAAGCACACGCAACTTCACGGAACAATTCCGTCCGCATGACTGCCCTGATTACTTGCTGAATAAATTGTAAACGAAAACAGTGTCTCGACTGCAAGTAGAGGCATCTCCTATTGAAAGCGCCTTCGCTCTGTCCTCGCTTGCCAGGTTGGCAGGTCACTCATCCTGCTGTGGATATTGCACATCCTCACAATGCTGAGAGCGATTCTCGTGTCTCGGACATAAACAACGTTCACTTACCGAAAGGAAATGTTAAAATTTATGCGTGTCCTTACACCATGTAGATTTAAACGAAATACATAAAATCACTAAACAAAACCTAGCGTGGTGGTGTAACAGTTAGCGTTCTGGCCTCACATTCGGGAGGACGGCGGTTCGAATCCCCGTCCGGGCATCCAGATTTGGGTTTTCCATGGTTTCCCAAATCACTCCAGGCAAATGCCGGGATGCTTCCTTCAAAAGGCCTTGTCCGAATTCCTTCCCATTCCTTGCCCCACATCCTTTCCCGTCTCTAAAGACCTCGCTGTTAGAGAGACGTTAAGCAGATAAAAAAAAAACACTAAACAAAGTGTAATATATTGGAATATAAACAGATTACCTCTATTCTTAGCTTGCTATACCTTTAACATCAATGAACACAGCGTATAAAGGAAACATCCGCCGAGTATCTTAATAATTAACAAGTAAATTTAAAGGAAATACATTCTTTTTTATGGTTGGTATAAAGGCTAAACACATGAAACAATTATTCAAATATAAATAGATAATCTTCACTCTAAGCTTTCTACAATAGCAACGTCTATAGACACAAAGCGAAAATATCTTCGGTCGTGATTGGGCCGCCCAACAAGGCCAGGCAGTGACGAACATCGTGACGTCCTGACCAAACTGGCCCTGTATTAATTTTCTAATATCTATTCGCTCCCTGTAACACTATTCTATATTTAAAACAACCGGAGTATACGGTCCCTATGATGTCACTAGCACATAATATCTATTCGCTCCCTGTAACAATATTCTATATTTAAAACAACCAGAGTATACGGTCCCTATGACGTCACTAGCACATAATATCTATTCGGCTCCCTGTAACACTATTCTATATTTAAAACAACCAGAGTATCCGGTCCCTATGATGTCACTAGCACATAATATCTATTCGGCTCCCTGTAACACTATTCTATATTTAAAACAACCAGAGTATACGGTCCCTATGACGTCACTAGCACATATTTTGTGAAATAATGAACGTAGCGTTGGCACGCCTCTGAACTGTATTTCCTGCCACGCAAAAAGACTTTTTTTGTTAAAAAAAAATAAAGGAGAGAAAGGGAGACTTCTCTAGCTTTTGTTATTCGCACTGCATTTGTTCTCAAGGCTAAGCGATGTGGTGGCCTACGGTTATATGACACACTAACCAGCCTGAAACTTAACTGGATTTATCG